>CM055850.1:1920000-2582120 GCA_029490765.1 Euthynnus affinis | reverse complement strand
ATTTCCTAATATTTATAGACTACAGGTTTAATCCATTAATCAAAAAAAAAAATAGGCAGGTTGATTAATGGTTAAAATAACTATTAGAAATGCCATCCATTCATTGGTTGTAGGTTGTCAGATGTGAGTATTTACTGCTTTTCTTCAGTCTGCTATGATATTAAATGGAAGATTTTTTGGGTTTTTGGACTGTTGGTTGGAAAATACAAGCTTGTTTGAATATGTTAACTCTGGCTTTGGGAAATTGCGAGGGGCACTTTTTTTTTCAAACACTATTATCCAACACTTTTAAAGATCAATAGATTCATTTAGAAATACTTGGTAGTTGCAGCTCTAATCACAACGACACGAACAGAATTACAGTTTCTAAACATTCCTCTAAAAGGTATGTAAGTTAGTGATAGCTCACAGGACGACTATGAAGCTGTGAGGGAAAATATAGCAGAACTCTGTAATCGCAGCTGTTCTGTTAATGACATGTCAGCCTCCGCAGTGACAGGTAACAGGAAAAGTGTTTGATGAAGTAATGGATGCTTGTGTTAAAGGGAACATTGTCTGCATGGTTGTGTGATTCAGACAGACACCGGAGTTGTCATCCAGTTCAACCAGGACAGGAAGCAATCCTGATTGGCTGGGGACCCGGTGTGTCTCCGCGCGGAGAGGAGGAGGAGGAGGTGGTGGCTGACCTCGTCTTGGACTCCGCTGCTGCAGGTCAGCTTGTTGCCGTCGGTGATGGCGATTATGATGGCGGGTTCGAGGAAAAAGGGGTTCCTTCCCTGTAGAGAGAGAGAGAGAGAGAGAGAGAGAGAGAGAGAGAGAGAGAGAGAGAGAGAGAGAGAGAGAGAGAAACGGACATGTTAATAGTAATCATCTTAAAACTGAACCACGTGGCTGCGGGCAAATCTGTGTGGCGAATAAATAAAAAGATTTCAAAACATTTATAGAAGCTGAAAAAAAAAAAAAAAAAAAAAAATCATAAAAGGAATTTGGCGCCTTTCTGCTACTTGAAAGTGTGAGATATAAATTAGTACCAGTAATGTACCATAATATAGATAACTTACAGGGAATCTATTTTAAGAGGGTGAGTGTATGAAAGAGAGAAGTTAACTGGAGGGAAGAATAAATAGAAACAGTAACAGCACAGTCTTTACTGCCGTGTGACTACATTTATACCTCAGACGTACATTTTCGTGTGGATCTGCAGTAAACGTTCGCTCCGTCCCTCACAATGGCAGGGAACATTACCTGAGGATCTATATGAAACCTCTTTTCTGCTCAACCCCCCCCCCCCCCAGCACCACCACCACCATATTTCATGATATCAGCACTCCACTCTGATGGAGTGAAACTGGAGCAGCACTGCTTTTTTATCACTATGCATCAGTCCTGTTGGATCTCCAAGACGACGGAGTTGGTAAGTTAACAGTGTATAAACCTTAACGCAGCCCGACAAGTTCCGCCAGCGAGTCCCGTCAGCAGGCTGGACTTTCTCTGCAGAGTCGTACACACACTTCATAAAAAGGCCGTCCTGTTCTGACAGCGGTGCAGTTATTAATGGACGTAGACCCGCTCAGTCTGGATTCTACCTGTAGGGCTGTGGATTCTGCTGAATGATGGATCTGTCCAGTTACACAAACAGCCTAAAGTAAACAGAGCAGGATACTACCAAGATCCACAGTGCTGTAGGTATCCATGACAACCTAGAAATCCCGCCCCCCCCATCTCCAAAATCCCTTTATGATATTGGGTGCTTTTTTAGCATGCTAATGAGTTAGCGACGAGGCTAACTTGCCAGATGAAAGATGATTTCACATCTGTGTTACATCAGCTCACTTAGCTTTTACTGTTGCTATGCAATTAGGTGCAATTAGTCATAAGGTGGATAAAAATGCAGCTATAAAAACATGATTTTTGTCCACACACAGTTTGGCAGGTCAGTGCATTACCAGCAGGATCGCCGGTCGGCTAACACGGCACCAGACTGACGGAGACCATTAGAGCCCCGTTTATCACCCAGGCTGGCGTGTTAACTCACAAACCAAACGTCACCAGTCATATCATTTCCTCACTCTCATCCTTCCCTGTCCATCCATTGCTCTCCTAATGAAACAGTGATCAGTGTCAGGATTACCTGCCGGCCCCCCCTTCTACCTCCATAACCCTCTTCATCTCCCAGGGGAGAGTCATCTCAGATGCCTGGCAACCTGGAGGGCTCTTTGTTACTGTAGAGAGAAGCACTCCAGGGCAATATTAACTCTCCCACAGGCTCACTCCCCTTTTGTCTTTTCCCTGTTTGGCTCTCTATCCCAATGAATGCCTTTCACCTTATGCACTTTAAAATACGACGACGGGGAAAAAAAAAAAAAAAAAAAAATCAAAGTCGACGTTTCTTTATGAATTAAATTGGAAAGACGAGTGGATGATGTTGAGTTATTTATACGGAGCACATCAAATGCAACGCCATTCAAACACGAGTTATTGCATCACTTTAGCTCGGCTTTGATTTACAGCTCTTGAAGCAAAACGAGACTGAAAAAAAACATACAACAAAACACATCGAAGCGTGTGTGTGTAGTCATCAGAGCGCTGATGAAACCTCTCTGTGAGTTCTGACGGCTCAATAGGAAACAGCTGCACCTCACAAACCTTTCAGCCCGGTGTCTTTCCTGCTCTGAAACTTGAAATAACACAGTGTTTTTGGATCTTTTTTTTTTTTTTATCCAAGTTCAAAAAGGAAATGGGGTTTGTCACCGACATCTGCCCTCCCCGCCCTGCTTTAATCAGATCAGTATTAATGTAAATGTGACTCTTGCTCGCCAAACAGCCCACGTTATTTGCTCATGAGCGAGTTCGTTTTTATACGGAAGTGCCGTTGATCCACTTCACCTGAAGAAAGTCTTCTACATAAAAAAGGTGGAGCTTTACATGAAAGAAACAACAAAAAGAGAACAATAAAATATAAGAACAGAAAACAGGCTCACAGGAGGTGTAATGCCTCAATGTAACGCTGAAATTATTTGATTAATTAATTACTCAAATCAACAGGAAATGATCCTGTAATAAATCATTCTAATTGATTCATGACAAATGACAAACATTCTGTGTTTTAAACTTCTCAAAACATGAGAATTGGTCATTTTTTTTTGTTTCATATAACTGAAAGTGTAATATTATGGGGTTGTGGGCAGTTGTTTGGACAAAACATTGAATTTTTAAAAATCAGGTCACTATTATCTAACATTTTAAAACTATAAAAGATAATTGATTAATCAAGAGGGAAGGCAGACTAATCGGTATCGCCTGCCTGTTAGTTGGAGACCTGTGATGATTCTCTGTAAAGCACATTAAGAAAAATTACACTGGTTACTTTTAGCTACAACGAGTTATAATGTCATAGTCAGATTAGGGGTAGATGGGAGCGTGCCATCTATGCTGAAACCGATCTGCTTGCAGTTGTGAAAAGTGAGAGAAGAGCGCACATTAAACTATAATTACCGAAAATCCAGCTGCCAGTAGGCGGAGGTCACTGGTGACCGGCGCGGGTCAGGGTAACCTTGACTTCAGCATGTGCTGCATGTGTTCACAGGCGTGTGTGTGTGTGTGTGTGTTCGTGTGGATATCACATCTGCCGGCCCGACAGCGTGGTTGGTATTTGACATTCAAACTCCCGAGTGTGTCCGACCGTGCGTTATGCATGTTTGTATGTACGCGTTACCCTGGATGGCAGAGATCTTCCGTTTGTTACTCAGGATATGCAAGTGAAACATCCGTTATTGTTCTCAGCCTCCCGGACTTACCTCCACGCTGGAAAACAGATGTCCTGATTAAAAACACAACCCGCGAGTGTGCACCCCCACCTAGCAATTAGACTGGCTATGGGGGACTAGACTTTTGAGCTTGCTTTAATAAAGGACTATATTGTTGCCCTGGTGAAGAAAGAAATCACCTCGTTTCCAGATAGTGGCCAGAAAAATCCAACATGGCGGTGTGTTACATCTCCTGTGAGCTGTTTTCTGATTTCTGTCTTAATGAGATGAAGTCAGATAGAGCAACTCCGGTCGTTTTGTGAAACGCTGCAAAAGGTAATTAGCGCGAGACAAGAAGACTTTATCATGCATCGCAGATAAGTCATTAAGCTGAACATGAGACAAGCAGTCGAACTGTAAACACAATCACATCATTTCTATCTATCATATCCTCCTCTCCCCTGGTTTTACTTCCATTATTTAGCTCCCTAAACCGGAGATTTGAGAACCAAGACAAGCTGGTGATGTCATTGGACAGCACTTTTTTTTTTTTTGAATTGGTAACACTTAATTAGTCACAGACTTTGTGGGCTTCATGAATATTTGGCTGTTACATCGCATCCAAGCTAGCTGTGAATCAGACCTACTCTGTTGTACAGCAGGAGGAGAGACTTTACACATTAAAACTGAGCAGTTGCAATGCAAAGGAAAAAACATCTGTGACTTATGGTTTAAAACGCACACGTCTCCTAACCTGCAACCATCAGTCTCACACTGTAAAGCCTTTCTTTCAATATCTGAACATTCATTAATCTTTTGTACAGAATTTAAAAAAAAAACACTCCAGAATTCCAGGCAGTCCAGATGTTACATTAGTAACAATCAGTAAAAAAAAAAAAAAAAAAAAAAAAAAGTCTTTTCACAAACAGCATCAGAGTGCGCTCATCTAGACATGAAGGGTCATGAAACTTCAGTCATGGTAGAAACAGCATCACGGTCCTCTGGCAGGCTGTAAACTACACTCAGATGCCAGTTTATTAAGAGCATAAATTAGCTTCAAATAATGCACTCTAATACAAGAGACCAGCAAGAAATCCTACCTGCACGTTCAAGTCGTAATGTTCAGTTTTTTTGTTCAAACTATTTAAAGGTGGACTCAATTCGGAGGCTGTACTGACACTGAAATATTTTTAAATATTTATCCAGCCATTTATATTAATGAGATTTGACTAAATAGTAGAACCGTCTCTCAGGATAATATAATTCAACAGCACTTCCAAAAAATGACCATAACTTTTAATCATCACCTCCTTAAAACAGTTTTAACGAAACTGAACATTATAACCTTTATGAAGATAGGATTTAATGCAGGTGTGTTGTATTAGAGGATGTTTGTTTTTTTTAGCTCTGTGTAGCTAATACAAACAGCAACTGGAGCGCAGATCTGTGGATACTTCCTTAACTGTTTTAAATACATCATGCACTTGTGGGCCTTTATGCTTCAAGCTAATTTATAGCTCTAATCTCTATGTAGCTAAAAAATAAAAAAAATATTAGCATGAAGATATCCATGATTTAAGCGCACAGTGGCGGTATGTAACACAAACACAAGTCACCAAATCAATGGCTACGGAAGTGAAAATCAATAATTGGTTCCTGATTTTTCTTCTTTTTTTTTTTTTTTTTTTTTTTTTAAACTTATGTTTGTGTCAAGAGTACATGACTCTGAAGGTGTGTGGGGTCACAGTATGCAGGTGGTTGATGCTTGTAAGACTGGGGATAGGCGGGGGGGAAGAGGAGTAGAGGGGAGGGTGAAGGAGGTCTGTGGGGGTGGGGAAGGGGGAAGGGGGAGGGGGGAGGGGGGTGGAGTAGAGCAACTTGTCATAACACTTTCCAAAAACCTGATTTCCTTTCTGCCTCTTCAGTTACTACATACCTGTCCATAGTTGTCTATCCCAGTCACTAATCTATTGAGATTGAGTAAATCAAAAGCGGTCCTCAAGGACTGGCCAATAGCTGTGAGTCCGTTTGCTTGCAGGTTCCTCAGCTCTGTCATGAATGTGGCGTGGCTCTCTTTCCATCCAGCCTTTTGAGAAAGCAAAACAAAAACAAAAAAACGTGTGGTTAATGACATGTGTCATCACTTAAATGACTACCCCACTATCGTGTTCGCCAGGCGACTTGGTACAGATGTCAGCAGTTAACTTGCGTGTTTTTATTATGAATCTCAGCTGATAAACATCTATATAGGTCGTTTCCTTTTCTGTTTGCAAAAAAAAAAAAATAATAAGATGACAGCACTGCAGCTGAGTTCCTGATCTGATCTCTTTCTACCAGGATGGTGTGACCCGCCTGGGACCATAAATTACTAAGTCGCACTGTGTGGCATGACTAAAGTGGAAATTTGGTCTAAACAAGTAAAGTAGGCTAGTCTACCACCCCCCCCTCTCTCTCTTCCCCCTCCCTCCCCCCCCCTCCCAGATATCACCTCGCTGTATAAATAACACCCAGAGTTCCTTGCAGCTCACATTGAAACAAAATGTCGGCCATGTTTTAAAAGGGGTATGAAAGCTCCTCCTGAAGATTTTTTTCTCGACACAATTGATGTAGTGATCACAAGCGTGGCGGAGCGATGGAAGGACAGTCAGTCAATCTATCTGCGCAATGTTAAAGCTGGACATGAACCCGAAAACAAACTCTAACCTTTATCCCGAGCGGAACGTCTTCAAAATTTACCAACATGTACCGGTCCCCTCGGCTGGCCGGGTCCCTGCCTCTGAGCTGTGGAGATAGGAGACAATTATTCACGGTTATCGAGAGAGATCAGGTGTTGACAGGCGAGCTTGCAGCAGCACAACGATGATCTGAATGTGTCCCGTGGTTACAGTACCTTCATAAAAGTCTCAACAGCGCCTTTTGCTACGTCCAGATAGGTAGTGCCCAGATGGGTGCGCTGGTTCATTGAAGCGGACGTGTCTATCAGAAAAAGTAAAACGGGCATTGTGATGGTAATGACACGTTCTGCATGGACTTGGTGTCAGTACAAGCGGCCAAAACGCAAAAAAAAAAAAAAAAAAATCTTTTGTTCTCCTGCCGCCTGTATCACCTCTCAGCTAGCTAGCTGGCTGGCTAGCTGGCTAACTGTCTGTCTCACACATTCTTTCAAAAAAAAGTGTAAGAATAGTGAGTGTAGAGGCCCTTTCCGGGCAAACTAAACTAAAAACCTCAAACCCAAGGGGCAGGTTATTGATTCACGAGGGATTTTGGTAATTTTTTACAATATTTTGCAATTATTCCTAAGTTTCATAGTCACAAAGTTCCCCTCACAGAGAGTCCCTGCTTCTGCCTGCACTGAGAGCGCTGTGTCCTGTCCACCGCTTTTAACCTCAGCTCCGCGCCTGACCCCGCCCCCCAAGCGGGTTTTCATCGTCACGTGCGGAAAAATCGGCCTTCTTATTGGCTGTTTGAAGCCGCTCATTAACATATCCACATAAGGGCCGAAGCTAAATCGTCTCATGCGCATGCTTGCTTGCCTCACAGGCAGGAATGCAAGAAGAAATATTCTGCACATGTATGATGTGTTAAAGAGCAGCACATATGTGACGACGCACTTTTTTTTATTACTATTACTGCAGTTGTTTGAGCAGATGTTATTCGGATTTGGGCCTGTGTCTGCACTGGGAGCTGATTACATAATCAACATTTACTTCATCCTATGCACGGGCGTGGGCTACTGAGAAACACAACCCTTCAAGACTATAAAGAGAGAGCTGAAGACAAAGATAGACAATATCAAACAAAAACAGTGAAATATCAACCTATTACTGTAGCAGAAACTAGCGGCGGACACATGGCACTTGGTTTTTATGTGGTGACCAAATAAAAACAACCTTTTTCTGCGAAACGACCTGCAGGAAAACAGGTTTAGCTGAACAGTCGCTGCCAGGGATTGACATGAACGCGCACGCACGCACACACCCTGCAGCTCTGAGATGGCTATACTTTGTCTTTCTTTTCTGTGTGTGCTTTCGTCACGTTCGGCAATTCAAATAAACCACAACATGTTTAATAAGTGAGTATTATAAAAGTAATGACTTCTCGTAACCTTGCTGTCTGTCTGGGGTGTACTTTGGCTATTATACACAGATGATATGTCATGTGAGAAAATCTCGACTCATTTACATACATACAACAGGCTACGCGTCACCCTGACTGATTGGGTTCACTTTTTGTGCCACACGACACTCAACCAGACGTGCACGATTGTGCAATACTATTTACATAATATAGCTTCTTGGAAAATATCATCACTTCCGCAGAAATTAGGAGGAAACCATCCCGTGGCCGCCGATAGCGAAGAGGAGGAAGGTCTGTTGCTTCTTGTTTGACAGAGACCTCTGGAGCAACACACTCACACGCCTAAGTTATTGTTGGCGTATTTACATAGACTTACATTCATTTCCTGGAGACTTACACTAACCCTAACTGTAATACTTGCCTACTTGCCTAACTCTAACCCTTGCCCTGACCTTAACCCAAACCTGAACCACTTTAACCACCCAAAAATCAGTGTTTTACTAATTGGGGACATGACTTTTGCACAAGCCCTCCCCAATCAACTGGTCTTGAGTCTGCCTTGTGTCCCTGAAAGTGGTTTAAGTCATACTACACACACACACACACACACACACACACACACACACACACACACACACACACACACACACATACACAAAAACACACGCACACACACTCACACACACACACACACACACACACACACACACACACACACAATTCAGCTTCCCGTGTGTCAGTGACACGTTTTTCAGAATAAAATTGTTTTGGTGCATGTTGATCTTGGAGGGGAAATGTGTATTGACTTTTGATATCTGTGTCAATTAGTGAACAGAACTGTATTCACTAAGAGTCAGTGGTGGAAATGAGTGCATTTAAACAGAGTACAAAATTGAGCATTTCCATTTTGTGCTACTTACTTCTACTCCACTACATTTCAAAGAGAAGTATTTACTCCACTACAATTGACAGCCATGGTCAGTTTACATACAAAACACATGATGTTACAAAATATTATGCATATAGATTTAATTACCTGACAACATATGCTGTACTTAAAATAGCTCTACCTCGACCAGCTACAACATTAAAATGTTGCTACACCTGAATGCATCAGTAAGAATAATAATCCAATGATAGATATTAACTTTAACATAACATAACATCCTCCAAGTATTTTATTTGATACTGCAAATATATTTTTCTGATAGTACTTTTGCTTTTAATCAGTAGAAATATAAGTTTGAATACCTTGAATAACTTTTACTTATTATTGTGTTTTATACATTGTGGCATGACCGTCACTTGATATATAGGAGTTGTATTTTCTTCCATAGCTGCAGAGAATACACAAGTTGCCTTGATCAGAATAAACATTTACAACACTACTTCCTAAATAGGAGTTGTTTATTCGCTATCATTTGATATTTTGATCTTTTCACTTTCCTCTTTTAAAAGCAGCAAAAATGTAGATTTTTTTTTTTCAAATTTCACTTGTTCATGTCAGATCAACATTTTTATAGCTATCCCACTCTCCTGATATGTTTGTTTCAGCGTTGTAAAGTCATTGTTGTTCCAAAAATTTAAATCTTAAAAATCCTCAGTTTTTAGACCTTTATACTGAAGTGGAGACAAAACGTTACCGGAAATGAATATCCTTATGTACATTTCGCCACTTCTTGTAAATAGCATGTCACATTATTTTGATGATAACACATATTACTGAGTTACCTTCATGGCTGACATGGATTAGCATTTGTTTCACGATAATATTATTTGAATCAAAAACCACAATATGTGATTGTTAGTAGGGCTTTTATTATGAAGGCTATGATCGGATGGTAGATGTGTTGTTGTGCAGCAACTTGACTGTCAGTGTTATCATCAGTCCAATGTGTGAAGCTAGCGAGAAAAAAGTAAGAAAAATATTTTTTTTTACCCTTCAACATAAAAGCAACTAACCTTAGAGGCTGCATATTGTATTCATTTCATTGAAAACAGTAAACTGGGGACTGCATTTTGCTGCTCATCTGTAATTTAGCAGCAAAATACAATTTGTCCACCTTTTGATCTGACACCACCACTTCAGATATTTTCAAGTTTGGGAAGCTCAGGACTCTTTTTTTTATTATTATTATTTTGTATATATTTTGTGATAATGCGGTTATAAATGATGGTATACCTTATGAGTTTTTTCACTTCTAAATGTTAATGAATCATGACAATCCACTTATATATCCAAATATGAATGTTAATAAAGATGTTACAATATGTCTATTAAGTTTTATAGTTGTTAATGAGTGGATTTTGGTCCATACACTAGGAGCAACTGTCTATTTTTTCTGATTAAGCAAAGAGCTGGCTAGAAAGACAAAGCAGGTGTCCTGCTAGAGGAGGATTTCCCACAACCTAGCAACCCCAAAGTTGGTCTTAATAACTGGTTACAACTGACATTGACAGGAGCCTGTACCCACAGGAACTAAAAGTCGAGATGTTGGCTTCAGCTGCATCAATCTTGACATTTAAAAATCTGTCTGCCCAACTTTATTCTGGTGCAACAACAGCCATGGAGTAAATTAAGCCATTAACTGCAGTCCACCCTTCATAAGTTTTTCCTCATAAGAACGTGGTACCATCAGGATTATTTAAACAGCTGCTGGGATTTCTTT
Organism: Euthynnus affinis; assembly: GCA_029490765.1. Taxonomy (NCBI): domain Eukaryota; kingdom Metazoa; phylum Chordata; class Actinopteri; order Scombriformes; family Scombridae; genus Euthynnus; species Euthynnus affinis. The sequence continues at coordinate 2,571,628 of CM055850.1, read as the reverse complement.
TGTGCCAAAGATAATATAAGATTTTATGTCTATCAGACTTTTGAAATTTCTTGTTATAGTCTACTTAGTTTTATATAAAACTGTACGCTGAGAATTACACTGGATTAAAAATAAAGATATGTTTTAAAATATTTGAGTTTAAGAAATGACGCGTTTATTTTGAAAGTATAAGAGTAGATGGGCAGGATGTCTTATTTTGTTGGGAGGAAATGCTCACTGTGGTCGGGTGTGCAGCTTTAGTATCAGGTGTGTGTATGTATGTGTGTGTGAGTAGTCAGCTGACTGGCAGCTAGCGTCTCTGACAGCCGTCACAACATCGTGTGTATGCTGCCTGACAGCCGGCCAGCAGCTCTCCTGTCGGGCCAGGCTGGGTTATGTGTCCCGAAGTCAGAGCCGGACACGGAGGTTTGTACACCACCAACATATGGCGGCCGAAATTCAACCCCAGCTTCAGCCGCAGGCTCGGAAGCCATGTCTGCTGAGCAAGATTGAGGCTTTCCAAGATGTTGTTAGCACGGCGGTTATCATTCCCAAGGAGGACGGCGTTATCAGCGTGTCTGAAGACAGGTAAGCTAGCCTCAAATTAACCATTAAAACCTGCTTTATAGCCGTCACCTGCCCTGTGTTTGCCTCCACTAATAATGTCCTTTGTGTGGTTTAATAACTTCAAAGCCATTTTTTATGTAGAAATAGTCCAACGGTGTTCCAGGATAAAAGAAAACATCCCCTTATAACATTTCTATAAAGTGTCAGCTGACAGTCATTTGAGCACCGTACATGCTAGTTAACGACAGTGTGCTCATTGAAAACAAGGTTCAACTCACCACTGGTCAGATAACGTCAGTAAAAAACGTAGTTCATCAGAATGAACTACCGTCTATGGGCATTTTAATAGCGGCTAACTTAAGCTAGCTACCTGCCAAAAATGAAATAATTCAAAAATAAGTAATAGAATAATAGAATAATAGAAATTCGTAAAAAGAAAAAAAAAGTGCAGTTTAGACTCCAGGTATGTTTGGAATAAGTATGTAGAGTCAAACACGGTTTTGCTTTATATAGTTTCTCTTACCAGCTGAAATAAGAATTCTGTAATTTGTCCCTCACTCTCCCAGTTTTTAACCTGTGTGTGTGTGTGTGTGTGCGCGCGCGCGCGCGCGCGCGTGTGTTGCTATGAGTGTCCACTGAGTGTGTACATGTTAGTGTTGGAGGTTGGAGGGTGGCTGTGAGCTTCTGCATGTACAAAGGTTGTATGTTCTGTCATGCTGTGTACCACTTCAGTTATTGTGCCCATTACATCTTTGTTTTCTTTAACTCCTCTATATTTTATGCTGTGTAACCAAACTGTACGAAAATCATTGTTATGCCAGTGGTTATTATTTCACTCTGACTTACAGCGCTGTAAGTATTAGTTTATTGTTGATAGACATGCGCACATCCAACCTTTTTTCCCCCCATGCCAAATCTGATACATCAGCTCAGGGTTATCTGCTGATACTGAGTATTAATCCGATACTAGTGTTAACTTTTCCCCAAATTAAACAAAAAAAAAATGTGATGTGGATGGTAATCTAAGGTTAGTATAGGAGCTCATACAGACTGACTGATGCGTCTCTTATTCCAAAGGTGAGAATTAATGGTGGTAAATGCCTTCTGCAGTAACAGTAGAGTAGTGACTCCGTTATGAACCCAGAGTGCATGAAGTTGGGTGTGTTTACTGACTTCCTGTGTTGATTAAACTGCTGCCTGCTAATTACCCAAAATCCAGAGAGACTGGAGAATGCTACATATCAATCATCCAGGGTTCCAACTGTAGAGCCATGAGGCTAAAATGTGATGTTTCACTCTACAGGACCATTCGGGTATGGCTGAAGAGAGACAGCGGCCAGTACTGGCCCAGTGTCTACCACACAATGTCATGTAAGTATTCTTGCTTTTTTTTTGCAAGAGCTGACAAACAGTTCATCTGTCTGCCTGTCTTTGAACAAGCTGATTGATTTGCTTGTTCAGTGTAATCAAATCTATCATGAATATGTATGAGTGTGTAACTTCAGTCAGCCAATTGTCTGGATAGCACTTACTGTACTTCTAGAAACAGGCGTGTTGTTGTTCATTCCCTGTTTTTGTTCATTCCTCCTCTGTGTTTGCTTTCATTCTGTGTGAGTGTCTCACCTCCTCCTGATGGGACATAATGAATCACACAGACTCGTGCCTCAGCTCGCGTACGATCGTTTCACTCCTCTCTCTTCATGTCTGTGACACCATGCGTCCTTGTTTCCCTCTCGTTGTGCAACTGGAGGAAACTCCATGCTACCATCAGCAAGATATTTAGCTTACAATAACAGCACTGGAGGCTGCATGTATGTTAAACTTGTTAGTTCGCTGCTACAAACGCTGAAATGAGCAGAGATGTCGCCGCTTTCATAACTCATGAATACAGGAAGTAATTAAAATGTTTTCTTTTTTAATTACAGAGTGAAAATCTTGACTCAGTGATTTAAAATATGATCAAATACACGTCAGAGGAACTGATTCATGAATGATGTTTTGCTCTTGTTAATCTCCACTGCGTCTAACTTTTCACACACAAAGCCATCTCTGCATTTCAGAGTTGCTTCACCATGAGTTTGTTATGTGGAAAATTTCAGTTGAGATCGAAATGCAGGGATTTTGGTCTCACATTTATTTATTTATTTTTTTTTTGTCTCTTAAACCTCAGCCAGCACATTCAGGAAATTGCAACAGCACACTGCTATCCAAAAACGGTTCAACGGTCAACATAAATGTCTAAATCATCTGCAGTAAATTAGTTTTTGGGGTTATCTTCACTACTTTAAATCAGCCAAAGATGGTTTGAACTGACAGGATGTTCTCTAGAGATGTGTACTATCTCACGCTGAATGGATTCAACCTTCCAAAAATAACAATATTATCATTGTTGCTTTTCTGGAAGAGGAAAAATGGAAAGTTATTAATGCTATTTAATCAGTTAGTAACTGATGAACTGATGAAACACTGCTACTGTATTTGTTTCTGCATGATGAACTCACAGCTGGTGTCTTGCTTTTGCGGCCATCTGCTTCATTACAAACAAATATAGATTCTGATATTTCTGACCTAAAGCTGTTGATATTTGCCGCCATTTAAAGGGAAATTACTATGCAGCATAGTGTAAACAAGAAAAGATGATTAGTTCATTTCCTTTTTTAATTAAATATTGATCAAATAAATAGGATGAGCAAAGAAACACTGAAAACGCCAGACAAAATTGCCCCAAGGCCGTTAAAAAAAACAAACCACGTTCTGCTTGAGAGACCTGAACAAACACTGACTGAGGACTAAAACTGTTTAAGATGGTTTGTGTACTGAGAAGTTGTCTCATAGGTGATGAACAGCATAACAAAAATAAAACATGCATATGACTGTTGAAGTGAAACTGTTGAAGTGTTGAGAGAGGTGTTGATTCAACTCTGTGGTAGTTCTGAAGGCTGGAAATGTCATGTAAATATTTTGCGAGAGCATTAATAGTCATCCTTACAGGATTGTTTTGCAATATCGACAGCGATCGGTATCAAAAATATTGTGATATATGATTTTGTCCATATCCCTAGACTTGATAACATCAGTCAGGAGATGCATATCAAGCTCAAGTGATGACTGAATCAATATTCAGTTTTTAGTCAGTATTTTTGGGGTATCGTTTGGAAAATCTTAACTCAAGTTCCACTTTCTAGCTTTTTCTAGGGCTTTCTGTCGCATCTCATGGTCTTTTCCTGTTGATGAAGTTTGCTCAGTTTTGTCATACTTATGTCATTGTTATCACGTGACCCAAGTATGAAACTTCATGTCAGCTGAGCAAACTCCGTCCACTGAGGAAGAGTGTGAAATGCAGTTGTAAGCTTAAAAAAAAAAAGCTAGTAAACTTCCCCTGAGTCAAGAAATAACTTTCATTATAAGTATCATTATATATGATTAAGTTTTTGCAGCTTCACGCCTAAATTCATATATCACTATTGGCTTTCAAAAACCTGTGAAGATAATCATTCCTAGACATTTACTGCAGCAGAACATAAATATAGCAACAAAAAAAAAAGCAAAATGACAAAGAAAGTATCATAACAATAAAAATGGATACAAAAAAAATAGCAGATTAGTCTTAAAAGTTAAATCGACACACTTAGCAGACACAAGCAGAGTGTTGACTTTTATCTGTCTTTGTCTCTCCAGCGTCGTGCTCCTGTATGTCCTTTAACCCAGAGACCAGGAGGCTGTCCGTGGGGATGGACACTGGAAGTATCTGTGTAAGTCCAACCATCAAACCTACTTCCCCTTCCCAACAAAACCCTCTATTCTTTCTTTCCTCTCCTCACTCAACTGAGGAATGTTCATGTTTTTATAGTTTTTCACTGGTAATGACCTGAAGGATACAGGTCATCTCTGTATTTTTTTTTCAGTATGTTGGCAGGAGGATCTCTATTTATTTTCTGCTCTTCGGCATGTAAAATGGAATGCAGCTCTAATTGTTTGTGTTTGCAAAGAGGCTTTTGCCAGGTCAGTGTGATAAGGGAAAACCTCTGAACTCTGAAATATTGTTTTTTTTCTCTTTATGCTGTGTACAAACAGTCAGGGACTTAAGTAATTTTTAACTGATCTGCGTCAGAAGTTCTTTGAACTAAGTGAAAGTGTTATATACTGAAAGTTGGCACCAAAATGCCTGTTCAGATTGTTAGTCTTGGTTACTTTGTCGACTTTGTTTTTGGTTTCATACTTCCTGATTTAAATCCTAATCTTGTTTCTTAATTGCACACTATATATTATTGAGGCAAATTATTTGTAAAGCTGTTTGGCTTACTTTAATGGAAAAAAACAACATTTTTTTACCATGGCATTTACTATGGGTATTCATGGACTACTGGAGATGATTCATAAAGCTTTTGATGACTCCCTCACCTTCCTTCTTGCAGCGATATCACAACATAATTTCCTCTTGACCAACACTTTGTCCATGACAAGGTGTCTCAGTGTTAATTGCCAGATTGCAATGGCATTTGGTGTAAGTATTTAAGTTCCCCAGAGGATGACTCGATTACACCTGGCAATAAAATGTGATCTGTATCTGGATATGTTATCTGGATTGTTGTCGCAATGTGATATGATGGGCTGGATCACATTGTACGTGGTCATCAGATCTTAGGTAGGTGTAAATGCAATGTAGTACATTCATTAAAAAAAATTGTACTAGCAAGTTGAAAGGTCACCTAACTCCTCCTGGTCCTGCCAGGTCCTACAAATGATTCAAATAGTCTGGGAAGCTACAAGTTTTCCATCACAAAAGTGGTTTAAAAATGAATGATGTCCGTTTGTGGCAGTGCTTCTCTTGACCTGAGACGCACCACGTTTGTTGGCATGCAAAAACTCATGGATCAGATGTCATTATTCAGATAATGTATCCAGTAACAGATCACATGTTTATACCAGTTGTAAATGCAGCAGATGACCTTTCCTTAACCCTACCTACACAATTTCCATTTGTACACAAGATAGATCAACCTAATCCGCAGCTTTTACGGGATTTGCTGAGTACATTCATGCTCCCCAATGGATTAAACTTTTAGAATTTTTCGACACTAAGCATTCCTCTTATCCACGTACCAAAATGTCAAATTTGCACTCAAGAAAATATAACATTAAATTTTACTGAGAATGTTCTGGCTCCCCAGAGGTGAACTCTCTCTTACTGTATGTATCTAATGAGCCTGTGACCTTTTCTTTAGGACACTGAGATTACTGGCATTGTTCTAAAAATCAATATTTTGTCCATTCCTTGCACGGAACATCTGCTTTAATGAACATTGCAGCCTCTAGTGGCCACTAGTGTGACTTTAAAACTGCTGGTCTTGCTTGTTTTACAACTCTGACACGTCACAGCACAGCAGTTCAGGCCAGTCTATTCTCAGATACAGCAGTGTAATACAGTCCAACTATTGTTTTATTGTTTGAGAATTTCACAGTGGGAGTCATTTGTTTTGGAACAAGTCAGCCCAACGCAAAGAAAGACGGAGCATAACACATTTTCTAGGATTTTCAACTCAAAACAACCATAATACTCAAAGTTCCTTCAAGTTTTTTTTATGATGGGCGGAGGCCTTAGAGGAAATCACACTGTTGGATCAAAAGATGTTCTTCTTTTTACAAGCTGACACACAGGCTGGTACTTTTTTTTTTTGCAATGCAGTCACATTTTTAGAAAGTGAACGTGAATAAGTATTTATCTTTCTGTAGGAGGAAGGCCTATGCTTCAAAAGTAATCCCATTTTTAAGGCGTCTTAAAGTCGCACAGAACAAATGTTTTAAAGTTTCATCCATTATTATATACACAACAACATTTAAATGCTGTAATGTGAAACCCTAGTCAAACATTTTTGTCCATTTCCTGTCTTTCAGGAGTTCATCCTGTCAGAGGATTACAATAAGATGACCCCAGCACGTACCTACCAGGGTGAGACAGGAAGTGTGTGTGTGTGTGTGTGTGTGTGGGTGGGTGTCAGTCAGTCAATATCACATGTCTGGAAGTTGGTTTGTTTTGTAACTTATCTTTGTTGCACATAGATCTAACATAGTTCTAACTCACATCAAAATGCTAAAGTGATGAAACTGTCTTGAATTTAATTGTCTAAGATTATTACTTAGATTGATAAAAATTGATAAAATTTATAAAAGTCAAAACCTCTTTCATGTCTGGAAAGGGAGGGGGAGGGGTATTCAGTCGGTTGCAATCTGCAAACTCACCACTAGACGTCACTAAATCCTACACACTGGTCCTTTAAAAAGTTTTTTTTTTTTATAAAAGCTGACACTCTGCTCGGTCTCTGTGTATTATTTATTACCACATACTGTATTATTACCTGGACAGACAGTTCACTGCTCATAAAGACTGCTCAGCTCCTTGTATTTAAGGCTTTGCAAACTCTGCAGCTTCAGGAGTTTGCTCTCTGGTGGTATTCATAATTCATTTCTTTCTGTTGAGTATATCTCACTCACAAATAACTGGACCAGAGCACCACTCATTGATCTCTGCTGCACTAGATGTTTTCATAATATGAATGCACACACAATCCTTGCAAAATTGATTTGTGAATGAATTCAAAGTGATATTTGTAGATGACTTTTTATGATATGTGTTTCTTTGATCTTAAGAGAAGATCTGTACCACATGTCCTTGTGTCATGTGTGGCTGTGTGTAACTGACAAATTATCTCTGCATCAGTGTCAGATAACTTTCTCCTCTTTCCTTAAAGACATACACTTTATCTTTTGCTTACAAAAAAGGGTGTTAATTGCATATCCTCTTGCAATTTTAGCATATAGTATGAATGATATTGGTAGTACAGTGCTTAAAATTGATTTGATCTTGTGTGTTCTTGTACTTGTGCATGTGTGTGTGTGTATGTGTATGTATGTGCCTGCAGCCCACCAGGGCAGAGTGACAGTGGTGCTGTTTGTGTTGGAGATGGAGTGGCTTCTGAGTACCGGCCAGGACAAGAACTTCACCTGGCACTGCTCAGAGAGTGGCCAACAGCTGGGGACTTATCACACAGCGGCCTGGGTTTCTGGACTACAGTATCCTTTAAATGCCCCTCACCCTCACCCCTGATCCCCCCCTGGTCTTCATTTGCGGGCTACTCGGCCCTCGACTTTACTCCCTGCTAAATGGAGTGGATGTAACAAAGTGGGGAGTGATGAAACATCCTTGGTGCTTTCGGACTCTTGGCCTTTTATTGTTGACAACACAGTCTATTTTAAGGCCCCAGCAACATAAGACAGAGCAATTGAGATTAGCTTCCAGTTAGTTTGTACTAATGGGGAAGGGCTAACAATAGGCATCAGTCATGCTGTTGTCAAGGAAACGGTCTGAGTAGGTTTCTGCAATGGCCAGATGAAAGGCTGTGAGTGCTCAGCAGCAACACAGATCCATACCAATGAGCCTGCCATGAGGTCACCAGACTGCTGGTATCCTGTTAGCCTCTATATACTACATACCTGCTATGTGTAGTTAGCATGGCTAGAAAATCAGTAGAAGAAACAGTGGGCCATGACAGTGGCAGTGTTTTTATTTGGAGCGACTTTAAACAGGATAATAAGGGCTGTTTTATGGAAGTGTTTTCAGACATCTAGTTTATGGTTTTTTCAACACTTCAGTGACTGTATGTCACCAGCTGCTGTTTAAATAACAATCAAATATAGTCTAAAAATCATTTTTTAACTAGATCTTATTTTAACCTAGACCGTTGACTCTACGCCACACCAGTAGAAAAACGTCAGAACTAAGGTGAAATGAATATGATTAGTGGAAACAACAAACAATAGTGTGGTTGTACTGGGGAGGGGAAGCTAACAAGATTTATGTTTAGACATTTATGTTTGTGTGCCAAAAACATCTTGCAGCTTTGCCAAAGTTCAACTTATTTGCTCAACAGTAAAAGTGAAAGGAAACGTAGTTCATGAGCTTTCTGATATTATTTCAATGAAATAACATTCAACATCTTGTTAATGGAGTTATGTTATTGTTAATGGTTGACAAAAAGGTAATCAGTTTTCAGTGGGACTGGATGGGGGAGGGGGGGGACCACTGAGCCAGACTCTTAAAGGCTTTTTTCTTTGAAAATCTTCAAATCTGTGCTTATGTGGAATTGCAGAGATTTGTTTAAGAAATTGAAAAAACACAATCATTTCAGGTTTCCAGAGAAGAAAGGGGAATTGAAAACAACAATTCCAGTAATTAGATTTGTACTGAGTTTTCTTTAAGATAGAAGGATTTCAAGAGAATGGGATAATTAGGTTATTCCTTGTGCAGTCATTTTTCTCTTCTACAATGCCAACAGTGTTGTAATGATTGTGGTCTATAGTGACTTAACCAGGTCAGAGGAAGATACTGACTGTGAAATAGCTGAGAGTCGTCCACTGACATGCTGTACTTCTTCTGCCTTTACTCAAATCTGGCATTTCACTCTCAACACAGCCACAGACCAAGCTGGCTCTGGATTTTTTATTGAACAGTGTGCTGCTATAAAGCAAGATTTTGCTTTTCTTGTGTGCATTTCAGTCCATTAACAGATGAGTCGATGCATCAGTGGTTTCTTAGCGGGACACAGTTTCTTGTTTTATGACCTTAATCTTATCCCAGGTTCGATGTGGAGACCAGACATGCATTTGTAGGGGATCAGTCCGGTCAGGTGACTATCCTGAAGCTGGAACAGGACAGCTGCAGCCTTGTCACCACCTTCAAGGGACACACTGGTACTCTACACACACCACACACAGTTAAGAAGCTGTGGATTCTTGCAGTCTCAGTCGATACTTCATGAGCTAAAACACTGTTGACAAAAACTGTCATTGACTCACGTTAATAAATAATCGGTTACCTAAATTGCCTTGTAGCTACGCTTCCAAGCCCTGATATTTCTTACATCCTGCTCTGATTTCAAGCACTCACTCTTACAAATATTAGTTTGTGTTGAATGAACAAGTCTGTTTTCCTTGTGTGCCACATGGGTAGCTTGTTCATTCTTCTGCTGAGAGAAAGGAGCCGTTGCTGAATGCAAATGACAGAAACTGCGATTTTATAATAGTTTTTGTAATTACTCCATGTATAAAAAAAAATGGTCTCTTCAAAACCATTTTATGCGTTGCCTTTTAAAAACAAACACAAAATAAAACCTACAAATGAAACCGTTACAGCTTTTGCAGGAATATGTCAGCTGGGAACAGCTTTTGTCAGGAGGGGAAAGGGATAAAGGAAGAGAAAATTACATCTTTATGCTTAAATTATTTCTTTTATACTTGGAGCAACCTCCCATAAACCATCAAGGTTCAGACAGTAGCTGCATTAAATTCACATAATACTTGATGCTCGATTTCCTCTTTCAAATTGTGTTGTCCTCAGGCAGATTTTGGATTTATTGAGCCAGTTACCAGTAAATTCAAAAGCTCTAGGTCCCTGGTGGTTTTAATGTTCAAGAAAATCTTTTGTGGCTGTCACTGTGGAATCTGCTTCAACAAAAGGCAGTGAAAAATGTCTTTTACAGTGATAAATAGGAATTAAAGTCTAAAGATGACATAGTTTTAAGATTTCATGGCCTGAAGAGTTCATAGCCTGTAACAAGAATGTGTTTTTTTTTTTTGTCACATTGAGTTATTAATTTATTGTCATATTTCCATGGAGTCATGTACTGTACTGTGTATCAGTCCAGCAAATGAGCCTTTAGGCTCAACACATAAAATCAGTAACAGAAGAAATATAGTTTTCAAACCAAATGAAACAAGTCTTGTGAGAGCCAATGCATGACAGCTGCGGTGACACCTGCCCAGTTTCTAAATGTATTTATTTGAAAAACATGATCAGTGCATCATAAATAATTCTGAGAGGATTCAGAGCAGAGCTGAGATGATATATCATGCACTTATCCTTAATGCAAGGCTCTTATGTATAAAATCTTTTTACAATATGAAAATAAACTGCAATTCTGTCTGTTATTTGACCTTTTTGTAAGCGTGTTTGTGTTGTTGATGTGTGTCACTCACATATTTGCTTCTCTGCTTGTGTGTGGGTGTGTTGTACTTTGCCCCAGGTAATGTGACTGCACTGTGTTGGGACCCGGTCCAAAGGGTGCTGTTCTCCGGCAGCTCAGACCACTCCATCATCATGTGGGACATCGGAGGTCGCAAAGGCACTGCCATCGAACTGCAAGGACACAAGTAAGAATCACAAGCATCCACTGCTAAACCTCAATTGGTTGGTTAAGATGGTGGTGCCGTGCACAGCAGCAGCTGCGTTGGCACCTGACAGAAACAAGCAATCAGTGACAAATTTCAAGTGCACAGATTATGTCTGTGTCACCAATAACATTACTACCCGTGCCAACCAGAAGCCCTGGATAGCCACAGAGGTGTGTGCGATGTGGAGAGCAAAAAATGCTGCCTTCAAATCCAGTGACATGGATCCCCCAGGTCAGCAAGAGCCAACCTGAACTGAGTCATCAGGGTAGCGAAGCGCACTCATGGTCAGAAAATCCAGTGTCAATTTCATGACTCTAGGGACATCAGGTGTATGTGGCAGGGACTCCAAACTATCCCAGACTACAACACTGCTGCTCCACCCTGTGATGACAACACTGACTTCCTAAATGAGCTTAATAGTGGCTCAATGGTTCGAGGCACTCAACGACACACCTGTGAGGAAAGCCACATCTCATCATGATGAGCAGGTACTTGGTCGTGACCCAGCTGAGACTGTGATGAGAGTCATCTCAAGGAAGGCTGCTGGTCCCGACAATATACCGGACCGTGTGCTCAGAGAACATGCTGGCACATGTCCTCAAAGACATTTTCAATACCTCACTGAACCAGGCTGTCATCCCATCATGCTTCAAGACCCCCACCGTCTTTCCAGTGCCAAAAAAATCTACAATTACGTGTCTCAACGACTACCGCCCAGTAGCACTTTGGGGAACTTTAAGATTAACTGATTTTGTTGGTCAAAGGTCAATGTCACTGTTTTTGGCCATAACCCAAGATGTTTTTGGCCATAACCCAAGAATTCATACGCTAAATGTCTAAGAGGATAAAATGATGAGATAGTGACATTTTATATTGAAAAGGTCAAAGGTCTTACTGAATTGGTGACACTAACTTTGGGTGCCCACCTTGACACTGTGATGACTGTATAGATCTTCTTCTGTGCTGCTGGGTTGTAGATGTGCGTGAAGCATCCCCCCTTTTAGAATTTGTAGCTTCTTCGCAGCAATATCCACATCTGATGCATCATCTACTCTCATGGCTACAACATCAGCTTTATTGGCCAAGCCTGTGAACACATACAAGGAATTTGATCTCTGTTTTTTTGTTTCTCTCAATGAACTTGCACACTAATAGACATACAGCAGAACAAGAACAACAGAACTGAGGCAAGGGGAAAGACAATGAATAACAAGCTAGACAACAACAAAAGGAATAGTTTTTCAAATACACTTGACAAGGGAGGTTTGCTTTTACACTGTAGCTGAGAAAATGATCTTGTGATGAATGAATGAAGAGCCAAGGCTGTCAATATAGTGATAACTTCCATTTCACCACAAAATACACTTAATACCTTTTTTTTATTAAATTCCTTTATAGTCTTCACTACAAATAATATGAGTCTGGACAGACATGGATGTAAACTGCAACTTACCGGGTTGGCAGAGTCATATAACCGTGAGACAGTATTTCTAGTTTACTCTGGCTTGGGTGTGTTCAGATTGCAGGTTAATTGGCAGCAGAAAATCTGCATTCTATCTAATAAATGATGACATCGGTGAGAAACATTTATTAGACAAATTGGGTTGATTAGACAAGTGGATGAGCCTCCCTCAGACTCACAACGGTAGATATCTAAACCATGGAGATGAACCGTCCTTTTCACTGCTAAAGAACTGAGACTTGAGAACATTCTTCTACATTGACATTTCTTTTGCAACTAAACACTGTTAGTATTTAACTTGGGTGCTTATTTATACATGAACCAACATTTGGTTGAAGAGGGTTTTGAAGTTTTGAAGAGACAGCAAAAACCTGGTCAGCATTACTCATATAAACCACATATGTTCTTGTTAACATATCAGGTCATTGACCCAGTGCTTCCTCTGTTGTCTAATGCCTGTGTGTGTGTGTGTGTGTGTGTGTGTGTGTGTGTACTCCCTACAGTGACAAGATTCAGGGTTTGTGCTATGCCTCACACACTCGCCAGCTCATCTCCTGCAGCTCAGATGGAGGCATCGTCATCTGGAACATGGATGTAACACGGCAAGAGGTGAGAGAGCAGCGGATGAGGCAGCAGTTTCACCCCAAACGCACGAGCCCGTGTTCACGCTCGGTCTGTGAACTGTGACACTGTATGGAGGAAACATGAAAAATGACATTTTTGAAATGCGTGCTTGCGTGTTTTTCTGTCTGTGCCCGTACTGAGATGCAGCGTGTTAGATAAACCAATGATGTTTACTCCCCCTCCTTCTCTGGGATCATTCCTCATAAGAGATCATGACATGAGATTAGACACACACACACACACACACACAGTTTGGCTTTTAGCAGAGAGATTTGCGCTCTCTCTCCCCCTCAGTGCTTCCAGTCTCCATACAATAGTTGAGATTTGATGGCATCTTTATTTACCCAGTCACTTTCATTCTGCCTCAGCATCATTCAGTTGTGCCTCCGTCTCTGTTATTCGGTCCAAAATCTCATCTCAATTATATTTTCTGTTTCACTGGTTGTGTTGCAGCTGACATCCCTCAAGGCGAGCTTTAAAATAATATGAGTAGGTTGCTGTTGCTCCCCAAGCAATCACTCATAGCTGTTATACCAAACACTGCGCTGTGTAGCTGGTTACTCAGCGAAAAATTTGCTAACTGGCAAATTCATCAAAGCTGTGGGATTTAAAAGAGAAAAACTAGAAAGAGGGGAACACTGATTCAGGAGTTTCTCATTTCATTCCTCATGGCAATCAGGGTTGAAAGGTTGGTTGACAATAGATGGGTTTCCCATTTACAAACAATCACATTGGCACAATGTCATGATAGCTTATATATAGACATTCTCATTCATTGAGAATAAAGCAACCAGTTCGGAAGCGGAAAAATGACTTTTTAAGAGGAACATTTCTATGCGGAGCTCGTCCTCACATTTCCAAAACTGCAGTGTAAACAGACAAAACTTCAAACTGTCAATATAGGATATAATAGGTATATTTATCATCCACACAGGTCTCTGCACACCTGTTTGTGATTTTTTTTTCCACAGAGAAATTATTGGCGTGACAATATGATGCATTTTCCATCCAAAGTCATCAGTCTGCCACCTCTATCAGCTGTCACCAAAACCCTCACTGAAACTCTAAACATATGTCTAAATTATCAGCAAAGCATTGATCATAAAACCTGAGAAATGCTTGAAATATTCCATTAAAAACCTGAAACACAGCTGTGTGACCTTTAACAGGTAGGACAGCTCACAGTTTCTGTGCTCAGAAACTGATTTCTTGCTCAGGATACACCACTGTCCTTTTCCCCCCATTGGGTTGTGTGTCACCTCACCAAAAAGTCTACCTTCTCCTGTCTGTATGATGTGTTCAGGGTCTGCCACGGCACCAACTGATGCTCAGTAAATGACGTGACGCTCTATAGCGTCAAGAAATAATTACAATGTGCAACTCCTCCTAAATTTGTTCATTTTTACTGTTATCTTTGTGTACAAGTACTGTCCATATGATTTTGAATTGTGCGTTTGCACAGACCCCAGAATGGCTGGACAGCGACTCCTGTCAGAAGTGTGAGCAGCCTTTCTTCTGGAACTTCAAGCAGATGTGGGACAGTAAGAAAATTGGCCTACGACAGGTACTGGACACACCCATTCCTCATGTTCTTTTATTCCTTTTCATTTTGGTATAGAATTAAATCTTTCTTTAATTATAAAGTTATCCGTTTCAAAACCTAATATCACAGTTGCTGAAGGAAAGTTAGTGATCTGCAGCTTCACTGCACCCTGAATTCCAGAAAACATACACAACTCTCCACTTCTGCTGCTGCACTAATAACCAGCAGACTTCCTGTGACTGTCTTATTGTCTCATTTTAAGGAACAACCATCAGTTGTTGTTACTCATTTCAAGTGTGTGTGTGTGTGTGTGTGTGGGATCCACACTTCATGGATTCAGTAATAGCCCTGCAGAGCAATCTTCTGGAACATTCTGTAGCAAAGAACCAATCAGAACAATCTGTTATGTACTGTATTTGTTTCTGGAGATGAGGTTCATGCTTTCTGTTTTCACTGCAAACACAAAGATCTTGATGGCACTCAAAAAAAACAACCCAACTGAGGAAGCAGCACCGGAAACAATAATATAGATGAAAACGGAATAGATGTTATCTTTTTATTGCTAAGTGAGGTGTTGAAATTAGTGTAGCAACATGCAGCAGAGGTGTGGTTTCAAGTTACATGACTTGGACTTGAGTCATGAATCTAATGATTTTATATTTGACTTGTCAAAATCAAAAAAATACTTGATTTTCAATTTAGCTTTTGATCTGAAGCAGCAGCTGTAGTAAATGTGTTAGCATCAGCAGTAGCTTCATATGGCTGTAGGAGAGTGAACAGCAAACCATGAGGCTGACAGCAGTGTGAGTCATATTAAAAACAGTAACAAGGGTGCGTAATTTCCTGTGACCGTCATGCGATGGTAGGTAACGTGAGTCCAGTACAGCAATGGTGGACTCTGCCACTAACGAAAACTGCTATATACAGAGGTAATTACAGAATTTTATGATGTCATGAAAATCTTGAGGATTATAACTGTAACACCAATGACTAAGCTTGGACTTGGCCTTGAAATCAAATCTACAGTCTACAATGTGAAAATATGGTGTAAAAAAAAAACGTGCAGTGAATCAACTCTTTATTTTCCTGATAAAAGACATACTATAAATGAACCTGACATCAGCCTACTGTGCTGTACTAGCAAGAACAAGTTTCCACGAGCGTTTCCAAGAGTTTGTCAGTTCAGAACAGCAGAGAGACATTAGATGATACCTCAAATTATCACTTACAGATGAAAAGCCTGCTGAGGTTAAGAAAAACCAGATGTGGAAATACAAAATATTCAGCTCTGAAACGACAAATCATTGTAAAGACGCACCTGATCAGTTTGCTTGTAAATATTATTTCTATAAATCACCTGTTACTCTGCTTAAAAATCTTATTCAGGACACAAAACACAAAGTTTAGGACTTGGACTCGACTCAGGATTTCATAGCCGAGGCCCATCTCTGTCTCACCTCTGGTAGTTAAGCTGTTCCATGTTAGTAAAGAGACTATACAAAGCTGACATGTTCAAGTTCTCTCGTGTTCTTCAGCACCACTGCAGGAAGTGTGGCCAGGCGGTTTGTGGCAAATGTTCATCCAAACGTTCCACCATCCCCCTCATGGGCTTTGAGTTTGAGGTGCGTGTGTGCGACAGCTGCCACGAGTCCATCACTGACGAGGAGTGAGTAACAATTAGCCTCTGTTGTCGTCATATACTGACCCTTTTGTCCTCTCATAGCTAAATGACGAGCTTCATCAGTGCTCTCGCAGTAAAATAACCGACGTTCCCTTTGTGTCTTCTAGCCGAGCGCCCACAGCCACCTTCCATGACAGCAAGCACAGCATTGTTTACATGCACTATGAGCCCACCACTGGAAGTCTGCTCACCTCTGGCACCGACAAGGTTATCAAGGTCTGGACGGGAACAAACAGTATCTGTTGTCTTCGTGCGTTTCAGATAAGACATGCAAGCACATCCAGGCGCATCTAGTGGGGTCACTCCTTAGCAGGGGGAGTGTTTAACTCTGCCACTGTTCGGGTTTTTTATCCCCCTCTTTTTGTCTCTTGCTTAGTATGAAAAAGGAAGGATTAAAACGCTAGTGGGCCCCCATCGACCAACTCGACACTGAACTGTAGTAACTGGAGCCTTCAGGTCCCCCGAGGTGTCTGGGACCCTACATGCTAGGCTAATCCTCTTCCTCCCCCTCGGTCTTGGGAAGCTGTAGCATTTATTAACTGACACACTGTAGTCTGTACTGTACATTCATTGCCAGACTGACACCTCACCACTAACCGTTTCCTGCCGTCACGTTCATTCGTCAGTTTTCTGCCGCTCGCTCGCATGCTTAACCAGCGCTGCTCAGAGGCTCCAAAAAGCTATTGATTCTTAAACGAACAGATATTTGGCGTTATTTTTCGGCATTTAAAAAAAAATATTTTTGAACCTGGCAGGGGCTCTTGTTGTACTATTATCAAATGACTGCGTCAACCATAGCAATGACCCCAAAACTACAGCTAAAGCTTTCAGCCCCTTGTTTTGGTTGTATGCACATCGACTGTGCAGTTGAGCCTCCCCAACCAGCACCAAACGGCACACAGACAAAGTTTGCGACTACCAAATAAAGAAAGCGAAACATCTAGTAGCTAAAGAGCCAGATATTTTTCTCAGGAGATGGTGGAGACTAACATGTTTGCCATAGTAGCTTATTAAAATGCTTTCATCAGGGCTGTGTCTCTTTTTTTTTGTTTTGTTAAACATTGCTAAAGGCAGATTTTTATATCACTAAAATATTGGTTTATTATTTTGTAAAAAATAATTTATTTAGTAATATTTTTCTACTAGCCTGAAAGAATTCCATGATTTGAGTTTTAAGTGAATGTTGCCTCAGATGATTTTCTGTTTTCTGTGGAAAATGAAATAACTTTTTGGAAAGTAAAATAGTTCAGTTTAAATATCAGGTTGTTTGTATCAGCACCCAAACAGACACAGTTAGGGTTGTCTTTTTTTTTTTTTTTTTTTTGACAACAAACTGATCCTGTCTTGTGTTTGTCTGCAGCTGTGGGACATGACTCCTGTGGTGTCCTGAGGTCTGTGATCCATTGGCAGTCAGCAGGAACCTCTGCTCACCAAACTGTGATGGTTTCATGCCAGCGGTTGCACTTGGAAGAGAGCGAGAGAATGAAATTGAACTATGTCAATATCATCTGGATAATATTTAACAGTTGTTCACCAACAAGCTGTGGCTGCTGCACGTTCACACTGAGGACACTGCAGGCCAAAGAAGCCTGGGAACAGGACAGGCCACGGTTGACACAAGGTTACAGACAGTTGTGGGTGTTTTGTTTGTGTGGAAGGGTGCTGTTGGGTGGTGGGGGGGGGGGGGGGGGGGGGATCTGTCTGTATATATGTGGGGTGGAGGGGTGTGAGTTGAAGCACTTGACTTTGTAAGGTCTTGACACACCTTATTTTCTTAAATTTCATGCATTCCCTGTTGATTTCATACTGGAAACTCACATAACAGTAATAGAAATATTTCTGTACTGTGGTCAGTGGGTCCCGTAAAAAAACCAAATGTTAGTATTCTTTAGATGTGAATCACCTCATGAAACTCATTCACATTCTCAAACTTACTCATTCCTGTTTACCAAGCTGCAGATTTTCCACAAGAGGGAGCTTCTCAGTCACTGCTAATCTGCACTACCCACAAGGAAAGGAAAGTAACGGCAGCAGCAGCAGTCTGTCTGAAAATAATCACTAGTTAAAAGCAAACTGACAAACAAGAGATAAATCCCAAGGTTTAAAGTTCAGCTAGTATATTCACAGCCCGTCCTCACAAGAAAAACAACAGTAAGAAGTCTAAAATTCAGGCCAGCAAAAAAATGACCTATAGTTATGTTTATGTCATCTAGTATCTGCAGTAATTATGACCCAGGTAAGTGATGCAGTTCAGATGACGTCACTACGAGGTGACTTGACTTCACCTAACTACAAGGAGACAGTTGGTTGGATGATTGGATAGTTAGATGGCAAAAATTGGACTTTGCTGCAGGACACTACTGTTTCTGTCCCCAATTGAGAGTGTCATATTTCCAACTGCAACATTTTTTGAAAAATCAGTAGTATATTACCATGGCTGATGCAGATGGCGTAAACATAACTGAAGGTTGTTTTTGCAGGGTACTGTCGTTTAATTATGAGGAACGTTTTTTTGTTTTGTTTTGTTTTTTTTCCATTTTTTATCAGGGTCCCCTCCTTTCCTCTGGAGTTCATCTTATCGATCACTCATTTAAGTACAGTCTTGAAAGACAGATGAGGCACAGTGACAATCAAGAGTGTCTCAGAGCAGAAAATGGAAGGCCATCTTACAATTTGTGGGTTTAAAATGTAAAATATAAAAAACGGAAAATGAACAAACACTCATTACCTGTAAGTGACACTAGTGTCAAAACTGTAAAAAGCTAATATTGTCCTTGCCAGTTCAAAAAATGTTGACTGGCAGGTGGTACAGGTTGGACTGAGGTGGGGTGGGGTGGGGGAGCCTAAAGGAAGGAAATATTTCTAATCTACATTTTTGGTCCATTGTAACAAACTCAAGTTCTGCCACTAAAGGCGGTTCAGTTTGACAGTTCTTTATTCAGAGATACCAGATATACCATGTTGAATTTGGGGGGAAAATGTGTACAAATTGATGCATATGACACCTAGAATAATTCAATTTGATGTGTGTGCAGCATCGTACAGCTTCAGTCTTAGAGTGGAAATTGAACAGTTTATGAAGTTAAACCATGACAGCAGATATTGATGGTAATGCAGACTCTTGCCATGATATTGTAAGTACACAGTGTTAGATCAACATTTTGTAATCCTTAAATTAACCAATCCGATTGCTTGCTGAATTTTGAAAAAAGATCTTTTTTGTATGTTTTGTCCTGTCATCAGTGAAGCTCCTTTATGAGATTATTTATTATTCTAGGTGTGGACTAAATGTTTTTGACTTGCAAATGCACATATCAAGCTAATCAGTGGCAGCACAAACATGAATCAGGACTGTAAGGAAACTAATGAATGTGGTTTGCTTTGATTTTTTTTGTTGTTCTCACTGTTACTGTTTTATCAAGTCACAATACTGTATACTGACTCTCATGTCAATGCACTGGAATCAAGAAGCAGAAATATGTCACGAGTCGCTGCTGTGAAGAGAAAATAATGATGTTTTTTTGCAACTATCACATTTGTGCTTTAATGATCAACTGGTAACTAAATTGAATTCTTCTAGTGTTTAAAAACCTGCTGAATATCTTCCAAAGATGTTTGATTTTTAGATTGACGATAATGTGTTGAAGACATCATCCAACAGAAAAAAAAAGAAAGTTTGTTTTTGCTTGTCTGCACTTTGACAACTACTCATAAGGTACATTCCCTGCAGCTGTTTCCTCATGAATGTTACCCTGTGATGACCAAGACCTTAAAGGACCATACCAGTGTTTTATTTTTTTATGTTTCAGTAACTACAAATCATCTATTGTATCACAGTTTTGCCAATCACTTTCAAACATAAGCTTTACGGTACAGTTGTATTTTTGTTAACTGTCAAAAACATGTTGGTTTCCATTCAGTTGCATAAAATGTTAAATTACTTGGCAAGTAGTAATGCAGACTTGAAATGATCTTGTACAACTTAAATTTAAAACTCAACAGCGCAATTAGCAGAATGTGTTGCATGCGATTGAAATGTGCTAAAAACAAATCATTGGTATTGTCCTTTAAATGCAACAAGACTACACAGGAGATACTAAGTCAGCAGATCCACAACATCTAAACCTTTTTTTTTTGCCATCAAAATGATTGACAAATGAAATCCATCTAAGGCCAGTGGTCTATTTTTCTGTTCGGGGGGAAAAATAACAAAACGTGTTTCAGTGTCCATTAATGTAACCCTGTTTGTATAAATGATGTATTAAATGAGCAGGTGTTCACCTACTCCAACAGTTATGAGTCAAAAATTGTTTTTGTTGAATCTCAGAGCTGCTGTTCATGTGTAGTGGTAACAAAAATATTATCATGCTATCATCATTTTCCTCAGCAACATTCTTTTTTTTTTTTAAATCCCACAAATCCATCAAGTTCTTCTTCTCTGCTACTTCTATTTATAACAACTTCTATGTCTAGCTCTGGATGTTCCTAAAATTCAAAGACACTGTTTCTACAGGTACGAAAAAATATCCAATTTGATTATTATGTTGTTTGTCAACCAGTAAGTTAGCAACTGAATTTAGCCAAAAATGTTCTAAACTGGCAGCCAAATGTCCTTTAGGTCCAAAACTGCTTCAAACCATTTTCACTAACAGTTCTGACTACACACAAAGTTGTTGTTTATGGGGTAGCAGAAGACACAAACTGTACACTTTGTGACAAAGACAGACATTTAATTATTAAGTGTTTAGAGAAATTAAACAATACATTTTATAGAAATCAATATACAATCTTGCATTGTGTATTATATTTGTATTGAAGTGTGTTAGATTTATATTTAAGCCTACTTTTGATTGGCCACGCTTCTTCTTCTTTCCTGAAATCATTTTTACCCACAACTCCAAGATTGTTCTAAAATGAGGTAATCGGTCAAAAATGTAAAAAGTCCTGTACATTGAAAAACAAAAGCAAGATTATGTTTACATACACATTAATAACAATTAGTGTGGAGTGTCTAGTTTTTTTTTAAAAAAAAAAGAAAAGACATTTGCAAAAAACATCAAGGTTTGAACTTGAGGGCGAACTCCTCCAGCGCTGCCAGGAGCTTCTCCTCCTCCTGCGGTGTGGACCTGGAGGAGGCCAGAGGCAGGTGTGTCGCCACCGCTTTACGATCTAGAAGGAATTTTAGAGAAATGTATGAGACAGCAGGAGACACTGTACCACAGAAAAATATGATATGCATGATGCAGACATTCAGGGAGTTGCTTACAGGATCAACCGAAATTTAAAAAAAAAAAAAAAAAGGGTCTTCGTATCAAAAGAAGCGCCTACTGAATCACATCACACTCACTCTCCTTTTACTGGAAGCCTTCATTTGGTTCAGTGGTTTGTTTCAAATGTAACAAAGCAATAGCATCTGTTATTGTACCTTAGCCTTGACTTCCACCTCTATTATCAAAATGGGAGACGAGCAAATGTCACAAACACAAGCTTCATGAAGTGCTAAGAAGAGAGAACGAGCTCTGTTTCTGACCCTGGAAGAAGAGTCCGCTCGGCTGCTTGGCTGCGGCCGGAGACGCAGCGAGCCACACCACGGTGTCGGCCCCCATCACGTCTGTCCGCAGCCTGGACTGCATCTTGGCGTGGAAGGAGGGCATGGAGGACTGGACGGCTACAGAGAGGAAAACGAGACTGCAGATTACAGAAGCGACATTTCTGTCACATGTAGGTGTCGATCAGGGAGTAATAAACAGATTAAGTGTTAGATGCTGCTCTTTTTTTGTTTCTCTGTCTAAGGAAAGTAAATAAGAAATGCAGAGAGTGTGAAAAATTGAACATCTTTGGGTTACAATCGGTTAAACCACATGTGTCGCTACAACTGAACTGGGTTTAGACTGAGCCGCAGCTGCTGTTGAACTCTTGAGGCCATGTGATTGAAACTAATAAGTGTTGTTTACCCGGTGTGTCCGCCCAGCCGGGGTGCATGGAGGAGAAATGAATGTCTTTGTGCTGAGAAGCCCATCTCTCTGTCAGAATCACCTGCTGTCTCTGTGAAAATTGAAAACCACACAGAGTAGATGAACAAACACGGGTACGTGCCACACAACGGCTTTCTACGCAGCTCTCCGATGCGCAGGTGTCGTTACTTTGTTCTGAGCGTAGGCCACGGTGCCGTCAAACGCCCCCTTCTCGAACTGGAGGTCGTCCACGTTCATCTTCTGCGTGAGCATGCCGCCTGACGACACGGTGACCTGCGGAGAAGAGGGTAATGGTCTTTTTTTTTTTTTTTACTTTTAAGAAAGCGCAACATTCACATGCAACAGCGTAAGTCGGTCTGTAAAAGCAGAGATGTGACGGTCCAAATTCCACCCACCACTCTGGGGTCTTCAGCCTTCTTCAGAGCAGCGATCAGAGCTGTGGTGAGGATGTATGTACCTGAAATAAAAAGGTAAGAGGTCACAGAGGTCACTGTTCTCTGATTTTTATATTTATTCTTCACCTTATTTACAGCTGCGCTTCTTTTTTTGGTGCATGAACAAGAAAGATTCTTGGAGGAAAAGTTGTTTGTCCATATGTTTTTGGTACCAATCGAAATGTGTCTACAAAGTATCAAAAATGATCAAATAATGTACATTGGTATCAAATATCTGGTCTGATTCGAACTTCTTCTCTGATCAAATAATTCACAATATAAATCTAAATTTATCCAAATTAACACATTTTTATTCAGGAAAAGTCCTTGTTGTAAAGCTGCTTTACACTAAAAATTGAAACTTTTTTGCATGAAAAAAAGAGGTTTGTAGAAAAGCTAATAAGAATAATAATATTATATATAAGAATGGCTACAGAAATTCAGGTATGTAATTCAAATGTGTATCAAAAAAACACTTTTCTTTTCCTTACCGAGTGTATTTGTGGCAAAGTTCTTCTCTAAACCCTCCTCAGTTAACTCTCTCTGGTTGACCATACAGCCTGCATTGTTGATCTGGTGAAAATGACAAGTGATGCAATTACAATACAACGCAGTATATGTGTGTGTGTGTGTGAGAGAGAGAGAGCGAGAGAGAGAGAGAGAGAGATGAACCAACAAATACCCACAGCCACCTACCAGCACATGTACACTGTTGGTTTGTGAGAAGCTCTGGGCGAACTCCCACACTTGTCTCGCACTGGACATGTCGACGACGTGGATGTGGACGTTCTGAGAAGAAACAGAATAAAAAAAAAAACAGAAATACTGTCAAAGCTCTGTTCATAAACACTGACATTTTACTTTCTGTTGGATTTTTTTGTCAAGAGTTGCACAGCTCATGTTCTGTAAATTTAAATAATATGTCATTTATTAGACTTTGACCTGTTGCTACTTCAAATGCAAATCAGATTGTGACAGAGGGAGCTTTCGGTTCTCATGTTGGGTCAGACTGATGGTTATTATACTCAACCTGAATCGTACTTGTATCAATGTATTAATAAACATTTTTGTAAATTAAAAATTTCAAAAGTTCAAAAACAGAGAGAAGCAGCAAATCCTCATGTTTGAGGAACAGGAAACAGACAAAGTTTGGCATTTTTGCTTGATAACCAATTATTAAATGACGAATTCTTAAATTTGAAACGATTGTTTCAGCACTTTTCAAAAAAAGTAGAAGAATTATGACCCAAAAAATGGCATAAAAAATACTTAACACCATTACATTATTACATATGACAATATCAATGAAATATTTGTGCTGTCTGTCTTTGTTTGTATCCTGATCTTTATTTTCATGTTAACATGATGCACTTGAATGCGTGTTACAAATTCAGACTGAGTTTTCATTACTTTTTTGGCTCATGCAAGATAATTGTGCTATTTCTGACTTGAAGTTCAAGAGGAATCAGCAAAATCACACCAGTAATTAGAGGCACCACAAATAAATAAAGCAAAAAATGATCTTTAACTCTATCACAATTAAACACCATTTCACTCATTGACCAGAAAAACTTAAAACCTGCAGAGGACCATTTTCAAATCAACAATCCCAAATGAACTCAAAAGGTATTTTCAGTGAAGCAATTCCTTTTCATATATCTGCCAACATGTATGGAGCACTGATAACAATAATACCTTACAGTTGGTTGGAATTAAAAGTTGGTCATTTACAGTTATGTTTTTAGAGTCAACAGAGAGTTGTCCTTTAAACTTAATGCCACACTCCCCATCTAGCTTATGTCATTATTTTACAAAAACTGTTTTTCTCATTCACACTAAAATGTGCTGTAGTGGTGACTGAGGGTCAAAACAGAAAGAAAGATGTTTTTTGGAAGTGTGAGCCCTCTTGTGGACAAACTGTTAAGACCGTTGATTCACATAAAGGAGTCTCACCTCATTTTTACTCTGTTCTACAATTTCATCTTTAGCCGCCTCTGCTCGCCCCTTGTTTCGACACACCATGTGAACAGTTCCCCCTGCAAATAGAAACATGTCATTGGACACACTTGCAGTGACTTGCATCACTTCAAAGATCTGACTCTGTCAGAAACAGGATGTATTGTTGATGTGTCAAACAGTCGATCGGACTTACAGGCATCTGACAAAGTAATATATCTGATGAGGCAGTGGGAATATAAACAGTAAAACAACAGGAGACTCCTTCATACAAGAGAGTAAAATGTAGGAACATTAAATAAATTAAATATAAAAGCAGGAAGTAGATACATGACAAAAACAAACAATAATTAAAATATTAGCCATAAAATCTTCTATTCAAAAATCAGGCCAGAATTGTAGGTTTTAAAGTAACATCTATTCACATAATGTACTGTGGGAACAAATATATATCTTGTGGTTCTTTAGAAACTAGGAGAATAACTTAATCCATCTAGAACCAACAGACACTCCCTCTGTTGTCACCGTATTGTTTCCCTCAAACAGAGGAGAAAAATTGAAAAAAATGCAGAACAGTCTATTGTTAAGCGATGACCCTCTTAACACTCACCTCTGTTAGCTATTTCCTGTGCTGTGGCTTTGCCTATCCCGCTGTTGGCACCTGTTATCACAAAGGACCTCCCGCTCAGGTCCACTTCCAGGTCTGCTGGAACGAAATGCTTCGCCGCAGCTTCATAGCCGCACCTGAGAGGAGCAAAGTGTGGCATAGTAAGTACTGGCACCTATTTCACCAACCTCTGGGTCTGCTTTCTGTTAGTTTACATGTGTTCATATTTCTGTGTTTCAGTGGCTCTGATGAGATGATCCTAGATCCATGTGGGTTTCTTAATCTCACCATCACCTTTCATATATTTCATTCTTGCAAACAAACAAAAAAAAAATCTGTTTATAAGACCAGACGTTTGTGACAGTCTATGATTGACTCATCTTACATGTGGAAATTTTTAATTTATGAGAAGTATGTTTTACTCTGTGAGGAAATATGATCACTGATCACTTTCTGGCAACAGTTAGTGACAGTATCTTATCACCATTACCTTGCGTTTCACAAGTGTTTCATTCAGAAAAGCAAGTTCCTCCTCAAGACTAACAAATCTCATCAGTGAAGACATAAAATGGGTGAAAGTAAATATATCTTTATTTATAGTGCTGGAAAACCGAATATCATCTATATCTATCTATATATCTTAATGATGAATCGTTTAAATCATTGATCAAACAAAAAATGACTATCATTTGCCGACTCCAGCTTCTCAGAGGGACCTTTTTTTTTTTTTTTTTTTTTTACCGCTTTCTCTGTTTTGAATCTCTGGATTTGGGCTGTTGGACCATAAAGTGAATTCTGGGGAAGTGTAAGAGGTGTTTTACTGTTGTTTGCTATCTTATTGACTATAGTTACAGCCTTTGTACTGAGTGTTGTGTAATACTGCTAATTACCACTATCTGTAACAAACATAGGGACATATAACAGCTACATACTATCACTTACAAAACAGCAAATGTGACTAAAGTTTGAGAATCCTGTCTGAAGGGAAATATTAAATAAGGAGGATTAACGTTAGGTAAACCATAAAGACGAAAAGACTTTCCATTAGAAGCTCTCAATAAAAAATGATCATTTCTCCACTTACTTTGTATATTCTTGGAGTCCTTTCACAAACCAAACGGCATTCCTGTAAATAGACATTTTTAACAAATAAGCACCTTATCCGCTTGTCTGAAAAGGTTATCCTATTGAACACAGCCTAGTGTGTTTGTGTCGTAAGAGGGGCTGGCGATGGTTATGTAGTACGGTAAGCGGGGAGTCACGTGTATGACAAGCGGAAGTAGCTACATTTTAATAACATTGTAGCGCCCCTGGTGGACTCTGTTTATCACCGTGGACACGAATAACTTTATATATTTGATTTTAACATGTGATTTTGGTTTGAGAAAAACTTATCAAAGCACGGGAAAAGAAAAATGTCATCTGACAGTTGTCATGGCTGAAGTAGTCAGTATAAATATGTTTGTTTCGGCGGCAAACTCGTAGTTGTCAGGATGGCCGAGTGGTCTAAGGCGCCAGACTCAAGGTTACACCTTCCTGCGAACAGGGACTTCTGGTCTCCGAATGGAGGCGTGGGTTCGAATCCCACTTCTGACAATAACTTTTTGCAACAGTGTAGATTAACTATAACATCTGCTGACACACAAAATAATAATTAATGTGATTTGTATATTTTGTGAATCTTCTAATGACCAATCTTCAACTTAATGTTTACTTGTAATACAATGCAGTATTGTTACTGTAAAGGACCCGGATATTTCTTCCACCACTGATATGTATGTTATTCTGTCAAATGGATCTCAAAATGAATTAGACAATGCTGATGAGGCTGACTGAGTACATCAAAAGTGTTTCAGTTTTATATAAAAAAAAATCCTTCTTTTTCCGCTCTGTATGTTTACACAAACATTTAACATGTATCTTTTCATATTAGGGACTTTTGAATCATTATACATAAGTACAGTTAAGGTTTATTTGAGGAAAAAGTGTTTGCAGTTTCATTTGTCAACTGCTCAAATCTGATTTTGGCATTCAAATTTTAGCATTAATATTATTCACACAAAGGTTGATGCATTTTATAATCAACGCCACAAAAAGTCTTACTAGCTTTATATATGTGTGTGTGTGTCTCACAATATTACAACATTAGATACTACAACAATATTAGACAGTAGATAGTAAATGGCTGGTCTGCTTTTTTTTTTTTTTAGAACCAATCCATTGACCTGTGGATTCAGTTCTCAAAAAGGTGATGTTTCGTCTCCTCTATAATATGTTGAGGGGATATTTTATCAGTTTGCTCGTTGTGAGCGGAACTCTGAGAAGAAAGACTCGCATTTCCAAAGCCCTGTGTTTACTAATGGAGCAGCAGCGCCCTCTGTTGATGACACATACGAAGAAAAAGCTTACAGCACCTGGTATTCCCAGGCGGTCTCCCATCCAAGTACTAACCAGGCCCGACCCTGCTTAGCTTCCGAGATCAGACGAGATCGGGCGTGTTCAGGGTGGTATGGCCGTAAGCAACAACTGCCACAGCAAAGAGCCTATTTAAAGATCCTTCTACGTATTGTGTTGAGGTTCCGTGTGTCTGTCTTCTTTTATTCTTTATAAAAGACTAGGCTGGTGAATTGATCTTATGACCAGGTAAATGGCCAAAATTTGATATTATTAGATACGGCTAAACTACACGTGCTTCAGAGTCGTGTTACGCAAACGTTCATTTTAAAATAGTCTACTTATCGCTTAAACTGGTGAACTCACATTCAGCCAACACTTCCTCCGCCCAAATAAGGCAGTAGCTCATATTATATCATAAAAGCTTTTTCTTATCCTGTTATGTACAATCAACATACAGCAGGGAGCTATGACTTCGGTTAGCAGTAATCAAACAGCGTTCTAGCGGCTGATCGAGCACAGTTGTCAGGATGGCCGAGCGGTCTAAGGCGCCAGACTCAAGGTGACAAACCTTCCTAAGAACGGGACTTCTGGTCTCCGAATGGAGGCGTGGGTTCGAATCCCACTTCTGACAACAACTTTTCTCTGTTTACGAATTATACCTTGGAGTCATTAAATGCCAACATATAAGAACCTTTCACCACTTCTTCATGTTGTATTTTTTCTTGGCACATCAGAATCACTGTGGATATGAATGGGACTGTTTTTTCTTGTTTTTTCACTAACGAGTGAAAAATATATAGCCTATTTATCGGATTCATTACAAATGACATAGGCTACAAGTTATTTGAAAAAAAAAAACCCGAACCAGATCCAAAAATAAAAGAAAAAACAAGCAAAACCACAATTATGTAGTTTTGTGAAATTCGAGATGACAGCTGTAGACACCGCATATGATGAATATGTTTTGATATAAAATGGTCTATATGGCATGATAAATGGACTGGAGCATTGTGTAGCTATAAATAATTGCAGTAGGAAGAAATATGTATAGAGTAAATATATAAGAGATAGCAAGTAGCCTAGTATCTGAAGACATAGTATAGGAATGATGTGTATACTAATATAGGAGTTAGATTCCATATGGCTGATAGTATGACGCTATCCGTCATATACGTGTGTGTTGTCCAGACAGAATGTCAGAGAATGAAATTTTGATGTCAATGACTGTGACAAGGATGACTAGGAGGAGATTGAGCATAGGTTCACATAGACTGAACAGAGGTTGAAATAGACTGTTTGCCGTAGAGGTGGTCGCTTACGGCCGTATCTAATAATACCAAATTTTGGCCATTTACCTGGTCATAGGATCAATTCACCAGCCTAGTCTTTTATAAAGGATAAAAAAGACAGACACACGGAACTTCAACACAATATGTAGAAGGATCTTTAAATAGGCTCTTTGCTGTAGCAGTTGTTGCTTACGGCCATACCACCCTGAACACGCCCGATCTCGTCTGATCTCGGAAGCTAAGCAGGGTCGGGCCTGGTTAGTACTTGGATGGGAGACCGCCTGGGAATACCAGGTGCTGTAAGCTTTTTCTTCTCGTGTGTCATCAACAGAGGGCGCTGCTGCTCCATTTGTGCTCACAGGTGTGTGGGGAGGAACACAGCAGCACTTTCTTATTTATTCCAGACACACTGTGGAAGAAGAAAAACGATTTATTCGTCGTTCAATGACATAGATCTACATAGAAGCCTATTCATTTGGGAGTTCTAGTGAGCCATATTCCATATGCATTTGGCTGTTTGCCCTTTTGCGTTGCGTTGTAACTACTTCTGTTTCATTTTGGTATTTTTAGCAAACTTTTGATTCATATTCATTGCAATAGAAAGTTATAAAGTGAAGTGTTGTAAGTGAAAGGATATCATTCGTTTTCTTATGAATTGCCCCTGACAAAAGTCCGCACATTGAGGAGATGAAGCATCACATGTGTTGCATGACGCTGGGAGAGAAGGGGGCCTGTAGACAGTTATAATAAAAAAAAAGAGAGAGAGTACATGTGTCATGCCGTATTAAGCACTCCTGCCGTGAAAAGCACCCCCTGGTCGCGCGAACGCGCATGTGAAGACAGACGCTATAAACGACTACCAAACGGACATATGTTACCCACAGACCTTTTATTCACGAGTAAATATCAAAAGGGACGAAATGCTCATTTTTTTCAATTTACTACGAATGACAACGTACACACAATGACACGAATCAATATTCTCATTCCACGTCATTTCACGTTCTGTTTAACGTCCAGTATTGTGTTAATGATTCATGTTTAAATGGATTCATGTTTATGGATTCCACAGTAGTCATACCTGTATTTTAATTTTCCAGCATCTTCATCCTTCCCATAATCACAGTCATAGATAACAAAAACTGCTAAATGGTCATTGATGTCATTAATTAATACCCTGCTTACTGTGTTGTCTTCCATAGTATTTGTAAATATATTATCTATTGAAGTGTCAGTGTGTTGTTGTTATTTTCCTTATCATTGAATATAAACTATAAATATAAACTATGACACATGACACTATGAAATATAAACTATGAATATAAACTCCTAAGTGTGTGTGTGTGTGTGTGTGTGTGTGTGTGTGTATAGTATTTGAAAAATTGAAAAGTGAAAAAATATTTTTTCACCTCCTACTTCACACGTGAGAAACTTTTTTTAAAGCCCTCTTGTGGCCGTAATGAATATTACAAAAAAATAAATCACTTAGAAAAATCCTGACAGAAACACTTTTGACACTTTTGGTGGTTTTTAATTTGCCTATCAGGTCCATAGTCAGTCAGAGCTTTCTTCCTTTCCACATGCTCTGCTGAGAATATGTTAAAATTATGTAAAATTTTATATCAGTAAGGTAAATATGTTTTGTGGAAAAAAGAACAGACATTGATTATGAGAATGTGTCAACAGTTACCTTTATGGGGGGTATACTCCACCTCCTGTTTGTTTATATGAGCAGCTGACTGGCACACTGCACATTCTGACACCTGTTTAAAACACATATACATGAGGAAGGTAACTATCTGCTGGCATTTTTCTGTCACTTCATATTAGATTCAACCATGAAGAACATATTTTAAAGTTTCTATGTGTGAATCATCCCCATTATATACCTCCCAAATAAATACAGAACATTAGCATAGAGCATTTTGTACACAGAAAAATCATCTAATATAAATGAATACTATCACAGTTAATTTCAACACTGTCTGTGTCTGTGTCCACATCAGTGTTCATTTAACTCTTTTTAAAGTGTTGCTATTGTAACACTATTAATTACTGACTCTTTGTGTAGTTAACATTTGACAATCTTCAACACTAACCAATGTTAGCTTTTCTCCAACTAGTGTGCAGTGTTATACATTTGTGATGAGGTCAGTGTTTTTGTGTTGCTTTGCTGTGTTTTTTTCCCTCTGTATGTCTCCCTGCCCCCCATGAAACAGACTTTGAAACTCAGAAGTGGGTGGGACTGGACAGAAACTGAGCTCATCAAGCCACCACGCCATGTGGGAGCTAAAGCAGTAAAACAATAAGCACTTTTGACCCCAGTCGATTTAGTAACAAGACAACACCCAGACCATATTAAGCACATTGGAGAATGCATGAACAAGTGGCACAAACGAAATTCAGGCGTCCTGCAGTGTAAACTCAGGACTGTTTTCCAATACATTGACTACTAATTGTTGATTGGGGACTGTTTTGTCCTCCTACAATGTAATTGTCACTTATTGTTATTGCACTATTGGTTTTGGCCTTGGTGTCCTACATTGTGGCCGTGATGCCCCAATAAATCTGCATTTATCAAAGGCCAAAGTGGCCAGCAAGGCTAAAAAAGACTTCATTCCAGGTCTCCATGTCTCCACGACCTGGTGAAGGCCCATCCAACGCTGCTTGCAACTCTGTGGTGTAATCAGACAGGAAGTGAAACTTAACAACACCATCTGCAACGTTCTGAGAGGCTTAGACACATAAGAAATCTAGAGAAACTAGAGAAGCAAAGCAATAATCTTCATAAACATTACTATATTTGTTTGAAGATATTTTCACCCTGTCATTTTCCACTAAGTGAAGACTTGCTGTATCTTTGATTTGATGATCTTAATAAGTAGAAATCTTTCTTTTCAATTTTCAGACTGCCAGGATTTTGCATCCATTGATCTTAATTTTCCCATTACATTGATGTATTACTATTACTACTACATTACTAATGTATAAGCACAATGAATGATATAAGAAAAATTGACATAAATGTAATACTGACATCAAAAGTAATATTAAATGATAAAAAAAGATCATTAATTCATCAGGAAAGGCTGGGTTAGTGTCTACAGTTAAGCAGCTCTGTGAGGCTGCACTTCACAACACCATGTGAGGTTTCCAGTGTGAATTCAGCTGAAATTTACATCTTAAAAAGGTAATGCCTGTATTTTTTTAATTATAGATAGCTTTAACTTGTGTAATTTTAAAATACCACCTGAATAAGTGCTCAATCGCAACAGAGATTTAACATTTAATGATTGAAGGAAAAAATGTTTTGAATTTCAGATAACTGTAAATATTGAAAATCTCAGACTTTCAGTCTTGCAATAAGAATACCATGAGAGAGAGACAAGAGTTCATTCCCTTGTTCACTTTTCAAATCTTGTTTAGTTTCTCTTTCTGTCCATCTGCAGCTGCTGAGAAAGACTGTCACACTGGTTGTGGTAAGAAAAATACAGGAAGGTCAAAGAGTGAGAAACAGCATATTGAAAGTAAGCTTGAATTGAGAAACTCATGACTGTCTTTGTCTTTTGGATATAGATTGTTAACTGAGGTTTTTCTTTTTTCTTTTGGATTCACAAAAGTTCAGGACGGATCATCTGACTGATGGACAGTTTTTCAGAGGTTTGCCTTTCCATCACATTTATATTAAGACCTGAGCACTGAGTAGTGCAAAGACCCCGTTGTAAGGCAAGGAATTATTGTTTTTTGTCCTGAATGAATCACAATCTTCGAGGGGCTCTGAAGGTCCTGGAAAACTCACAAAACTTTGCACATACATCAGAAGTGGTGAACAATTTGGACATGAGTGTGGCAAAATGGCTCAATAGCACTCCCTATGAAATTTCACAGTCGAATCCCCCATGTTTAGGTTCCACCTAGATGTACCAAATTTGCAAGGCACAAGCCTCTTGGAATCAAAACCTAAGCACAAAAGGAAGTCAGCCATTTTGAATAAACTTTGCACTTTTTGCAAAGAGAAGCCATTGACAGGCGCTGTACTTCAGCAAACTCCTAGAGATTTAGCCCAGAGGTCTTCAAACTTAATAGGATACATCTAAAGACCTTTGTGATGTTACATTTGGAAGTTTCTTAGCTTTCATTGAATGCCCTTAGCATGGCATGCCAGTCAATTTTTCCCAAGAACTATTTGGGGCCTTAAAGAGGAAGTTGTTGTGACTCGGCTTTACATTGTCCAATCTGTCCCAAATTTCTTAGGCTTGAAAAGAGTCCAGGCCACCTACTGACAACAGGAAGTCGCACAAAAAAGGCTCTTTAAGCCATAACCTCATTCCAACAGGAAGTTGGCCATTTTGAATTCAATTTAAATTTTTTTTTTTGCAGATTTTGCCATTCACAAGCGTTGGATTTTAACAATCTTGTAACTCAAATGACATCATGAAAGTTATCAAAATCTTGAGTTTTAATTGAATACCCTTGCTGTGTGAAGTGCCGAAATTTGATGTTTCACCATGAAACTAATAACTCAAAAACACATTGTCAAGAAGGAGGACAGGAACCTCCTTTACACAGATGTCAAAGTAAATACCTAAATTATAAAGTTTTCTGATAATTTTGTCATACTTGGCCTCCTGGATAGATGGAACTAGGTCATTGTCAAGTAGTTATATATTATAACCTTGTGTCATGGTGTAAGGAGACTTTTCTTGAGTTGGATGTGTCTAAAACCAGGGACATGGTCATTGACTTAAGGAAGTCAGAGACAAACACAAAACTGACAGTAATTGAGGGGAATGACACTGACCTGGTGGAAAATCATTTAGTATTTGGGTACTGTATTTGACAAGTTGAACTTCTAACAAAATGTAGATGCAATTTCTAAAAAGGTCCAACAATGCTTATGCTTTTTGAGAAAAATGAACCTCTTTAATGTGTGAACTGCAATGATGACTATTCTACAGAAGTTTCAATGAGTGAGTTCTGTCCTTGTGTATTGTTGTCTTGTTTGGTAACCTCAATCTGGTCAATAAGAATAGGCTTTTCCAACTTGTTAAAGTACCCAGTAAAGTCATTGGAGAGTTATAAAGTCTCTTTGGCATCTGTCATTTAGCTGTTTTTTCCCACTGTTTTCATTTTGAAGCAATCTCACCTCGTACTGTTTGTCCCTCTGATCTATTTAGAATGTTGCATTATGTGACTATATTTTTTATGATGAATGTTTTTGTATAAACCTGGCCCCACCCAAACACCTCTCTGAAGGCTGTGATAGGATGATGCATTATGAGGGTGGAGACGTTAAGTTTCAGTTTTGTTTCATTTATATATATATATATATATATATAGATACACACACTAAAGCTCACTTTTAGTTGTCAGAACAGAGCCTTATTCACTGATCTTCAGTCACACAAAGATTTTGCATTTGGGTATGTACATTATTGCAATTCAAAATTGTATATTTTTATTTTTGAAAGTTGAATTTTTTTTATTTTATATTGTTTTTAGTTTTTAGCAAAAATACATAAAAACAAACTGGTAAGTGAGGGTGTTGCTGGAAATAGTTTTTATTTTGTAAACTTATCTTATATAAACTTATAATTATCCTATCATCTAAGAGTTGCTGGTCCTTTATCCAGTGAAGAACTGGTTTTGGTTTGTCAATTTTCCTGCTTGTCTGCTATGGGGGTAATACCTATTACAGACTCAAATAGAGTAAAACTGAAAGATGCAGTTTGTATTGTAACTTTCTTAATGTGATTTCCATTTTAACATACTATAGAATGAGAGAATGTCAAAGAATGTTCAAAAATTCTTGTCAAGGCAATAATATACTTTCCTTATATATACACACATACTATATAAAATGAAAAATAATTCTGTTTTTGTGCTTTTTGTTTGATCATTTTTGTGTCATTAGTTAAGAACAGCAAAGATGGGGAATGAGCAGAGCATCCTTGAGAAAAATGGCTACAAAATAGACACACAGAGAGTACAGACCACAGGAGAGTCTTTTGTTGCCACAAAGGGAGAGGAGAAATTTCTCATAAAAAAGGTCAACTTGAATCAAGTAAGTAATGAATTTATGAACTAACCTTATAGAGTATATATTCATGAAATATATTCACATGGGCTATATCTAGATTCCAAAATAGAAATGCAGAGTTTAATTGAAAATCTCATAATCAGTTTTTTTTAGTTAGTGAGCCCTGAGATGAGACAGCTACTGTAGTGACAGAGACTGACAAAGTATAAAGCTCAACATTGGTCACGAGATTTGAGAACAAGCCATATTGGATCATTGGTAAATTACAATGAAATGCTTAAAGAAAACATATCGATGATTGGCCATTTTTTGCTGAAATTTACCTTGTACCTTTTGACTTTTTAAAATCAGGAAAAAAACCTGATATTTTCTAATGCAGTTGTTCATCTTTTGTACTGGACCAACCTTCAAGAGCCAGGCACACCCAAAATAGCTCCTTCAACTTTGCATCTCTATTTAGTTGTTTAATACTATGTCACATCTTCTACATCTGTTATTTTTTAAACAATTTTTTTGAGGTTAACAACATAAAAAATATGGCACAGTGTATCACCTAAAATCGATGTGTAGCAAGGCCCAAATTTGGTTCTGTTAAAATTATATGTTGTGCTGACTTAATTTAATATTCAACACACACCAGATAAAAGCCCACAGATCCCTTATAATGATACAGATGATGGTAAATGATGGACTGCAAAAAGGAGTCCCCCCATATTACAAAATTTATTTAGTAAAAATCAACGGTAATAATTGAAGTTAAAACAGGCAATTTATCAAATACTGACTATTTTAAAATTGTGCAAAAGAACACAAAAACACAGGTTAAATGATAGCACACATCTTAGTAGTTTCTTGGGGGGAAATGATCAATTGCAAGATGTAACAAAAGAATATGACAATAACAGAGACCAACTAATTAAACTGAAGACTAATATTGCAAAGGAAAATAAAGCACTATTAAAGCAAACTAACCAATCATTATCAAAGCAACCATGAAAGCAAGGGTTAAGCAAAAGAAAAAAGCCTAAATACTGTGTGAAAACGTCAAAAAAGTACATACAAGAAAAGCACTTTGGGCCCTATTCTTTTTGTTTGGCAATTTCCTGCATTCAGATGACTTGGATTGCACTGAGGTAGGAAGAGTGTCAAACCCAAGTTTGTGTTTAGGCTGATCATGTGGTGGAGTGAAAATGCAGTTCTCATTTCGTTATACTGTGGGACAGTCTCTTAGTTTGCCACACATTTTTTCATCTACTACCCATTTATGTGCATCATTTTAATGCAATTATAGCAGCCAAATGTTACTATGTGGAATTTGGTGGCCTGTATTTTGTTGGCGCTACCACCAATGGTCACCAGATCTGCAAGAATTTGTTGAGCATGTCCAGGTTCATTGAAGTAAGGCCCATAATTTTTATATTCTGCCATGCAGTTGGCGACAGAGAGTGAAAGAGTGACCTGACTCTGCAAACACAAATGGAGACAGAAGATAAAAAAACAAATGAAGGGTTTTGCTAAAGGATGAAGATTATCAGCTGCTATCTTACACATACAACTTTGACCTGTCCGCTGCCACTCTGACTGCCAGGCCATTCATATGTAATTTAAAAAAATTTTTTTAACAGACACCCAGTGATTCAGCTTTAATCTCAGAAATAAAAATCCTGAAGGAAATGAATCATCCCCATATTGTGAGCAGCAAGAACTCCTTTAAAGGTAAGTTTTGACAAGTTTCCATTTGATTTCACTTTGTCAACAATTAGTTTGTGTTGCCATTACTTCAGTGTTATAATGATGATTATTAATGTTCTGAAATCTTCAACTCCTCATCTGGTAGTAATAGTAAGGGTCCGATTTCTGATTCAAAGTCAGCACAATGGCAAACACAGTCTCTGTGCAATTTTCCTTAGGTGCAAGTCTGTTTCGTTATGCATCTGTGCCCGGTAATTAATATTTTTTTTATGTTAATGTGAACAAGGCAGATTTGGATCCACATGAATGTCATCCTTATCAATGGATAGATATCATCATTAATGAAGTTCTGTTTAATGAGTGAGTTTTCCACAATGTCCTGTAAAATGTTGGATGTTAAACACTTGAAGTCATCACACAGCAGCAGAAATAATCTACAGTCTTTGATTTGAGAGAGGCTGTGTATATTTTACACACAGATGGCAGAGCAAACTTTATTAAATTATTTAAATCTACCAACACAATGACAACACAGATTAAAGTAAAACTTCCTGTTGGAATGAGGTTATGGCTTAAAGAGCCTTTTTTGTGTGACTTCCTGTTGTCAGTAGGTGGCACTGTGACTCAATATTGACTTGTAGATGCGGCCTGGACTCTTTTCAAGCCTAGGAAATTTGGGACAGATTGGACAATGTAAAGCCGAGTCACAACAACTTCCTCTTTAAGGCCCCAAATAGTTCTTGGGAAAAATTGACTGGCATGCCATGCTAAGGGCATTCAATGAAAGCTAAGAAACTTCCAAATGTAACATCACAAAGGTCTTTAGATGTATCCTATTAAGTTTGAAGACCTCTGGGCTAAATCTCTAGGAGTTTGCTGAAGTACAGCGCCTGTCAATGGCTTCTCTTTGCAAAAAGTGCAAAGTTTATTCAAAATGGCTGACTTCCTTTTGTGCTTAGGTTTTGATTCCAAGAGGCTCTTTGTAATTCTGGACATGATACATGTGCCTGGCAAATTTGGTACATCTAGGTGGAACCTAAATGTGGGGGATTCGACTGTGAAATTTCATAGGGAGTGCTATTGAGTCATTTTGCCACACTCATGTCCAAATTGCTCACCACTTCTGATGTATGTGCAAAGTTCTGTGAGTTTTCCAGGACCTTCAAAGCCCCTCGAAGATTGTGATTCATTCAGGACAAAAAACAATAATTCCTTGCCTTACAACAGGGTCTTTGCACTACTCGGTGCTCAGGTCTTAATATATATGTGATGGAAAGGCAAACCTCTGAAAAACTGTCCATCAGTCAGATGAACCATCCTGAACTTTTGTGAATCCAAAAGAAAAAAGAAAAACCTCAGTTAACAATCTATATCCAGACACCAAAGACAGTCATGAGTTTCTCAATTCAAGCTTACTTTCAATATGCTGTTTCTCACTCTTTGACCTTCCTGTATTTTTCTTACCACAACCAGTGTGACAGTCTTTCTCAGCAGCTGCAGATGGACAGAAAGAGAAACTAAACGAGATTTGAAAAGTGAACAAAGGAATGAACTCTTGTCCCTCTCTCTAATGGTGTTCTTATTGCAAGACTGAAAGTCTGAGATTTTCAATATTTACAGTTATCTGAAATTCAAAACATTTTTTCCTTCAGTCATTAAATGTTAAATCTCTGTTGCGATTCAGCACTTATTCAGGTGGTATTTTAAAATTACACAAGTTAAAACTACTAAACAGTATAATTTTCAATCAGTCAAACATGTAAAACTGATCTGTACTAACTAATGCAAGCTAATCTGGCTATGGTTAAAGTAAACTGGCAACTCTGTGTATTTTCAATTTTAATCATTTGTTACGTGCACAAAAATATGTTTGATCTATAATCGCATTGGAAGTTAAAAAAATACAGGCATTACCTTTTTAAGATGTAAATTTCAGCTGAATTCACACTGGAAACCTCACATGGTGTTGTGAAGTGCAGCCTCACAGAGCTGCTTAACTGTAGACACTAACCCAGCCTTTCCTGATGAATTAATGATCATTTTGTATCATTTAATATTACTTTTGATGTCAGTATTACATTTATGTCAATTTTTCTTATATCATTCATTGTGCTTATACATTAGTAATGTAGTAGTAATAGTAATACATCGATGTAATGGGAAAATTAAGATCAATGGATGCAAAATCCTGGCAGTCTGAAAATTGAAAAGAAAGATTTGTACTTATTAAGATTATCAAATCAAAGATACAGCAAGTCTTCACTTAGTGGAAAATGAAGGGTGAAAATATCTTCAAACAAATATAGTAATGTTTAGAAAAGATTATTGCTTTGCTTCTTCTCTAGTTTCTCTAGATTTCTTATGTGTCTAAGCCTCTCAGAACTTTGCAGATGGTGTTGTTAAGTTTCACTTCCTGTCTGATTACACCACAGAGTTGCAAGCAGCGTTGGATGGGCCTTCGCCAGGTCGTGGAGCCATCCGAGGGCATTTGTCACACTCGCGTGTACATGGGTGTGACTCGGCAGCCATTTTTGTGC
The DNA here is from genome assembly GCA_029490765.1 of Euthynnus affinis. NCBI lineage: Eukaryota > Metazoa > Chordata > Actinopteri > Scombriformes > Scombridae > Euthynnus > Euthynnus affinis. The sequence continues at coordinate 2,532,618 of CM055850.1, read as the reverse complement.
CACTTTTTCATGCATTCTCCAATCTGCTTAATATGGTCTGGGTGTTGTCTTGTTACTAATTCGACTGGGGTCAAAAGTCCTTATTGTTTTACTGCTTTAGCTCCCATAACTCTGTGTTACACTCTCATTCGATTTTATTGGTCAGACGTGTTCTTGCCGGAAGCGAAACCTCAGAAAAATCGACCTAGGTCCGAAAAAAAATCACGGCGCTTTTTCACCTCATAATATTCGCCTTCTGTGTGAAAGTACTCATAACATAAATCGAAAAATATATTGACGCGCAAATTAATCGCACGAAAAAATCGCGTTCAGTGTGTAAAGGCCTTTAAACACTTGAAGTCATCACACAGCAGCAGGAATAATAGTTTCCTGTGTCCTGTGATTATCTACAGGATTTTATATGGCGTGGTGGCTTGATGAGCTCTGTTTCTGTCCAGTCCCACCCACTTCTGAGTTTCAAAGTCTGTTTCATGGGGGGCAGGGAGACATACAGAGGGAAAAAAAAACACAGCAAAGCAACACAAAAACACTGACCTCATCACAAATGTCACGGGACTTGTACTGTACATTCTTAAACTCGTAATAGACTTCACAAGAATATAGAATTTGAATGTGTTTTTCCTTGATGCTGTCAACAAGTTCTTGCTCATGCAAGAATTGTTGGGTCTCTGTAAATTAAAGAGTATATTCTAGACCTGCTCAATATGAAAAGTGCCCCAAGATAACTTTTGTTATGATTTGGCACTATATAAGCAAAATTTAATTTAATTTAATTGAGTGCCATGTCAAATATTGACACATTTTATAAATGTGGTGCATGTTTTAATAAAGTGTGTTGTCAAGCAAAGAACAATTCTCTTTTAGTGCAGTTCAGTGTATGTTCACTTTTTATTGTAGAAGAAGTGATTTTTGAGATAATTGTATAACCATTTTACAGTGATAGTATTGAGGCAACTCTGTACAGGTAACAGTGACACTGTAGGGACTTTGTGTATAACACTGCACACTAGTTGGAGAAAAGCTAACACTGGTTAGTGTTGAAGATTGTCAAATTTTAACTGCACAAACAGTCAGTAATTAATAGTGTTAAAATATCAACACTTTAAAAAGAGTTAAATGAACACTGATGTGGACACACAGACACAGACAGTGTTGAAATTAACTGTGATAGTATTCATTTATATTAGATGATTTTTCTGTGTACAAAATGCTCTATGCTAATGTTCTGTATTTATTTGGGAGGTATATAATGGGGATGATTCACTTTAAATTGCTAACAGATTCTCTTCTCTTTTCCTTTTGTTGAAGAGGAGAATTCTTACTATATAGTGATGGACTACTGCCAGGGAGGGAACCTTGCTGCAAAGATCCGAGAGGGGAGTGGAGAGGAGGAGTTTGAGGTAATCTAATGCAAAATACATTTAAAATTTACATCTATGAAATACACTTCAGGCCAGTTCATTAGTGTACCTATTTTTCTTACTTGAAATAACTGCTACTCTTTCATTTTTTTCTAGGCATTGAGCTGGATTGTTGAGATATGTATGGCTTTGAGAACCATTCATGAAAAAAACATCTCTCACAAAAATCTGATGCCAGAGGTAGCCTATGATATATTTTACATAAACACTGATTAAAAGTGTGTATTCAGAAAAGTGTTTTACTCAGATTAAAGTTACAGTTTTACCTTTTCTCCTTTTGTAGAATATATCCCTAACAGAATTTGGACTAGTGTGCTTGGGTGATTTTGGAAGAGTCCACGAAAAGTACTCTCTCGACATCTTTTATATATATATATACACACACACATGCACACACACACGTGCGCGCGCACGCACACACACACACACACACACACACACACACACACACACAAATATAATTTTATATTAAGTATTATTTTTAAAAATTATAAAAAAGTTATTGTTATCTTTGATTTTTTTCCCAACACAGTTCAAAAAATACTCAGTCAAAAAACCAGCCTGAAAAAATAAATTGTCTGGCGCCAGAGGTCCTCAGCGAGGGGACTAATGATGCTAAAAGGTAAAAAGGTTTGCACCAATTTACTTGGGCCACCAGTCAAGTGTTTTTAAAGCTTGATTTGAAAGATAGTTACCTGTTAGCTTTCTGATATCTCTCCACAGTCTTACCTTTTCTTGTTTGTTCATTTTATAAAGAGGAAGCAGCAGAAGTATCCAAAATAGGGTTACAACTAAAAAACATTTTGCCATTGATTAATATACTGTTTATTTTTTGATTCATTGATATATATTTAAAAAAAACTAATTTGCAAGTGGTACAATGCTTTTGCATGCTCATTCAAGGGTTCCAAGTATGCAGTTTGTTTTGATTGAGTGAAACGTATTAAAATTCATCTTTTGTTGGAAATTGCAGCTTGCAGGTAATTTGTTGCAACATTCATCAAGTGTTTAATGCTACATTTTAGCCCAAAGCTACAGCTTTAATAGTAAAATGTGTTAAACAAAAACCATTTAAGCATCACTGCACATCTTGTTCAAAATCACAGTTTGTGCTGTATCCTGTCTTGGATGAAATTTGTCCTGAATATACATTTTCTTGTATCTCTTGAAATAATACTTAAATGAAGTAGTAAATAGATGCATTATTCAATAAAAAGAGGAAGTTGTGTCAATTACCTAATTAGCCTCAACTGATTAGGTAATTGAGTGAAGAATTTTTGTCCAATTTTGTTAACTTCTTCATTATCAACATCACGTTCAAAATGTCTTTTGTACTGTTACTATTACTACTAACTTAATAATAACAATAACTGCTGTATTTTTAGTGACATTTGGTCAGTGGGATGCATACTCTATGAACTCTGTACTGGAACATCAGCGGTAAGTTACTCAAATTTGCATGTTATCAAAAATATACATAAGTAATCAAAACATGAATGAGATGTAAAAATACAACACAACTAAGCTATGCGTTCTCTTGCAAAATAAAATAAAAACTAGTTCAAATAAATAGTATAAATAAATAAAGAAGATTCACTCTCAAAAATAAAAAATATGTATATTGAGATATAGTTTATCACAGACCATCTTCAATTTTCTGTAATAGTTTTCCATGCATTAGGCAGACATTGCTTCTCTGCAACACGTTCTCATCCCCAACGCGTCAAATATTGCCGCTTGGTCAGTGGCCCGACTCTTCAACGTATGACGCTCTAGGTACCCCTTTCGCGTCAGTTCTGCACGCCCAGGGCTGTTCATCAGATATCAATGGAGTAGTGACCCAGTCGAAATTATGCCGTTTATTCTTTCCTCTTGAAGTTCATAGACCAACGTAATAGCTTGTGGCCACTCTCGAAAGGTGCTAAACTAATGTCATAGCGCAAATATGTATATTGAGATATAGTTTATCACAGACCATCTTCAATTTTCTGTAATAGTTTTCCATGCATTAGGCAGACATTGCTTCTCTGAAATGTGTTTGTTTAGTGGATTTAAAGACTTAAGGTTAATGTTGAGCATACAACAAATACAAATTTAAAATACAAAAAGGTCTGGGCAACAGAAACCATCTAACACAGAGGTCACGTTTTTAGTCAGATGATTTTTTTTAATTCAGCATGTTTAAAATTTAAGAATGATGATATGTACAGTAATAGATTTGTAGGCCTAACATGTTATGCCCATCTTCATACATTTATCACTTATTTTTATACTATAATTGGGGTTCAGGAGGTTAAGTAAGCGTTCTCAACTTGACAGTTTCATTTCAGTTGTGTGACTGGTAGCCTATATTCCTTTTTAAAATTAAATTCCGACCTTGGTAATGAATTAATATTTTTCATCATGCTGTCCATTTTTCTATAGCCTGCATGAAACAACATGGTAAGAATGATTGGGGCAAAGTATCTAAGATGCGCTTTTTGTAGTTCATCTTTAGAACATTGTAGTTTCACCACAGTAGACCCACATCAATAACATCCACCATTGCATAATTATGTAGCTCAGTCTTACTGCAGTTGGATTCTCTTAGCTTATGGATTCTCCTTCACATCTTTCCATTGAGGTCATAATAGATAAGATAAGTGGTTAGGAATAGATGATATGGACACGGATTAGATAATGAGGTCCACAGTCTATGTCGGCACATCCAACATAGACTGCTATTTCTGCACTGCAAGGTTTAAAGGGGATAGTTCAGTCATAATTCTACTGTATCTCAGATTCATATCACACACATTCATATCATAACTGATATGTCGAGTAATAACAAGGGCTGTCGTCAACCAAAGAAAACCTTGGTCGACTAAAATTGTACATAATCTTCAACTAATCAATTAGTTCAGGAGGGGTAGTGGTGGTGGTTGGGGGGACTCACAATAAACTCAGCAGCCACACATCTCTCTGTTCTATATTTCTCTGTTTTGTGTCTTCAGGTTAGACTAATTCATCGCTGCTAACCTTCACTTTTCCAGCACTTGGAGAAACAACAGACGTCACTGATTCAGTAAATGTTCAGTACGTTTAGTTAACGCTCAGTAACTGTTGAGCACAGTTAGACCCAGAAGTCTCCGTTAGTTTGGGCGAGTTTAAAGTTGTGAAAACAGGTCATTTGTTAGTCTGTTCAATGTCTTACTCACGGACATTTCAACATGTGAAAAGGAGGAGCCAGGGATCGTATAGCCAACACTGAGCTCTATCTGCTCAGCAATAGCTGCCATCATGTTTATTTACATTTTAAGCATTATTCCACTAATTTTTAAGTATTTAGTTGGCCCTTGTTTAAAAAATCACCAAAGTGGCAGCTGGGTGACTGTGCACCAGAAACAGGCTATTATCAATGCAATATCAAGAAATTCTACCAGAACACCACAGCTTGCTTTGTGCTGCCTTATTTTAGTAAACATCTGTGTCTGCGTCTTCCCTCACACCTGCACATTGTGCACACTGAGCTAAGTACCAAAGGATCACACAGACAGACAGAGCAAATTTAAATCTCAGGTAAATACTAAACGGCCACTGTTTGTGCTGGTTGTTGTGCCACAATGAAAACAGGGCCTCATACTCTACAATCAAATTGTCATGTGCACACCAAAAACCATCTATTTACATTTAATATCTCCACTGCTCATCTCAGGCAGAGAATAGCATAACTTTTAGAAAGTAAAAATAAATTATGTTTACTTATTATTGATTACTTATTAATTAGTGGGAAAAGTGATCTTAGTAAGTTTTACTAACAATAATAATTCTTCTTCAGTTCTCAGCAGAGACCATGATCGACCTCATTCCCAAGATAATCAGTGGTTGTTATCCACCTCTCCCAGAGCATTTCTCACCAGAAGTCCATGAACTCTTGAAAGATACATTAAATAAAGACCCTCAATCAAGACCAACAGCCGCTGATATCCTGAAGCGTCCCATTATGAAAAGCTGTCTCACAAGAAAGGTATGACAATTCCATGAATAGAGTATTGACCTGACTGTCCCAGAACACACCATACATGTTGAATGTCCTATTTTTTATCTTGTCAACTTCCTATTTATGGAAGCATGATTCTGCATCAACAGCATCAAATCGCTCCTAATTTCTTCCTAGAATTGATTCAAAGGCAATGACATAGAGAAGTGCATACGTTACATTACAGGCAAAGCAAATTACAAGTTTCAGCTACGTATCTATCAGTGTATTTAGCTACCAGTGTTTTTATTTCAGGCTGTTGTTACACACACACAAACCCTGGGTGAAGAAATAGGAGAGTTGAAAAATAAAATGAGAACAGAAAAAAAGAAAAACAGAGAGGCATAAAATAAATTAAGTTAACCATTTTATCATCCGATTAGCAGTAAAGATAAAAATAAAAAAGCGTTTTTTTTTCTTTCTTTACCAATTGATTGGAGGACCAAGAAAAAGTCTAAAGCTTTATATTTCTTCTTCACTCAATTTTAATTATATAACTAATATTTTTATTTATGTATTCAACTTTATTTTTGTCATTTTTGGGGACTCCATGTAAGACAAGAGACTTAATTGATTGTTCTTAGATCTAGCACTCCATGCAGTGGCACATTAAGTGTCTAGAAAAAAATGGCCAATAATAATCATCTTGCTTGTTCTGTCTGCATGAAGACAATACAGACTACAATAAATATTTTTTAAAAAAAGTTGTGTCCCTAAGTATCATAAGAGATCTAATTTCTTGATCTTGATCTCATTTCTGAAAGGAAAAAAATATGATTCTCATTTTAACCAGAATCATGCAGTGCTATTTCCCAGGCAGGAAAAAAATATTACTGGCTAGGTATGCAGCTTCTTAATAAATGACTTGTGCCTCTCTTGATCAGGAACTAATGCTTTTTCAACAGAGCAAAAGAGCTGTGAACCAAATGAAGACACAGTTGGACAAGCTCAGGGCCTTGGCTGACGGTTTGGAACGTGTGCACGAGGGCGCCACCATCGCAAGTCTGACAGGAGGAGTGATCAGAGTAGTGGGAGGGATTACATCCATAGTGGGTCTTATTCTGGCCCCCTTCACTTTGGGAGCCTCTATTATTGTCAGTGGGGTTGGAATAGGGGTGGGTGTGGCTGGTGGGGTCACTGCTGGTGCCTCAAATATCACAAAGATGGTCAACCAGTCCTCTGATCGCAAAGTGATTCAAAACATCATTAAAGAGGTTGGACAGAAAATGAAGGCAGTTTGTGAGTGGATTGAGATGGACAGTGAGTTTAATCAGGAAACAGAAATATCGCAAAAAACAAACCTGCTACAGATTGGCGTTGGGGCAGGGAAGAGCGTTGGTGGCGCTCTCCACCTTACAAAGTTTGCAACAGACACAGCGGAATTGGTAGAGGTAGCAACAGGTGTGCTTTCTGGTTTATTTTTGGCAGTAGACATGTTCCTCATTGCCGTGGATGCAAAAGAGATACATAACATTAAACAGGCAAGGGCAATTGAGGGAACATGCGCACAAGAGAACAACGCCAGTGACCCTGGGCCCACCTCTGACCAAGATACATTGTTACCAAATACCAATGAGATCAAATCTAAGATCATGGATTTTGTCAAATCAATCAGAGAGACAGTAGAGCAAGTGCAGGAAACCTTGGATGAAATCATGAAGAAAATAGAATCCACAGAATCTTTAACGAAACCCAAAGAAATAAATTAAATCAAAAGGAGCACATTAAGCTTTTCACTTGTGCTGTCACCAAGTGTTTGCTCCATGCTGTTCCCCTACTCGACAAAATATATCAGTGATTTTACACTGTTGTGCAGCGCTACACCACATTTGGGTGTGGTCAAAAGTAAAACAAACCACAATTTACCACATCTAAGTTGCCTATGCTCAGAAGTGCAACAGACTTAGTTTTCTACAAAGAGAAGTCAGGTCACCAACGCTTCAGTGCTTCCAAACCTCTAATAGAGATGTTCCAATGAGATTTTTTTAATTAATTAAGTCAATATAATGTGCGGTATAATGGTATAATGTGTAATCAGTGTCAATAATTATGAAATATACTGCAATATACAACTTCCCTTCCATTACTAGGTTTGATTAACTATTTTGACACTCCAACCACTCATTGTCTCAATAACTTTCTTCAGTTGTTAGCCTCCATAATGATGAATAATGATGATTTACACTTGATTTGATTGTCAATAATATTTCTATTCATGATATTTCTTACTGATGTTATGTTTATTGTAACGTATCTCTATTTCATGATGTTTCAAAAGAATATCTTTGTGTTCTTTGTAATTATTTTGTGCTTTAATTAAGTTGTACTTTTTAAAATTACAGTCAGGATTTGAAATGCAGGATTTGAAAAAGTCTTTGACGACATGGGGGTGGAAATATCAAAAGGGACACTCTTGGTTGTAAACTGTGTTCATGTTCATAGTATAACTTTCCTGTAATCTAGAACAGATGTAACACATATTCTTGTTGTGCCACCTTTATTTTGTTGTGGGGAATCTTTGGACAATCCACAAGCAGTTGTATAGAGATGTTGATTTCCCAATCAAACTCCAATTTGTCAATCTCCTATTGAGTGCTATTTTTTCCATAATATAATTAAAAATGTGCTTTTGTGTGTGTCAACTGGTTGAGGAATGTATAATCAAAATGAAACAGACAAGTATGAAATATTTAAGGGCCTCTGCCAACCATAGTGACTTGTTTGGGTCCGGGCAGGTAGGCAGAAAGGAAAATGGTGCAACTCACTAAAAGAGTGAAAAAAGAAATTCACTTTGTCACAGGAAAATACCACTCACTAGAGCATAAAATGCACATGTACACCATTGCAGAAACGCATTAAGAGGTGAGCACATATATACACGCGTATTCACACACCAGTGTTTCCAGTCAAATCACTTCCAGTTTAATTGTAACAGTCACAAAACCACAGCAACACAAATTGAAATTGTTTGTAACAACACGGTGCTCCAGTCTGTTTATTAATTATGCCTTATAGACCATTCTATTAAAAAAAAAAAGTATTCATTATATGCTGTGTCTACTACTCTCAAGTGGAGTTTTTTGGGGGGGTGGGGGGTCTTCCTAGTTAGATCTCTGTCATTTAACGACAAGTCATTTTTCCTCTTCCACAGTGTGAATGGAATTGATAAGAAAGTGCAGTTGTGTTCCTCCCCACACACCTGTGCGCACTAACAGAGCAGCAGCGCCTCCTTTCATGGCGCATGAGAGGAAAAAGCTTACAGCACCTGGTATTCCCAGGTGGTCTCCCATCCAAGTACTAACCAGGCCTGACCCTGCTTAGCTTCCGAGATCAGACGAGATTGGGCGTGTTCAGGGTGGTGTGGCCGTAAGCGCCTATAGGAGCCAACTAACGTCAGGGCTTGTGGTGTTTATTTAGGATATATGTTTTTATGAGTCACTTGTCACATATGGGGATTAAGGTCACATGGTGTAGGTGTTACGTCAGTGATAGTATAATCAGCTGGTCCTCTCCTGGCGGGTCTTTTGGAATGAGAGGGTGAGGGGGGAAGTCCTACTTCTGCTGACCGCATTTACAACGCTTTCACCGCTTTCATTTTTTCTTTGATACTTGTACACTCAGACAAGATGCTCTGGAAGTCATCACCCATTGTTTGTGTTTGAGCTGCAAGATGAGATGAGATCGGGTGTGTTCAGGGTGGTATGGCCGTAACACCTGATGGTTGCTGTCGCATCAAAGGCATTCTATTGGACGAACACACACGTGCGTCATACTGTCAACCATATGGAATCTAACCCTCATATTAGTATACACATCATTCCTATAAAATGCCTTCAGATACTACTTGCTGTCTCACATCTGCACTGAGTATGGGTTGGAGGTCCTGAGGTCACAATGGAAGACACTTCCTAAGGTGGTTGAGAATGACCAAGCTGAAATCCTGTGGGACTTCCAGATCCAGACTGACAAACCAGACATTGTGTTGATCGACAACCAACAGAAGAAGGCAGTAGTGATAGACATATCGATCCCAAGCAACAGTAACATGTACAGCTATCAATGAAACCAACTGGAAATAAAAAGTGTCTTTACACCGATTGTGTTGCACGAGCGGTCCACTCTTTATAGTGTCCATATCGTTAATTCATCACATGGACCTGTAAATCATCGTCAGCAGTGATATTTTAGAAATGTGATCATAGCTTGCAGCACTCATATCTAAACTGACTTTACAAGCTGTCACTACTAAGGATAAAATAAAAAGATTATTAACAGCTAAATAAACTGTTGACTCAGATTAGGCAGTAAGCCTGCTTGCTGGTCTTCGACAGTCTTTGTCTCTATCCAGTGACATGGACATGTAAATAAACTAAATGAGTTTTACAGTATGGCACCTGAGAAGTCTGTTATGACTCAGTATTCTACTTTTTTTATGAATGACATGTTAGGTTAGCAGGGTTCATCAGCCACTTTTCCAACTTTCTTTTCAGCAAAAGTAGCGTCTCATGTTTTATTCTTGGGACACGTTGCAGTTGTGTAAAATTAATTACTACACCATGTGACCACTTACGAGATCAGGCTAAGAGTTATACTAAAAGGCTATGGGAGGACTTGAGTAGATTTATTATTATACACATTTTTCTCTTATATTCTACTAGACAATGCAGGGCTTCCCCTACAAACCAGACAGAATAGCGACTCTAAGTGTGCCTACATTGAAATGACATAATCTATAGCCTATGTTCCATTACAGTTTTTGTTTTGTTGTTGCTTTTGTTTTTTGTTTTGTATAATGTTTCATACATCTCGGCCAATATATTAGGCCTGGACTTGGATTTGACTTCTCTTACTGACTGAGTTGTCTGGTTTATTGCCCTGTAGTCAACAGAGTGCACATTAATTTTGCCAACATATCTGCTGTGAATAATGACATCTGATATGTCTGCTTTTAATTCTTAATTTAAGGATTGGTTAGCCTACTCTAAATGCCACTTACCTGCTCTCTGGATACTTTGGATCCATCTTTATTCTGTAAATATTAACTCCATCCTTGTTTCAGCTGAGACTTAACTTCCTTGACTATTTTTCCTAATTTCAATCTTTTGTTATTATTCAGTGTGCATAGATCAACATCAGGCTCTGAGATTATCCGTGATGGTACAACTGACCAACAGACTGTAGGGCACACATTCATATTAATATTAATAGCTGGACGGTAGCCCCGTCGAATTGGACATGTGCCGTCGACTGGATCGTGTGCGCCATCGACTGGATAGGTGGTGTATGGTTTGGGTAACCTTTTGAATGAAACGGCTCTCAATACCAGTCTGTCCTTAGTCCAACATGAGAGGAAAAAGAAATAGTGCTGCCCTGAGACACTGGCAATGGTAGAGCCAGGCTGAAAGCTGTTGAAATTTTCGCAATAGGACGATTAATATCATTTAAGTTTTTTATATTTTATCAGAGATGGTAAATGGACTGTACTTGTATAGCGCATTTCTAGTCTTCCAACCACTCAAAGCATTTTTACACTACAAATCACATTCACACGCTGAATGGGTACAGGGGCTACCATACAAGATCCCAAACTGCCCATCAGAGGAAAGCTTACCATTTATACACATTCGCACACTGATGGCACAGCCATCAGGAGCAATTTGGGGTTAAGTATCTTGCCCAAGGACACATCAACATGTGGACCAGAAGAGCCCGAACCGCCAATCTTCTGATTAGAGGACAACCTGCTTTACCTCCATATTAGACTATTTATTTTTAGTGGAAGTGTGTCATAAACCAGCAATTAAGTCAGCATCTATATCTTTGGACATGTGTGAGTTAACTTATTTTGTATTGAAAATATTGTAACATGTTATTTTATATTCAGCCTGACTCACTGATGACCTTTACAATTGTGATAATATAATTTTCAGGGAATGCAAAATATAACGGAAACATGACTTTAAAGAAACAAGATTATGATTTGAGGGGCAGCTATACATTTTTTTGGATAAATCCTAAAACATCACGACAGTTAATGTAAAGGTTTAAAAAGGCTGTTTGCTGTAAAAGTGATCGCTTACGGCCATACCACCCTGAACACGCCCGATCTCGTCTGATCTCGGAAGCTAAGCAGGGTCGGGCCTGGTTAGTACTTGGATGGGAGACCGCCTGGGAATACCAGGTGCTGTAAGCTTTTTCTTCTCGTGTGTCATCAACAGAGGGCGCTGCTGCTCCTTTAGTGCGCACAGGTGTGTGGGGAGGAACACAGCTGCACTTTCTTATTTATTCCAGACACACTGTGGAAGAAGAAAAATGAGAGCGGAGAGGGTCGTGGACTTATGTCTTTTCTTCTTTCCTTTGTTTCTATCTTTTTTCCATTATGATTATTATTATAATTATTATTATTGTTCTCCGTGCACTTTTAGTTGTTTTGTTTGGACATTCCCCCCCGACAGCTTTGTCTGTCGGCGGACGAGCGAGCGGAGATCAGCGGGGTGGAGAGAGAGAGAGAGAGAGAGAGAGAGAGAGCGGCAGCGACAGCAGTAGCAATAACAACAGGAGACGGCAAAAAAGGTTGGAGGATCGACACCGACAGGGAGCTCACGGTAACCGGGTAGGAGGAGATCCCCGTATTGGAGTTGATGCGGGCGATAAGAGCTCTGTGTGGGGGGCTGATCGCCTGCAGAGCGACCGGTGCCAGGACATATGAAGTGACAATGTCTCACGTGAAGGGAAAGGAGCGGCTCCTAGACGGATTCAAGATCGGGAATGTAAGTGTTCTAGTTAAAGACTTATGTAACGACGAGTCTATGGTATCCTTTTAAATTTACCAGTTTATATTTCAGACGGCCACCATTGAAAATATTCGGAAGCAGCACACCTTTAACAAAACATCTATAAGCAAAAGAAGGAGAAAAAAAAGACAAGAAGGATCATTTCAAAGCTTACAGTGCAGCATCAGGAGCCAGAATGAACATCAACAAATCAGAGTTAGGGACATTCAGGAACAATCAGAACATTGCAAATAAATGGGGTTTTTGTGTAAACAACAGGTGTAGAAAATTTTTAGGGGTGTATATAGGGGGGCACGAGGGTGAGGCGAGGGATAGAGGGTGGAGGGAAGTGTTAGGGAAAGTACAGTGTGTGTTAAATTTATGGAGGGGTAGAGGGTTGACACTGAAAGGAAAGGTAATTGTAGTTAATGCTCTGATACTGTCAAAAAGAAAAGAATGTGTTGGAAAACTAAAAGAAAGAAGTTTGAACAGTCAGGTCATGTTTGGTCATTAAAATGAGCTCCTCAATTATCAAGCCTTTGACATATATATATTTACTAAATCTCTAGAAACTGGAATAATACCTAATGACCTTAAAATTGCTAAAGTAGTTCCTGTGTTTAAATCTGGAGATGGTAGTTCTTTTAACAATTACTGGCCTATTTCTGTCCTTCCATGCTTTTCAAAGATTTTGGAGAAGTTGGTTTACAACAGAATGATGAAACATCTGCATGAGTGTAACATCCTCTATGAACATCAATATGGATTTAGGAAAAACTACTCTACAGAAATGGCAGTGCTTCAACTGGTTGATAAAATTCATTCAGGTCTTTATAGCCGGAAACACTGGGCCCAGGTGCATCCAATTACGGCTTATGACGATCTGCCCGCCCTCCATATACCTGCAGCATTTAGCATACTTTATGTATACACCCAAAATGTTTAAGTGAACTCACCAAAAGAAAAAAAACTCCATACATTACCCAGTGTGCTTTGCACATAAGAAAGCCATCAGGAATGAACTTGTGGCCTGCTCCGGTGGTCCGGCATCCCTCGACTTTAACTCCCCACCCCAGCAACCGGTGCACCTTGGAAGTAATTTTAAGAGGCTTGGAGAAGACAAGAGGAGAACCACAGAGAGCAAAACAGTTCAGTCGTCACATTGGGGAACTCTAGACAGGGCGTCCGCCACCATGTTGTCGGTCCCCTTCACATAGTGAATATCCAAACAGTGTCAATTAAGTTTGTACTTTGTTCTGTTTGTTGACGAATCCTCTCCACAGCTAACTCCTTCTCCAGCTCTGCTTTTAAATTTGTATTTGTCATGCTCAAGCTGCAACATGAGCAACTCTTTTTGCTGCTCAAATGTTAAACCTGTCGCTGCTGAGGGCGGAAACAATATGGAGCCCGGAGAAACAGCTAGCGCATCCTCCGTCAAAATTTTCTTTTCCATTAAATTTGAAATCAAAATGGCCTTCACTCTCTCTTTTAGGCGTTTGTCAGTGATATCAATCTTATAGTGCTCTGCTATTTTTAATAATTGATCTTTTGTGCAGTGCTCTAAAAACATTTCTGATGGAGAAGCAAAAAAATCTTCCACATTTGCCATATTTACTTATCAGTGTGTGTAATAGCCCGGTGTACAAATCACAGCTCACGAGTGTTCCCCTCTAGCTAACTGCCTCATCACAATCTACCTACCTAAACTCACCTAGTCCTCATGCAGTTACTGGCGGCGGGTATTTACGCACTGCAACCCAATGGCGAGGGAAAGCAACCAGAAACTGGCGACCCTCCCTGAACCATGGACCCGAGCACAATGCTCTAACCGCGTTCTCCGCAACACTATAGAAAACAAACAAGACAAAACCCAAAGGGGTTAAGCCACTGAGCCTAACAGGGAAACACACGTTCATTTGTTAGTGACTTTAATACACCAGCCAGACTATACTTACGTTGCACTGACTTTTGTTTCCACACACACACGAGAAAACAAAACCTTCCCCTACTCCACGCAACAAATTACCAAATACTAACTATTGCATCTCCCAAAGAGGTGTTGAGGTGTTGGCTGCTGCAAAACAAAGTAATGCGCGGGGAGGAAGAGAGCGTCTCAGTGATCAAGGCGGGGTCTTCATAGCCGGAAACACGGGGCCCAGGTGCATCCAACTACACCTTATGACAATCTGCCCACCCTCCATATACCTGCAGCATCATAAGCATAACACAAAACTACAGGCCAGGGGACTGTCACAATATCAAAACACCCCAATGCATTGATCACCACATCCATCATTATCATTAACTGTGTGCAAATAGTGCAGTCTGTCATGCACATGAATGCAGAATGTACTGTCTCTGTGAATTAAATTGTTCCTTCCCCTTCTTGAAAATCACAGTGGCCCCATTTGCAGTAGCTGCCTTCACAGAAAAAATGTCTTGCGGATAGGACGGAGTGTATAGAGCTTGTTTCAGCGTAGTGTTCATTTTTTTCAACCTCTGCTGTCAGTCAAACATACCTCTGCGTCACCACGGCACTCTGCTACCCCCTTTTCATCTAGTACATAAACATCTAGCATAATTAATAAACGGGCTGGAGTACGGTGTTGTTACAAACATTTGCAGTAGGAAGGAAGAGTGCTCAGAGCAATTATATGAGACAGCAAGTAGTATCTGAAGGCATTGTATGAGAATGATGTGTATACTAATATTATATAATAATATAATATAATATAAGATTCCATATGGCTGACTGTCACGCCGTGGTGAGGTTTAGTTGGGTTTTTTGTCCTGTCCATGTCTTGTCTTGTCATTTCCTGTTTTATTTTGAAAATTATCCCTCCATGTTTCTGGTCACTTGCCCTTCCTCATGTGTCTGTCTGATTACCCCAAGTGTTTCCACCTGTTCCCCCTCACCTGTCCCCCATTCCCTCGTCAGTTCTGTCTGTGTATTTAATCCCTGGTGTTCAGTTCTGTCCTTGTTGGTTCATTTTGCTTTTGGTTCTCGTCTTGACATTCATAGTCTTGTTTGGTTTTGCCACAGTCATAGTCATTGTCTTGCCTTGTCTGTTTGGGATCATAAAATAAAGGCTTTTTTGTCACTACGCCTCTGCGCCTGGGTCCTGCTTCTAAGCAATCCTTGACAGCTGACGGCACCCAGGTAGTCGATGGAACACGCTTCCTAAAAGTAAAATTTACAGATAAGGTTCAATCGTTGCCATACTCAGCCAGATTTGATACGGCCATGGGGCCTGAATACTTCAGAGTTATCCATGACAGGCAGGCTAAAGTTTGCAGGATGTGCCTCCAGCCGGGGCACTTTGAGAGTGCCCCAAGTTCTCCTGCCACAAGTGCGGAGTGCAGGGGCATTATGCGAGAGAGTGCAGCAACCAAAAAAAGAAATCGACTAAATGTGAGGTGTGCTGCAACCCTGTAGAAGAATGCATGTGCAATTATAGCGAATCCGAAGCGGTGGTGGAGTCCGGATCGGAGGAGCTGTACAGCGAGGCGGAGGCCGGTGAGGGGGGGCAGCGTCACCGTGGACAGGGCTGACAGAGAGGGTCTCCCCCAGCGGAGGGCTCCAAGCCCTCCCAAAGCAGCACAAGGCACTGCCACGAAACCAGGCTCGAACACGGACGGGTTGGACATAGCCCCAGGCCCGCATAAGGGAGGAAGGGGCAAAGGCCAACCAATGTTCTAGAATCGATGGAGGTGGGGGAGACCCCGAATGACCTGCAGCCGGCGGCAGCCGCACCCCTCGGCTGGCCTCGGCGACCTCCGTCCTCCACCAGCAGGGCAGATCAGACAGTGACCGAGATAGACTTCGCCACCATTAAAAACATCAGGAAGCAGCACACCTCAAACAAAGCATCAATAAGCAAAAGGAGGAAAAAAGATAAGAAAAATGACAGTTAAGCATGTCCATAACATTCCTTTTCTCAATAATCATGTTGTTGCTGCACTTAATGCCAATGGGCTCCGCACTAGTGGCAAGATGAACTCGATCTTATCCAGTCCAGGCTGTGACAGTCTCTGCCTACAAGAGACTAGGTGGGATGATAGCAGCCTTGAGGCAGCAACTAAAACATATAAAGGAAAAATCTATTATAATAATGGCACTAACAAATCATGCGGTATAGCAACATTAATATTACATTAATAACAGAACTATAATAATTGGGGACTTTAACACAGTTTTAACCAAAACTGATATTTCGATAAATAATGTGTATATAGAGAAATGATACAGGGAGAACAGCTCTAAATGAATTAATGTATCATTATAACTTAATAGATATATGGTGAATGCAAAATCAACTGAAGAGAGTTCTCGAGGAGGCAGGTGGTCAGCGGTAGACTTAGACAGTCACGAATCAACTTCTGCCTCGCTGCAACAGAAATGGTTAAAATAATAAATCAAGTAAAATATTGCTTTAATTCATGGAGCGACCACGCTTCCATCATCTGCAGATTAGGGAACAAAGGAGAGATCAGAGGAGGAGGCACATGGTGCCTCAACTCCAGCCTCCTAACAGACCCCGTATATATTAAAAAAAAAAAATCTTCTGTTTCTGCAAGAACAGAAATGCAAATAGATAATTATATAGAAAGATCAGTTCAGCCGCCAGTGGCAGAGGTTATTGTGAAGGCCACGTGCATTCTGCACAACTTCATGAGGTGGGACCTGATTGAGGACATGCTCAACTCTATCAGCGAAGACGGAGCTGGTGAGGGACTGCTGCCTGTCCAGCGGCTTGGGAGCAACAACTCCTCCAGAGAGGCTTTCTCTGTCCGTGACAAGTTCTCTGACTGTTTCACCTCCACTGCTGGTGCAGTGTCCTGGCAGCATGATGTTGTTTGAAAGTTCACAGCAACTTTGTGTTTCTGAAATAGAACTAACAATAAAATATAACAAAGTCCCAACACAATGGTCTCCTGTCTTGTTGCCCATAGTTCTAAAATACTTTAAATAAAATAGTAACTGGTGTAACTTTTAAGGTCATGGAGTGCATCATACTGATCCAGAATTTAGCAAGTTAAATCTATGTAGATATGTGATCGAAATGATCAGCGAACAAGTGTTGGGCTTTCCACACCTGTTGCATGTATAATTAGCTCATTCACATTTGAATAGAGAAACTAGCTCCACGCATAACAGTTCTGCACCTCATCTATTCATTCTGATCACCTGTGTGTTGGGACTTTTTACACCTGTTGCATTTATAATTGGCTGAATAGACAAACTATTTCAGGTTGTTTATGTTCAGCTGAATGTAACAGCACCATAGTTTCAACGGCTTTATTGCACATAAATATATAAAGAATAGAAACTTAAATTTAAACAAGCAACCACATGCAAAATAAATACTGAAAGCAAACACACAATCGGGAAAATATAACTATAATATCACATGTCGTGTCAATGTGCATCCCCAAACTCCAAGTCGTACACCATTTGTTCAATGCGACAGCGTAGCAGTCTCTTCTTTGCTGGGGCGAGTCTCTTTAACGTTGCTGCTAAGCTGCAACCAAAATGGTCGTCCTCATCAGGACATTTGCTGAGCGAGCTCATGACCTGGGCCTCAAACTCCGACAGCTCGGCATGACTTCTTTCGGGGCGAGACGGTCGGCCCCTCCAGCGTGGGGGCTCCGGTGTAGCAGGCCCAGGGCTCTTCAGAGGACCAGGCGTGGAGGTGCGGGGGACACTCGAGGTTGGCCGTGACGTCCTCTGAGGAAACGGAAACGATGAGCTGCAGGAGAAATCATCCGCAGGAGGGCTCGGCTCAGATGATGACTGAGTGTCTGTCTCGCTGCACATGTTGGTGCACGTTGGCCTCTCCTGGACATATGGCTCGAGGAACTGCAGCAGTGCCATGAACTTCCATGTCCTTTTTATTTTCTGCTGCCGATCCACTGCGAATGTCCCGCTCAGCAATGCGCTCTTTTCAATGAAGAGTGAAAGAAACTGAATGACTACTTAATTACAGTGAGGAGGATTTGGAAAAACAGACGGACAGTGGTACGGTCTCCCTCAAACCCTGGGAAGTTATTTCCAGGGCTGAGGGAGGACCGTCCCTGTCCGGTCGCTCTCAAATAGGGTAAGGTGTATTTTCTCATTGTATTACACTGTATGTCTATAACATACAGTGTAACACAACTGCACTTTTATTAATTCCATTCACACTGTGGAAGAGGGAAAATGATGTAACTGGAAAGACTGCAAAAAAGAAAAAAAAACTCCATGAGAGCACTAGACACAGCATATAATTCATACCTTTTTAAAAAAAAAAAAGATAGAATGAAGTATAAGGCATAATTAATAAACGGACAGGAGAATGGTGTTGTTGCAACATTTGCAGTAGGAAGAAATAAGGCTTAGAGCAATTATATGAGACAACAAGTAGTAGGCTATGTGAAGGCAATGTATAAGATTGATGTGTATACTAATATGAGGGTTTAGTTCTATATGGCTGACATTATGACGCGCGTGTGCGTTTGTCCAATAGAATGTGTGCGGATGCCTTTGATG
Source organism: Euthynnus affinis (assembly GCA_029490765.1). Lineage (NCBI taxonomy): Eukaryota > Metazoa > Chordata > Actinopteri > Scombriformes > Scombridae > Euthynnus > Euthynnus affinis. The sequence goes on along the minus strand of CM055850.1, from coordinate 2,513,877 downwards.
CGTCAGCAACCAACGTGTTGTGGAGGGCAACGGCAGAGCAGAGGTTTAAAAGTGCTGTTTGCTGTAGAAGTGGTGGCTTACGGCCATACCACCCTGAACACGCATGCGTGAGCAGAGTACGAAGCCAGAAGTGCGGAACAACTGTAGTAGAGAGGGTCACGGACCTCTGTTTTTCTTCTTTCCTTTGTTTATTATTATTATTATTATTATTATTATTATTATTATTATTATTATTATTATTATTATTATCCGTGCACTTTAAGTTGTTGTATTGTTTGGACATTCCCCCCGGCAGCTTTGTCTGTTCGGGGGAGGTGATTTTTGTTTACTTTTTTGACTTCTCGGACGGACCTATCGACAACGAACATGGCAAACGGAAAAACGACCACGAGCACGGAAAACGGACTTAAAACTAACCAAAGATTGATTAATGTGAATGATAATGAGTGGAAAATAGTGGAATCAAAGGAACAGAGACTAAGAAGAAGAGCAAATACAGACACAGCTGCCTTCGACATGTCGGCGACAGCGATAGGAGGGAGAGAGCAGCGAGCAGCAGGGACAGGCGGCAGCGGCCCGAGAGCACTGGAGGCCGGGGACCAGACGAGAGAGAGAGCGCGGAGGAAGGTCGGAGCGTTCCTGGAGCGGTGACGGGGCAGAAGGGAGCCACGTCGGCGGGCGAGAGAGCGCAGATCGGTGAGGTGGAGAAGGGGAGAGAGAGAGAGCAACAGCAGGAAACAGCTAGAAAAAGTAGGAGGATGGATTACGACAGGGAGCTCACAGTTAGCCTGGAGCTAACCGGGAACGAGGAGGTACCCGTACTGGATCTAATGTGGGCGATAAGGGCTCTGTGTGGGGGGTTGATCGCCTGCAGAGCGACCAGTGCCAGGAACTACGAAGTGACAATGTCTCACGTGAAGGGGAAGGAGCAACTCCTAGACGGATTTAAAATCGGAAACGTAAGTGTACTTGTTAAAGACCTGTGTAATGACGAGTTAATGGTCTCTTTTCTGAGTTTACCAGCTTATATTACAGATGAAGAAATCTTACAAAAATTAGAGGGGTGGGGAACCGTCAGGAGGCGGATGCGGCTAAAACAAACACTAGATCAGGTAATCAGCACAAATCAAGCATACAGTATCCCAAACCGAGACATACACAATTCTATACACACACACACAATCAGAGGCACTTTAAGAGGGACGAAGACCCAGGGAGGCCATCTGCTCATGATTGACTTAGAAAAGGCTTTTGACAGGGTGGAACATGAGTTTTTATATAAGGTGTGCAGGGAAAAATGGGTTGCGGTGAAGGGTTTATAGATTGGGTGAAATTAATGTACAGAGATGCAAAAAGTGTAATTAAATGTAATGGGTTTTTAACAAGTAGTTTCAGAATAGAAAGATCAGCAAGGCCTCTGATTAATCATAGTTTGTAACATTCCTTCTTTTCTAATAATGTTGTTGCTGTACTCTTTTAACACCAACGGGCTCCGCACTTGTGGCAAGATGAATCGGATTTTATCCAGTACAGGCTGTGACATCCTCTGCCTCCAAGAAACGAGCTGGGACTGCCTTCTTTGAACTAATGGATAATTACAACTTAATAGTTAACCCTCCTAAAGCCGTAGTATCAGTCTACGCTCAGTCTCGGGCAGGCACAAAGGAGGAAGGGGCGAGGGCTGTCGCCCCGGAATCAATGGAAGTGGAGGAGACCCTGAGTGACTTGCAGCCAGCGGCAGCCACACCCCTCATAACGCCGGCCTCGGCGACCTCCTCCGTCCTCCGCCTGCAGGGAAGATCAGATAGCAGCTCCGAGATGGACTTCCACCATAAAAAAAAATAAATAAATACGGAAGCAGCACACCTCCAATAAAACATCAATAAGCAAAAGAAGAAAGAAAAGAAAAACAATGAATAAGTTGGGACATTAACGCACTTGTAGCAGAATGAAGGTCATTTTAGCTAGTCCAGGCTGCGACATCCTTTGCCTTCAGGAGACAAGGTGGGAAGGTAGTAGCCTTGAGGCAGCAAAAAAATATATATAAATGGTAGAATATACAATAATAATGGCACTAATGACAGTCAAAATAACTCAGTTCGCGGACGACATCACCATCACAGCTAAATCAGGAAAATGTATAGACTAAGGGAGGGGGGGGGTTAGGACTAATTGACATCGGTGCCAAAAGAGACGCACTCAGGGTCAAAATTGTAAAGAATTTTCTGGATTCGGAACGGCAGTACCCCTGGGAGGACTGGATGAGAAGCTACCTGGCCGAGTACGGGGAGAGAGTACAACCTGTGCGTGTTCCTCCCCGGACAAGCCAGGAGCCACCTACCCGGCTTCTACCAGGAGGTACTTGAGGCTTGGGGCAGAATTCTGCCCCACCTCTGGCCCAAGTGCAGGAATAAAGAGCATGTGCTGCAGTTACTTCTCCTTGACTGTCCTTTTTTCATGTGTGGGGGGAGGGTTCTGACCAGCGGCCCTATGCGGGCTACAACAGAATCACCCTTAACATCTGACTTAGCAGAACTATGTTAGCTTGTTTGATTTCGACTGTGCAGAGCCACAGCCTTGCACTGGCTGTCCTCTGTTCCTTCTTGCTTTTTTTTTTTTTTTTTTTTCCTCCAGGTAAGACCATAGATTAGCACTGGTTGTATTTTGTTTGTGTTTTATGTTGTTTCCTAGGAGAACCATAGCCTCGCGCTGGTCGATTTATGTTCTTTTGTTTAGGTTTTCTTCATATTAAAAAGATTTTTCTTGTGGGAACACTTGTTTTTATTTTGGCACTCAGTGTTATTGTGGCTGTGTGTCCTTTTGTTTTGATAGGGGGTGGTTTTGTACACGGGGGTCATATTAGGTTTTCAATGTTTGTATTTATGTATGTCTTGTCCTTTGAATGTTTGTAAAATAAGATGTCTTATATTTTTTATAATAAAAAGATTAAAAAAAATCTCGGAAGCCAAGCCGGGTCGGGCTCGGTTAGTACTTGGACGAGAGACTGCTTGGGAATATCAGGTACTGTAAGCTTTTTCTTCTCGTGTCAAAAACGAGTGCTCATAGGTGTGTGGGAAACACAGCTGCACTTTCTTATTTATTCCAGACACACTGTGGATTTCACCCTATCAGCTATCTTTCTCCTAGTTTACCCCTGGTTCCCACCCTTGCTGCTGCTAATGCGATTAAAATAAAGAAATCATGAGTAAGCACAATAAGACAGGGCAGTAATAGACAAAACTAAATACAAGGAACACTTAACTGTCCGGTCAAACAAGACCCTCCATCAGGGTCTAGGCTTGTGGCGCTGGTCCAGCCCAGAGCGGCTGACCGCGCGTCAAACGCTCCTAGACAAAGCTGGAAAGCGGCAAGGCACTCCTAATTTCCCCGGTCCCTAACTCAACTCAACTCAGCCCTACCACAATAGCGTCTCTCCCTATCCTATCTGTCTTCACCACTGGCAGCCCTAAACAGCTACGAACGGCACCCACCGCCCTACCATGAGTGCAGTAGCAGTAGTATTTGCTGGGCAGCTACCCGCAACCTACACATGCCACTTCCCAAAGACACTGGAGACCTCTCGGTAGCCCGATTTGCCAGTTCGCCACTCCCGCAATCAATGCCAGCTGAGAGCAATCAGCGCACAGTCTATATCTACAGCCCAAATCAGATGAAACACAGTCTTTAACAACCGCACAGATAACCAACTAATCTTCACTACGTTTACGCTTAGCCAGCAGTTTTAAATTCAACTCTGTGTCGCCCGCTCTGGCCCCACGAATACATTTGACTATGGTTGCCGGTGTTGCTAAATTCACGTTTCTGACTATGGAGCTGCCAATGACCAGAGTCTGTTTCTCAGCGGGTGTGTCACTGAGTGGGGAAAATCTGTTAGAAACGCGAACAGGTTGGTGGTGAACTGTGGGCTATGCTTCCTGCGGACAGTCACCCAGCCAGAACCCTGGTTTCCCGGCTGCTCGGGAACTACCGGGGGAGTAGGGGCTATGCTAGGTTGGCCCGCACCAACTACCGGGGGCTGGCTAACTACATTACCTACTGATTGTTTTTCTGTGGTGCGGAGCCGCGCTTCCAATTCACTAAGCCTCGCCTTCAGCACTGCAAATAGACTACACTTGTTACATTTCCCATTATCGCTAAAGGAGGCAGAGGAATAACTAAACATAAGACACACCGAGCAAGAGAGAGCAGGAGAACGAGAGGGAGGGGGCGAAGCCATCTCTAACTGTTTAGCTTAAATTCAATTCAATTCTCAATACTCAATTCTGCCCCTCCAATCTTCCTGACTTCTCTCGAGAATATTTATTGCAGTGCAAAATGACATGTTCCACTGATTCCTCTATTTCACATAAATCACATAATCCCAAGGGATGCTTGTTTATTAAATGCAGTGTTTTATTTAGTCTGATGTGTCCTACCCTCAAACCTTGTTAGGATGTTCTCCTCTTTAGTGCTTCTTTTAGCTGACCTCAGTGTGCCGCCTTCTTGTTGTATTGCATAGAGGTGTTGTACTGTGTTTGCTGTATCCCAACTGTGCTGCCACTCTTTAATGGTGTTTCTTTTGATTATTCCTTTTGCTTCAGATTTATTAAGTGAAATTTCCATGATCTCCTCATGCTTCAGTGCTTGTTTGTTGCAAATGCGTCCACCATTTCATTGCCTTTATCCCCTCTGTGTGCTGGTACCCACATAAATGTTATCAAAATATTCTTAGTTTTAAGTCTGTACGGAGTTTCATATATCTTATTAACTATATGGCTATATACTATACTGACGTGGCTTCCCTGATTGTGAGAGGTAGCTGGTTCCAGAGAAAGGGGGCTCGGTAGGAGAATGTTCGACTGCCTGCTGATTTTTCGTTAAACCTTGGAACAGTGAGATATCCAGCACCATGTGAGCGGAGTGCACGAGAGGGAGTGTACGGGGTGATGAGTTCAGATAGGTATGAAGGTGCAAGTCCATGTAATGATTTGTAAGCTAGGAGAAGCACTTTGAAGTCCGATCTGGCTTGAATTGGGAGCCAATGTAGGGAGATCAGTACTGGGGTGATATGGTCAAATTTCCTGGTTCTGGTTAATATTCTGGCAGCAGTATTTTGTGCAAGTTGTAGTCTTTTAGTATGGCAGGCAGGTAAACCAGAAAATAGCATATTACAATAGTCCAGTCTTGAAGAAACAAAAGGCATGTATCAGAGTTTCAGCATCCTCCATACTGAGGAGAGGGCGGATTTTTGATATATTGCGGAGATGGAAAAATGCAGTCTTGGTGATTTCCCTGATATGGGCGTCAAATGAGAGGGCTGGATCAAAAATAATGTTTTAACTGTGGAGCTCTGTTTAATTATGCAGTTCCCAAAATTTAACGTGACATCTGCGAGGGGAGGGAGTTGGAGTTTTGGGCCAATAATCACCATCTCAGTTTTGTTAGCATTTAGTTGCAAAAGGTTGTGCGACTTCAAGGTTTGTAATTTGTGAGTGATTGTCAGGTGTAACTGGTATGTAGATTTGCGTGTCGTCCGCGTAACAATGGAATTTGATATTGCGATCATCTCGACTGTATATACTGACAAATGATCTGACTTGTAAGGTTGGTATACTCAAAAAAAAAGCCTGTGTTCCCTGTTGGATCCATCTGTATATACTGGGATGAATGTTTGATATACTGTTTTTAACCTATCTTCGACCACAACTGCAATATTTCCAAATTCTTTATGTGCTTGCACTTTTTCCAGAATATAGAAATCAATTGACACTGAGGGGAACAACCATGGTGGTGTTACTGATAGTGACACTGTAGGGATATATCTTTTCTGATTTAGTGACATCTCTCTAGCAATTGTTTCACTACTCCATGCAAAACATTCCCTTTTGGCCCTTTCTCTCTCCCAGCATGGAAGTACTTTTCTTGTTGGATGGCGATCTTCAGAATGCCCTTGAAGATTTGTCCAGTAGTTCATCATTAACTGTTTGTGTCTGATGTTCAACGGCATTTCACCCATCTCAACGTGAAGAGTGGACACAGGAGTCGTTTTGTAAAGCACCACAACGCAGTCTCAGAGCTTGAGCTTGCACCACCTCCAACTTCTTTAATGAGGTTTTTGCTGCTGACCCATAGGCAATACATCCATAATCTAACACTGATCTAATCAGTGCTACATAAATATTTCTAACTGCAGATCTGCTTGCTCCCCATTCTGATCCTGTTAAACATCATCACATTTTAGATCTTTTTTTACACCTGGTTGTTATCTTCTGAATATGCTCCTTCCATGTCAACTTTTCATCAAAAAACCCACGCAAAAATCAAAAGACTTTCACTTGCTCTATTACTTGCCCATATATCTTTCTGTATACCAAAAGCTTTTTTCCTAGTGAACGTTAATGTTTTGGTTTTCTGACACTTCTCATTCACATATTTCTGCTAACTCCCTTGTGACTAAAGTTAAATCTAATGCTGAAGTGTTCCCTGTGTGCATGTCTAACCTAGTCCCTTCACCATCATTTAAACAAATCATGCTTTTTTCTTCTAATAGTTCTTTAATCACCTCCCCATTGTCAAAACTGGCAGAAGCAGGACCCAGGTGCAGAGGTGTTGTGACAAAAAAGCCTTTATTTTAAGATCACAGGCAAGGCAAGGACTATGACCAAAACCAAAAATGAACCAACAAGGACAGAACTGAAAACCAGGGATTAAATACTCAGAACTGACGAGGGAATGGGGGACAGGTGAGGGGAACAGGTGGAAACACTTGGGGTAATCAGACAGACACATGAGGAAGGGCAAGTGACCAGAGACAAGGAGGAATCATTTTCGAAATAAAACAGGAAGTGACGAGACAAAACATGGAGGATTGCGCCCTGTGCACGAAGAGCTGAGGACAACCGCTCCGACTCCGGCTGTGCAGCCTCCCAGCGGCCCACCTCTGCTGGGTCCCTTGTAGGTCGGTTCATTCTGTCAAGACTGGCAGAAGCAGGACCCAGGCGCAGAGGCGTGACAAAAAAGCCTTTATTTTAAGATTGCAAGGCAAGGCTATGACTATGACTATGGCCAAAACCAAAAATGAACCGACAAGGACAGAACTGAAAACCAGGGAAATGACGAGGGAATGGGGGACAGGTGAGGGGAACAGGTGGAAACACTTGGGGTAATCAGACAGACACATGAGGAAGGGCAAGTGACCAGAGACAAGGAGGAATCATTTTCTAAATAAAACAGGAAGTGACGAGACAAAACATGGAGACAGGACAAAAACCCCAACTAAACTTCACCACGGTGTGACACCCATAATGTACTGTGAGCATTAAAGTCCCCACATATCAACACCCTACTACCATCTATCCCTTCAATTTGTGTCAATCTACCCAATTCTAGCCTTTTACAAGGATTATAATAATTATAAACTTACCCTCATTTGTCCATATCTCTACAGTTACATATTCTTGTTCATTTCCTATACTCACCTCCCTGAATGAAATATTTTCTCTAATGAACGTTGCACATCCTCCCCCTACTCCATCCCCCCTATCATACCTAACAGAAGTATATTCTACTATTCTAAAGTCCAACTTTGATCTCAGCCATCTTTCCTGTATACAAATGATGTCTGGTTTACTGGGTAGATCAACATATTTTTGAAATTCCTGTCCATTGACCAACAAACTTCTAGCATTCCATTGTAGCAGGAGGACTATAATTAATGGTACCCAACCCATGTTTGTTCCTGGCTTGCTTGAACACTAAGTTCGTTTCTCACCTCCTCCCAAGTCAATCCACTGATCTCTAAATGATGAACCGGTGCCTTCACAATTATTTGTATTCTTTCTGTTTTGGATCTAACTTCCATCGTTGCATTTGTGATGAATGTGACTAGTCAACCTTTACTTTTGCCTCACTTTCCTGATCTACTTCCCTTATGGCTCCTGTATTTGATCTGATTCTCTCAAAATGTCCTCTTCTGATTCACCATCTTTACTGCTTCTGCATATGTTGTCTTATTTTGAACTCTTACCTGTTGTATTCCTCTCCATTGCCACCACAGTTACAGCATTTTGGTTGATCATGATCACGTTGCCCATACTCATGATTTCCCCCACATCTGGCACATCATCTTCTGCCTTTGAATATCTTGGCTCTATGACCAAATCTTTGACAGTTGTAACATCTCATTGGTTTTTGGTACATACTCTCTTACAGTATAGCTCAAGAATCCCAGCATCACTTTCTTTGGGAGCTCTTCGTCCTCAAACTCTAGTATAACATGCTTGCTGTCTTTCCTCTCTCCCTCCCGAGTTGCCTGTATCCGTCAAGCACCTTTCAGAGTTCCTTCTTTTAGGTTTGATTTAATTTCCTCCATTGTGACTCCAATTGGCACCCCCCAAATCACTCCTTTACTCCACTTACTCCCTCTCTCAACATGACTTGTACTTACCACTTTAAACCGCCCTACATCTTTCATCCTGCCAGCCTGATCTATCTGTTCTTCATTCCTGCAAACAATCAACAGATTTGCATCTTTCAACACCTTAGCCAAGTGTATATTATATACATGTATATTATATAGCAAAGTATATCACCGGATTCATTGAAGAAATACCCCTCTCATTTAATTACTATCGATCATGTTTTATATCAAAGGCTATAGGCATTTATCTCTATCATATCGATATACTTACACAATTCAGCATGCTCATTCATCCATATTAGACACGACTGTTTACTTCCATTTAGTAAATAGTGACAGAAATTGGATAATGTTCTCCCACAGGTGTAGAAACCAAAATCACTACGGGGATACAATAGTATCAAGTTCAATTAACATTATTAGTTCTCAATTCATTTGCATTAACCCATCCTTCAGAATTTTGAAATTACGTTTGTGTGTTTAGATTGTTCAGTGTCCAACAGAGCCAATATTAAATACGAGTAAAGGCTGTAACGGCAAACATCAATAAATCATTAACAAAATGGTCTTGTTGTCAGTGTCATATTTGCATCACATATCATTATTAATCTGATGTCAAGTCGATGTGATAACTGTTTATTCTTTCATAAAGCTTGTCAGCTGTGTCCAGACTAATTAGTGATTATACAAAGGTGTCGAAAATGAAATGACGAGGGGGGGAGTGGAAGCTATATAAAGTCGATTAACATGTCACAGCTTTGTGGGTTTGATGGTTGGAGTTTTGTGAGATAGCGTTAGCGATAGCGAGCGATAGATACATAGAGAGAGAGAGCGGAAATAATTGAGTCAGTCAGTAAGTAAGTAGGTAGGTAAGCGTGATAGAGTAATTGACAGAAAGGGATAGTGCGTGACTGAGTGTCTTTGTGAGAGAAAGTAGTTGAGTGAGGTGTGTTTGTGTGAGAGGGTGTTTTGTGTCTGTCTGTCGTTTATTGTATTGTGTGAGAGGTAAGGGTGAGAAGGTAAATTTAAAGAAATGGATCCAAATATTGTTAGACAGATACTGGATGTCAAAACAAGCAACCAGTTTCTCCCAGGGTTAAACGGCAAACAAAAATACGTTATTAAGAGAAGAGCTGAGGATGCATGCCATGTGCTCCTAACAATACAATGATCAACTGTTATGGTACAACTCCCAATAATTTAATATTATGACATTGAAACACCAGATGGAGACCTGCACTACATTTGCAGGCGGAAAAAAACACCTTGGCAAAGGTCATATCAAGTGCTGAGGAGGCAAATTCAATATTTGAGGAGTTTCACAGCAGTGCTTTTGGGGGACACTGTGGTGTGGAGAAGACCCACAGTGCCATCATCCAACGATACTATTGGCCTGGCATGGAGGAGGACATTCGCAAGTGGGTGAGTTGGAAAAATATTGAGGTGGAATACAAATGTAGCAGCTTACCACTAGTTCTCTATATGGGATATTAATGTGCACATTTGTAATAAGTTTGAAATGTTTTTTCCGTTCAGATTGCTCAGTGTCCACAGTGCCAGGCCAAGAGAGCCAGTATCAAAGAAAAGAGGGAGTATGAGCTCATAGAGGTAAAGGAGTTAATGGCATCAACAGTGATAGCCTACTATAATGCTCATGTCTCATTGTTTTCCTTTCTGTTTTCTATTCCTCACAGGTAACTGAGCCCCTCGAACTAGTGGGAATGGATCTGGTGGGTAAACTCACGCAGACACATGGTGGCAACCAGTATGTATGTGTTATGGTTGATTATTTCACCAAATGGGCAGAAGCCTACCCACTTAAGAGCAAAAAAGCAGATGAGGTGACAAATTGTATTCTTAACTTTTACAAATTTGGTGCACCTAAAAGACTGCTAACAGACCAGGGCACTGAGTTTTGCAACAAGGTACAGTTCTGACTCATTATGAATCCCCAATATATAACTGTTGCTGTGCTGACTTCTTCCATTCTTGTCCAACTAATTGTTTCTAGATCAACTATGGCCTTTGTGAGACCCTGGGAATAAAAAGGAGCTTGTGCTCCCCATGCCACCCACAGACCAACGGGCTTGTGGAGAAATTGAATGGAACAATACAGAGGTATATTTTGTCTTTCACATGTGAATGAATTCTTCTCTTGTTATATGAGATTCTGTCGTTATCTGAACATGCCATCAGTAACAATTTCTGAAAATAGGTTGTCATATTGTACCAGGGAACCCAAATTCTGTCCTTCCTATTCATGCCTGTACCTAAATTCTGTTTTGAGGTCCCTGAACAAAGTGGTGCTAGAAAACCCACAACGGTGGGACCTCTGCTTACAGGCCACAATGTTTGGGCTACACACAAAAAAGCAGTTGACTACTAAATACAGCCCATATTTCCTTATGTTTGGGCGGGAGGTGAGGTATCCCTCTGAAGTGCCGGAGGAGTATAATGTAAGATTCTCTTATGTATTGTTTTAATAATTTGGATTTGATTGAACAGTCAGCCATTCCACTTATATCCTCTACATTCTATCTGTGGTTTGTGGCAGGTAACGGAAGACAGAGTCACAAGCCTCATTAAAAATGAGGACATTAATGAGGGGCTGAAAAGACAGGAGGATACCTTCATGGAGGTAAAAGAGAATATTCTGAAGAGCCAGGAAAAGGTCCGTAAGAAAAGAGAGGAGTAGGGCCAGGAGGACCATTTCCAAGAGGGGGACCAAGTGATGAGGAGAAACATTCGGCAGGAGCGGCGCAAAGGAGGGAAAATGGACCCAGATATGCTCGGACTGTATGTAATTTCAAAACTTGAGGGGAAAAATGCTGACCTTGTGTCAACTAAGGGCAAGTGTTCGCACAGGGTGAATATAGATCACCTTGTGCACTATGTCCAGTCAGAGGAGAGGATCCCTGCCAATTTACTAAAGGTGTTGGATCCTTCTCCTCTGGCTGGCCCAACACACACCACTCCCCACCCCACACCCTCAGCAACAAGCCACACTTTGGAACATCAGACTGAAACAGAAATTGGTGAGTACACTTCCGCAATTTACACCCTAAATTGTGCATTTCACAAATAACTGATATTTTTTTACAGTAATCAGGGACATATGGGCAGGGAAGAGGAAGGAGACTTTATTTTCAAAGATTGGGCCATATAAAATCTATAGTGAGAACTTGCTGGACCTGGCCCCAGGACAGGAGCTGGAGAGTGAAGTACTTTCTCCTTTTTATTTTATTTAAGACCTATTATTGGTATGGTTAACTTTCTAGATGGTTTGAACAACAGATCACAAGTCATTCTGTCACAAACTGGCAAGGATGTCAGGACGCAGATGCAAAGTTCAAATAGTCTTAAATAAAAAATAAAAAATAAAAACAAAATCTCCACGAATGGGAAAAACAAAAGGAAATGGAAGTTCTCAAAAAATAAAAAAATCACTCCAAAAAGGGAGGAAAAAAGGACAGAAAAATAAAGAAACCAAACGAACAAAAAACCACTCCACATGGAGGGAACAAAGCAAACTTGACTGTGGCTGAGATACAAGACCGGTAAGGTCCATGAATGCAAACACACTGGCATAAGACAAGGGAAGACGCAGACAATAAATACACTGGGTAAGGGGAACAGGTGAAAACACTTAGGACAATCAGACTGGGACACATGAGGAAGGGCAAGTGACCTGAAACGAGAGGAGAGTTAATTTTCAAAATAAAACAGGAACTGACAAGACAACATTGAGACAGGACAAAAAAAACCCCCCAAACTTAACCTCACCACAGTGTGACACATTCTTATACTCATAGATCGTAAATTCCTACCTTTCTCTCGTGGGGAGGAGAACAGGGGCTGGCATTATCGATGCCTATGCAATGACTGCTGTCTGGCAGGGCTCCACAAGAGGTTTTACCCCTCCAATAGTTATGTAATAAATTATGAGGTGTGCTGTTTTTTTCTTTTTTTTTTTTTTAAATGTCATTTCATTTTTGTCTGTTTAAGTTGGACCTTTCCAAATATGAAGTGGCAGCAGGGGCAGTTTGTGACGACAGACACTGGACACTCACTGTAAGTCATCTTAAGTGTTAAGTCTTAACAGATTTAAATGCAACAGTGGGACCATCTGATGTATGAGGGGTTGACTGTATTTTTTTTAAATTGCATTTCCATAGATCGTGTATCTTAAGGAGATGAGGGCCATCTTTGTGGACCCATTCGGGGCCACAGAGAAGCAACTCAGCCACTGCAAAGATGTTACAAGATGAGTTAAGTATGGGCTGTAATGTTTGCATTTGACTGGCTTCTGTTTTCATGCACTTTGGATAATATTGAGGTAGCAACAAAGCACATTGGATCATCTTCTTTGTGATTACTGTTTACCTAGGCTAACATGAGGTTGTCCTTGTGAAAGCCTTTTAACATCATTCAAATTATCTTGAATTGCAATTGATCTTACATGAGCTGAGGTTATGACAGGCTAATTGTATATCACTCTGTTCTCTGTGTAGAGCACTGGTCCGAAGGCACTGTCCTGCAGTTGGGAGGTGGGCATGCTCCACACTAGAGCATCCGAGGCAACAGGATGTTACATCGTGTGGCGTGTTTGTGTGCAAGGTAACAATGTAATTATCTCTGCGGACATCCGTTATTAGGACGAGTGTTATTATACCTATCAAACTTTTTAGCTTGCAGAACAAATCCTGCAGCAAGAAACTGTCCACTACCCTGTGGACCCGAAAGGTGTGGCAAGGATGCGGCTGGACATGGCATTGTCCCTTCTAAATAACACAGGTATGCAGTATTCTGTCAGGTATGCTTAAATGTTGTGTGTAGTGGCGACATTGATATTGACATGTCTGTATTTTCACAGATAACCTCTCCCAACTGTGTCGGGCATGTGGGGGGAGAGCACAGGGGCCGCCGTTGATAACTGGGTGAGAGGAGTAGTTGAACTCCAGACTGCCATTTGGATGGATGACTGGGATCCACCTTGGATAGGTTATCTCAATATCACTGGGAGAAATTGTGGTATCACATTGTGTGTGTAAATTATCCCTCCACAAAAGGGGACTACCGGTGCAAAAATTGTAATTAAACCATCATTAAAAATCATTATTGTTGTCCTTCCTTCAGTCACTGTAGCTATTATCATTGCATACTGACCTTGACTTTGTCCATAGTGTTAATGGATACATTAAATAAAAATGTATATTAACAGTTGACATTTGCCACTGCTTCCAACGGTGAGAGTATTTATTTTTTATTTGCTCGTATTTGTGACGTACATAAGCCACTTTTGTAACAATCCTTGTGAAGTGAAAAGTGCTAACTTCAGTTTTGTTTGTTTATTTATTTTGTTTTTATTTTATTATTTACAATAATAGAACAGTTCGCTCATATTTTGGCTGCATTCGGGTTTTATTATTGTGAGGCGGACTGTGTCATCTTCCTCACCGTTTTGTTTTTAAAAAGGACTTGAACCATGTTACATCCTTTAAAAATGAGTACAAAATCTTGTAGTAGTGTATGAGCCACAACATAAAATATACAAGTGCAATTTGTACATACTGAACTCTTTCTTTTAATATAAAATACTGCTTGACTCCAGCATGGGTTTTTACGTCACCAGACAGCGAATGTTTTCGTAATGGAGAGATCTACTATTTTTCACTTTTTCCAACATCCAGCAACCTGTTTTTAATTTGCCATCTTAAGACACTGAAGAATTAATGTGCGAGTAGCCAAGTGATGAGACTGTTATTTCTTGGTTAGTCAACAAGGGGTCCTGAGAAGCCACGCCTACGAAACATCTGCCTCTATCACCAGTTAATTCAGACACCAGTTAAACCGACACACCGGGCACTCAGATCGCTGACAGTACTCGCTTCCTAAAGGTCAAATGTAATGGAAAAAGTCCAGTCACTTCTGTATTCCGCGAGGTTTGCAATTGGTCCGGAATATTTTAGAGTTATCCACGACAGGCAGGCGAAGGATATGTCTCCAGCTGGGACACATCCTGCACGAATGCCCTGAGTTTACCTGCCACAAGTGCGGAGTTCAAGGGCATTTTGCTTAGGACTTGCACAATATGCAAACAAGAACCAGAGGACATTGAACGCATATTTCAAACATGCATAGAAGCAAATGAGTGCAGTCATATATAAAATCAATCTTACAGGAATATTGCAATTTAGAAATACACAACAATACGGACTGGTTGTGGACCTGGTTATTTGGAATTACAGGAAAATACCCAAAAAAGAACAACACACTGATTAAATCAATCTTAGCACTGGCAAGGAAAACAATATGGATAAAAAGGAAGTACAAATTATTTGAACAGAAAACAGTCAATGTAAAGAAACTCTTTCAAAAACACACTCAAGGCACATATTAGAACAATTTATAGAGCAGACAAGGACACTTTTCATAAACATTTCACAAGACATAATACACTGATAAAGGGTGAGAATGAGGAAAACTTGTGGTTTATGTTATAATGTTTTGTTCTTGGAATTTGTGCTTTGATAGGTGAGTCATGGGAGAGTATGGAGTGGTTTGTTTATGTGGGTAACAAAGGATTCATGTTTATGCTGATTGGATTATGCAGATTGATTTGTCTTCTTCTAATTTATTTATTTTTCCTTGGTTTATTTCACGAGAAGGGTCAGGTGATAGTGCTGACTTTTTTTTTTTGTTCTTTTACGTTATATAAAGAGTCAAGTGTGAAAGCTGACTATTTAATATTTGGTTGTTTTTTCTCATCTTAATTTGTCTGGTCTAAAGCAGAGGATAGGTCATGCAATAGAGCTGACGGTTTCTTTTGTTTTTGGCTTTTCGTTCGGGGTTTTGTTTTATATCCATAGAGAGGGACACGTAATGGCACAAACCACTTAATGAACTTTCTGTGCCTGTTTTGTGTGTGTGGGGATGGGGCTACAGTTTCTGAGTTAGTTTAGTAGTGGGACTTTAATGCACCCTTTTCTTTTTCCCTTTCTTTTATCATACTGGTATTAAGGCTACACTCAGGCCTAGTTAGTACCTGGGAATACCAGGTGCTTTAAGCTTTTTCTTCTCATGCACCATCAACGGAGGGCGCAGCTGCTTCATTAGTGCTCACAGGTGTGTGGGGAACACAGCTGCACTTTCTGATTAACAGACAGCTTTAAAATAGAAAGATCAGTGAGGCAGGGCTGCCCTTTGTCAGCCCTGCTTTACAGCATCATATCAGAACCACTAGCACAGGCAATAATCAAGGACACACACATAACAGGTATAACCACTCCAGCAAACAGAACAGTAAAAATAACAATACGGAGACGACATAACAGTAACAGTAAAAACAGACGAAAGCATCGATAGGATTTTAGAACATTTCAAAACATACAGTAAAGCATCAGGAGCAAGGATAAACGTATACAAGTCAGAAATAGGATCAATCATTCGGCAACATAAACGACAGCACTAACAAATGAGGGTTCAGCACAAATAACGGGTGTAGGAAAATATTAGGGGTGTACATAGGGGGGCACGAAGAAGAGGCTAGGGACAGAGGGTGGAGGGAAGTTTTAGGGAAAGTGCAGTGTGTTTTAAATATGTGGAGGAGTAGGGGGTTGACGTTAAAAGGAAAGGTCATTGTAGTAAATGCTCTAATACTGTCGAAAATTTATCACATTTTGGGAACCTGTGAGATGCCGCAATGGGCTCTAAAGTCGCTGACAGCAGCAATCTCCTCCTTCCTCTGGAGGGGAAAGGGAAATTCGATCGCTCACAGAGTGTTAATAGCTAATAAAAGGGAGGGGGGGATTAGGACTAATTGACATCGGTGCCAAAAGAGACGCACTCAGGGTCAAAATTGTTCGAAATTTCTTGATTCAGAACAGCAGTACCCCTGGGAGGACTGGATGACGAGCTTCTTGGCAGAGTACAGGGAAGGAGGTGCACACAACTTGTGCGTACTCCTCCCCGGAAAAGCCAGGAGTGGCCTACCCGGCTTCTACCAGGAGGTACTTGAGGCATGGGGCAAAATTCTGCCCCACCTCTGTTGCAGTAACAAGGAGCAGGTGCAACGGTTACCTTTCCTTGATTGTCCGTTTTTCATGTGTGGGGGGAAAGTTTTGACCAGTGGCTTTATGCGGGCTGCTGGTCTGACCAGAGTAAGAGATGTTGTGGACGGGAGGGGGAATTTTAATATAGACATGGTGTGTAACAAACTAAAAGAAAGAAATGTATTGTACAGGAGAAAGAAGATTGCGAAACTATGTGAGAATTTCGAACAGTCCCTCGACCCTACGTGGCGGGGGACTATTGAAACTAAAAAGGAAAATCTAAAGGAGCTGCTCTCCCACAATTGATAAAGGACAAAGCAAAAGAACCAACTGAAATAACAATGAAAATCTGGTACCGGTCACTTATTCAGAGCCTCAAAAGGTTCCCCACAGCTGAGAAATACTGGACTGCACAATTCACAGACAAAAACCATCAAGAGCATCTGGAAAAACTGGGATATTCCACTCATGGACAACAATACACTAAGCACAGAATTTAAAAATCAGCCTGGTTAGTACTTGGATGGGAGACCGCCTGGGAATACCAGGTGCTGTAAGCTTTTTCTTTTCACATGCACCATCAACGGAGGGCACAGCTGCTTCATTAGTGCTCACAGGTGTGTGGGGAACTGTAACGATGAGCCTCCATTACTGGTGACTGGGGGTTTGGTATTTGTACATGTGACTGGGTGTGTGGAAGGTTACTTTAAATTTTAAACATCTGGATTATGCACTTTAATAATTGCACACAACACTTCAATGATGGAAGCACTTTGCCATTTTTGCACATTGCATATTTGCATATTTATCTTTCGCACAGTTGTATTGGAAACCTTGTGTATTGATTTAAGGGATGTCTTCCATCGCAGGAGGAGTACAGCTGAATTCCTGGAGGGGTGACAGGAAGTAGAGAATAAATGTGTGGATCTTCTAGATTGTTGAAATGTGTAGGTGATAACACAGATGTGCTTTAAACAGAAGAGAATGCTAAATTAATGTGTGCATGTACATAAGCAGTTTCTCTTAGCTGTCCTCTCTGTCTGCTCCAGGTGTTTGGCCAAAAGAGTCCCCGATTGTACGAACACCATTTTAAAGGTTCCAGGAGAGACTAAGCGAGGATAGGAGGAGGGGGGTATTTTCTTTTGTAGTGGGTTTGCAATGTGTGTATTTCAGGTTTAGGTTTGTGTTTGTTTGATGTTGTAAATATTACTTTAGTGTTGAAGCATGGGGATTATGGGAAGAGAAATAGATTGTCTAGTGTGTTAAACATAGAGATAATATATTTTTAGTTCACCTGTGGATGGAGCTGTCCAATTAGGCATGCCAGTGACAAAGTATAAAAGGCGCCATTTTCCATCTGTTCAGGTTGTTGCCGGTTGCTGGTATTGGTCAGTCTCACTCATGGTGCCATAGCTGTTTTTGCTTCATTTTGTTTCATTATTTTGACTCTTTTGTAAATAAACTACAAAAAACGACCTCCTGACTGCATCAGACAAAGGACTTGTCTCTGTACTTGTCTTGTTAGATCTTAGTGCTGCATTTGACACTGTTGACCATCAAATCCTGTTACAGAGACTGGAACATTTCACTGGCATTAAAGGCTCTGCATTATGCTGGTTTAAATCCTATTTATCAGATCGATTTCAGTTTGTTCATGTTAATGATGAATCCTCCATAAAAGTAAAAGTTAGACACGGAGTTCCTCCAGGTTCTGTTCTGGGACCTTTATTATTCACTCTATATATGCTTCCTTTTAGGGAATATTATTCGAAATCATTCCATAAATTTCCATTGTTATGCAGATGATACCCAAATATATTTATCAATGAAGCCAGATGAACCCAATCAGTTATCTAGACACTCGAAGTGTGCCTTAAAGATATAAAGATGTAGATGACCCGCAATTTTCTGCTGCTAAACTCAGAAAAAACTGAAGTTATTGTGCTTGGCCCTAAACACCTTAGAAACACATTATCTAATGATTTAACTAATCTAGATGGCATTACCCTGGCCTCCAGCACTACCGTAAGGAATCTGGGAGTTATCTTTGATCAGGATATGTCCTTTAATTCCCACATAAAACAAATATCAAGGACTGCCTTTTTTCACTTACATAATATCTCTAAAATCATATTTCCCCCATCTTAGCTTCGCTGCATTGGCTTCCTGTAAAATCCAGAATAGAATTCAAAATCCTTCTTCTTACATACAAAGCTCTTAACGGTCAGGCACCATCATATCTAAAAGAACTCTTGGTACCGTATAATCCCACTAGAGTGCTGCGCTCCCAGAATGCAGGTTTACTGGTGCTTCCTACAGTATTTAAAAGTAGAATGGGAGGCAGAGCCTTCAGCTATCAGGCTCCTCTCTTGTGGAACCATCTCCCTGTTTCGGTCCAAGGGGCAGACACCCTCTCTATGTTTAAGAGTAGGCTTAAAACTTTCCTTTTTGATAAAGCTTATAGTTAGGTCTGATCTGACTCGGCTTGGATCAGCCCTTAGTTATGCTGCTATAGGCCTAGACTGCCGGGGGACTTCCATTGATGCACTGAGCTCCTCTTTCTTCTCCTCCATCTCCATGTATTCTATTACTATTAATGCATGTTACTAACTTTACTTCTTCCCCGGAGTTCTTTGTGCTTTCTGATCTACAGGAAGCTCCATAAACCATAGACCATGCTGATGTGCTGACGTCCTTCTTATGCCCTCGGCTAGCTGTTCCTGCTATTCTGCTGCTTGCTGACTATTGTTGTTGCTGCTCTTTCATTGTGCACTCACTCACTCACTCACTCAACCCAACCCAACCCAACCGGTCAAGGCAGACGGCCGCCCACCCAGAGCCGGGGTCTGCCTTAGGTTTCTTCCCGTTAAAGGGGAGTTTTTCCTTTCCGCTGTCGCCAAGTGCTTGCTCATGGGGGGAACTGTTGGGTTTCTCTTTCTGTAAATTAAAGAGCGTAGTCTAGACCTGCTCCATGTAAAAGTGCCCTGAGATGACTTTATGTTGTGATTTGGCGCTATATAAATAAAATTGAATTGAATATGGTGCACCGGACCAACCTCTTTTGATTGTCTTTTCACTGCATACTCTATTCTAACGGGAACACAGCTGCACTTTCTTATTAATTCCAGACACACTATGGAAGAAGAAAAATGACTCATTTGTCGTTCAATGACAGAGATCTGCCTAGGAAGACCCCCCCCCCCCCCCCAACTTCCACAGAAAAAAAAACTGACAAAGCTGCCTCCGACAGCGAGAGGAGGGAGAGAGCAGTGAGCACCAGTGACAGGCGGAGGATGGGAGAATGGAGCCGGCCCGAGAGCACCGGAGGCTGGGAACCAGATGAGAGAGCGTGGAGGAAGGTCTGAGCAGGCCCAGGCGCCCGGTAGTTGCCCGGATTAGAGGGGTGGGGAGTCTTGGCTGCATCTGCCATTAGGAGGCGGATGTGGCCGCCGATGGAGCACGCTTCCTCGAAGTAAAATTTACGGAAAAAGTTCAATCGTTACCATATTCAGCCAGATTTGAAACGGCCATGGGCCCTGAATACTTTCGAGTAATCCACGACAGACAAGCCGGGGCACATCCTGTGAGAATGTCCCGTGCGGAGTGCAAGGGCATTATGCTAGAGAATGCAGCAACCAACAAAAGAACAAAAAATGCAAGGTGTGCTGCAACCCTGTAGAGGAATGCATTTGTAATTATAGTGAATCCAGTCCGAGCTGCAACATCCTCTGCCTCCAAGAGACTAGGTGGGATGAAAGCAGCCTCGAGGCAGCAACTAAAATATATATAAAGGGAAAATATATTATAATAATGGCACTAATAAATCCTGCGGTATAGCAAGGGAAATTCGATTGCTCACAGTGTGTTAATTGCATGGTGCGTCAGCAACCAACGTGTTGTGGAGGGCAAAGGCAGAGCAGAGGTTTAAAAGGGCTGTTTGCTGTAGTAGTGGTCGCTTACGGCCATACCACCCTGAACACGCATGTGCGGACAGAGGAGGCAGCCAGAAGCAAATCCAGCGAGATCGGAGAGGGTCGTGGACCTCTGTTTTGTTTTTCATTTGTTCTTTTTCCTTTCCTTCATTATTCTATTTTCCGTGCATCCTTTGTTAGTTTTGTGTGTGGACATTCCCCCCAGCAGTTCTTACTGTTCGGGAGAGGCTTATTTCAGTTCTTTTTTCATGTATTCACGGACGGAAAACATGGCAACGAACACGGCAACGGAAAAAAACAACTACGAAAACGGATTACGGACTTAAAATAAACCAAAAATCAATGGAGAAGGAAGATAATGACTGGATGCTTGTTAAATCCAAAGAGCAAAAGAATATTGAAAGAAAGAATAGCACAGAAAATCCGGAAGTGGCTGCCTCCGATATGTCGGCGAGAGAGAGAACAGCGAGCAGCGGCAACAGGCAGAGCACGGGGAAACGGGGCCTGCCCGAGAGCACCCGGGACCGGAGAGACAGCAAGAGACGAGGAGCTCCAGGAGTGAATCTATATGAGGAGAAAACAAGCCCTTACGAAGAACCGACACCATGTGGTGCAGTATGGCGAGAGTGATTGGGGCGTCTGTTATCATGTGACTGGGGAAAGCATTTAGAAATTCCCTTCAACAATAATTTGACTGACTGGTTGGAAAACAGACTGGGGAAAGAAGGGTCATAGCACCTAACATTGAACTGGATGCCTGCACGAATATACTGAGGCTTAAATTGACAAACGTCCATACAATAAGTAATAAATGCACAAACAGTTTTAATGAGAACAGGTTTCAGGGGAATGTTGAGAGAGGCACAGAAAGTGGCAAAAGTAACCCAAGCAAAATTGTAGGTATTTTTTAAAGTGGAAGCAGCTAAACCTTTCCTCATATAAACCCTAGCCGACTCTAGATAATTATGCAGTGGTGCATCAAGTATAGAGTGAGCTCGCTCAGAGGAGGAACAGGAGTGGGATGAACACAGGCGTCCGGACAAATGGCTCCGAAAGACCTGGAAGTTGAAACGGGACAGAGAGTCAGCTACGATGTTGAAATGACCGGGTACGTGACGGGCGGTGATGACGAAGTTGAGATTTACTGCTAACCAAGTTATGCATCTCATGAAGGGCATGATTGTGCTACATGAGGAGCGACCTTTTATTAATTATGTCAACAACCGCCTTGTTCTCACAGAGCGATTCTTTGGCGTCGCCAGGAGCGACCCCACACGTGACAGGCCACGGCAATGGGGAATATCTCGTAAAGAGCGGAAGAGAAGTCCTGCTGAGACAACTCAGGGGGCCAGCGGTCCGCGAACCACTGGCCTTGGAAAAAAAAAAAAACAAAACCCACAGATGGAGCTGCATCTGTGAAAAACTGAGGAATGCACGACTTCATCATAGAAGAAGGAAACGCCGTTCCACTTTTCTAAAAGCAGAGACCAGAACTTTAAGTCAGAGCGGCACCCTTCATCTAGAGCTATCTGGTCGAGCAGGTTCGGCACGGACGATGCTAAATCGAGCAGCCTGGAGATGAACGAGCGACCCTGAGGAATTACACGCATTGCGAAGTTGAAATGGTCCGGAAGAGAAAGTAACTGCTGTTTTGTGATGTTTTTTTCTGACATGAACGCCTGGGCTAATTTTGCGGATCCTGATCAGTTTCTTTTCTGGGAGAGAGGCTTTCATCTCGACGGTATCCAGCAGGATCCCTAGAAACTCAAGGGATGTCACGGGGCCGAGAGTTTTCTCCTCAGAGAGAGGCATGCCAAGCTGGCTGAACAGGCACTTCAGTTTTTTCAGCGAGGAACCCGAGCGGTCATTTGTGGAGTCAATGAGCAAAAAAATCATCCAAAAGATGAAGCACTGATGGGAGTTTAACATTATTGAGACGTGTGAATGGGGGACGATCTTGAAGGCATCGGTTATATCTGCTTTAGATAAGCAAGCCCCCTGCCCTGTGAGTTTAATTAGTTTAGTTGTGTTGTCGACTGTGGCATAGTGGAGTGAGAACGGAACGGGAGGGATCAGACTGTTAACGCTCATGACGGGGCCTGAACGAGGGGCTGATGAATTAAATATTAGTCTTTTCTTTCCTGAATATTTCCTCGTGGCTATACCTACTGGACTAGTGCGAAACACAGAAAGGAAGGGAGTTGAAGGGGCCGATTAAGTAACCTTTATTGAGTTCTTTCCCTAGCAGCTGAGATACGCTCTCTGGGTCTTTGAGAGCAGACTGAAGATTTTTTGCAACATAGCTAGAGTTCAGGGATGAAACAACTCCGACTCGAAAACCTTGTGATAGTCCAGTGAGCAGGTGATTAGTGAAAACAGAGTCAGGATGAGCAGACAATTCAGCAGCCAGAGCTTTAACATTAACTAGAGTAGACGGGTGATTTCTTAGAATGACAGAGCCGTGCCGGTTCGTTTGCCGAGAGTGAGCCAGGCGGGCGGGGATCAGGCGGTGGGGACACACAGATCGGGGGTGCGCATCCTTGCATGCACTACAAACGTGGAGAAATACACAACTCGGGTAAGTGCAAACATTTTCATTGAAGTTATTGCAAATGGGCTGATTGTTGAATAGTTCCACCTTTCTACCACGCTTGTCGGTCATGGAGCGTGGTGTGGGACCATCATGCTGAGGTGTAGGAGCCGGTGGCAGAAATGGTAGCTGTGGGCACAGGGACTCGGGGTGGCCAATGCTCCCGCATGTGCGGCATGAGACTGCCTGAGAGCCACCAATTAACATGATGAGAATTTCCGAGTCCAGGACTGACCAGTTGAATCGGATGTTAGACTGAGAAATGTAAAGGGCTGCCTTACTGGAAAATGCTTTGTGGTACTGATAAAATATATTTCTCCCATATTTTAGGTTGAGATCGCCTATAAGAGCCAGATAGGCATCTAATTCGACCCTCCTGTAGGGAAAAACGGAGCAGATGACGTCCCTGAAAATCCCGAATGCAACCAGGAATTCACCTATTGACAGATCCCTGGTGAGACGGGGATCGGCAGATTTGATGACGGCAGTGATATTCTCAGTGGAAGAGACTTTTTTGTCGCACTCTGGAGATGGGAGGATAAGGCTGACGAGGTTAACATATTTGCCTTGGAAGTTTGCCGCTCGGATTAAAATCATCGAGAGGATCAGAGTCGCGATCCGACATTCTCAGGCGAGCAGCAAAGAGGCAGCAAAGAAACAATTAAACAAACTCCATACAGTTATGCGCAAATCGAACAGATTTTGTGTGCTGGATGACAGCTGGATGAGGTAGAGAGAGAGAGAGAGAGCGCTTTTAAAAATGACAACTGAAAGCTGATTGGAGAGGGAGAAAAGGTGGCAGATTTGGATTGGATGAGGAGAAGTGATGAGGGGTGGATCGAGAGGGAACCCTAATAAATAGTAATAACATAAAGAATAGTAAACTAATTTATAAAGGCAGAATATTAATTATAGATATCGAAGTAAATAATAGCACGTATAGACCAATTAACTTATATGCCGATAACTGTGAGAAGGAAAGGATTGTTTAACAAATTAGGAAGATGGGTAAACAATAGAACTATAATAATAGGTGATTTTAATACAGCATTAACCAAATCAGATATTTCACTAAATAATGTATATAATAATGATGTAGGTAGAACAGCTCTTGATTTAATGGATAGTTATAACTTAATAGATATATGGCGAATGCAAAATCAACTTAAGAGAGAGTTCTCTAGGAGGCAGGTGGTCAGCGGTAGACTTAGACAATCACGAATCGACCTCTGCCTCGCTGCAACAGAAACTGTAAAAATAATAAATCAAGTAAAATATTGCTTTAATTCATGGAGCGACCACGCTTCCATCATCTGCAGATTAGGGAACAAAGGAGAGATCAGAGGTGGAGGCCTCCTAACAGACCCCGTAAATATTTTAAAAAATCAAAAACTTACTTAATTATGCAAGAACAGAAATGCAAATAGATAATTATATAGAAAGATGGGATAATATAAAAGAATTCAAAAAGTGAGTATTAAGAAGAAGTCATATTAGATAATCAAAAAAAATAGAAGCTGTGAAATGTATGAATGGTACAAAAACCAATTAAACAGCATAGAAAAGAAAAAATGTAAAGGAGCAGCAATAAGGTGCAGATTCCAAAATTTGGTGGAGGGTCAAAGGTGCACTGCGTTTTTTTTGGGGGTTGGAAAAACAAAAACAGAACAAAACTGTAATAGAAGAACTGAAAGACAAAGATAACATCCATAAAGACAAGATAAAAATACTGGAAATCATAAAAGACTATTATACAAACTTATTTAAGAAGGAGGGAAGTGACAAAGAAAAAACTGAAGAAATACTAACTTACTTAGATAAAAAGATAAATACGGAGGATAAAGTGTGGTGTGACAGCAAATTAACAAAAGAAGAAATTGAATATGCAATCAAAAACTTAAACAAAAACAAAAGTCCCGGGAGTGACGGCCTAACGGCTGACTTCTACATCATATTTAGTGAACAGATGGCCCCCCGTTACTCGACCTCTACCATACAATGCAAAAACAACAAAAAAAACGCCCAAATCATTCACAACAGGTATGATAACTGTAATATATAAGAACAAAGGAGACAGAAACAAAATCTCCAACTATAGATCAATAAGCCTGCTAAATACAGATTGCAAGATACTCTCCAAAACATTGGCCAATAGAATAAAACAGACATTAGATCAGATAATCAGTCCAAATCAAGCATACAGCATACCCAATAGGAACATCCAAGATTCAATTGCTACAATAAGAGATACAGTAAGAGGAATGACAGCACAGGGGGGGCCTTCTGTTAACAATAGATTTAGAAAAGGCATTCGACAGAGTAGAACACCAATTCTTATATAAGGTTTTATGGAAAAGGATTGATTAATTGGGCACAGCTTCTATACAATAATGCAAAAAGTGTAGTAAAATGCAACGGGACCATAACAGACAGCTTCCCAATCTAAAGATCGGTGAGGCAAGGCTGTCCATTGTCAGCACTATTATACAGCATAGTGGCAGAGCCGCTTGCTCAAGCACTTATGAAAGATAAGGAAATAATAGGAATAAAAACACCCAAAAACAGTTCTATTAAAATAACACAATACGCAGATGATATTACAATAACAGTCAAATCAGGCAAATGCATAGACAGAATCATGGAACACTTTAAAACTTACAGCAAGGCTTCAGGAGCAAAAATAAACATAACTAAATCTGAAATAGGTCAAATTGGAAAGGTGGAAAACTATGTAAATAAATGGGGATTTGGGGTAAACGATGGGTGTAGGAAAATATTGGGTGTGTGTATATATAGGCGAGAATAAGGGTGAGGCTAGGGACAGAGGGTGGAGGGAAATGATAGGGAAAGTGCAGGGTGTCTTAAATTTATGGAGAGCAAGAGGTTTAACACTGAAAGGAAAGGTAATTGTGGTTAATGCCTTGAATACTGTCAAAAATTTACCAAATTTTGGGAACCTGTGAGCAATGGGACAGCAGCAATCTCCTCCTTCCTCTGGAGGGGAAAGGGAAATTCGATTGCTCACAGTATGTTAATCGCTAGTAAAAAGGAGGGGGGTTTAGGACTAATTGACATCGGTGCCAAAAGAGACGCACTCAGGGTCAAAATTATTAAGAATTTTCTGGATTCAGATCGGCAGTATCCCCTGGGAGGACTGGATGGCGAGCTACCTGGCTGAGTACGGGGAGAGAGACACGTACAACCTGCGCGCCCTCCTCCTCGGAAAAGCCAGAAGCCACCTACCCGGCTTCTACCAGGAGGTACTTGGCTTGGGGCAAAATTCTGCCCCACCTCTGGCCCAAGTGCAGGAATAAAGAGCATGTGCTGCAGTTACCTTTCCTTAACAGTCCATTTTTCATGTGCGAGGGGAGGGTTCTAATCAGCGGTCCTATGCAGGCCGCTGGTTTGACCAATGTTGGGGCCTGCACCATGTGGTCATACGGAAAGGGCCTACATGTAACGTGAAAAACCTGACCACATGTTGTCTCAAGGAGACAAAGGAAGAGCGCCAAATGCTGTTCAAAACAATGGGAGTCCACTTCAGACTACATGGAATGTAAGTTATAGGAAAGGGAATATCATAAAACTTAAAGAAAAGTTTGAACAGGCTCTCGACCCTGCGTGGCGGAGCCTGTTGAAGCAGAAAGGAAAAGATAACGGAGCCGCCCTTCCCCAGCTATAGCTTAAACAAAAGGACAATGCAAAGGACATAAAGGAAATAAACACAAGAACCTGGCACCGGTCGCTAATTCAACCTATCAAAAGGCCCCCCACAGCAGAGAAACACTGGCCATACCACTGATGGACAACACTACAATAAACATGGACTTCAACATACGATACAGAAGGATTTATACAGGAATCATTCTACACCAGATCAACAAAGGAAAATATTCGAGAACCTGCACTGTATGTAAAAAAGAATCAGAGGACTTGGAACATATTTTCAACACAAAGATTGGTCATGGGCTTGGACATTTGGAGTCACAGGGAAACATACGAACAGGAACAATACTCATCAACTCTGTATTAGCACTTGCAAGAAAATCAGTATGGACAAGAAGGAACCACTTACTATTTGATAATAAAACAATAAATGTTACAAAATGCTTCCAGAACATACTCACAGCTCACCTTAGGACCATATTTCTAGCAGATCAAGACACATTTCACCAGCATTTCAACAGACACAATAACATGATAAAAATAATGGAAAATTTATGTTTATTGCTATAAAAATATATATTCTTGGGAATTTATGTTGGGGTATAGTTACTGTCTGTCTACTATGGGTTTTTTTTTTGGTATGTTTCTTGAGCACTTTCTATTTATTTTATCTGTGCGTGTTAATGTGGCCGCAGATGGTTTTATTTTCATTATCTGTTTTTTTTATTTTATATTATTATTATTATTATTATTATTATTATTATTATTATTATTATTATTTTGACACACAGTGTTATCGTGGCTATGTGTCTTTTTTGTTTGGATAAGGGGGTATTTCATTGTTTCAATGTTGATATTCATGTATGTCATGTTACCTTGAATGTATGTAAAATAAGATTGTGATTTATTTTTGATAATAAAAGATGAAAAGAAAAAAAAAAACACACCCGATTTCGTCTGATCTCGGAAGCTAAGCAGGGTCGGGCCTGCTTAGTACTTGGACGGGAGACCGCCTGGGAATACCAGGTGCTGTAAGCTTTTTCCTCTCATGCGCCATAAGAGGAGCTCGCTGCTGTTGATGCAAACATTTGCAGCAGGAAGAAATAGAGCAACTATATGAGACAACAAGTAGTAGGCTATGTGAAGGCAATGTATAAGATTGATGTGTGTACTAATATGAGGCTTTAGTTCTATATGGCTGACATTATGACACGCGTGTGCGGATGCCTTTGATGCGTCAGCAACCAACGTGTTGTGGTGGGAAACTCCAGAGCAGAGGTTTAAAAGGGCTGTCTGCTGTAGAAGTGGTCGCTTACGGCCATACCACCCTGAACACGCCCGATCTCGTCTGATCTCGGAAGCTAAGCAGGGTCGGGCCTGCTTAGTACTTGGACGGGAGACCGCCTGGGAATACCAGGTGCTGTAAGCTTTTTCCTCTCATGCG
Organism: Euthynnus affinis; assembly: GCA_029490765.1. Taxonomy (NCBI): domain Eukaryota; kingdom Metazoa; phylum Chordata; class Actinopteri; order Scombriformes; family Scombridae; genus Euthynnus; species Euthynnus affinis. The sequence goes on along the minus strand of CM055850.1, from coordinate 2,485,775 downwards.
CCATAAGAGGAGCTCGCTGCTGCTCCTTTAGTGCGCAAAGGTGTGTGGGGAGGAACACAACTGCACTGTCTTATCAAGTCCATTCACACTGTGGAAGAGGGAAAATGATGTAACTGGAAAGGCTGCAAAAAATAAAAATAAAACTCCACTTGAGAGCACTAGACACAGCATATAATGCATACCTTTAAAAAGAAAAAAATAGAATGAAGTATAAGGCATAATTAATAAACGGACGGGAGAATGGTGTAGTTGCAAACATTTGCAGTAGGAAGAAATAAGGCTTAGAGCAATTATATGAGACAACAAGTAGTAGGCTATGTGAAGACAATGTATAAGAATGATGAGTATACTAATATGAGGATTTCGTTCTATATCGCTGACACTATGACGCGCGTGTGCGGATACCTTTGATGCGTCAGCAACCAACGTGTTGTGGAGGGCAACGGCAGAGCAGAGGTTTAAAAGTGCTGTTTGCTGTAGAAGTGGTGGCTTACGGCCATACCACCCTGAACACGCCCGATCTCGTCTGATCTCGGAAGCTAAGCAGGGTCGGGCCTGCTTAGTACTTGGACGGGAGACCGCCTGGGAATACCAGGTGCTGTAAGCTTTTTCCTCTCATGCGCCATAAGAGGAGGTCGCTGCTGTTGATGCAAACATTTGCAGCAGAAAGAAATAGAGCAACTATATGAGACAAAAAGTAGTAGGCTATGTATAAGAATGATGAGTATACTAATATGAGGGTTTAGTTCTATATGGCTGACAGTATGACGCGCGTGTGCGGATACCATTGATGCGTCAGCAACCAACGTGTTGTGCAGGGCAACGGCAGAGCAGAGGTTTAAAAGTGCTGTTTGCTGTAGAAGTGGTGGCTTACGGCCATACCACCCTGAACACGCCCGATCTCGTCTGATCTCGGAAGCTAAGCAGGGTCGGGCCTGCTTAGTACTTGGACGGGAGACCGCCTGGGAATACCAGGTGCTGTAAGCTTTTTCCTCTCATGCGCCATAAGAGGAGCTCGCTGCTGCTCCTTTAGTGCGCACAGGTGTGTGGGGAGGAACACAACTGCACTCTCTTATCAATTCCATTCACACTGTGGAAGAGGGAAAATGATGTAACTGGAAAGGCTGCAAAAAACAAAAATAAAACTCCACTTGTTAGCACTAGACACAGCATATAATGCATACCTTTAAAAAGAAAAAAATAGAATGAAGTATAAGGCATAATTAATAAACGGACGGGAGAATGGTGTTGTTGCAAACATTTGCAGTAGGAAGAAATAAGGCTTAGAGCAATTATATGAGACAAGTAGTAGGCTATGTGAAGGTAATGTATAAGATTGATGTGTATACTAATATGAGGGTTTAGTTCTATATGGCTGACATTATGACGCGCGTGTGCGGATGCCTTTGATGCGTCAGCAACCAACGTGTTGTGGAGGGCAACGGCAGAGCAGAGGTTTAAAAGTGCTGTTTGCTGTAGAAGTGGTGGCTTACGGCCATACCACCCTGAACACGCCCGATCTCGTCTGATCTCGGAAGCTAAGCAGGGTCGGGCCTGCTTAGTACTTGGACGGGAGACCGCCTGGGAATACCAGGTGCTGTAAGCTTTTTCCTCTCATGCGCCATAAGAGGAGGTCGCTGCTGTTGATGCAAACATTTGCAGCAGGAAGAAATAGAGCAACTATATGAGACAACAAGTAGTAGGCTATGTATAAGAATGATGAGTATACTAATATGAGGGTTTAGTTCTATATGGCTGACAGTATGACGCGCGTGTGCGGATACCTTTGATGCGTCAGCAACCAACGTGTTGTGGAGGGCAACGGCAGAGCAGAGGTTTAAAAGTGCTGTTTGCTGTAGAAGTGGTGGCTTACGGCCATACCACCCTGAACACGCCCGATCTCGTCTGATCTCGGAAGCTAAGCAGGGTCGGGCCTGCTTAGTACTTGGACGGGAGACCGCCTGGGAATACCAGGTGCTGTAAGCTTTTTCCTCTCATGCGCCATAAGAGGAGCTCGCTGCTGTTGATGCAAACATTTGCAGCAGGAAGAAATAGAGCAACTATATGAGACAACAAGTAGTAGGCTATGTGAAGGCAATGTATAAGAATGATGTGTGTACTAATATGAGGGTTTAGTTCTATATGGCTGACATTATGACGCGCGTGTGCGGATGCCTTTGATGCGTCAGCAACCAACGTGTTGTGGAGGGAAACTCCAGAGCAGAGGTTTAAAAGGGCTGTCTGCTGTAGAAGTGGTCGCTTACGGCCATACCACCCTGAACACGCCCGATCTCGTCTGATCTCGGAAGCTAAGCAGGGTCGGGCCTGCTTAGTACTTGGACGGGAGACCGCCTGGGAATACCAGGTGCTGTAAGCTTTTTCCTCTCATGCGCCATAAGAGGAGCTCGCTGCTGCTCCTTTAGTGCGCACAGGTGTGTGGGGAGGAACACAACTGCACTCTCTTATCAATTCCATTCACACTGTGGAAGAGGGAAAATGATGTAACTGGAAAGGCTGCAAAAAACAAAAATAAAACTCCACTTGTTAGCACTAGACACAGCATATAATGCATACCTTTAAAAAGAAAAAAATAGAATGAAGAATAAGGCATAATTAATAAACGGACGGGAGAATGGTGTTGTTGCAAACATTTGCAGTAGGAAGAAATAAGGCTTAGAGCAATTATATGAGACAACAAGTAGTAGGCTATGTGAAGGCAATGTATAAGAATGATGACTATACTAATATGAGGATTTCGTTCTATATCGCTGACACTATGACGCGCGTGTGCGGATACCTTTGATGCGTCAGCAACCAACGTGTTGTGGAGGGCAACGGCAGAGCAGAGGTTTAAAAGTGCTGTTTGCTGTAGAAGTGGTGGCTTACGGCCATACCACCCTGAACACGCCCGATCTCGTCTGATCTCGGAAGCTAAGCAGGGTCGGGCCTGCTTAGTACTTGGACGGGAGACCGCCTGGGAATACCAGGTGCTGTAAGCTTTTTCCTCTCATGCGCCATAAGAGGAGGTCGCTGCTGTTGATGCAAACATTTGCAGCAGGAAGAAATAGAGCAACTATATGAGACAACAAGTAGTAGGCTATGTGAAGGCAATGTATAAGATTGATGTGTATACTAATATGAGGGTTTAGTTCTATATGGCTGACACTGTGACGCGCGTGTGCGGATACCTTTGATGCGTCAGCAACCAACGTGTTGTGGAGGGAAACTCCAGAGCAGAGGTTTAAAAGGGCTGTCTGCTGTAGAAGTGGTCGCTTACGGCCATACCACCCTGAACACGCCCGATCTCGTCTGATCTCGGAAGCTAAGCAGGGTCGGGCCTGGTTAGTACTTGGACGGGAGACCACCTGGGAATACCAGGTGCTGTAAGCTTTTTCCTCTCATGCGCCATAAGAGGAGGTCGCTGCTGTTGATGCAAACATTTGCAGCAGGAAGAAATAGAGCAACTATATGAGACAACAAGTAGTAGGCTATGTATAAGAATGATGAGTATACTAATATGAGGGTTTAGTTCTATATGGCTGACACTATGACGCGCGTGTGCGGATACCTTTGATGCGTCAGCAACCAACGTGTTGTGGAGGGAAACTCCAGAGCAGAGGTTTAAAAGGGCTGTGTGCTGTAGAAGTGGTCGCTTACGGCCATACCACCCTGAACACGCCCGATCTCGTCTGATCTCGGAAGCTAAGCAGGGTCGGGCCTGCTTAGTACTTGGACGGGAGACCGCCTGGGAATACCAGGTGCTGTAAGCTTTTTCCTCTCATGCGCCATAAGAGGAGGTCGCTGCTGTTGATGCAAACATTTGCAGCAGGAAGAAATAGAGCAACTATATGAGACAACAAGTAGTAGGCTATGTGAAGGCAATGTATAAGAATGATGTGTGTACTAATATGAGGGTTTAGTTCTATATGGCTGACATTATGACGCGCGTGTGCGGATGCCTTTGATGCGTCAGCAACCAACGTGTTGTGGAGGGAAACTCCAGAGCAGAGGTTTAAAAGGGCTGTCTGCTGTAGAAGTGGTCGCTTACGGCCATACCACCCTGAACACGCCCGATCTCGTCTGATCTCGGAAGCTAAGCAGGGTCGGGCCTGCTTAGTACTTGGACGGGAGACCGCCTGGGAATACCAGGTGCTGTAAGCTTTTTCCTCTCATGCGCCATAAGAGGAGCTCGCTGCTGCTCCTTTAGTGCGCACAGGTGTGTGGGGAGGAACACAACTGCACTGTCTTATCAAGTCCATTCACACTGTGGAAGAGGGAAAATGATGTAACTGTAAAGGCTGCAAAAACTAAAAATAAAACTCCAATTGAGAGCACTAGACACAGCATATAATGCATACCTTTAAAAAGAAAAAAATAGAATGAAGAATAAGGCATAATTAATAAACGGACGGGAGAATGGTGTTGTTGCAAACATTTGCAGTAGGAAGAGATAAGGCTTAGAGCAATTATATGAGACAACAAGTAGTAGGCTATGTGAAGGAAATGTATAAGAATGATGAGTATACTAATATGAGGGTTTAGTTCTATATGGCTGACATTATGACGCGCGTGTGCGGATGCCTTTGATGCGTCAGCAACCAACGTGTTGTGGAGGGAAACTCCAGAGCAGAGGTTTAAAAGGGCTGTCTGCTGTAGAAGTGGTTGCTTACGGCCATACCACCCTGAACGCGCCCGATCTCGTCTGATCTCGGAAGCTAAGCAGGGTCGGGCCTGCTTAGTACTTGGACGGGAGACCGCCTGGGAATACCAGGTGCTGTAAGCTTTTTCCTCTCATGCGCCATAAGAGGAGGCCGCTGCTGTTGATGCAAACATTTGCAGTAGGAAGAAATAAGGCTTAGAGCAACTATATGAGACAACAAGTAGTAGGCTATGTGAAGGCAATGTATAAGATTGATGTGTATACTAATATGAGGGTTTAGTTCTATATGGCTGACATTATGACGCGCGTGTGCGGATGCCTTTGATGCGTCAGCAACCAACGTATTGTGGAGGGCAACGGCAGAGCAGAGGTTTAAAAGTGCTGTTTGCTGTAGAAGTGGTGGATTACAGCCATACCACCCTGAACACGCCCGATCTCGTCTGATCTCGGAAGCTAAGCAGGGTCGGGCCTGCTTAGTACTTGGACGGGAGACCGCCTGGGAATACCAGGTGCTGTAAGCTTTTTCCTCTCATGCGCCATAAGAGGAGCTCGCTGCTGCTCCTTTAGTGCGCACAGGTGTGTGGGGAGGAACACAACTGCACTCTCTTATCAATTCCATTCACACTGTGGAAGAGGGAAAATGATGTAACTGGAAAGGCTGCAAAAAATAAAAATAAAACTCCACTTGAGAGCACTAGACACAGCATATAATGCATACCTTTAAAAAGAAAAAAATAGAATGAAGTATAAGGCATAATTAATAAACGGACGGTGGTGTTGTTGCAAACATTTGCAGTAGGAAGAAATAAGGCTTAGAGCAATTATATGAGACAACAAGTAGTAGGCTATGTGAAGGCAATGTATAGGAATCATGTGTATACTAATATGAGGGTTTAGTTCTATATGGCTGACATTATGACGCGCGTGTGCGGATGCCTTTGATGCGTCAGCAACCAACGTGTTGTAGAGGGAAACTCCAGAGCAGAGGTTTAAAAGGGCTGTCTGCTGTAGAAGTGGTCGCTTACGGCCAAACCACCCTGAACGCGCCCGATCTCGTCTGATCTCGGAAGCTAAGCAGGGTCGGGCCTGGTTAGTACTTGGACGGGAGACCGCCTGGGAATACCAGGTGCTGTAAGCTTTTTCCTCTCATGCGCCATAAGAGGAGCTCGCTGCTGCTCCTTTAGTGCGCACCGGTGTGTGGGGAGGAACACAACTGCACTCTCTTATCAATTCCATTCACACTGTGGAAGAGGGAAAATGATGTAACTGGAAAGGCTGCAAAAAATAAAAATAAAACTCCAATTGAGAGCACTAGACACAGCATATAATGCATACCTTTAAAAAGAAAAAAATATAATGAAGTATAAGGCATAATTAATAAACGGACGGGAGAATGGTGTTGTTGCAAACATTTGCAGCAGGAAGAAATAGAGCAACTATGTGAGACAGCAAGTAGTAGGCTATGTGAAGGCAATGTATAAGATTGATGTGTATACTAATATGAGGGTTTAGTTCTATATGGCTGACATTATGACGCGCGTGTGCGGATGCCTTTGATGCGTCAGCAACCAACGTGTTGTGGAGGGAAACTCCAGAGTAGAGGTTTAAAAGGGCTGTCTGCTGTAGAAGTGGTTGCTTACGGCCATACCACCCTGAACGCGCCCGATCTCGTCTGATCTCGGAAGCTAAGCAGGGTCGGGCCTGCTTAGTACTTGGACGGGAGACCGCCTGGGAATACCAGGTGCTGTAAGCTTTTTCCTCTCATGCGCCATAAGAGGAGGCCGCTGCTGTTGATGCAAACATTTGCAGTAGGAAGAAATAAGGCTTAGAGCAACTATATGAGACAACAAGTAGTAGGCTATGTGAAGGCAATGTATAAGATTGATGTGTATACTAATATGAGGGTTTAGTTCTATATGGCTGACATTATGACGCGCGTGTGCGGATGCCTTTGATGCGTCAGCAACCAACGTGTTGTGGAGGGAAACTCCAGAGCAGAGGTTTAAAAGGGCTGTCTGCTGTAGAAGTGGTGGCTTACGGCCATACCACCCTGAACACGCCCGATCTCGTCTGATTTCGGAAGCTACGCAGGGTCGGGCCTGCTTAGTACTTGGACGGGAGACCGCCTGGGAATACCAGGTGCTGTAAGCTTTTTCCTCTCATGCGCCATAAGAGGAGGTCGCTGCTGTTGATGCAAACATTTGCAGCAGGAAGAAATAGAGCAACTATATGAGACAACAAGTAGTAGGCTATGTGAAGGCAATGTCTAAGAATGATGTGTATACTAATATGAGGGTTTAGTTCTATATGGCTGACATTATGACGCGCGTGTGCGGATGCCTTTGATGCGTCAGCAACCAACGTATTGTGGAGGGCAACGGCAGAGCAGAGGTTTAAAAGTGCTGTTTGCTGTAGAAGTGGTGGATTACAGCCATACCACCCTGAACACGCCCGATCTCGTCTGATCTCGGAAGCTAAGCAGGGTCGGGCCTGCTTAGTACTTGGACGGGAGACCGCCTGGGAATACCAGGTGCTGTAAGCTTTTTCCTCTCATGCGCCATAAGAGGAGGTCGCTGCTGTTGATGCAAACATTTGCAGCAGGAAGAAATAGAGCAACTATATGAGACAACAAGCAGTAGGCTATGTGAAGGCAATGTATAAGAATGATGTGTATTGTATACTAATATGAGGGTTTAGTTCTATATGGCTGACATTATGACGCGCGTGTGCGGATGCCTTTGATGCGTCAGCAACCAACGTGTTGTGGAGGGAAACTCCAGAGCAGAGGTTTAAAAGGGCTGTCTGCTGTAGAAGTGGTCGCTTACGGCCATACCACCCTGAACGCGCCCGATCTCGTCTGATCTCGGAAGCTAAGCAGGGTCGGGCCTGCTTAGTACTTGGACGGGAGACCGCCTGGGAATACCAGGTGCTGTAAGCTTTTTCCTCTCATGCGCCATAAGAGGAGCTCGCTGCTGCTCCTTTAGTGCGCACAGGTGTGTGGGGAGGAACACAACTGCACTCTCTTATCAATTCCATTCACACTGTGGAAGAGGGAAAATGATGTAACTGGAAAGGCTGCAAAAAATAAAAATAAAACTCCACTTGAGAGCACTAGACACAGCATATAATGCATACCTTTAAAAAGAAAAAAATAGAATGAAGTATAAGGCATAATTAATAAACGGACGGTGGTGTTGTTGCAAACATTTGCAGTAGGAAGAAATAAGGCTTAGAACAATTATATGAGACAACAAGTAGTAGGCTATGTGAAGGCAATGTATAGGAATCATGTGTATACTAATATGAGGGTTTAGTTCTATATGGCTGACATTATGACGCGCGTGTGCGGATGCCTTTGATGCGTCAGCAACCAACGTGTTGTGGAGGGAAACTCCAGAGCAGAGGTTGAAAAGTGCTGTCTGCTGTAGAAGTGGTCGCTTACGGCCATACCACCCTGAACACGCCCGATCTCGTCTGATCTCGGAAGCTAAACAGGGTCGGGCCTGGTTAGTACTTGGACGGGAGACCGCCTGGGAATACCAGGTGCTGTAAGCTTTTTCCTCTCATGCGCCATAAGAGGAGGTCGCTGCTGTTGATGCAAACATTTGCAGCAGGAAGAAATAGAGCAAATATATGAGACAACAAGCAGTAGGCTATGTGAAGGCAATGTATAAGAATGATGTGTATTGTATACTAATATGAGGGTTTATTTCTATATGGCTGACATTATGACGCGCGTGTGCGGATGCCTTTGATGCGTCAGCAACCAACGTGTTGTAGAGGGAAACTCCAGAGCAGAGGTTTAAAAGGGCTGTCTGCTGTAGAAGTGGTCGCTTACGGCCATACCACCCTGAACGCGCCCGATCTCGTCTGATCTCGGAAGCTAAGCAGGGTCGGGCCTGGTTAGTACTTGGACGGGAGACCGCCTGGGAATACCAGGTGCTGTAAGCTTTTTCCTCTCATGCGCCATAAGAGGAGCTCGCTGCTGCTCCTTTAGTGCGCACCGGTGTGTGGGGAGGAACACAACTGCACTCTCTTATCAATTCCATTCACACTGTGGAAGAGGGAAAATGATGTAACTGGAAAGGCTGCAAAAAATAAAAATAAAACTCCACTTGAGAGCACTAGACACAGCATATAATGCATACCTTTAAAAAGAAAAAAATAGAATGAAGTATAAGGCATAATTAATAAACGGACGGGAGAATGGTGTTGTTGCAAACATTTGCAGTAGGAAGAAATAAGGCTTAGAGCAATTATATGAGACAACAAGTAGTAGGCTATGTGAAGGCAATGTATAGGAATCATGTGTATACTAATATGAGGGTTTAGTTCTATATGGCTGACATTATGACGCGCGTGTGCGGATGCCTTTGATGCGTCAGCAACCAACGTGTTGTGGAGGGAAACTCCAGAGCAGAGGTTGAAAAGGGCTGTCTGCTGTAGAAGTGGTCGCTTACGGCCATACCACCCTGAACACGCCCGATCTCGTCTGATCTCGGAAGCTAAGCAGGGTCGGGCCTGCTTAGTACTTGGACGGGAGACCGCCTGGGAATACCAGGTGCTGTAAGCTTTTTCCTCTCATGCGCCATAAGAGGAGGTCGCTGCTGTTGATGCAAACATTTGCAGCAGGAAGAAATAGAGCAACTATATGAGACAACAAGTAGTAGGCTATGTGAAGGCAATGTATAAGAATGATGTGTATACTAATATGAGGGTTTAGTTCTATATGGCTGACAGTATGACGCGCGTGTGCGGATGCCTTTGATGCGTCAGCAACCAACGTGTTGTGGAGAGAAACTCCAGAGCAGAGGTTTAAAAGGGCTGTCTGCTGTAGAAGTGGTGGCTTACGGCCATACCACCCTGAACACGCCCGATCTCGTCTGATCTCGGAAGCTAAGCAGGGTCGGGCCTGCTTAGTACTTGGACGGGAGACCGCCTGGGAATACCAGGTGCTGTAAGCTTTTTCCTCTCATGCGCCATAAGAGGAGGTCGCTGCTGTTGATGCAAACATTTGCAGCAGGAAGAAATAGAGCAACTATATGAGACAACAAGCAGTAGGCTATGTGAAGGCAATGTATAAGAATGATGTGTATTGTATACTAATATGAGGGTTTAGTTCTATATGGCTGACATTATGACGCGCGTGTGCGGATGCCTTTGATGCGTCAGCAACCAACGTGTTGTGGAGGGAAACTCCAGAGCAGAGGTTTAAAAGGGCTGTCTGCTGTAGAAGTGGTCGCTTACGGCCATACCACCCTGAACACGCCCGATCTCGTCTGATCTCGGAAGCTAAACAGGGTCGGGCCTGCTTAGTACTTGGACGGGAGACCGCCTGGGAATACCAGGTGCTGTAAGCTTTTTCCTGTCATGCGCCATAAGAGGAGGTCGCTGCTTTTGATGCAAACATTTGCAGCAGGAAGAAATAGAGCAACTATATGAGACAACAAGTAGTAGGCTATGTGAAGGCAATGTATAAGAATGATGTGTATACTAATATGAGGGTTTAGTTCTATATGGCTGACACTATGACGCGCGTGTGCAGATACCTTTGATGCGTCAGCAACCAACGTGTTGTGGAGGGCAACGGCAGAGCAGAGGTTTAAAAGTGCTGTTTGCTGTAGAAGTGGTGGCTTACGGCCATACCACCCTGAACACGCCCGATCTCGTCTGATCTCGGAAGCTAAGCAGGGTCGGGCCTGCTTAGTACTTGGACGGGTGACCGCCTGGGAATACCAGGTGCTGTAAGCTTTTTCCTCTCATGCGTCATAAGAGGAGCTCGCTGCTGCTCCTTTAGTGCGCACAGGTGTGTGGGGAGGAACACAACTGCACTGTCTTATCAAGTCCATTCACACTGTGGAAGAGGGAAAATGATGTAACTGGAAAGGCTGCAAAAAAAAAAAAAAAAACTCCACTTGAGAGCACTAGACACAGCCTATAATGCATACCTTTAAAAAGAAAAAAATAGAATGATGAATAAGGCATAATTAATAAACGGACGGGAGAATGGTGTTGTTGCAAACATTTGCAGTAGGAAGAAATAAGGCTTAGAGCAATTATATGAGACAACAAGTAGTAGGCTATGTGAAGGCAATGTATAAGAATGATGAGTATACTAATATGAGGATTTCGTTCTATATCGCTGACACTATGACGCGCGTGTGCGGATACCTTTGATGCGTCAGCGACCAACGTGTTGTGGAGTGAAACTCCTTAGCAGAGGTTTAAAAGGGCTGTCTGCTGTAGAAGTGGTCGCTTACGGCCATACCACCCTGAACACGCCCGATCTCGTCTGATCTCGGAAGCTAAGCAGTGTCGGGCATGGTTAGTACTTGGACGGGAGACCGCCTGGGAATACCAGGTGCTGTAAGCTTTTTCCTCTCATGCGCCATAAGAGGAGCTCGCTGCTTTTGATGCAAACATTTGCAGCAGGAAGAAATAGAGCAACTATATGAGACAACAAGTAGTAGGCTATGTGAAGGCAATGTATAAGATTGATGTGTATACTAATATGAGGGTTTAGTTCTATATGGTTGACATTATGACGCGCGTGTGCGGATACCTTTGATGCGTCAGCAACCAACGTGTTGTTGTGGGAAACTCCAGAGCAGAGGTTTAAAAGGGCTGTCTGCTGTAGAAGTGGTCGCTTACGGCCATACCACCCTGAACACGCCCGATCTCGTCTGATCTCGGAAGCTAAGCAGGGTCGGGCCTGCTTAGTACTTGGACGGGAGACCGCCTGGGAATACCAGGTGCTGTAAGCTTTTTCCTCTCATGCGCCATAAGAGGAGCTCGCTGCTGCTCCTTTAGTGCGCACAGGTGTGTGGGGAGGAACACAACTGCACTGTATTATCAAGTCCATTCACACTGCGGAAGAGGGAAAATGATGTAACTGGAAAGGCTGCAAAAAATAAAAATAAAACTCCAATTGAGAGCACTAGACACAGCATATAATGCATACCTTTAAAAAGAAAAAAATAGAATGAAGTATAAGGCATAATTAAGAAACGGACGGGAGAATGGTGTTGTTGCAAACATTTGCAGTAGGAAGAAATAAGGCTTAGAGCAATTATATGAGACAGCAAGTAGTAGGCTATGTGAAGGCAATGTATAAGAATGATGAGTATACTAATATGAGGATTTAGTTCTATATGGCTGACATTATGACGCGCGTGTGCGGATGCCTTTGATGCGTCAGCAACCAACGTGTTGTGGAGGGAAACTCCAGAGCAGAGGTTTAAAAGGGCTTTTAATGCAAACATTTGCAGCAGGAAGAAATAGAGCAACTATATGAGACTACAAGTAGTAGGCAATGTATAAGAATGATGTGTATACTAATATGAGGGTTTAGTTCTATATGGCTGACATTATGACGCGCGTGTGCGGATGCCTTTGATGCGTCAGCGACCAACGTGTTGTGGAGGGAAACTCCAGAGCAGAGGTTTAAAAGGGCTGTCTGCTGCAGAAGTGGTCGCTTACGGCCATACCACCCTGAACACGCCCGATCTCGTCTGATCTCGGAAGCTAAGCAGTGTCGGGCCTGGTTAGTACTTGGACGGGAGACCGCCTGGGAATACCAGGTGCTGTAAGCTTTTTCCACTCACGCGCCATAAGAGGAGGTCGCTGCTGTTGATGCAAACATTTGCAGCAGGAAGAAATAGAGCAATTATATGAGACAACAAGTAGTAGGCTATGTATAAGAATGATGAGTATACTAATATGAGGGTTTAGTTCTATATGGCTGACATTATGACGCGCGTGTGCGGATGCCTTTGATGCGTCAGCAACCAACGTGTTGTGGAGGGAAACTCCTTAGCAGAGGTTTAAAAGGGCTGTGTGCTGTAGAAGTGGTCGCTTGCGGCCATACCACCCTGAACACGCCCGATCTCGTCTGATCTCGGAAGCTAAGCAGGGTCGGGCCTGCTTGATACTTGGACAGGAGACCGCCTGGGAATACCAGGTGCTGTAAGCTTTTTCCTCTCATGCGCCATAAGAGGAGGTCGCTGCTTTTGATGCAAACATTTGCAGCAGGAAGAAATAGAGCAACTATATGAGACAACAAGTAGTAGGCTATGTATAAGAATGATGAGTATACTAATATGAGGGTTTAGTTCTATATGGCTGACATTATGACGCGCGTGTGCGGATACCTTTGATGCGTCAGCAACCAACGTGTTGTGGAGGGAAACTCCAGAACAGAGGTTTAAAAGTGCTGTCTGCTGTAGAAGTGGTCGCTTACGGCCATACCACCCTGAACACGCCCGATCTCGTCTGATCTCGGAAGCTAAGCAGGGTCGGGCCTGGTTAGTACTTGGACGGGAGACCACCTGGGAATACCAGGTGCTGTAAGCTTTTTCCTCTCATGCGTCATAAGAGGAGCTCGCTGCTGCTCCTTTAGTGCCCACAGGTGTGTGGGGAGGAACACAACTGCACTGTCTTATCAAGTCCATTCACAGTGTGGAAGAGGGAAAATGATGTAACTGTAAAGGCTGCAAAAACTAAAAATAAAACTCCAATTGAGAGCACTAGACACAGCATATAATGCATACCTTTAAAAAGAAAAAAATAGAATGAAGTATAAGGCATAATTAATAAACGGACGGGAGAATGGTGTTGTTGCAAACATTTGCAGTAGGAAGAAATAAGGCTTAGAGCAATTATATGAGACAGCAAGCAGTAGGCTATGTGAAGGCAATGTATAAGATTGATGTGTATACTAACATGAGGGTTTAGTTCTATATGGCTGTCATTATGACGCGCGTGTGCGGATGCCTTTGATGCGTCAGCAACCAACGTGTTGTGGAGGGAAACTCCAGAGCAGAGGTTTAAAAGGGCTGTCTGCTGTAGAAGCGGTGGCTTACGGCCATACCACCCTGAACACGCCCGATCTCGTCTGATCTCGGAAGCTAAGCAGGGTCGGGCCTGCTTAGTACTTGGACGGGAGACCGCCTGGGAATACCAGGTACTGTAAGCTTTTTCCTCTCATGCGCCATAAGAGGAGGTCGCTGCTGTTGATGCAAACATTTGCAGCAGGAAGAAATAGAGCAACTATATGAGACAACAAGTAGTAGGCTATGTATAAGAATGATGAGTATACTAATATGAGGGTTTAGTTCTATATGGCTGACATTATGACGCGCGTGTGCGGATACCTTTGATGCGTCAGCAACCAACGTGTTGTGGAGGGAAACTCCTTAGCAGAGGTTTAAAAGGGCTTTTAATGCAAACATTTGCAGCAGGAAGAAATAGGACAACTATATGAGACAACAAGTAGTAGGCTATGTGAAGGCAATGTATAAGAATGATGTGTATTGTATACTAATATGAGGGTTTAGTTCTATATGGCTGACATTATGACGCGCGTGTGCGGATGCCTTTGATGCGTCAGCAACCAACGTGTTGTGGAGGGAAACTCCTTAGCAGAGGTTTAAAAGGGCTGTGTGCTGTAGAAGTGGTGGCTTACGGCCATACCACCCTGAACACGCCTGATCTCGTCTGATCTCGGAAGCTAAGCAGGGTCGGGCCTGCTTGATACTTGGACAGGAGACCGCCTGGGAATACCAGGTGCTGTAAGCTTTTTCCTCTCATGCGCCATAAGAGGAGGTCGCTGCTTTTGATGCAAACATTTGCAGCAGGAAGAAATAGAGCAACTATATGAGACAACAAGTAGTAGGCTATGTATAAGAATGATGAGTATACTAATATGAGGGTTTAGTTTTATATGGCTGACAGTATGACGCGCGTGTGCGGATACCTTTGATGCGTCAGCAACCAACGTGTTGTGGAGGGCAACGGCAGAGCAGAGGTTTAAAAGTGCTGTTTCCTGTAGAAGTGGTGGCTTACGGCCATACCACCCTGAACACGCCCGATCTCGTCTGATCTCGGAAGCTAAGCAGGGTCGGGCCTGCTTAGTACTTGGACGGGAGACCGCCTGGGAATACCAGGTGCTGTAAGCTTTTTCCTCTCATGCGCCATAAGAGGAGCTCGCTGCTGCTCCTTTAGTGCGCACCGGTGTGTGGGGAGGAACACAACTGCACTCTCTTATCAATTCCATTCACACTGTGGAAGAGGGAAAATGATGTAACTGGAAAGGCTGCAAAAAATAAAAATAAAACTCCACTTGAGAGCACTAGACACAGCATATAATGCATACCTTTAAAAAGAAAAAAATAGAATGAAGTATAAGGCATAATTAATAAACGGACGGGAGAATGGTGTTGTTGCAAACATTTGCAGTAGGAAGAAATAAGGCTTAGAGCAACTATATGAGACAACAAGTAGTAGGCTATGTGAAGGCAATGTATAGGAATCATGTGTATACTAATATGAGGGTTTAGTTCTATATGGCTGACATTATGACGCGCGTGTGCGGATGCCTTTGATGCGTCAGCAACCAACGTGTTGTGGAGGGAAACTCCAGAGCAGAGGTTGAAAAGGGCTGTCTGCTGTAGAAGTGGTCGCTTACGGCCATACCACCCTGAACACGCCCGATCTCGTCTGATCTCGGAAGCTAAGCAGGGTCGGGCCTGCTTAGTACTTGGACGGGAGACCGCCTGGGAATACCAGGTGCTGTAAGCTTTTTCCTCTCATGCGCCATAAGAGGAGGTCGCTGCTGTTGATGCAAACATTTGCAGCAGGAAGAAATAGAGCAACTATGTGAGACAGCAAGTAGTAGGCTATGTGAAGGCAATGTATAAGATTGATGTGTATACTAATATGAGGGTTTAGTTCTATATGGCTGACATTATGACGCGCGTGTGCGGATGCTTTTGATGCGTCAGCAACCAACGTGTTGAGGTGGGAAACTCCAGAGCAGAGGTTTAAAAGGGCTGTGTGCTGTGGAAGTGGTCGCTTACGGCCATACCACCCTGAACACGCCCGATCTCGTCTGATCTCGGAAGCTAAGCAGGGTCGGGCCTGCTTAGTACTTGGACGGGAGACCGCCTGGGAATACCAGGTGCTGTAAGCTTTTTCCTCTCATGCGCCATAAGAGGAGGTCGCTGCTTTTGATGCAAACATTTGCAGCAGGAAGAAATAGAGCAACTATATGAGACAACAAGTAGTAGGCTATGTGAAGGCAATGTATAAGAATGATGTGTATACTAATATGAGGGTTTAGTTCTATATGGCTGACAGTATGACGCGCGTGTGCGGATGCCTTTGATGCGTCAGCAACCAACGTGTTGTGGAGAGAAACTCCAGAGCAGAGGTTTAAAAGGGCTGTCTGCTGTAGAAGTGGTGGCTTACGGCCATACCACCCTGAACACGCCCGATCTCGTCTGATCTCGGAAGCTAAGCAGGGTCGGGCCTGCTTAGTACTTGGACGGGAGACCGCCTGGGAATACCAGGTGCTGTAAGCTTTTTCCTCTCATGCGCCATAAGAGGAGGTCGCTGCTGTTGATGCAAACATTTGCAGCAGGAAGAAATAGAGCAACTATATGAGACAACAAGCAGTAGGCTATGTGAAGGCAATGTATAAGAATGATGTGTATTGTATACTAATATGAGGGTTTAGTTCTATATGGCTGACATTATGACGCGCGTGTGCGGATGCCTTTGATGCGTCAGCAACCAACGTGTTGTGGAGGGAAACTCCAGAGCAGAGGTTTAAAAGGGCTGTCTGCTGTAGAAGTGGTCGCTTACGGCCATACCACCCTGAACACGCCCGATCTCGTCTGATCTCGGAAGCTAAACAGGGTCGGGCCTGCTTAGTACTTGGACGGGAGACCGCCTGGGAATACCAGGTGCTGTAAGCTTTTTCCTGTCATGCGCCATAAGAGGAGGTCGCTGCTTTTGATGCAAACATTTGCAGCAGGAAGAAATAGAGCAACTATATGAGACAACAAGTAGTAGGCTATGTGAAGGCAATGTATAAGAATGATGTGTATACTAATATGAGGGTTTAGTTCTATATGGCTGACACTATGACGCGCGTGTGCAGATACCTTTGATGCGTCAGCAACCAACGTGTTGTGGAGGGCAACGGCAGAGCAGAGGTTTAAAAGTGCTGTTTGCTGTAGAAGTGGTGGCTTACGGCCATACCACCCTGAACACGCCCGATCTCGTCTGATCTCGGAAGCTAAGCAGGGTCGGGCCTGCTTAGTACTTGGACGGGTGACCGCCTGGGAATACCAGGTGCTGTAAGCTTTTTCCTCTCATGCGTCATAAGAGGAGCTCGCTGCTGCTCCTTTAGTGCGCACAGGTGTGTGGGGAGGAACACAACTGCACTGTCTTATCAAGTCCATTCACACTGTGGAAGAGGGAAAATGATGTAACTGGAAAGGCTGCAAAAAATAAAAAAAAAAACTCCACTTGAGAGCACTAGACACAGCCTATAATGCATACCTTTAAAAAGAAAAAAATAGAATGATGAATAAGGCATAATTAATAAACGGACGGGAGAATGGTGTTGTTGCAAACATTTGCAGTAGGAAGAAATAAGGCTTAGAGCAATTATATGAGACAACAAGTAGTAGGCTATGTGAAGGCAATGTATAAGAATGATGAGTATACTAATATGAGGATTTCGTTCTATATCGCTGACACTATGACGCGCGTGTGCGGATACCTTTGATGCGTCAGCGACCAACGTGTTGTGGAGTGAAACTCCTTAGCAGAGGTTTAAAAGGGCTGTCTGCTGTAGAAGTGGTCGCTTACGGCCATACCACCCTGAACACGCCCGATCTCGTCTGATCTCGGAAGCTAAGCAGTGTCGGGCATGGTTAGTACTTGGACGGGAGACCGCCTGGGAATACCAGGTGCTGTAAGCTTTTTCCTCTCATGCGCCATAAGAGGAGCTCGCTGCTTTTGATGCAAACATTTGCAGCAGGAAGAAATAGAGCAACTATATGAGACAACAAGTAGTAGGCTATGTGAAGGCAATGTATAAGATTGATGTGTATACTAATATGAGGGTTTAGTTCTATATGGTTGACATTATGACGCGCGTGTGCGGATACCTTTGATGCGTCAGCAACCAACGTGTTGTTGTGGGAAACTCCAGAGCAGAGGTTTAAAAGGGCTGTCTGCTGTAGAAGTGGTCGCTTACGGCCATACCACCCTGAACACGCCCGATCTCGTCTGATCTCGGAAGCTAAGCAGGGTCGGGCCTGCTTAGTACTTGGACGGGAGACCGCCTGGGAATACCAGGTGCTGTAAGCTTTTTCCTCTCATGCGCCATAAGAGGAGCTCGCTGCTGCTCCTTTAGTGCGCACAGGTGTGTGGGGAGGAACACAACTGCACTGTATTATCAAGTCCATTCACACTGCGGAAGAGGGAAAATGATGTAACTGGAAAGGCTGCAAAAAATAAAAATAAAACTCCAATTGAGAGCACTAGACACAGCATATAATGCATACCTTTAAAAAGAAAAAAATAGAATGAAGTATAAGGCATAATTAATAAACGGACGGGAGAATGGTGTTGTTGCAAACATTTGCAGTAGGAAGAAATAAGGCTTAGAGCAATTATATGAGACAGCAAGTAGTAGGCTATGTGAAGGCAATGTATAAGAATGATGAGTATACTAATATGAGGATTTAGTTCTATATGGCTGACATTATGACGCGCGTGTGCGGATGCCTTTGATGCGTCAGCAACCAACGTGTTGTGGAGGGAAACTCCAGAGCAGAGGTTTAAAAGGGCTTTTAATGCAAACATTTGCAGCAGGAAGAAATAGAGCAACTATATGAGACTACAAGTAGTAGGCAATGTATAAGAATGATGTGTATACTAATATGAGGGTTTAGTTCTATATGGCTGACATTATGACGCGCGTGTGCGGATGCCTTTGATGCGTCAGCGACCAACGTGTTGTGGAGGGAAACTCCAGAGCAGAGGTTTAAAAGGGCTGTCTGCTGCAGAAGTGGTCGCTTACGGCCATACCACCCTGAACACGCCCGATCTCGTCTGATCTCGGAAGCTAAGCAGTGTCGGGCCTGGTTAGTACTTGGACGGGAGACCGCCTGGGAATACCAGGTGCTGTAAGCTTTTTCCACTCACGCGCCATAAGAGGAGGTCGCTGCTGTTGATGCAAACATTTGCAGCAGGAAGAAATAGAGCAATTATATGAGACAACAAGTAGTAGGCTATGTATAAGAATGATGAGTATACTAATATGAGGGTTTAGTTCTATATGGCTGACATTATGACGCGCGTGTGCGGATGCCTTTGATGCGTCAGCAACCAACGTGTTGTGGAGGGAAACTCCTTAGCAGAGGTTTAAAAGGGCTGTGTGCTGTAGAAGTGGTCGCTTGCGGCCATACCACCCTGAACACGCCCGATCTCGTCTGATCTCGGAAGCTAAGCAGGGTCGGGCCTGCTTGATACTTGGACAGGAGACCGCCTGGGAATACCAGGTGCTGTAAGCTTTTTCCTCTCATGCGCCATAAGAGGAGGTCGCTGCTTTTGATGCAAACATTTGCAGCAGGAAGAAATAGAGCAACTATATGAGACAACAAGTAGTAGGCTATGTATAAGAATGATGAGTATACTAATATGAGGGTTTAGTTCTATATGGCTGACATTATGACGCGCGTGTGCGGATACCTTTGATGCGTCAGCAACCAACGTGTTGTGGAGGGAAACTCCAGAACAGAGGTTTAAAAGTGCTGTCTGCTGTAGAAGTGGTCGCTTACGGCCATACCACCCTGAACACGCCCGATCTCGTCTGATCTCGGAAGCTAAGCAGGGTCGGGCCTGGTTAGTACTTGGACGGGAGACCACCTGGGAATACCAGGTGCTGTAAGCTTTTTCCTCTCATGCGTCATAAGAGGAGCTCGCTGCTGCTCCTTTAGTGCCCACAGGTGTGTGGGGAGGAACACAACTGCACTGTCTTATCAAGTCCATTCACAGTGTGGAAGAGGGAAAATGATGTAACTGTAAAGGCTGCAAAAACTAAAACTAAAACTCCAATTGAGAGCACTAGACACAGCATATAATGCATACCTTTAAAAAGAAAAAAATAGAATGAAGTATAAGGCATAATTAATAAACGGACGGGAGAATGGTGTTGTTGCAAACATTTGCAGTAGGAAGAAATAAGGCTTAGAGCAACTATATGAGACAACAAGTAGTAGGCTATGTGAAGGCAATGTATAAGATTGATGTGTATACTAATATGAGGGTTTAGTTCTATATGGCTGACATTATGACGCGCGTGTGCGGATGCCTTTGATGCGTCAGCAACCAACGTGTTGTGGTGGGAAACTCCAGAGCAGAGGTTTAAAAGGGCTGTCTGCTGTAGAAGTGGTCGCTTACGGCCATACCACCCTGAACACGCCCGATCTCGTCTGATCTCGGAAGCTAAGCAGGGTCGGGTCTGCTTAGTACTTGGACGGGAGACCGCCTGGGAATACCAGGTGCTGTAAGCTTTTTCCTCTCATGCGCCATAAGAGGAGGTCGCTGCTGTTGATGCAAACATTTGCAGTAGGAAGAAATAAGGCTTAGAGCAATTATATGAGACAGCAAGTAGTAGGCTATGTGAAGGCAATGTATAAGAATGATGAGTATACTAATATGAGGATTTCGTTCTATATCGCTGACACTATGACGCGCGTGTGCGGATACCTTTGATGCGTCAGCAAGCAACGTGTTGTGGAGGGAAACTCCTTAGCAGAGGTTTAAAAGGGCTTTTAATGCAAACATTTGCAGCAGGAAGAAATAGAGCAACTATATGAGACTACAAGTAGTAGGCAATGTATAAGAATGATGTGTATACTAATATGAGGGTTTAGTTCTATATGGCTGACATTATGACGCGCGTGTGCAGATACCTTTGATGCGTCAGCAACCAACGTGTTGTGGAGGGAAACTCCAGAACAGAGGTTTAAAAGTGCTGTCTGCTGTAGAAGTGGTCGCTTACGGCCATACCACCCTGAACACGCCCGATCTCGTCTGATCTCGGAAGCTAAGCAGGGTCGGGCCTGGTTAGTACTTGGACGGGAGACCACCTGGGAATACCAGGTGCTGTAAGCTTTTTCCTCTCATGCGTCATAAGAGGAGCTCGCTGCTGCTCCTTTAGTGCCCACAGGTGTGTGGGGAGGAACACAACTGCACTGTCTTATCAAGTCCATTCACAGTGTGGAAGAGGGAAAATGATGTAACTGTAAAGGCTGCAAAAACTAAAAATAAAACTCCAATTGAGAGCACTAGACACAGCATATAATGCATACCTTTAAAAAGAAAAAAATAGAATGAAGTATAAGGCATAATTAATAAACGGACGGGAGAATGGTGTTGTTGCAAACATTTGCAGTAGGAAGAAATAAGGCTTAGAGCAATTATATGAGACAGCAAGCAGTAGGCTATGTGAAGGCAATGTATAAGATTGATGTGTATACTAACATGAGGGTTTAGTTCTATATGGCTGTCATTATGACGCGCGTGTGCGGATGCCTTTGATGCGTCAGCAACCAACGTGTTGTGGAGGGAAACTCCAGAGCAGAGGTTTAAAAGGGCTGTCTGCTGTAGAAGCGGTGGCTTACGGCCATACCACCCTGAACACGCCCGATCTCGTCTGATCTCGGAAGCTAAGCAGGGTCGGGCCTGCTTAGTACTTGGACGGGAGACCGCCTGGGAATACCAGGTGCTGTAAGCTTTTTCCTCTCATGCGCCATAAGAGGAGGTCGCTGCTGTTGATGCAAACATTTGCAGCAGGAAGAAATAGAGCAACTATATGAGACAACAAGTAGTAGGCTATGTATAAGAATGATGAGTATACTAATATGAGGGTTTAGTTCTATATGGCTGACATTATGACGCGCGTGTGCGGATACCTTTGATGCGTCAGCAACCAACGTGTTGTGGAGGGAAACTCCTTAGCAGAGGTTTAAAAGGGCTTTTAATGCAAACATTTGCAGCAGGAAGAAATAGGACAACTATATGAGACAACAAGTAGTAGGCTATGTGAAGGCAATGTATAAGAATGATGTGTATTGTATACTAATATGAGGGTTTAGTTCTATATGGCTGACATTATGACGCGCGTGTGCGGATGCCTTTGATGCGTCAGCAACCAACGTGTTGTGGAGGGAAACTCCTTAGCAGAGGTTTAAAAGGGCTGTGTGCTGTAGAAGTGGTGGCTTACGGCCATACCACCCTGAACACGCCTGATCTCGTCTGATCTCGGAAGCTAAGCAGGGTCGGGCCTGCTTGATACTTGGACAGGAGACCGCCTGGGAATACCAGGTGCTGTAAGCTTTTTCCTCTCATGCGCCATAAGAGGAGGTCGCTGCTTTTGATGCAAACATTTGCAGCAGGAAGAAATAGAGCAACTATATGAGACAACAAGTAGTAGGCTATGTATAAGAATGATGAGTATACTAATATGAGGGTTTAGTTTTATATGGCTGACACTATGACGCGCGTGTGCGGATACCTTTGATGCGTCAGCAACCAACGTGTTGTGGAGGGAAACTCCAGAACAGAGGTTTAAAAGTGCTGTCTGCTGTAGAAGTGGTCGCTTACGGCCATACCACCCTGAACACGCCCGATCTCGTCTGATCTCGGAAGCTAAGCAGGGTCGGGCCTGGTTAGTACTTGGACGGGAGACCACCTGGGAATACCAGGTGCTGTAAGCTTTTTCCTCTCATGCGTCATAAGAGGAGCTCGCTGCTGCTCCTTTAGTGCCCACAGGTGTGTGGGGAGGAACACAACTGCACTGTCTTATCAAGTCCATTCACAGTGTGGAAGAGGGAAAATGATGTAACTGTAAAGGCTGCAAAAACTAAAAATAAAACTCCAATTGAGAGCACTAGACACAGCATATAATGCATACCTTTAAAAAGAAAAAAATAGAATGAAGTATAAGGCATAATTAATAAACGGACGGGAGAATGGTGTTGTTGCAAACATTTGCAGTAGGAAGAAATAAGGCTTAGAGCAATTATATGAGACAGCAAGCAGTAGGCTATGTGAAGGCAATGTATAAGATTGATGTGTATACTAACATGAGGGTTTAGTTCTATATGGCTGTCATTATGACGCGCGTGTGCGGATGCCTTTGATGCGTCAGCAACCAACGTGTTGTGGAGGGAAACTCCAGAGCAGAGGTTTAAAAGGGCTGTCTGCTGTAGAAGCGGTGGCTTACGGCCATACCACCCTGAACACGCCCGATCTCGTCTGATCTCGGAAGCTAAGCAGGGTCGGGCCTGCTTAGTACTTGGACGGGAGACCGCCTGGGAATACCAGGTACTGTAAGCTTTTTCCTCTCATGCGCCATAAGAGGAGGTCGCTGCTGTTGATGCAAACATTTGCAGCAGGAAGAAATAGAGCAACTATATGAGACAACAAGTAGTAGGCTATGTATAAGAATGATGAGTATACTAATATGAGGGTTTAGTTCTATATGGCTGACATTATGACGCGCGTGTGCGGATACCTTTGATGCGTCAGCAACCAACGTGTTGTGGAGGGAAACTCCTTAGCAGAGGTTTAAAAGGGCTTTTAATGCAAACATTTGCAGCAGGAAGAAATAGGACAACTATATGAGACAACAAGTAGTAGGCTATGTGAAGGCAATGTATAAGAATGATGTGTATTGTATACTAATATGAGGGTTTAGTTCTATATGGCTGACATTATGACGCGCGTGTGCGGATGCCTTTGATGCGTCAGCAACCAACGTGTTGTGGAGGGAAACTCCTTAGCAGAGGTTTAAAAGGGCTGTGTGCTGTAGAAGTGGTGGCTTACGGCCATACCACCCTGAACACGCCTGATCTCGTCTGATCTCGGAAGCTAAGCAGGGTCGGGCCTGCTTGATACTTGGACAGGAGACCGCCTGGGAATACCAGGTGCTGTAAGCTTTTTCCTCTCATGCGCCATAAGAGGAGGTCGCTGCTTTTGATGCAAACATTTGCAGCAGGAAGAAATAGAGCAACTATATGAGACAACAAGTAGTAGGCTATGTATAAGAATGATGAGTATACTAATATGAGGGTTTAGTTTTATATGGCTGACAGTATGACGCGCGTGTGCGGATACCTTTGATGCGTCAGCAACCAACGTGTTGTGGAGGGCAACGGCAGAGCAGAGGTTTAAAAGTGCTGTTTCCTGTAGAAGTGGTGGCTTACGGCCATACCACCCTGAACACGCCCGATCTCGTCTGATCTCGGAAGCTAAGCAGGGTCGGGCCTGCTTAGTACTTGGACGGGAGACCGCCTGGGAATACCAGGTGCTGTAAGCTTTTTCCTCTCATGCGCCATAAGAGGAGCTCGCTGCTGCTCCTTTAGTGCGCACCGGTGTGTGGGGAGGAACACAACTGCACTCTCTTATCAATTCCATTCACACTGTGGAAGAGGGAAAATGATGTAACTGGAAAGGCTGCAAAAAATAAAAATAAAACTCCACTTGAGAGCACTAGACACAGCATATAATGCATACCTTTAAAAAGAAAAAAATAGAATGAAGTATAAGGCATAATTAATAAACGGACGGGAGAATGGTGTTGTTGCAAACATTTGCAGTAGGAAGAAATAAGGCTTAGAGCAACTATATGAGACAACAAGTAGTAGGCTATGTGAAGGCAATGTATAGGAATCATGTGTATACTAATATGAGGGTTTAGTTCTATATGGCTGACATTATGACGCGCGTGTGCGGATGCCTTTGATGCGTCAGCAACCAACGTGTTGTGGAGGGAAACTCCAGAGCAGAGGTTGAAAAGGGCTGTCTGCTGTAGAAGTGGTCGCTTACGGCCATACCACCCTGAACACGCCCGATCTCGTCTGATCTCGGAAGCTAAGCAGGGTCGGGCCTGCTTAGTACTTGGACGGGAGACCGCCTGGGAATACCAGGTGCTGTAAGCTTTTTCCTCTCATGCGCCATAAGAGGAGGTCGCTGCTGTTGATGCAAACATTTGCAGCAGGAAGAAATAGAGCAACTATGTGAGACAGCAAGTAGTAGGCTATGTGAAGGCAATGTATAAGATTGATGTGTATACTAATATGAGGGTTTAGTTCTATATGGCTGACATTATGACGCGCGTGTGCGGATGCTTTTGATGCGTCAGCAACCAACGTGTTGAGGTGGGAAACTCCAGAGCAGAGGTTTAAAAGGGCTGTGTGCTGTGGAAGTGGTCGCTTACGGCCATACCACCCTGAACACGCCCGATCTCGTCTGATCTCGGAAGCTAAGCAGGGTCGGGCCTGCTTAGTACTTGGACGGGAGACCGCCTGGGAATACCAGGTGCTGTAAGCTTTTTCCTCTCATGCGCCATAAGAGGAGGTCGCTGCTTTTGATGCAAACATTTGCAGCAGGAAGAAATAGAGCAACTATATGAGACAACAAGTAGTAGGCTATGTGAAGGCAATGTATAAGAATGATGTGTATACTAATATGAGGGTTTAGTTCTATATGGCTGACAGTATGACGCGCGTGTGCGGATGCCTTTGATGCGTCAGCAACCAACGTGTTGTGGAGAGAAACTCCAGAGCAGAGGTTTAAAAGGGCTGTCTGCTGTAGAAGTGGTGGCTTACGGCCATACCACCCTGAACACGCCCGATCTCGTCTGATCTCGGAAGCTAAGCAGGGTCGGGCCTGCTTAGTACTTGGACGGGAGACCGCCTGGGAATACCAGGTGCTGTAAGCTTTTTCCTCTCATGCGCCATAAGAGGAGGTCGCTGCTGTTGATGCAAACATTTGCAGCAGGAAGAAATAGAGCAACTATATGAGACAACAAGCAGTAGGCTATGTGAAGGCAATGTATAAGAATGATGTGTATTGTATACTAATATGAGGGTTTAGTTCTATATGGCTGACATTATGACGCGCGTGTGCGGATGCCTTTGATGCGTCAGCAACCAACGTGTTGTGGAGGGAAACTCCAGAGCAGAGGTTTAAAAGGGCTGTCTGCTGTAGAAGTGGTCGCTTACGGCCATACCACCCTGAACACGCCCGATCTCGTCTGATCTCGGAAGCTAAACAGGGTCGGGCCTGCTTAGTACTTGGACGGGAGACCGCCTGGGAATACCAGGTGCTGTAAGCTTTTTCCTGTCATGCGCCATAAGAGGAGGTCGCTGCTTTTGATGCAAACATTTGCAGCAGGAAGAAATAGAGCAACTATATGAGACAACAAGTAGTAGGCTATGTGAAGGCAATGTATAAGAATGATGTGTATACTAATATGAGGGTTTAGTTCTATATGGCTGACACTATGACGCGCGTGTGCAGATACCTTTGATGCGTCAGCAACCAACGTGTTGTGGAGGGCAACGGCAGAGCAGAGGTTTAAAAGTGCTGTTTGCTGTAGAAGTGGTGGCTTACGGCCATACCACCCTGAACACGCCCGATCTCGTCTGATCTCGGAAGCTAAGCAGGGTCGGGCCTGCTTAGTACTTGGACGGGTGACCGCCTGGGAATACCAGGTGCTGTAAGCTTTTTCCTCTCATGCGTCATAAGAGGAGCTCGCTGCTGCTCCTTTAGTGCGCACAGGTGTGTGGGGAGGAACACAACTGCACTGTCTTATCAAGTCCATTCACACTGTGGAAGAGGGAAAATGATGTAACTGGAAAGGCTGCAAAAAATAAAAAAAAAAACTCCACTTGAGAGCACTAGACACAGCCTATAATGCATACCTTTAAAAAGAAAAAAATAGAATGATGAATAAGGCATAATTAATAAACGGACGGGAGAATGGTGTTGTTGCAAACATTTGCAGTAGGAAGAAATAAGGCTTAGAGCAATTATATGAGACAACAAGTAGTAGGCTATGTGAAGGCAATGTATAAGAATGATGAGTATACTAATATGAGGATTTCGTTCTATATCGCTGACACTATGACGCGCGTGTGCGGATACCTTTGATGCGTCAGCGACCAACGTGTTGTGGAGTGAAACTCCTTAGCAGAGGTTTAAAAGGGCTGTCTGCTGTAGAAGTGGTCGCTTACGGCCATACCACCCTGAACACGCCCGATCTCGTCTGATCTCGGAAGCTAAGCAGTGTCGGGCATGGTTAGTACTTGGACGGGAGACCGCCTGGGAATACCAGGTGCTGTAAGCTTTTTCCTCTCATGCGCCATAAGAGGAGCTCGCTGCTTTTGATGCAAACATTTGCAGCAGGAAGAAATAGAGCAACTATATGAGACAACAAGTAGTAGGCTATGTGAAGGCAATGTATAAGATTGATGTGTATACTAATATGAGGGTTTAGTTCTATATGGTTGACATTATGACGCGCGTGTGCGGATACCTTTGATGCGTCAGCAACCAACGTGTTGTTGTGGGAAACTCCAGAGCAGAGGTTTAAAAGGGCTGTCTGCTGTAGAAGTGGTCGCTTACGGCCATACCACCCTGAACACGCCCGATCTCGTCTGATCTCGGAAGCTAAGCAGGGTCGGGCCTGCTTAGTACTTGGACGGGAGACCGCCTGGGAATACCAGGTGCTGTAAGCTTTTTCCTCTCATGCGCCATAAGAGGAGCTCGCTGCTGCTCCTTTAGTGCGCACAGGTGTGTGGGGAGGAACACAACTGCACTGTATTATCAAGTCCATTCACACTGCGGAAGAGGGAAAATGATGTAACTGGAAAGGCTGCAAAAAATAAAAATAAAACTCCAATTGAGAGCACTAGACACAGCATATAATGCATACCTTTAAAAAGAAAAAAATAGAATGAAGTATAAGGCATAATTAATAAACGGACGGGAGAATGGTGTTGTTGCAAACATTTGCAGTAGGAAGAAATAAGGCTTAGAGCAATTATATGAGACAGCAAGTAGTAGGCTATGTGAAGGCAATGTATAAGAATGATGAGTATACTAATATGAGGATTTAGTTCTATATGGCTGACATTATGACGCGCGTGTGCGGATGCCTTTGATGCGTCAGCAACCAACGTGTTGTGGAGGGAAACTCCAGAGCAGAGGTTTAAAAGGGCTTTTAATGCAAACATTTGCAGCAGGAAGAAATAGAGCAACTATATGAGACTACAAGTAGTAGGCAATGTATAAGAATGATGTGTATACTAATATGAGGGTTTAGTTCTATATGGCTGACATTATGACGCGCGTGTGCGGATGCCTTTGATGCGTCAGCGACCAACGTGTTGTGGAGGGAAACTCCAGAGCAGAGGTTTAAAAGGGCTGTCTGCTGCAGAAGTGGTCGCTTACGGCCATACCACCCTGAACACGCCCGATCTCGTCTGATCTCGGAAGCTAAGCAGTGTCGGGCCTGGTTAGTACTTGGACGGGAGACCGCCTGGGAATACCAGGTGCTGTAAGCTTTTTCCACTCACGCGCCATAAGAGGAGGTCGCTGCTGTTGATGCAAACATTTGCAGCAGGAAGAAATAGAGCAATTATATGAGACAACAAGTAGTAGGCTATGTATAAGAATGATGAGTATACTAATATGAGGGTTTAGTTCTATATGGCTGACATTATGACGCGCGTGTGCGGATGCCTTTGATGCGTCAGCAACCAACGTGTTGTGGAGGGAAACTCCTTAGCAGAGGTTTAAAAGGGCTGTGTGCTGTAGAAGTGGTCGCTTGCGGCCATACCACCCTGAACACGCCCGATCTCGTCTGATCTCGGAAGCTAAGCAGGGTCGGGCCTGCTTGATACTTGGACAGGAGACCGCCTGGGAATACCAGGTGCTGTAAGCTTTTTCCTCTCATGCGCCATAAGAGGAGGTCGCTGCTTTTGATGCAAACATTTGCAGCAGGAAGAAATAGAGCAACTATATGAGACAACAAGTAGTAGGCTATGTATAAGAATGATGAGTATACTAATATGAGGGTTTAGTTCTATATGGCTGACATTATGACGCGCGTGTGCGGATACCTTTGATGCGTCAGCAACCAACGTGTTGTGGAGGGAAACTCCAGAACAGAGGTTTAAAAGTGCTGTCTGCTGTAGAAGTGGTCGCTTACGGCCATACCACCCTGAACACGCCCGATCTCGTCTGATCTCGGAAGCTAAGCAGGGTCGGGCCTGGTTAGTACTTGGACGGGAGACCACCTGGGAATACCAGGTGCTGTAAGCTTTTTCCTCTCATGCGTCATAAGAGGAGCTCGCTGCTGCTCCTTTAGTGCCCACAGGTGTGTGGGGAGGAACACAACTGCACTGTCTTATCAAGTCCATTCACAGTGTGGAAGAGGGAAAATGATGTAACTGTAAAGGCTGCAAAAACTAAAACTAAAACTCCAATTGAGAGCACTAGACACAGCATATAATGCATACCTTTAAAAAGAAAAAAATAGAATGAAGTATAAGGCATAATTAATAAACGGACGGGAGAATGGTGTTGTTGCAAACATTTGCAGTAGGAAGAAATAAGGCTTAGAGCAACTATATGAGACAACAAGTAGTAGGCTATGTGAAGGCAATGTATAAGATTGATGTGTATACTAATATGAGGGTTTAGTTCTATATGGCTGACATTATGACGCGCGTGTGCGGATGCCTTTGATGCGTCAGCAACCAACGTGTTGTGGTGGGAAACTCCAGAGCAGAGGTTTAAAAGGGCTGTCTGCTGTAGAAGTGGTCGCTTACGGCCATACCACCCTGAACACGCCCGATCTCGTCTGATCTCGGAAGCTAAGCAGGGTCGGGTCTGCTTAGTACTTGGACGGGAGACCGCCTGGGAATACCAGGTGCTGTAAGCTTTTTCCTCTCATGCGCCATAAGAGGAGGTCGCTGCTGTTGATGCAAACATTTGCAGTAGGAAGAAATAAGGCTTAGAGCAATTATATGAGACAGCAAGTAGTAGGCTATGTGAAGGCAATGTATAAGAATGATGAGTATACTAATATGAGGATTTCGTTCTATATCGCTGACACTATGACGCGCGTGTGCGGATACCTTTGATGCGTCAGCAAGCAACGTGTTGTGGAGGGAAACTCCTTAGCAGAGGTTTAAAAGGGCTTTTAATGCAAACATTTGCAGCAGGAAGAAATAGAGCAACTATATGAGACTACAAGTAGTAGGCAATGTATAAGAATGATGTGTATACTAATATGAGGGTTTAGTTCTATATGGCTGACATTATGACGCGCGTGTGCAGATACCTTTGATGCGTCAGCAACCAACGTGTTGTGGAGGGAAACTCCAGAACAGAGGTTTAAAAGTGCTGTCTGCTGTAGAAGTGGTCGCTTACGGCCATACCACCCTGAACACGCCCGATCTCGTCTGATCTCGGAAGCTAAGCAGGGTCGGGCCTGGTTAGTACTTGGACGGGAGACCACCTGGGAATACCAGGTGCTGTAAGCTTTTTCCTCTCATGCGTCATAAGAGGAGCTCGCTGCTGCTCCTTTAGTGCCCACAGGTGTGTGGGGAGGAACACAACTGCACTGTCTTATCAAGTCCATTCACAGTGTGGAAGAGGGAAAATGATGTAACTGTAAAGGCTGCAAAAACTAAAAATAAAACTCCAATTGAGAGCACTAGACACAGCATATAATGCATACCTTTAAAAAGAAAAAAATAGAATGAAGTATAAGGCATAATTAATAAACGGACGGGAGAATGGTGTTGTTGCAAACATTTGCAGTAGGAAGAAATAAGGCTTAGAGCAATTATATGAGACAGCAAGCAGTAGGCTATGTGAAGGCAATGTATAAGATTGATGTGTATACTAACATGAGGGTTTAGTTCTATATGGCTGTCATTATGACGCGCGTGTGCGGATGCCTTTGATGCGTCAGCAACCAACGTGTTGTGGAGGGAAACTCCAGAGCAGAGGTTTAAAAGGGCTGTCTGCTGTAGAAGCGGTGGCTTACGGCCATACCACCCTGAACACGCCCGATCTCGTCTGATCTCGGAAGCTAAGCAGGGTCGGGCCTGCTTAGTACTTGGACGGGAGACCGCCTGGGAATACCAGGTGCTGTAAGCTTTTTCCTCTCATGCGCCATAAGAGGAGGTCGCTGCTGTTGATGCAAACATTTGCAGCAGGAAGAAATAGAGCAACTATATGAGACAACAAGTAGTAGGCTATGTATAAGAATGATGAGTATACTAATATGAGGGTTTAGTTCTATATGGCTGACATTATGACGCGCGTGTGCGGATACCTTTGATGCGTCAGCAACCAACGTGTTGTGGAGGGAAACTCCTTAGCAGAGGTTTAAAAGGGCTTTTAATGCAAACATTTGCAGCAGGAAGAAATAGGACAACTATATGAGACAACAAGTAGTAGGCTATGTGAAGGCAATGTATAAGAATGATGTGTATTGTATACTAATATGAGGGTTTAGTTCTATATGGCTGACATTATGACGCGCGTGTGCGGATGCCTTTGATGCGTCAGCAACCAACGTGTTGTGGAGGGAAACTCCTTAGCAGAGGTTTAAAAGGGCTGTGTGCTGTAGAAGTGGTGGCTTACGGCCATACCACCCTGAACACGCCTGATCTCGTCTGATCTCGGAAGCTAAGCAGGGTCGGGCCTGCTTGATACTTGGACAGGAGACCGCCTGGGAATACCAGGTGCTGTAAGCTTTTTCCTCTCATGCGCCATAAGAGGAGGTCGCTGCTTTTGATGCAAACATTTGCAGCAGGAAGAAATAGAGCAACTATATGAGACAACAAGTAGTAGGCTATGTATAAGAATGATGAGTATACTAATATGAGGGTTTAGTTTTATATGGCTGACACTATGACGCGCGTGTGCGGATACCTTTGATGCGTCAGCAACCAACGTGTTGTGGAGGGCAACGGCAGAGCAGAGGTTTAAAAGTGCTGTTTCCTGTAGAAGTGGTGGCTTACGGCCATACCACCCTGAACACGCCCGATCTCGTCTGATCTCGGAAGCTAAGCAGGGTCGGGCCTGCTTAGTACTTGGACGGGAGACCGCCTGGGAATACCAGGTGCTGTAAGCTTTTTCCTCTCATGCGCCATAAGAGGAGGTCGCTGCTGTTGATGCAAACATTTGCAGCAGGAAGAAATAGAGCAACTATATGAGACAACAAGTAGTAGGCCATGTGAAGGCAATGTATAAGAATGATGTGTGTACTAATATGAGGGTTTAGTTCTATATGGCTGACATTATGACGCGCGTGTGCGGATGCCTTTGATGCGTCAGCAACCAACGTGTTGTGGAGGGAAACTCCAGAGCAGAGGTTTAAAAGGGCTGTCTTCTGTAGAAGTGGTCGCTTACGGCCATACCACCCTGAACACGCCCGATCTCGTCTGATCTCGGAAGCTAAGCAGGGTCGGGCCTGCTTAGTACTTGGACGGGAGACCGCCTGGGAATAACAGGTGCTGTAAGCTTTTTCCTCTCATGCGCCATAAGAGGAGCTCGCTGCTGTTGATGCAAACATTTGCAGCAGGAAGAAATAGAGCAACTATATTAGACAACAAGTAGTAGGCTATGTGAAGGCAATGTATAAGAATGATGAGTATACTAATATGAGGATTTCGTTCTATATCGCTGACACTATGACGCGCGTGTGCGGATACCTTTGATGCGTCAGCAACCAACGTGTTGTGGAGGGCAACGGCAGAGCAGAGGTTTAAAAGTGCTGTTTGCTGTAGAAGTGGTGGCTTACGGCCATACCACCCTGAACACGCCCGACCTCGTCTGATCTCGGAAGCTAAGCAGGGTCGGGCCTGCTTAGTACTTGGACGGGAGACCGCCTGGGAATACCAGGTGCTGTAAGCTTTTTCCTCTCATGCGCCATAAGAGGAGCTCGCTGCTGTTGATGCAAACATTTGCAGCAGGAAGAAATAGAGCAACTATATGAGACAACAAGTAGTAGGCTATGTATAAGAATGATGAGTATACTAATATGAGGGTTTAGTTCTATATGCTTGACACTATGACGCGCGTGTGCGGATACCTTTGATGCGTCAGCAACCAACGTGTTGTGGAGGGCAACGGCAGAGCAGAGGTTTACAAGTGCTGTTTGCTGTAGAAGTGGTGGCTTACGGCCATACCACCCTGAACACGCCCGATCTCGTCTGATCTCGGAAGCTAAACAGGGTCGGGCCTGCTTAGTACTTGGACGGGAGACCGCCTGGGAATACCAGGTGCTGTAAGCTTTTTCCTCTCATGCGCCATAAGAGGAGGTCGCTGCTTTTGATGCAAACATTTGCAGCAGGAAGAAATAGAGCAATTATATGAGACAACAAGTAGTAGGCTATGTGAAGGCAATGTATAAGAATGATGAGTATACTAATATGAGGGTTTAGTTCTATATCGCTGACACTATGACGCGCGTGTGCGGATGCCTTTGATGCGTCAGCTACCAACGTGTTGTGGAGGGAAACGGCAGAGCAGAGGTTTAAAAGGGCTGTTTGCTGTAGAAGTGGTATTCATGTATGTCATGTCAATTTGAATATATGTAAAATAAGATTGTGATTTATTTTTGATTAAAAAAAAAAAAAAAAAAAAACACGCCCGATCTCGGAAGCTAAGCAGCGTCGGGACTGGTCAGTACCTGGATGGGAGACCGCCTGGGAATACCAGGTGCTGTAAACTTTTTCTTCCAGTATTATTCACATTAAATGGTTTTGGAACTGTTTATTCTTCGGTTTCTAATTTACCGTCAATTTGTCAGTTTATAATTTATCGTCAATTTGTAGGTCTATAATTTACGGCAACCAAAGCCACTCGCCATCCTCCACCATCTAATAAGAAATTGACCTCATATACCTCGCATCTGACGTAAGTCAATTTACAAACGTTGATACGTTTTATTGAAATGTTAATATGCTACTTATTTCACGTGTTGAAATGTACATATTCAACGTTTCCATGGTTTGCAGACACGTACAATGGCAACATTTTTTTTCTTTCTCGCGACCATGCTGGCCATAGAATGTTATTAAGTGAAGTGCTGCAAGAGAACGGGGTGCCCTGCCCGTAATTAAATTAAACCGCCAAAAAAAGAGAGAGCTTTACAGAGCTATAGATGTTTTTTTCTTCTTTTTCTTTTTCTTTTTTCCCTCTCTCGTCCTTGAAGTAATGTGTAGCATGTTGATAGTAATAATCAAATGGTGATGGTCCTGTCACTCTTAGACAATAATAAAATTCGCAGGCCCAAAAGGGAGTTTATTGGAAAGGAAAAGCTTAAATTGGAGTAGGCAATTGCAGCTTCTACAGTCTTATGCCAAACACAGAAGCCGTTCATACAGATGCAGTTCAAAAGTCAGGACCTCCGCCTCTGGCCTTGGGATTCTGGTATATGCATTTTCTGCACTTTACATGGCTTCTTTACATTTAGTCATATACAGTGTATCTAAAATCTTTCATGCAATGGTCCCTAAGTTATGCTGTTATTGCTCTTAAGGAGTAATAGACGTTTTCCGTTATTATCATTCATGGAAGTTTGTTTTCATTACTGTTTAATTAATTCAATATAATCATTTTGTTGTAGCATCCATAGGCTCCCTTGAAGAAAATGGCCCTTGATTTTTTTTTTTTTTTTTTTTTTTTTTTTTAATGCTGCTGTCTGTGAGGATATGAGGATGGGATTCTAATCAAAGAGACGAGGGACCACTGCCGCTACCTGACAGTATCTTCAAAAGCTGTAAAAAAGAAAGATCCAGCAGATTGAGGAGGACCTGTATGTACAGGGTAGTAAACTGAAATAAAAAGACCCCGATGATCATAATTTAACACGAGTTTGTGTATTTGATTGTGGTTCATTTGAACGCAAATTGACGGATGAAGGAGGATGAGGAGATGTGGTATGGGGAGATCTGCCTGACCCTCGATGACACTGAATCCTCTGATGATGGTGTTCCAATCTAACACTTGCATCGTGGGGTAGAAGTATTCAGATCCTTTACCGCAGTAAAGGATCTGAATACTTTACTGCGGTAAATGTGAAGCAATGTGAAAATGCTCTATTACAAGTAAAAGTCCTGCATGAAAAATCCTACTTAAGTAGAAGTATATTATCAGCTTGATGTGGTTAAAAATAAAAGTAGTGGTTTGATTTTTGGACTTTTTCTTTGATGATTTTTGGTGAAATATTGGGTCACTTGAACATTTAATGAAATTAATGAGAAGTTTAGAGGGGGGAAAAAATCACTATTTGGTGGAGCTGTTAACAACTCAGACATTTGCATTGACGTAGAAAACTTGCGGACACAGGTGGTTAACATTTATGCTACAGTCGGGCTTTAGAGACCACAAGGTTTTATAGCCGCCTAAAAATATAAATACACGCTAGCATGTAACTAGAATGAACAGAATAGTGTCTCCATTCTACATGCAGTGCCTCCATGTAACCTGAAACAAAATGGGCTCGATTTGGCAGATCACAATTTAAAAGTATGTAGCTATGACATGAAACGTCAAAAACACTACTGTGACCATTTATTATGTGTCGGGGAACGACACATAATAAATTTTGTTGTGAAATGTGTGCTTATTGCGACCTTTGGACAACCAATAGGAATAGAAAAAAGGTAAGCTATGTTCTGCTATGGCTCCGGAGCTTGTTTTCTGCTTCTTTGTTGAAGAAACAATGTTGCATTGCTTAATACTCATGATGTCACTGGGAATTCCCATTGACACAAGTTGTCATTTTTTCCCCCCAGTCCATTATTAGCCATGTAGTGTGTATTTGAAACGTAGAGGTTAGACGACCATGGGCACAAAATATGAGATCGTCACATTTTCTTCTCTTTTTTGTTCCTCATAGCAGTCGCAGATGGCTATTCAAAAGGCGGTCATTACATGCGCAAAACCTCAGATGTCAGTGTATCGATACAGGATGGAATAATAAATGAATCCATTCATTAAAAGTAGGCAAACAACGCGTGGAAAAAAAAAAGACATATCCAGGTTTGTTAACAATCTCAAGTCACTGGGCAAACGTAGCCGTATAGGCCTCTCATCAGTATTAGGCTACTGCTCTAAATAACCTCTCATCTAGAAAAAAAAACAAACATCCACTGAAAGATTATAACCGAAAGACTAGAGACAGATTAATTAATAATAACTCCGCGCGCGGTCAAGCGCATTGTAGAAAAGCAAATATATGTTGATTAGATTTGTGATACGTCACAAACAAATTTCAATTGAAACGTAATTGAGAATGTTAAGTTGTGTGGGAACGTATTTTTGAAGAGAAAGGGTTGTGCTCAGACGTCTTCAGGGTGTATGGACCGTAATCGCTTGTAAATTGCAGTTGCTGTAGACACAAACAACAGTTGTGCGGCGTAACTCCTTTCTTATTTTCTCTTGATTGGACCGGTCATATTCCATATTTTATCTATGAGCCACAGAGTCACACTGGGTTAGAGATGATCATTTTGACGCTGTCGTTTATTTCCAATTAATTCCACACCTTCACGTCCACACGAAGCGCACCTGTGCAGCTTTTGGATCTCATTAAGTAGATTAATGGCGCAGCTGGGCTGGTTCCAGTTTCCCCAGTCGGCACATTTGCTCCTGCGGCACAGAGAAGCCGGGCGGACCGGAGGGCTACCATGGCATACGCACTGATGGCTTGGGTTTGGGTTATTTTAACACTAGCCCAGCTTAACAACGCAGAAAGCCACCGGGATGCACTCGGACGTTTGGCTGGTCAGAACGAGGTTTACGACAGCGATCAGGCGACTGAAGCCGCACAGCAAGACGGGGCCAACCGAATTTTATCTGTGCCGGTTTGGAGTTTTCTCCGAGGTGAACCTTGCTGTTTATGTGCTTTCTTTGTCGACCCAGTCGAAAACATACAGGCTGTCAAGTTAAGATACACTCAAACAATAATGGAAAAAATTGAATTCAAGTTTCTCCATACAAGCGTTTAATTTAAGCATTTCTGTTTACTTCAGGGTTTTCAATCTTAACATTTAAGATCTTCTCAAGATCTTAACAAGTGCCATTTCTACTTATCAATGTCATTCACTGTTAAATCTCATCACTTTTGTTTTTATTAACATTTCATTTTGGCCTGATGAAGACCATTGGACCACGATCACTAATCTATATCACGAATGTTATTTTTATCTGGGGATTAAATTATCCCGCTCATGGCCTGTCTGTCAAAACCAATTATTTGTGTAATGAATATCAATGAGAGCCGATCATTGGGGTCAAGAACTGTGCACAAAAACAACACTATCAATTATTCAAAAAGGATAAAACCATACTAAAGAAACACCACAGTAGCCGTAGTACAACACAGCCAATGCAGCCTATTTAACACTGACCTGAGTGATTCTCTTCATAGTCAATAAGCACAACAGCTCCACCTGCTGCCTGATCTCACGTATTTCATGTTTCAAACTGCCCTCCTCATGGCACGAGAAATATCAATAAAGCTTCCTAATCAGTGCAAAAACTTTATCACATGGCTTTACATTAGCATCAGGATGTCTTACTTAACCCCTGGCATTACTTCCCTATTATTATTTTTTCCCCCTCATTCTAGGGAGTGGAATAAATCCAGATGCATCGGATTACAACCAGCCACAGTATCGGTGCAGTAATGGAATGCTTTCCTTGCGCTTTTCACTCGTTCGATACACACATCTGCGTCTGGAAGGTGTGTTTGAGTCAGCCACCTACAAAATTTGTTGTTTGACTTAAAAAAAAAAAAAAAAAAAAAAGATTGACGGCTATTGTCAGAAGTCTAATGTTTCTCTCAATCTTTTTCCACAGATGGGACACGATTGTTGTCGCTGCCTGACAGTTGTCACAGTTCGACTCATATTTATAGGTGGTGGTTGCTGGTGAAGTTCCCTTATACTGGCTGCCGCACATCCATACAGGTAAAATGTTGTTGTTGGTTTTTTGTCAGAACTAATGGGTACTAACTCACAGGGTCCATCTATACATATGTCAAACTGTTAAAATGTTTAGTTATGTTTGAAAATGTGCCATATTTTTGCTCCAGGAATCAGACTAACTCCAGGCAATGCATCATCATATCTACTTGATTTCACTAATTTGGACGGCTGAAGCTTCATATTAGGTTCAGATAAAATTTTAAATGCCTTTTTTACACAGGATGAGGCTTGTGGATTTTGCAACCCATCACTTACATTGTAAGTGCACTATGAAGGGATATTCTAATGGCCAGAGTGGCAAGAAAAACATGTTCCAATGTTCATTTCAGCACTTGACAGTTTTAAGACAGACTTGAACAAAATGACAAACATGTCTTTTTTAAAGGATGAGGCTGGGAATAGTCTGTGTTAACAAATCTCAAACATCTAACAATGAATCGATCATACCAATAATTTTTGTCTGCTGTGTTTAGTAATACATTACCTTGTAACATGTTACAGTAATGGGATTACAATTTGAAATTCAGTAGTTATTGATCCCAATAATACTCAGTTTGTGGGGTGTTATCAGTTTGATCTCTGTTAAGTGGATAGACTAGTCCAGTATGTGCTGGCTCGGTGCAGTGTGTTGGAGTCTGGTTAGCTGCCCCTGGAGGAGGAGAAATGTGACTACAGGCAACGTTGTCTTTATTTATACTACATTATAAATTTCTACTTACTATCTTATTGCTATTTTCATTCTTTGTCACCCAGTGCCGCAGTGTGGCTCACTGACATGTTTTTAATCATTTTGGACAACAAAGGAGGTCTACAGAACAGAGGATTAAGATATCTGGCTATGGATACATGGAAAACAGTCACTGAGTTTGCACATGAGATTCATTGATGACAAGAAAAATATAGAAAATCACCAACCAAATCCTTTTTAAGGTTCATTATTTTCCAAAAATTGAGATTTTCTGACAATAAGAAAGCAGGTGTAACGCCAGACTTATCCTTTAATGATATTTGTGAGTGTGGGTCTGACTTGGCAAAAAGTGCTAGTGTCCTCTTTACATAAGTCATGAAGGCAATCTCATAAGGGAACAATATATGGTGACAATTGTGTTTATCCCTAGGTTGGAGATCGAATCAAGTTGCGCCCATTGAAACTGCATTATTTTGACCGTCTGCTGCAGAAGAACATGACAGGCATGGCCGTGTGCAAGAATCCAGTGATGTCACCACGAGTAGCATCCCCATTAGTGTCTTGTAAGACACGCATCACTGTGAAGCTGCCTGGTGGGGCAAAACTGAGGAAGGTGAAGGAGCTTGGTAAGGATTGGGAAATCTTTTAGCTCGAGTTTGGTCTACAACTTTGTGCCTGTCGTTTTGTGCTAAGCACAGGGCTGTTTTTTAAGCATACACTCATCTGAGATGAGTGGCTGTCTAAATCATGTCCAGACAATCCCACCACATTGACATTCTCTCTCTCTTGCTCCCTGATATTATAAAAAATACTGTAGGACATTTCAGAAAATTATAGTAGGAAACACACATGTTATAGTTTATTATTGCAGAGGTATTCAGCTTTAAATCATATCAAAATTGCTTTACTAATTTTAAGGAATCCTAAGGTGTTAACTCTAAGTTGTATAATGAAGGAAAAATGAATACTGAATATGAATAAATATTGATCATAAATGTGGTCTGGAAAGCCATACTGAGAATTGTGTCTCAATACAGAACTGTCTGTGATGTGGAGAAGTCAATGACACTCCTGCACAGATGATCAGAACCTGGATATCACCGTGATAATGGCGTTATTACAGTAATATCAGAATATGACAGAGTTTTACATTCTCTATCATATTCTGATTAAAAACCAGGAACTAGTGCATGTAATCTGAAAAACAATGGTAATGACATGACACAGAACTTATGTCAAGCATTTGTGACATTAATTGGTAGGTATAAATAATTTAATTTATTTCAGGAAGCTCTTTATGGCTTGGTCAATAATTATGAGCTTATTTTCCTAAGCTTTTGGTTGATGTACTCACTTGCTTTTTCTGCAGATTATTTTGCCAGTGAAGGGTTCTCTGTGAGACAACAGAAGACCCCCAGTGCATTATATGTGGAGATATCAAAGTTGCCAGACATGGTAAGTCAAGTGCAAAACATGGTATGCAAAACATGGTCAGGTTGTTAAATAATTTAAAAGCTAATCATTGAAATGTTCACAGGATTCTGGCTTTCAACTGGTTTATGTTGACTCTACTGGGAAACTGTGTACAATACTTGCAACTTGTTCCCCTAAGTTGACAAAAAAAGATGTGAAACATCATGTCAGGAGAGCTCTGGAGGAACCAGATTTATTAGAACTGTGGGGCTTTGACGATATTCCTACTGAACAATTTGATCCAGAAACGGCACCGACAACAGCCAGCTCAGAAACGGACACAGAATCAACCACAATAGAGGACACGGTTTATGATGCAGGGATTAATGACTTGTGGGGATTTGACGATATTCCTGTAGAACCATTTGATCCAGATCAAACACAGACAACAGCCAGCTCAACAACTGATACAGACACAGTATTTGAAACCTATAATGATGAAGACATATATGATTTGTGGGGATTTGAAGAAATTCCTGTAGAGCCATTTAATGGAATAGACACAGAGATTCCAACATCTACTGCTTCCACAACAGCCTCCACTACGGTTTCCACCACAACGTCTACAATTGCTACTCCAACCACAGCTGTATCTGTTACCACCACCACCACCACTCCTGTTGCTCCTGTCACAACAACCACTGACACAACTGCTCCCATCACAACAATCATCACTACAACAGCTGCTCCTGCCACAACAGCTACCACCACCACCACCCCTGCTCCTGCCCTGACAACAACCGCCACTCCTCCGACAACCACCACCACTACTACCACTACCACTACTACTTCTACAACGACGACCACTGCGGCGGCTCCTGTCACAACGACTACCTCCACCTCAGTAGCTCCTGTGACGACGACGACCACCACCACTACCACCACCACCACCACCACCACCGCTGCTCCTACTATGACTACCACCACTGCTGCTCCTGCCAATACTGCCACAACTGCATCTGCTGCCACAACGGCCACCACTGGAACTGCTACCACAACACCCTCGACAACAATGCCCACCACCATGTCTGCTGCCACAACGCCCTCCACAACAATGGCCACCACTGTGTCTACTGCCACGACGCCCTCCACAACAGCCTCCACTACATCTTCTGCCTCAACGTCCTCCACAACAGCCACCACCGTGTCTTCTGTCACATCCACATCTCCCACAGCAACAGC
Organism: Euthynnus affinis; assembly: GCA_029490765.1. Classification (NCBI taxonomy): domain Eukaryota; kingdom Metazoa; phylum Chordata; class Actinopteri; order Scombriformes; family Scombridae; genus Euthynnus; species Euthynnus affinis. Next base: position 2,445,100 of record CM055850.1, on the reverse strand, counting down.
CACCACTGTGTCTTCTACCACAACAACGCCCTCCACGACAACAGCCACCACTGCATCTTCTACCACAACAACGCCCTCCATAACAGAGAGCACAACAACGCCCTCCACAACAATGGCCACTACTGTGTCTGGTGCCACAGTGAAGCCTGCCACAACAACAGCCACCACTGTGTCCTCTTCCACAACGACAACCTCCACAACAACGGTGTCCTCTTCCACAACGACTCCCTCCACAACAGCAAGCACCACGGTGTCTTCTGCATCAACGACTCCCTCCACAACAGCAAGCACCACGGTGTCTTCTGCATCAACGACTCCCTCCACAACAGCAAGCACCACGGTGTCTTCTGCATCAACGACTCCCTCCACAACAGCAAGCACCACGGTGTCCTCTGCATCAACGACTCCCTCCACAACAGTAAGCACCACGAGTGCCAGCTCAACAACGAGCAGCTCTTCTTCCACAGCGACGAGCGCCAGTTCGACTATGACCAGCAGCGCCTCTTCTCCACCTCCTCCAACAGGCTCTAGTGTTGGCAGTAGCACTACAGTCAATTCTCCCACGCCGTCTCCCACGCCGTCTCCCACGCCGTCTCCCACGCCGTCTCCCACGCCGTCTCCCACGCCAACACCCTAAATGTCCCCCCCAATCCCCCTACATCCCCAAATAAACCAAAGCATTAGTCAGTATGAATAATTTCATTTATTTTGGTTTGTAAGTGAAGTTTATCTTAAAGAATGATTGTGTACTTTGAAGTCAAAATGACATTGATATATTGAAAAGAAATAAATATTTAAAATAAATAAATAAATAAATGTGACAAAGAAAAGTCTACTTCTACATTTCTATCAGTGTTCAAATTACAGAAGGGCTCTCCAGAAGAAGTGTTAGCCCCCCAATAAAATTAAAATTACATAAAATCAAGATCTAATGTTCTTGCTCATTTTAAATGGGCTTTAACAACTCTGCTTTGCGGCTGACATGATGGCAGACAATTTGTGTAACACAAATGATATGTCATGATATGTTCATGGTGTTTTTATGTATAATGGCTTCTGCCTTGTGCATCTACAGGTAATTGTGTTGTAGATTCGTTGTCAGATCAGTGATTCTCAATTGAATACTCTATGCGTCTGAAGCGCACATACAGCACATTCAGTTCAGCAGCATTGCTCATCATTCCTTAAATGTATTAAAGCTGAGTATCCCGTTGGTCCGTCAGACTTTTACTCTTCCTGATCACACACCTTTATGAAGCAGGTTTCTCCTTTATGGAAATGCAATGAGACACAATATGTAGAGTAGGCCAAAATTTGTGTGGTGAGTTTAAATACTAGTATTTCTGTAGTGTAGTTGCTCGAACTGGTAAACTGTCGAGATAACATCCTGGAAGTTGGTTCAACTTTAATTTTCCATAGACAATGTTATGTGACTCCTAGTTGGATTGACATAGATAGAGACCACCATTATAAAAGAGACTGTAAAACTGTTAACTGCCCATGAAGGTTTTACATTTTTTAACTTTAAAGCCTAGAAGAGAGATCTTAGAATCTGGGACATCACCCCAGTGTAAAGTCTATAGGCTGAATGGGAACTGATGCATATTCAGTCAAGCAGTTCGCATTTGACTGAATATGCATCATCTTTGATTCTGGTACCACTTGGATTAGCATGAAACTCTCTAGGTTAAATCACCAGAACAAAAGAACAACTGTTAGAAAATGTCTGGTTCTTTAGTAAAGAGTCAAAGGTACAAGACTGTGTGCATAAACATTTTGGAGTACAATTCAACTACAACCCCCAATGTGCATTTCAGCAAAAAAAAAACACAAATCACTGAGCTTACATAATTTTGCTGAAACAAAGTTGAAATAATTGAAACTGGTTGTCTTGATATAATCCATAATATATCGTTATTTAGGAGAATCCTGAATTATATGTTCAACAACACAGAGGAGATTGTTTAAATATTTGAAATGGGGGAAATAAACTTTCGGCACAAGAGATTCTCCCCACTTCACAACTCTATTTACCCACTCTCGCTGCGCTTGACTCCAGCCTTTCTCTTCTCTCAAATTCATAATCTTGTTGATACTGCCAGGCTGCTACTCAATCACCCCTTTAAAAAGGAAGATAAGACATTAGAGGTTAGCTCCATGTTATAGCTCCCAAACCCACAAATTAAAGCAAACATTGTGAAAACTTCAAAGGATTTAGCATTCCACCAAACTAGAAGAATCTCACTTAATCTGGCAAGATAGTCTTAAAACATATACGTATAGGAATATATACTAATCATTAAAAGAGGAGAATAAACAGCCCTAGGTTCCTTTTCAACCCTTTGGCCAAGCTTGCAAAGAGTCATAACTCTATATATCTAACCTGATATATATTTAGACTGTTTTTTTTTTAACTTCAACAATATCTTCAACTAAACCATCAACAACCTCATGATCAGTATGTCTTTAGTAACAGGCTATGTACCACAGTCCTTTAAAGTAGCTGTAATTAAACCTCTTAAGAAGCCTACTCTTGATTCAGGCATTGTAGCCAACTGGAATCCTATATACTCTTATCTTTCTCTCTAAGATCGTTGAGAGAGCAGTCACCAATCACTTGTGTGACATTCTACATAGCAATAGTTTACCTGATTTTCAGTCAGGATTTAGAGCACATCCTAGCACAGAGACGGCACAGGTGAAAGTTACAATGATCTCCTAACTGATTAGTCTTGTTAGATCTTAATGCTGCATTTGACAACATTGACCATAACATCCTGTTACAGTGACTGGAACATTTTGATTGGCATTAAAGGATCTGCATTAAGCTGGTTTAAATCCTATTTATCTTATCAATTTTAGTTTTGCACATGTCAATGATGAGGTTCCTCAAGGTTCTGTGCTTGGACCAATTTTGTTCATCTCATATATGCTTCCCTTAGGTAATATTACTTGGAAACACTCATACATTTTGCAAATAACACTCCATGCTATGCAGATGATATGGAATTATATTTATCAAAGAAGCCAGGTGAAACCAATCGGCTAACCCAGATGACCTGTAATTTTCTGCCAATAAACTCAGACAAATCTGTTATTGTGCTTAGCCCTAAACACCTTAGACATACATTATCTAATGATATAGCTACTCTAGCTGGCATTGCCTTTGCCTCCAGCTCCACCGTGAGGAATCTGAGAGTTATCTTTGATAAAGATATGTCCTTCAACTCCCACATAAAACAAATTTCAAGGACAGCCTATTTTCACTAACATAATATTGCAAAAATCGGGACATTCCTGTCTCAAAAAGATGCAGAAAATCTAGGCCATGCACTTGTTACTTCTAGGCTGGATTATTGTGATTCCTTATTATCAGGTTGCCCTGACAAGTCTCTTAAGACTCTCCAGCTGGTCCAGAATACAGCTGCATGTATACTGAAAAAAACTAGAAAAAGAGATCATATTTCTCCCATTTTAGCTTTGCTGCATTGGCAATCCAGAATAAAATTTAAAATCCTTCTCCTCATCCACAAAGCCCTTAATGGCAAGGCGCCATCATATCTTAAAGAGCTCATAGTACCCTATTATCCCACTAGAGCACTGCGCTCCCAGAACGCAGGCTTACCTGTGATTCCTACAATCACCAAAAGCAGACTGGGAGGCAGAGCCTTCAGTTATTAGGCTCCTTTCCTGTGGAACCATCTTCCAGATTTGGTCCAGGGAGCAGACACCCTCTCTATGTTTAAGAGTAGGCTTAAAACTTTCCTTTTTGATAAAACTTACAGTTTGGGCTAACCAGGATTGCCTTGGACCAGCCCTTAGTCATGTACCATAAATGCATACTACGTGGCTTTTTCCTTGGAGTTTTTGTGCTTTCTCACCTCACATGAAACTCTAGAATCTGAGGGATGGTGGCATGGTCCTGTGGATGTCCTGCCTTGACACGTTCTCTGGTTTTTATTGCTATTATTATTACAAGTCATATCTCTATTATTATTATTGTTTCATTGTTATTATTGATATTATGCTTCTCTGTGTCTCCCCCTCTCTCCCCCTCAATCTTTCTCTCTCAACCCAACTGGTCAAGGCTGCCAACCTAGAGCATGGTTCTGCTTGAGGTTTCTTCTTGTTAAAGAGGCGGTTTTACTTGCTGCTTTCACCAAGTGCTTGCTCATGGGGGAATGTTGGGTCTCTCTAAATTAAACAGTTTGGTCTAGACCTGCTCTATGTGAAAAGTGCCCTGAGATAACTTCTGTTGTGATTTGGCGCTATATAGATAAAATGGAAGGGAATTGAATTGCATTGAATTAAAGTGCAAGTACTTCAAAATTGTACTTAAATACAGTTGCTGTGTGAATAGATGTTTACAGTGTTCCTTTTTCTTCTTCTCTCTTCTAGTCTTTGTTGGTCCAATACACATGGCTCCATAAATTCTGTTCTCCATAACAACAGCCATAAACGCCTGTCCTAAACTGCCCAAGTAACTCATATGTGGGGAATTTACATCAGGCCATTGTGAGACTGCAGGATCTGAAATGAGTGCATATTTCCTCTTCATCATATGGGCTGACAGCAGTAAGAGCTTCAGTGACACAATAGATCATCAATTAATCTGCCAGTCAATCAACAGGAAGGTAATCCGTAACTGTTCTAACAATAGTGCAAACAATTTTTGGGAATTCTTCCAGCAATTAAGTTAAACTAAAGCTAAGTTCATCTTCTCATATGGGTCTTTAGAGTTGGAACTTATCACGTATTTTTCGGATAAATCAATAAAACAGATTAAATTACTCGAAAAAAGCTTATTTTACAAAAATAATGAAATTGCAACACAACTCTTTACATACTGTTTACACATTTCTATTATGGCACTATATTGCAAAAAAGAAAACAAACAAACAACCCCCCCCCCCAAAAAAAACACCTTCCCCCACAGTCCAGTGTTTTTCAGTCCCTGTTTATACTGGCACACAGTGGGGTAAAATAAATTGGCTTTCCCCCAAAAGCCAGTCACCTACTTTCCCTGTTCATCATGCCAGTCATTGAAATACTCTCTCTGTGGCTGTAGGCAAAAGGGAGCCTGCTACGCCATTGGTTGTCCTAATCTATTGTTGCTTGGCTCCATGGTGTTGGTATTTCCCAAATTTGTCTGCATGACCTCTAAGGACAAAAACACCTGAAATAACTCCAGTGGTGGTTATCAACTGTGGCCCAGGTGCTCATGCAGGTCCGAACACCGGTTTTGGTGGATGAATATCATTCTCATCCATGTTGTGCCACCTGATGTGGTTCTAGTAGAGGGAGTGGGCTCAACCTCCCTCAGCTTCCTCTTCTGCTTTATGGGTGCTTTTCATTTGGCTAACGTGTCTCCTCGATTTCCTCACTCACATCTTAGCTCCTCCCAGTGAGGATGATAGAGAGAGAGAGATGTGAGAAAGAGACACGAGGATGGAGGAATTCAGTTAACCAAACGTGACGTCTTCACTCACTCCAACTTCATTTTGACGAGATGGCAACTACTCATAATGCACAGCCTCTCAACTGTCAAATATGTAAAGCCAACTATCATATGTATAAATGATTAAGTAACAATTTAAACTCTAAAGTTTAAACCTAAAATTCATATACAATTAATTAACACTTAGGAAGGAAAACACCTGTTAACTGCTCCAATGTATATTTTTTATTATAGATTTATAGCACCATCTGGCTGTCACAGAAGAAGACATAATTTAAAACTGTTAATCACTGAAAGAAAAAAAACTGACATAAAGGAGTAATTAAACAGCTATAGCCTGCAGAGTATGTTTGAATAAAATATTGCTTATTTAGTTTGTGAAAGTCTGACATCAGCTGTGCGGTGTCATATTTTCCTCAAGGAGCTGAGATGTACTTGAAATGGAAAAAGAAGAAAAGAAGGAAAAATAAGTTACAGTTAGAGTGTTTTTTTTTAATGAATGATTCATGATTCAGTTATTTTTATTTTATGAATAAATATGAACAGCCACTGTTGGTACTGTCATTCCTGTTCCACGGGTAGTTTTCCTGATCTACTGTATTGCAACAGCATGGCTGTTTACTGTCCTGTCAGATAAGCTGACCAAGCATAAAACATTTGATCAAAGGGGTAGTGCCATTCAGTAAAAAAAATTCCTTAGAGGATACATCTGTGTCAGCGTTGTGTGAAGACTGAGTCAGGTAAGGACCGAAAGTAGTGCTACCAAGGCTTAAGTGTTTTACGGGTGGAACAGTGTAATTTAACTGTCTAACCTAACCCCTAGGAGGCAGTGTAGGCTTAACAGAGCCCAGAGGTAAGTTTTTGCCCCAGGGCCCCATAAGCAGGTCAATCTGGCCATGTGTTCATTGGATTGGTGTGCTAAAAACTATAGATGGGATTTTGTAAGATTCAGTGTGTAAGCCTTTTCTCTGTTTTTACTGTATAAGTTCAGCAGTCTCCCACTGCTTCAATTTTGTATAGTGCTGTACCCTAGCTATCAAATTCAGCAAGTTTATGGTTCAAGGTCCAGTGTATAATATGTGTGGTATTTAGCAGCCTTTAAGGGTGAGGTTCTAGATTGAAGCACTCTGCACATATGATCAAAACCACACCAAAGGCATTCTATTTACTGCTGTGGATGAAGATGCTCTCAGGGCATTAAAGACACCCATGATTCACCTCACTGCTGCTCTCCGCAGAGTTGTGCAGAACAGCAGCAGCAGGCGGAAGACAGTACCATTACACATAGAGTTAATTTACCATTTCATACATTTTATACAATTGTACATGTGAAAATAATTGTATTTAATCAAGAGTAGGATTTACATGTAAGTTAATGTGGTACATAAGGGTACACCTCTCCTGACTTGGTCTGCAATTCTTCTAGTATTGCGGCTGTGAATGTCACAGACATGGTGAATAATGCCGGCCTGTGATTTCCTAAATAAATATGATCCTCATGATATCAGATTTTGGTTCCAAAACAATACAAAATGTGCATTTCTGGTAGTTGCCCACTGAATCTAAAACGCATAAGGCTCTCACTGGAGCCAGTGTTAGGTTTGTCCATTCTGCACTACTGTAGAAACATGGCGATGCAACATGGCAGCCACCATGGAGGGCGACCTGCTCCCATGTAGATATAAAGGGCTTATTTCTAAGGTAACAAAAGCACAACAATTATTTTCAGTTGATTAGACACAAAGTAAAATAAAGGTATAAATAATCTATTCAATTTTTGCCAAGTCTGTTCTTTTAGATGTTTCTAAATATTACACACTGGACCTTTAAATAACCTACCTGAAAACCAAAACAGTGCACTGTCATACCCATTGTTCTACAGTGGAACCCAGTGGTTAGATACTTGATCAGGCACAGAAGGAATTAATACATGTAACCAAGATGTCTTAAATCTTGGTAGGCTCATTGTCTGTCCAGAACATGTTATTTGCTCTGTTCCCATGAGTTGTGCTCTTTGGAGGGGGCATTCCCTACTGCCCTCAAGCCCTCTCCAGCAGGCCAGCAGAGCTAGACAAATAAGACCTGGGGTCCAGTCAATTTGTCTGGACAAATGTGGGGATTTGGGGCCACAGCAAACTATGCAGGGACGAGTGCTAATTGTTTGTGTGCCAAGCAACTCCCCTCAATCCCCTGGTCTCTCAAGTCACTCTATTCACCCCGGTCTTTGTCTGGTAAGTAACTTGAACCTGACACATCGGACCAGAGAACGTGGAATTAACGTAAACCCCCACCCACCCCTCATTTACAATTGCATTCTGTCTCATGACAAATCAGTCCTTTGTTCACACATAAAATGTAATAAAATGTGATTTTTCTTTTTATAAACTTTTGGGTTTCATCACTCCGTCATGTCTTCCATACTCTCAGCTCAATGAATGAGGGGATCACGATAGGGGGGTGGACAAGGAGCAGATGGGTGTGTGGAATTTGTGGCCCCTTGTACCTCCACCTCATGGTCAACAATAAGCGGAGGCCACACTGCATCACTACAAGTGGTTGACACAATCTGAGAAAGTGGCTGGAGCCAGGCGTCACCTCAGGCCCCTGTCCTCCACCAGTCCAACCAGGCCCCTCTGTGCTCCCCTGGCATGCTGATCAGAGGATTAGGCAGCCCCAGAAGCAGCGTCAAGTCAAGAGTATGCTCGAGAAAGGGACAGGCATGTAGGGAAAATTAGATGCATGCCGGTCTCACAGGCACCCACACCCACACAAGAATGCAAGCAGAGATGCATCATGAGAACCAAACACTTGCCTGCAACAGCATCAGCTTGTCAGTAGAGGACACCAAAGTGCCGCCACACAGTGTTTGCACTGGGAGGAAATAATGAACTATATAAAACATGATAAATAACAAAAAAAAATATCAGTACTTCAAATATTAAATGTATTCATTTCATTTTACTGGAGGAGAAAGTGTGTAAAATGCATTATTATCTGTGAGATTCTCTGTGCTCACCTTAAATCTGATGAGTACATGTTGGCATAAATGATGTTATCACAACTACTTTGAAAGCCAACTGTCAAAACTTGAAGCCTCCAGTGCACATAGCCTACGCTGAATGAAGGAGGACACACCTTGAGTCCAGCAGTTAAACCTTTGACCTTTTTTGGTAGAACCACATCAGAAACAAATTACTATTAATTAAAACATATCTGGAGGGGATCTTTGTTTTCTTATTTGGGGTTCGTTCTTAGGCAAGAACTGAATCTATGTACACTTGAGAGCACACTTACACACATTTGAGTGTTGACATGTCTCTGCAAAATAATTAGTTATTACTTCAGTTCTACAATTGTATATTATTATGGGATTTAAATTAAAATAGTATTTTTTAAATCATTTATAATATTTGTAATAGTCATTGTAATTAATTATATATATATAGTAAATAATTATTTAACAAAGCATTATTGTCTTTTAAAACAAATAAACACAAACACCAAGAGGATATGCATTGTCACCTTCTCTCCTGGGACAACAGACCACTATTTATAGCTTGCAATTAATCTCAAGAAAGAAACACATCATTTAAAACTCAATTAGGTTTCAATATTTGCTAGTTTGGCAGAAACCCAGATCAGGTGGCTGATAAAAACAGAAGCAAGAATTAAAGTCCTACTGAAATCACATTTAATCGTCCCCCTTTACAGTCAGAAATAATGTCAACATGTTTTCAAATGTATTTTTAATAGGTTTGTATTGGTAGAGTGAAGAAAAAAGGTACTGCAGTTGAACAGCTAATTAGCTACCTAGCCTGCAAACTGAATTTAGTGGTGCACTTTTGCTCCGTGGTGAATGTTTGTTTTGTGGCTCCTTCAACAACCTAAAGCGAAGGACAAGACATGTTCGTGTTTGTAAGTTAGATAAGAAGAACAACAGTGGCACATCAGAAAATGATATCCAACTGTCTGCATTTCAGTGGTAAATAACTTTATGGAATAATTAACAACATCATTAAGCAGCACTTGGTTTGGGAGATTAAAGATCACATTTTTTTCAGAAGTTTACAAACTGAGCAGCTTTGTATAAGAGAATTTTTGTAACAATAGGTCAATGCAAATGAGCACCGGTTATTTGGTTACACCAACCTGCCCTCTTAGTGGCAGTGGGTCAGTATCTGTGAATTTACAGTTCTATTGTCAGTATTTTTAATCCAGGCGGGAGCTTGGTCTTGGTGCATGGAACAATTAATGTACCCTCCCCCCTCTCCACTGTGAAGGTCTGTCAGCCACTGGTTGTGAACCAGCAAAAAGGTTAATCTCCTCCAGCTCCATTTTGTTTATAAAAGGTAATTATTTTATGGAAATGTAAAAGAAGTTACACAGTTGGTATTACACGAGTAGCTGATGTGAAAAGTTAAAGTTTGTGATTATTGTCTAGTTTGGTCATGGTAAGATGGTTGTGCTAGCCACCATGTTGCCATGCAACATTAGTGGTGTTTTTTGAGGGGCTTAAAGCTATAGTTATTCTGCATTCTGCATTTTAATCAAGGTAACGGTCCGTTTCATTTGCTCACCTGTCAATAGTGTCATACCCCCTCTACCAAAAAGTATACAGCACAAGATGCATGCGGCAACGTTGTGTTTCAACTTTGTAGAACCAGATAACTTTAGGGCATGATAATGAAGGCAAAACAAGACACCTTCATTACATTCCCACTTTAAAAAAGCTTAAAAGCTGTCTTGAGAAACAAACTGTTTGGACCTGAGGAACTTTTTAATAAGTGAGGGAATGACAGAGAATGAGATATCAGCTTGACCTCAAGAGGACCTGGAGTCAACAGACGTTTGTGTTGAAGGGAAACCCTTCAGAGATAGTGTTGCCTGTGACATTGGAGACAATATTGGGTCCCACTGTCTTAGAGGATTTACTGAACTTTTCAGCTGTGCAGAATATTTTTGTAGGTGTCACATTAGAGAAGAGGATTTTCAAAGAAATTCTCTTTCTATAGCAAGAATGCAGATGACAGAATGCAAGCTAGTTACAGTGAATCATTGCTGGAGTTGGAAAATAACCCAGATATGCATGTTTGTCCACCAGAATGTGTCTCCCTTTTATAGTGGCCACTTGAGCAAGGTCATGACAATAGTTGACTATGATTTAGTGATGAACTTGCAGTTCCTAGTAAAAATAAGGAAGTGGTTCAGTTACGATGTACTTAACAGCAGAATTTTGAATTACAGGAGAGAGTCCGAACAAGGCTAATGTTCTACCTATTAATGGGAAACTTGGGGGACATGCCTCCCAAAACTGGTGGCCTCTTCGGTTCTTGCCTACACTCTTAAAAGACTGCTACTTAGGCAGGTGAATAAGCATGTGTGTGCTCTCGCAGAATCACAGGCTGCCTACATGAAGTTGGGGCTGATTGCATGCATTACAGTGAAGCAACAAAAGACTGGGCTTGTGCTTGGACAGAAAAGAGGAAGTCTTGATCCAGATCATGGTGTTTTTGAAGTATAGGATTTGATAAAAATGTATGAAGCATTTCATGGATCCAAACATCACTGAATGAATACATTTAAATGTCAAATTGCATGTCGAAAATATAGAATTTTATAGAAACTTAAAAAGGAAAATGTATCAGATAAACGTTATTGTAATGTTGCAGTGATTGAAGTGATTTGATTCATTTACAATATGTACTGTGTCATTCCTAAAGAGATTAATGTTTAATGCAGATTATTTACAGCTTATTATGTAATATGATACATCAATTATTTGCAGATTATTATTATGTAATAGTAATATTATGATATGAATGGTGCAGGAAATTAATGCCAGGTCTTGTTCACTCTGTTGTTGTCACTATGGTCAACGTACACTTCTAAGGTAAAACGAGCAAAAATGCCAGAGCCTCAACTCTTCCTCATTTCTTTTAGCCTGGCAACGACTGATGGGTGACTGATGAACTGCTGTTCAGTTCTTCCCTATACAGTTTACAGTCCCCTTTGAACTGAGCATTTTTTGCTTCCTATGGTTTAGAGTCTTACTTAACATGGCTGAATACTCTGTGCAGTCCACTTCGCAGGGAACTACAAGGCGATCAGAACACCTTCTCCCCCTCTCTCTCCTTCTCAATTCAATTCAGTTCAATTTAATTCAATTCAATGGGCTTGTCCTGTCCAAATATCTGTACAGTACAAAATAATAATACTGTGAACTATGTGTGTGTGCGTGCATGCATGTGCTTTGTGTGTCTCATTCACTGTCACTCAGGTTGTGGCATGTTGATACAGACTGGGCAACAAGATTTGTCCTGTCACAACGGCTGCATTAGATTTGAGACAACACTACCCTGTTGAAAGTCACTGTGCAACTATGTACATAGCGTACACAGTGTACCTCATGGAAGTGTACTAATGGTACATCTTAATTGAAACACACTGACTCTCTACTGTTGGCTTGTCAATACAAACGATGGGGAGAACAGAGAAACGCCATGAAACCATTTAATTCCTATGAAACTTTGATTTGAAGTGTCTTTACTGAGTGTTAGGGGGTGCATGTATCATTCAGCAGAACTGACTATTATTCAGCTGCTGAGTAATGCATCCCCTATTATTTCAGCTTAAGTCATTATTAAATGAAATTCACACTGTCGAGTCAAAATGGGCCAAATGATCCCCCCCATTAACTTTTTATCATGGACAAAATTAAAGTCAGGGAGAGTCTGTCATCACAAACATCACAAACAGTAGACCAACCATTTCTTTCAATTAAATGTCAATAAATCAGTTTAAATGTTTTTTTTCTGGAATATGATAAAGAAATGCATTCCAGTAATTTTAATAAAGTCTAAATTGCATTGTAGTAATGCAGTGGTAAACCAGACAAATGAAACAAGTGGCATCTATATCTCTGACAGGAGTAGAGACTTTTTAGGGCCAGATAACATTCTAATCTACTGTGCCTTTTAGTTCCTTCTTTCAAATGTTCCACATAGGTTTCCTTATGGTGCGTTATAATTCGTTTTTTTCTGATTGGTGTTTTGAAAGCAGTGCTGGTGTGGGACTGGTCAGAGTGTGTCTGAGAAGGGGCAGTTAGTCTCAGTACCTACTGACATAGGGGACTCTTTTCTGGGCTCAATGGAGGGTGTCTAGGGCTCTCTCTCTCTCTCTCTCTCTCTCTCTCTCTCTCTCTTTAGAGCCACTTAAGTAGTAGTCCATACTCAAACCACCCTGGTGCACTGCTAGTAACACATTGTGAGTTCTCTCTATTTCTCTCTGTTTATCTCGCTCTCTCCCTGTCCTGTCTCTCTCTCTGACACCAGCTATCTCTCTTCCTGCCTCTCTAACTCTAGATCCCTCTCCTTGCATCTCTGACACACGACCACATCTCAAGTATAATGCTAGTGTAATAATTTAAGTGAATCATTAAAAGGGAACAATGGCCGTAGTACACCTTTGAGTCACATGAGAGAGCTTGTTGGCATTTCTGCCACACTCACGGTTTCCGTCAAAAACCTTTCTTTTACAATTGGTAAGTTTTTATTTTCCAGAATCTTTCTTTGTTTTGACACATTCTGATTAAATCTTTTAATTGTTGTATGTCAGTGATCGTCAGTAATATATTTTTCTATTTCTTTTATAGCCTTCGTCTTACCCGTAGACAAGAAGCAAATCCACCTGTCCCTCTGTAAAAACTTTTAATAAGGTATTTAATAAGTAGATGTACTTGTTGCCGTGTTTGTTTAAGTTTTTTTTTTTTGTGATGTTAAGAGAGAGAGAGAGAAATGAACTAGTAAACTTGGAATAATTTAGAGATAAGAAACTTTTCCCTGTTTCTTATCTTTAATCTTATCTTATTTTTTAAATAAGAGTTATAATCACTGTAGGTACAATGTTAACTAACACAAAAGTTCCATATTTATTGCAATAGGTATAATATTGACAAAAAAATTCTTTCTTTTTTTTAAGTGTACGTAAATCATTTTGCAGTTTTTATATTGTAGGTAGACCATTAAATAACAGAATTTGTCTTGTATTTTCAATGTAGGTGCACCATAAAATAACAGAAGTTGCTTTGTTTTTTCACTGTTGGTACAGAATTAAATAATAGAAAATATCCTGTTTTTATACTGTAGATAGACCATTTAAAAAAACAGAAAATGTCCTGTTTTTTTTTTTTTTTTTTTTTTTTTAACTGTTTTTACTCTCCAATGTCCTCAATTTCTATTGGAAGCACTTTTGTCATTTTTACACACAAGAGCAATCATACACAAAAGGGATTTTTCAAAATATCCCCACTTTTCAAAATGTTTTTACTTCACAGAAATGTTCTGACCCTCTATAAATATCCTCACTTCCCAAATATGTTCTCATTTTTGACAGAAGTACAAGAGCACTAACACACACACACACACACACACACACACACACACACACACACACACACACACACACACACACACACACACATTAACACAAGTTCCTACAAATTTTTAACAGGGTCATTAGAAATGCTCCCTCCCACAATTTGCAGCCCATTCAATCTTCTTGTGTTTTGTGTGTTTGGTTCTGCCTACCGATCAGGAGGCAGGTGGTCAGCAGAGCTCACACAGTTCTGCTTTAAAGTGAAGCCAAGAAAGCGTGGCCTCTTCCTGAGTATACCCCAGTAGTGACCTCTTCTGTGATCCTCCTCACCCCTGAAACACACACACTCTCTCTCTCTCTCTCTCTCTTGGACACCTTGTTCAACTCAGCAAGGGGCTGCTGGCTCTTCTAGTGCTGTGCGTGGGGGGGCTTCTATGTAAGTTAAAAGGGAATCAGCAGGACAAAAGCACATAAAACAGGGTCTGTGCTGTTAACATCTGCATACTCCTGGTCTGGAGGGCAAGTATAAGGCCATGTCCATACTAATGTGGATATTGTATCTGTAACTACTTTTTTTTCCACAGTGAATTTGAAAAAAAAAAAAGTTTTGTGTTGTAGTGTGGACCAGTTGTTGTACTGTATTTAAAAGCTCTACAACAGCGTGTCCCAGACCTCATCTCTCTGTGTTCATTTGAATGGGGGCAGTGTGTGAACATGAGACATAAATACACCTGCTAGGACCAGTACTAGCTAATTGGTGGTCCAGAATACCTTCCAGGGCATTAAACCACTACCTTATTGTTTTTCAGTTTTCTCCACTGCATGGATTTATAATCTTTTATTACTCTATAATTATGTCCCATCTTTTTTAATAGTTTCTCTGCACCGTTTGGCTGTGTTTATTATCCCCATTTATGTCAGATTTTGAAGAAATCTTCTATTCAACCTTTTTTGCTTCAAACATCTAACTTCAGTTCCCTCTGAATGGCTGCCTCTCCCTCAAACACTGATGAGGGCCTAGTCATATTCATATGTCCGACAAGTGTTCACCAAAAAAGTTTGGATACAGTAATATAATGGTGCATACTGTTGTTGTGCTTGTTGGCAATAGCAGTCATCCTTGTTGTGTTATGATGACACATCAACTTGACCAATCACAATCATCAGCACCGCCGGCATGGTACCTGGAACTTGCATTTGGTATCACCTTCTGATACTTGTTACAGATAGGTTGCATGTGATGTTATGTTTTATAAAGTTCCTGTAGCGGGAAAAGGCTATATGTGACTTTTTGACTGAGGGTATGCAGCAGTCCAGGAACAGTAAAGAACAGTAAATTATGAGCCATGATCAGTCACTACTGATACTTAAGCTGTTGTCTGATAATAAAAACAGAAAGACATTTTGATATCCTACCACACAACAGAAGTTTAACCTGCTAAGACCAAACCAAGTATCTGTTCTTGTGAATCAAAATGATCTGCCCATAAAACCCCAACCCTTACTAGATGGTGATGGACATTTTTTTTTTTTTTGTAGACTCAAACAGGAGAAAGAAGAGGAGACTGAACCATTTTCTTAAAGTTGGACCACATTTGATACATCACTTTCAAGTTTATGTCCATTAATGCGGAGACGGCCAAAGACAAGTGGAAGCTGGTTGAGTGATTGTTTAGCACTGTGTGTTTCTGTTTGCAGATCCACATGCACATGCGCCTGCTTTAGGAGTCGCAGGTTGGGCACGCACGCCACAATATGGGCTTTAATTCAGACCAACAGCCTCTCTGTCAAAAAGGAGGGGACAGAGCAATTAGCCCCACGGAGGAAAGAGAAAGAAAGAGGGAAGAAAGATGTGAACGAAGGGAATTGTGAATTTGACAAATTAAATGGTGGCCGTCATTAGCATGTGGCTGAGTCGGGGTGTATTCACTGGATCCTTGAATGCATATTGCTTCACTACCACAGGCATACCCCCACCTCTCTTCTTCTCAGTCTGTCCATCATCCCCATGGCCACCTTTCACTTGTAATCACCCTATTTGGCCTCCTTTTTCATTCGGTCTCTGCAGCTTTTCTGTCACCTTCATCTTTTTATTCCATCACGCTGACTGGAATAGAGTCCCTGGAATCCCTGAATCAAAACAAATTAAGCCGGATAATTAGATGTCGGAACAATTGAAATGTCAGACATAGTTGGTAGGCTCAACACCAGTAACAGCATAAGCTAATCTTTCCTGTATTAGAACCAAATATAAATGTGATACGGTGTTTATAGAGCGACAGGGCAAAAACCATGGATGTTACTCGTCCATTTTTAGAAGACTTTAAGGACACATTAAAAACTCATTTTGACTTGGTTCAGTCTTTCACATTGCAGACGGCTTGACGCAGCCTCTGTTTGAGCTGACTTTCACTCAGCTTGTTGTCTCTGCTATATGAGCCTGGAAAAGAGCAAAGTAGCAGACTCAGTGTGGTGCCTTTTCCTCCATTGTGCAGAGATCTCCTCATGGCAGCTTTCTCCTGTCACATTAGTGCACATCAACACACTAAGGAACACGCAACCCACACAGAAAGGAGGTTTGTCCTCTGCGTTTTACTCTTTCTGCTCGGTATAAATTCAGTCAGGAGTTTTGTATTCTTGTTGACACAGAGAGGTAATTTCGCAGGTAATCCTCAATTAAGGATCATCATTAATTAGATTAAGGACTGAATGCAAGCAGCTGGTGAATTGAGTTTTCATCAGTCTGCATGGTAGAATTTGTAACTTATTAAAGTAATGCTGACTCGACCATTTAGTGGACAGCTTGTGGAATTGTATATGCTGTTTACATATATACAAGTACATATACTGTAGGCTACTGTTTAGAACATCCCTATTTTTCCAGTTGTTGTTGAAATTTAGGAAGTTCGAGTGGACCTTGGACCAGAAGGGCTACTACAGTATTTAGCAGAGCCATGCACTGTGGTCCTACTCTCATTTTGCAGAGGCAACCCTGTCTCCTTTAAATTATGTATATGTATTGCTAAATGTTTTTTTTCCCTAATACTCCAGGCAGTGCTACATTGGTGTACAGTAGTGGTAGTGCACAGGGAGGTGGTCAGAGTGGGTGTAAAATAAAACATGGGACACCCATGTGTGGATAGGTTTATGCTACAAAACTCACTGTGGTTGGAAAACCTTTGTGGTTTTGGTTCACTGTTTATAAAGACATGATGTTTTGTGTCATCATTGACTTTTTTGAAATATTTAACCAAAACCATAGTCTTTTCTTAACCTTAACAAAGTGCTTTGAGTTGCGTAAACCAGACTGATCAGATATTGTAGCTGACATACGTGAACAATCAAAAGCGGTGCATGGTGAAGCCTAATTCATAATAATATACATTTTCTATGGGATGCGAACGGTTCGCTTCTTAAGGCAGTGTAGCCAACAGCGTGTGATGCACATCAAACACTCACACCTGCTGTTTTCTATGTTAAATCCTACACATGAACCACTGACACAACAACTCTCCAGAAAAGCAGCAGTTAGTTAGCAGTTAGATTTCATTTCACATATCAACTACTGTAACCTGTCTGTAGAGTGTGCCTATGACTACTGTGTGTGTATGTACATGGTAAAGAACATGTCACCCAGTGTAACCTTGTGGATAATAGTTGTTGCACAACAATGGAGGTCTATCGTGCAGAGCTATAAGGTATGACGTCTTAGCTACACAGGCAATTGTTAGTAGGTTGTTGGTTTTGGTCTTTTTATGACATTTGTTGACAATAAGAGTAATATTAAATATTGCCAGCCTCATCCTTTAAAATGGTCAAAAACAAATTGAAATGCCCATCATCTTCTTAACACTTCTTCTTTGCTCTTCCTTCCCTCCTGCTCTCTGGAAATCCCTCTCTTCCAGACTGGCCCTGTATCCCCTTTTTCCCTCTTGGCCTCCCTTTCGCTCTCTGTCTCTCTTCTCCCTCTCCTCAGTGCCTGTTAAGGCTGTGCAGCCTGAGCTGTCAGAGCAGCAACAATCCCAGTCCATTAGTATGGTAATGAGGCTGCGGGCCGACAGGTGGCCTGCTAGACAGCTCAATTAAACTGCTCATTAAAGAGGAAAGTTAACGAAGCTGCAGCCCGGTGCCAGTACGGCTTTAACACACAATGTGATGTCACAGGCAACAAATTGCTGGTGAGTAGGGGAGTGTGTCAGTCTGTGTGTACAAGTGTGTGTGTCTCCCCCCTGTTTGTGTCACTGTGTGCATGTATGTATATGTGTACCGCATGAATGTGTGTGAGTGAGTGCGTCCTAGTATGAGTGTAAATAAGTCGTGTTTGTGTGTGGCCAGAGACTGAAATGACAGGTTAGAGAAACTTAGATGGACATTACTAATAAGGCAGCGATGCAGCTCAGTGATCAGATAAGATGAGAGATGGGGAGGAGATAGGGCAGAGAAAAAAATAAGTCATTCAGACTTGGCCTTTTCCTGGCCCATCAGGCTGCCAGCGTCCAAGTTGTCAGCATCATTAACTGGACAAGAACACAGTAATGGTCTAATTACTATAAAAACAGACAAAACACACAATGGCACAAGTTCCTGTATGGTCTTTCAGTACTCTGCTTATCTAAATGTGTTGAAAAAAACAGTAAGATAAACCAAATAAAGCAAGTGTAAAGAAATCTTGTCTCTATATATATCATCATATCACCCAAACCTACAGTGGGATGTGACCTGTACGAGTACAAACAAAATTAAAATCAAGATGAAGTTTAAAGGAAAATTCCATTTTTCCTTATTCATAAGCATTCATTATTCATCACATGCCATAGACATGTTGTGGGTTGTTGTAATCATCAAGCCTCTCCATAATGGAGTTATTATTATATTTTATATTATTAGAAGGTTCAGGAACAAGATCACGCCCCTCTCTCTCACTAAATTCAATCATCTGCACTTGACTGATTCAATCACTTGTGCATAACTATATAGGCGTGTATAACCCCTTTCTCTTCTGTTCATCTCAGTTCTCACTTGACTTACCACAGGCTTGCACCACAAACACTTACCTCACGTCTGTGCTCCACAATCCACGTTCATCAACAACGTACTGTCCATGACTCGATTCAGCAGTACCAATGAGTTACCTCCTCCACCACCACATCCACACGGAACCCTTCTCCTCCAGACGCTATCCTTATCCGAATATCTGAAGCAAACAGAACAGTTGTTTTAAATGTTCCCCGTGTCTCTTCGGCACAGCTTCAAAATCATAATGTTGATATATTAAAAAGTAAATAAAAACATTTTTAAAAATAAATGAATAACCTTGAGCTTCCCCAGTCACTATGGCATGCACTGAAGAATTTATTGACTGCATTTATCGCCAATACTGTGTGGAGATCCACTTAAAAGTGGCAAATTCCTTCTATATGCTTAAGTTGAGTCCATTTTTTTAGCGCCAAATCACAATGAAAGTTTATGACTCACAACTCTTTCATATGGAACTTCAGTACACTATATATGCATTCTACCTGACCCAGGCGCCATGCCCTCAGCTCAAAAATCCCTAAAGCCTTACAACTTGAGGGAATCTTTCTTCAATGCAATCTGTCTTCAATGCAGTCGGTTAATATTGATTCATTGCTCCAGAGACACCCCCCCAGGTACACTCGTCTTCGACACTGCGCTCACTGGTGCTTTTGCTGTGGCTTCCACCAACCCTCCTTTGTCCCGCTGCTGAACACTGTCTGTGATTGTGCCATTATCTCAAACACCCCTAGACGTTAAATGCCCTATGCCTATGTGCCAACATCTTGCCGTGCATCTTATGCCAAATGTTTGCCCCTCACTTCAGACTTCCTGGCCCACTACCAAACTTTACACACAGACAACCTGTCTCCGTATATTGACAGTCAGTCTATGTTCCTAACCGTACTCTCGCCAATCCTTCCACACCAAAGCCACTTCAACCACTCCCAAATAAGAAATATCAGACCACCTGTTAAAATTAAATAAATAAAATTCTCGACCACTGGTCTTCCCAAGCTTCCATATCTATCTCAACGACATTCAAAGAGCCCGTTCTCACTTAGTCCAATGAAGTTAACTTTAGGGGATGATGGAACAGAAAGCTCATCGAGAAATGTCCCCCACCCTGACCCCCGGGTTCCTAGACACTCCAGCCTCATTGTGATTCCATTCCTCAGTCATCCCCATGCCATCAAACCCCCTTCATCCCTCTCCTCGACCCCATTATCCCACCATACACTACACTCATCCAATCCTGAACCCTCTCAACAATCCAAATAAAATTACTTTTATACCACCCGAATGGCGTGGTCTTTGTCAGTGAACTTGCTGTGAAGCTCAGCAAAAGGTACTATGACTGGCAACAGATTTTATGTGACTACCAGGAAGTATGTCTCTGTGGAAACACAAAGAGAGAAATTCATACTACTATAACTACTATGACTTGGCCAAAAGACATGACAGACTACATGTTGGTACCTGACCAACCTGGCTTGCCGTCTTTCACGACCTGCATAATCTCATCAGAGGGAGGCACTATGGAGTGACTCCCAGGAACAAGAATGTACACTAACAATGGCATCCAAAGTAGTGTGTATGATACTGACTGTTTGGTTGCCATAGTGCCACAAACCTTTCCTCTGTTGCACAGTTCCACGTAGCAGCATGAGCAGCACCAACATCATTCTTCTTTAACTTCAGCATGTTTACAGTTCTGCATGGAAGAGTGCCCTGTGCACCTACTGGTCAGTGTTGTGGAATTCATTGTGGCAGTTGCCATACAAGGTGAGAGAAGGTAAAAAAATGAATACATACTACTTGTTTGGTTGGGATGTCATGTGTCATACCAGATGCGGTATTGGTTGTCATCCATGATAAAATGATAAATTGTTGGACCCAATTCCTGTTTTTGGTCCTGACACCATATGTCTGTGGGTCGGGCTATTATTGGGCTGATACTATATAGTGTGAATCTGGCATAACTCTGTTGAAACCTCATATTAGCCTCTAACAATGCCCATTCGCTTTCACTTTGTTGTATCTATCTGGGTGGGACAACACACACCTTTGTCTGTCTCATCAGTGTGTTATCTTCAGCCAAAACACAAGTCCAATTAGCCAGAATAACTGAAAAAATGCAAAATTTCTCCAAAAGAAGGTGAGAGTGAAAAACCAAAGCTGTGAGAAGTACACTGGATCCACACATTAGACACTATGGGACCTTCTTACATTCTTATAAATTTCCAGTGTATATACATTTGCTCTGTATTTACTGTAGAACTTCTAGAATGACTTTAGAACTACTGTATAAATTTGCGTATACACTGTTTAAAGTGACACTCAATGTAAAGGACAGTGCACTAGTGTGCTGAAAGGAATTTGCAGCATGCTTTTATTCAATTAGCAAAAGTTACATCATATAAATAGCTTCTAGAACAGCTAGACTTATTAATTTAAATTATTAGTAAAAAAGCAAGAACAAACTTCAAATTATTTTGTTGATTTTAAAGTGATGATGATTTCAATATGTAGGTCTTTGAAATTAATTGCCCCCATGAACTCTAATCTGGAATTGTTGACCTATTAAAAGTTCCTTATCAAGATAAATATGCCTCTCTGAGTAAATTGAAATATTAAACTTGTTATTGCTTTCATGGTTTAAGGATAAATTATGTTCTTACAGGATTATAGTATGCGATTATAGTTTTTTTTATTATTCAGTTTTCATTTTAATTTGATTAGTCTGGTTGGAATGGGGATGGAGTGCATTGAGAGCAACATGTTTTAATAGTCTCTCATTGTTTATTATGTATGAGAATAAAGATGTAACACGACATGGTAATCAGTTTGTAACCCTGACCAATTTAGTCTGTAATCCGGGAGCGTGCTCTCTCAAGTGTGAAAATGGGGCCGTATGTGTCATGGTTCTGCCTGTCTCTCTTTCGATCTCTGCGTCTGTGACATGGAGGATCATGGGAGTTAATGGGGTAGGACTCCGGTCAACAAACGGGGTTATGTATGGGCACAAACAAGAACACAGTGAGAAAACAGACCCGCCAGATTCGCTCAAAGCTGTCTGAAAGATGTCTGCCCTTATGAATATGCTAATCCCAGTTTAGCATGAACAAAAAAAAAAGCTCATTAATTAATCAACAACAATGGCCTCCTTTAATGACACACTCACTGCCGTTGGAGACTGAGACTATTGAATGAGTGCATAATATTACACAATATTAGTACAAAAATGTAGGCAACTCATTACTTATTTCACATTCAATGTTCTAAGTTTTCATGAAATATTCCTAAAGCACACTGTAGTTTTGTGTTTTTATATTTATTTAGGTTTACTTGAACAGTGACCACGTAGCAAAAATATCCTTGGCAACACCAAAATCAGTAAGAGATTGTAAAAATGGATAAGAGACAAGAAAGCTGGACACTAACATGTTGACCCTTGTCACTGTGACAGACAGCCAGACACGCAGTCCAAGAGTGTTTGGTCTGAATAAGCTGTTTCACTGCATTGGGTATTAACCTACATAAAACAGACCTCCTCAGCTCAGAGATGATGTGAACCAAACTGGATCCGCACAGACCATTCTGACCACCCCCACAAAACTAGACCAAACCCTCAAACAGTTAGCAATAACACAGAGGGTCCTTCTTTCATGAATCAAGAGCAAAATGTGCATTCAAGTGTGTTCTGAGGGTGTACCAGTGCAACTTTGATATTCTTGTAGCCAGAGGCACCTGGATGTGGGGTCAAATGTCATCATACATTAGAGGTAGGTGAGTTAGTGACTGTGACAATCTTGGCCAATCACATTTGCTTTTTCCTCTTTACAAGCTCTTTTTCTCTCTCTCTAGCCTTAGTGCAAAAAAAGGGAATAAGGTACGAAAAAGTAGTGAGTCAGTTTCAGTCAGTTTGGGTACAGGCCCAAATTGATCACCAGAATCACACAATCAATGTGACTGCAAAAAAACACAAAACAGAAATTTGCTTACACAAAAAATGCTAATTTGGTAAGCGTAACTGACTTGATAAGCCAAGTTAATGTCAATGAACTAAATATTGATTTGACCACTACCTGAACTAGTAAGACAGGCTTGATGTAAGTCATGACACATCAGGAATTCAAAATAAAGATCAGAAATAAGATCAGGATTTAAAAGACCGTCTGATGTACGATTTCAGTATTTACTTCGTTCTGGGAGTTTGCCATTGTCGCATGTTTACATTAATGAATCAAAGTTCAGTGAGGTTCTCTTCACACCATTGTTCCTAACTTAACTTCTGAATTCTCTCTCGCTCCTGACTTCATGATGTTTTCCACTAAGGTCCAGTGAAATTGGTTAGAAACAGAAAAAGGACATTTGTTGGATTATTTGACCACACCCTCTTCCTTCATAACACCTCTCTTGTCTTTACATCTGTCCTGTTTTCCTCCAGCAGCAGTGCATCATTGAGGTCCAGGCAGTCAGCAGGCAACAGCCCGCTGGTCTATTATGTCACTAATTGGTGGCATGAGTGAGATGGCTACAATATCAAAAGGCAGGAAGCAAAGGTTGGAGGAACTGGGGGGGAGGGCAGGGGTGAGGAGATGGAGAGAATTAGGGAGGAAAAGGAAACTGAGAGACAGACGGAGAAAGGGAGAGATTTGCTCTCATTAGAGGAGGGCGTGTCCATTCTCTATGTTAGAAGCAAATTAGGTTGACAGGGGGGTGACAAGTTTTGTGCATGTGTATATGTATGTGAGAGTGTGTGTGTGTGTGTGTGTGTGGTCAGTCCAAGGGCTTCTAGTCAGAGGTGCTGTGTACGAGAGACAATGGAATTACCAGGTTTAAGTATGAGGCTTCCTGATAAGCTGCACTCATAATACCAGCTCTATTGGTGGGAAACAGAAAATGGAACTGTGAGAACTCAAACATAAAGCAGAGATGGAGAAAGAAAAAATAAAACAGAAATGTAAAAAAAAAAGGATTTTAGTGAGTAGTGGTGAGCTTCAGTGCACCTAAGAAAGAGGAAGGGTGGGTGTGTCGGTAATGATTAGGCAGTGGTAGTAAGTATATTTCTTAACTACCATACTGCACCCGCTTATCTGATGGCAATTTAAAATGTTGGTCTCATGTCTGAATAAGCACTTAAAGTCACAAAGGCAATCTTACTAGGTCAGATCTAGTAACGTTTCTGTATCACACTCATCGACGTAGAGACTGCAGCAGAACAAAGTAGAACATGCAGAAAGACTAAATGTGCATATATTACTTTATTAGGTACACCTGTTCAACTGTTGAACACAAATATCCAACCAACCAATCACGCGGTAGCAACTCAATGCGTTTAGGCATGTAGACATGGCCAAGATGATCTGCTGAAGTTCAAACCAAGCATCAGGATGGGGAAGAAAGGTGATTGAAGTGATTTGAACATGGCATGGTTGTTGGTGTCAGATGGGAGCATTTCAGAAACTACTGATCTACTGGGATTGTCATGCACAACTCTCTAGGGTTTACAGAGAATGGTCCAAAAAAGAGAAATATCTAGTGAGCTGCAGTTCTTTGACCTTTGGCATCAAAATGCCTCGTTGATCAGAAGATTTGTCCAGTAGATTTATTTAGTAGATTTAAGGGAATTATTGTCACTTTGCAGATATAAGGGCAACACACACTGGTGGCCTATGACCCATGCCAAAACACCCACAAACATTAGCTATACTACTTACCCTTTTAAAGGGTGGTGGTGTGCTGGAGCTAATCCTAGCTGACACTGGGCCGGAGGCAGGGTATACCCTGATCAAGTCACCAGTCGATCACAGGGCTGACACGCAGACACAGCCAACTATTCACACCTACAGGTAATTTAGACTCAACAGCTAACCTAACCTGCGTGTTTTTGGTCTGTGGGAAGGAGCTGGAGCACACTGATGAAACAGACATATATGCAACTGCTCACACCAGTGTGCGATGGCATCTTATCAACATCATCGTGGGTTGATACACATCGTGATGCTGCCAGGATACTCCACAGAGTCAGTATGGGAGACAGTTTTGTTAAATAAAGGGGTGATGCTTGCAGAGCCATTTCCAAAATTATCATTCTACTTCTGTTTAAGTGACATTACTGAATGTCATAAAGAACATAAAGAAATATAAATTTCTGTATAGACAGTGCATTTCAATGATTGTTTGCCATTCCCTCTCTTGCTTACCTTAGAGACTCAATATTATGTAGCGGCATATATCACATGGGGAGCAAAAGATTTCAAATGGAATACATTTTCCTTAATCTGAAGACTCCACAAATGCTATTCAGTGATGAATCATAAGCAACAAAAAAATATTATCAGCAAATGACAAATGATACATCTGACAACAACCATGCACTCTCTACATCATTGTTTACTCACTCCCTCGGCCTTTGGATGGTCGATATAGAGGAGGCCACTTGTGTATTGGAACATCACTTAATATGGTGACAGTGATTCCTCTGAGAGGGAGTTAAGAGGGGCTTGTTAACCACAGAGTAGTGAGAGGTCAGTCCAGGTGAGCCAGATCTCTCTGGCAATCTGACTCTACCCCCCAAGCTCCTGCAAGGAACAAGCAAATCCAAAGGGTTGTATCAATCTAAACTGGCATTTTGAGTTATCCTTAAAAAATCTTGAAAGTAACAATTCAATTGAGCAATGCAAGTGAAGGATTTGTGCCTGCATTTCGGTGTGCCGCTGATCTTGCAATTACCACGAAAAAAAAGAAGAAAAACAGTTGCCACATTGTGTGCTTCCTCATATTTTTAACTCGGAAAAGTCTGTTTGGGCTAATGTTTTAACTACAGTCACAACAAGTGAAATAATTGTATGATTATTATCTGTCTTTGTGTTGTGGGAAACAAAACATTAACACCGTCGTGCCCAACATCCCCTCTAGCCTTGCTCTCCTTTGCCCTGAGGGCATCTTCTGCAGGCTCATGTGTCCTAATCGTCCCCCTCTCCTCATCACTTCCACTGACCCCCTGTTGTGAGGGAGAGAACAACATTACATCTTAATCTCACTTGCTTGATAGAGAATGCAGGTCCCTTAAAGGCAGCATTTTCTGGTTACATGAACCCATTGGAGGTGGATCAACCATATGCCAATTGACATGGCTGGGGCTGAATGGCTAACGTGGATTGTAACAGTGGTCCTCGGACAAAAAGCCCCCCGTGGACTCCCACACCTCCACCAGAACTGAACAGACGTTCAGGCTGCCACTGACACAAGGCCAGACCCCTCTCAACCCCCACCCACACTGACACACACACACACACACACACACACACATATAAATTATTGTTGTTCCACAACAGCAATATGTTTTGGATATGCAGCTTGAAATATAATGCAGTGCAATAGAGTAGACAGCATTCTATTGTAAGTTGTAAAAATTTTAAAAATTAGCTGCTTTTATTGATTAAACAAATGACACTGAGTTATGTTTTCGGTGTTTGCTGGTTATGTGTTGCACATGTAAACACCTTATCCAGGTTTCTCCGACATGCTTGCAGGTGTGCCATCAAGTTATGTAGTAGTAGTTTGTCAGAATCAGCACTCTAAAATCAAATAAATAAAGAGAAAGTCTGACTTCAATAAGGCAGATTATAAATTGCATTGTTGCCCTTGTTTTCCATTAATTCTCAAATCTTATTTCTGAAGGACAGATGCACTAAAACAGTGCATCTACATTTTATCGTATCATGAATGTCTTAGATTGTTTTCTATAAACAGTTGTGCTGGACAAGATTTTTGTAAAAGATAACAAATTATAGTTTATGATTAATTTCAAGTCAGTATTTTGTGCTAAATAATACCTGCCTTCTCACCTGTTTGTGCTTGGTTTTGGCTGCCATTATCCCGTTTCACTTTTGGAAAACTCCCCTGTCAGTGGCCAAAATCTCAATTCAAATTATGAAAATCTGCATTAAAGGGTCACTTTGTTTCTTAGTTTGACACAGCTACATCATCAGATTAGATTCACACATCTTCCATCTTTATAAAAAACCTAATTACCTCTTCTTAGAGGAGGACAAGTGTGCTTGATACTAGTTGAAAAAATACTTACTCTTTTTTTCATCTAGCTACACTGACAATTTTAATCTGTAAACGAAATTAGAAAATATTTTTAAATTTTAGTATGAATGAATCTTGTTATGTACCAGCCTTTTTTGTGCTTAATTTGCTTTTGATAAAATGATTTTTTCTGTACATTATCCATTCAGTAGAAATACAATCACCAATTGAAAACCTTTCAACAAAAATCAATATCAAAGTGTTGATCATGACTAATTGTACATGTATAATTAAACTAAAATCAGATGGCACTTAAGTCAGTGGACTCCCACCTCTGTGACAAACGAACAAAACAATCCTCCTCTTTTCTACATCAGTGATCCCACATGAGAGCATGAGATGGCGAGCTTTAGTGAAAATGTGCCCTGATTGGAGAGGCAAGCTGGCCCTGCCACTCCACTGACTGTACCACTGGAGAGGCCAGTGCGTTCACCATATGGGACAGGGATGGTCAATAGGATTACGTCCTGCACCTCTCCCTCTCCCTCTTCTCTCCATCACACATAATCAACCAGGGGATGAAATCCTAGCCCACCAAGCCTCTGCTGAAGTATCCCAGATCCCCTTTCCCCTACTTGGGAAGGGAGAGTGGGGCAGTGGGGGTCTCGTGGGCAGAGAGAAAGAGCAGGGGGACCACCAGATGGATTAACATATTCAGCAGAGGCAGAGATCAAGCCTTTATAGAGTGAGGACAGAGGGAGGCTTTCTCTCACACATACAGAGTCTGAGACAAAACAGAAATGAGTGTAAGCTGGATTTGTTTTCATTGTCATGGAAAAACAGCGATGGGCCAAGTGATAACTCAACTACTCACATGTAGCCTCATTTTTTTTTTGTCACAAATGCAGGCGGGACAGGGACATGTGCACAAACACCAGTGGGTGAAAAGTAACAACACACACTAAAAATCACCGGGTTAAAATTATATCCAGTTTGGGTCAAAATAGCACCAACACAATGCTGGGTTAATAGTACCCAGAAATCCACTCAAGACAAGAGATAAAAAACGAACATGTCATGGTTTGTTATTGATTTTGAATAACTTGTGTATCTTTTGAATGTTATATGCATCATTTTGTACAAGAAACAATACATAGCAAAAGCTTGTTGTGTGTAACACAGGGTCAAATAACAAATTGCTGCAGGGTTAAGTTAACCCAGTGTTGTAATGGTGCTATATTGACCCAAACTGAGTCAAATTTAAACCCAGTAATATTGTACTTAAGGTTTTTGAGTATTTTCCTTTTGATGCGACTTTATACTGCTCTATATGCAGAGAGTAATATTGCACTTTTTAAGCCTGATAATCAGACTGAATTGCAATTTTACTATTTAGTCTGACATTGTCTTCATGTTGGCTGTTTCTCTGGGGAAGGGGATCTTATGGAAGCGTCGTTTCTACATGAAAACCTGCAGT
The DNA here is from genome assembly GCA_029490765.1 of Euthynnus affinis. Classification (NCBI taxonomy): domain Eukaryota; kingdom Metazoa; phylum Chordata; class Actinopteri; order Scombriformes; family Scombridae; genus Euthynnus; species Euthynnus affinis. The sequence continues at coordinate 2,416,733 of CM055850.1, read as the reverse complement.
AATGATTGTTAGGGGCAGATTTTATATTTCATGTCACTGGAAGAAAAATGAATGAATTTCCATCAGTAATTATCAGAACATTAATTATATACTAAGAAAAAATACTAAAATATTTGTGATTTCCAGCTCACCGAATGTGATTTTCTGCTTTCCTCTGTTGGTATAGAACTGTAAATTTCTTTAGGCTTTGGACTGTTTGTCAGACACAACAAACGAGGTGAAAGAGATATCACCTTGGGATTTTTTTCTGTCCAAAGAGTCAATCAATCAATCGACTGATGATCAGTAGTGAAAATAATCATTTGTTGGAGGCCTAACTTGAGAGTTGTTATTTCTTAACTCTACTTACAGAAACATGCACTTCAACATTTGATACTTAAGTACATTGTGTTGTTAATTCTTTTGTACTCACAAGTAAAGGTATGAATGCAGGATTTTTTCTTGCAACAGTGTATTTTTACAGTTTGGTGTTGCTTCTTATGCTTAAGTAGAGGATTTAAATACTTCATACACCAATGACAAGCACGCACACACACACACACACACACACACACACACACACACACACACACACACACACACACACACAGCCTTACCACTGTGCTCTGCGCGAACTCATGGCCCTGACCCAGCATGGGCACCAGATTAGAGACCCTGTTTTTCGTTGGTTTGCTGTTCTCATGACATGTGAATGGCCAGTGAGATAGTGGACCAACATGATCCTACACATTCATCTCCACATCAAAGATGAGCCCAGCGGCCAGAGGAATGCCACCCTGAAAGAGAGCAAAGACCCTGTTACTAACGTTGGATTAGAGATCCAAAAGCAGGAAAGTAGCTTGTGTTGTGTTTTTGAGTGACTGTTGATATCTGTTTGGACTAAGTTCTCTTTTCTTTTACAATTATCTTCACTAGACATTAGCTGGCCTGCCGTCTGTGTCTTCAATGTGTTCACTTGGGATGGCATATAAGTAGCGCGCCACTTTTAAGGGCAATTTGCATATCATGTCTACACATTTTAAGCTTTTCACATGTCATTTAACGCCATTTAGTCCCCATAGACTTCCACTGCAACCTAGTATCACGGCAGTCCATGTCACGTGACTGTCAAGTTTCTTTCTGTGAACAAAAAAAAAAAAGACTGACATTCCTTTCATTCTCAGTGGAAAATGCAAATATGTTCAGACAGTTTCAGCATTGAAATGCATTTTGCTAATATTTGTAGTGAGAAATGTGCATTTTATTTTCATAATCTACATTAAGTGAACGTATATGATGTTTAGTTTGATGTCATTTTGACACAAGATATTTTCAGGTTTTCTATTGTTGCTATGGTGGTTGCTATGGATGCTACTGCTGATACCATGTAGTTTGTTGTTTGAACCATTGTATTTATGTTGTGTAGTTATCTGAGCTGAAATATTATTTGTGTTATTTTGTTTGATGATGTTTCAATTAAAAAAAAAAGTAGATTTTAGAGCACCCCGGGGATGAATTGAATTGACAACCAGAATTTGAAGCTTTGTGATTGGCCCGTAAGTATTTTCCTCACTCCATTTCAAATTGCCACCAGTCGCTTGCAACCCAAATCCAACGCCACCGTCTCTTTTAAGAAAAGACATTTTATAGCCTCTGATTGTAAAATGTGAAGTTGCTTGTTTTATGTTTCCAAGAAGATGTGGCTGAGGATATTTAATATGAAATCATCTTTCTTAAAACATAGTGTTCCTCAATTAGTATTGAGCAATGTCATCCAATAAAGCACTCTAACTTTGTGTATGTTGTGTGTGTGTGTGTGTGTTTGTGTGTGTGTGTGTGTGTGTGTGTTAAGAGGGTCTCTGAATCAGAATACATTATTTGAAAAAGCACAAATAGCGGGGTTTTTTTAGAATAGAAGTGCCCCCTAGCCCAAACCAAAACAGGGCTGTTTTGCACTATCACTATCACTAGCACTATCACTAGCACTATCAAACTGGAACCCTTTGGTAATAGAATTAGTTGGAGGCCACATGTTGATCCAATATCTCCTGGAGAAACTTAGTGACCAGAATCTCACTGAAGATTTAGGAAAAAGGAGAGATGAGGAGAGAACATGGAGAACCCTGACCAAGACAACGTAGAAGGAACCGCAGTAAGGTGAGGGGTTGAATAAGGGAACGCAAGGCACTGATAAAGATATGGATTTGTTGAGTAGTAACACAAAGAAATGCTGCGATTTGTCAGGTTTGGCAGTCGTACACTAATCAAAGTCACAGTGGTCTTTGAGCGTGCGATGAGAGAGGAAGAAGAGGAGCGGAACAAGAGAATGAGAGTGGCATATCGATGTAGAGAAGGAGACAGAAAGAAGACAATACAGCAGCAGCCAGAGAAAGAGGGTGAACCTGCTGCCTGGCTGCTGGTGTTGTGATTGATGAGGTCACTGAGAGGGCTTCCCCAAAACGCAGTGTCTTCGAAGGGTCAGTCAGAGGTTGGGTAGAGGTCAGAGTGCAACCAAAGGGGAGACGCAGAGTCTGAAAGTACCACAACAAATGTTGGTAAAATTCATCTAGAGAAATGTTATCTAAATGTCTTACATACTCTCTCTGTTCCAGATGAGCATTGTTAGATTATGTCAGCCAATAGATCATTTGAATATCATCGAAAAGTAAATGTTTGTGTAAAACAGTCTGCTGATTGGCTACCATAGTGCACCTCACTGTACATGCCCAGTGTACACAGTAATGGCTAGAGTGCCCCCATCATGTTGGCTAACTTCTTGCTTATCTTTTGTGAGAAGTAGCTGTGCACTTAACATTTTCAAATGTAACTGCTATAAAATTAAAATATCGCGGATTTTATTTGTATTATATTCGCACATCGGCCCACTCGTGAAAAACCTATTGCCCCTGTCTTGTTCTGGAGCTGGACCCTATACCAATGTTAGCTTTAAACCTGACTTTTTCCTATCTTTATTCACGAGTGTGGTCTTTAAAGTTGAAAGTATGATTTATTGATTTTTATATTCTGATTGTGTAACGCTGCTTGCACTTTGATTCGCTATCTTCTGCTCAAACTGTATGATTGCATTCAGATCTATTATTGCTTGCACAGATTTCCTGCTCCAGCTTCAGACCTTTCTCTCGCACTCAGGCTGCTTCTGTGCGCTAGTGAAATGCCTGATCTCAGATTCCTGCTCGGCTCTTGCATTTTTTGTGCAACAACCCTTTCAAAGTTCCCCAAATAGAATGCCAGGCGTAGCGTTGATCCCTGCCTCCTTGTGAGCATATTCATTTTACTTCTAAGAGTGTCCTGTACAGGCTTTTAAGCAGGTTCATCCACTCTCACTCTCAAAGGCTTTATTAAATGTACTTCCCTTGCATTCTTTATGACTTTTAGAATAAAAGGACATATACCAATGTCTGTACATTTTCTTTTATTATAATAGCTACATGTGATAGCAGCCATATAGCACACTTGCCTCCTGTCAGTAAGGGAAAGTCCACGCTCTTGAATAAAGACAGGAATGTGAAAAGCTCCATAGACTAGTGCATCTACAAAACTGCATGCTAATTCCAGTAACATACACACAGACATATAGACACACAAAGTATTGTACTTTCCGGTGTTGTCACTTAGGGTCCCTGGGTGGGAGTGCCAGTAGTGGAGTAGCTATGTGTGAAGGTAACCTTTTCAACCATGTTGGAGCCACTTGGTAAACACACACTATAATTACTGCTTATTACAGGCTGTAGGGGTCCATTAGTGGCACTAGCCCTACCTCTCTCTGCCTGCCACCTCATTATAGAAGCCAGCACAGCACAGTTTGCCTCATTACCACCTGCCTGTTAAACTCACACACGCATCCATGCAGACACACACACACACACACACACACACACACACACACACACACACACACACACAAAGAAGTAAACATGTACACATGCACTTGTGAGCAGTAACACACACAAGCACACTGCAGGTGCTGCCAGATTGAAGTCAGGTGTTGACTTGTTAACTAGTGGATATTGGGAAATATCTGTGTGTGTGTGTGTGTGTGTCTTCTTGGATCATGTGATATTAGTTCAAAGTGATCAACAGGCACTGCTAATGACGGTTGGCTCCTTATGTAGATATTATTTTCTGTTTTTTCCTGTGAAAGGATAATACTATTATCTTTTTTTTTTAATTCATACACAAACATTACATTGTGGTTAAATAGTGTCAGATTATAATAGCTGTGATGTACATCTTCATGAATATTATGACTGGATGTTTCGATTCAGCCACACGGCTGTGAATGAGCCAATGACTGTGAACTTCAGTGCTCTGCCTGAGCTAACACTGTTGGTGTCCCAAATCCATACTACATACTGATTCTTTACAGTGTGTACCACTTATCACAGTACTGTTTTCACAGTTAGTGTACAACAAATGAAGCCTACTACACATCTCATACTGAAACAATGCAAAACGTCCCACAACAAACATGATATCATGTGCAACCTCAGACAACGGGCAAATTTGACAATCAAACGAGCTGCTGCTTCATCTTCTGCCATTAAAAACGTAATGAGGCGTATAATAATACCCTTTTCCCTTGTCTGTTTCTGCTGCGTGTTGCATAGTGGGACAACGGTGTCCACCCACAGCACACTCATAAATCAATTGTATTTAGTATGCATGATGTCTGTATACTCATTTTTATCACTTTTTGAGTGTGAACACTAGCCTGCTGAGAATTAGCATGCTCACAGCTCATGGACACACAGTGAAAGCATCATGTGAGCAGCTCAGCAGCTTCAGTTCTCCATCAGTGTCTACAGTTACAGATATATTTAGGCACAGTACTGTGTTTAGGTCACCTGTGTTTAGGTGAAGTGCAGGGGCGTTTGTCTGTTTGTGTGTGTGTCTGTGTGTGTGTGTGTAGTGTAGCGGTAGATAGACTATAGACTCTCACTAAACTTTTGCGGCGTAACTATAGCATGCTTGCACCATAGGGTGGCATTACAGTCATGGGATTATATAAAAACTTTTTTATTCAGTTACCCACAACTACAACTACACTTCTGTGACTAAGCAAGCTGACAATAGGTATGTTAATGTCGTCCTTGCGTTTGAAGCAGTCATGCCCCAAATCCATATTTAATGATAAATTAGAAAAGAAAATGACTTTCCTACTTCTTCACCATTGCATATCATCAACATACCATGCTGTTGGGAAAATTTCATTCATAGCTGCTAATAGCCTAAATAAACTTTAGGAGCACATTGAATGCCTTCACTCAAAAAGGCAATGCATCATCATGAAATAACCAATTCAATGAACTTTCACATGAACAAGTACCAATTCACATGAACTGACTGGCTGACGTGAATTGACATATGTGCTGACTGGCTGGTTACCTGCGCATGCTGAATAGGCTCCGCCTCAGTTAAGAAACATTTCACTTCCCGTTTTATGTTTGCCTGCTTTATTTTAATTAATGTCTTAGAGCGGATGAGAATGATTGAAACGTCTAAGTGTTGCCATATAGGGGCATTTGCAGGGATACAGTGATTCTAATGGCCCCCTTGGACTCCCTACTTCCGGTGCCCTTGGCTCAGAGCCAAATACTCAATCACAGTAATAGGAAAATAGATTTTAAGTTGAGAATTATGTCTCAGGTCGCGGTTATGCGTGTGAGGTATGAATGATACTAGCAGTTTGTTTTCATCAGACAGATAACTGGGAAAAAAAAGGCTGAAATGCTGTCTAATAGACAGGTTCCAATGAGGAATATGGAATATGGCAACCATATGGCTCTTATATTTTAAGTTTTTCAGTGACGTTACAAGTCTGCAGCACTGAGGCATAAGCTTTACGAGGCTGTGTAAACATAAACATGGATCATTTGCAGGATACACTTATTTTTGGTTTTCCTCTTTTTATGGAAATTGCTTATGTTAACAAAAAACACTAGCCTTATCCTGTGATGGCTGGGAACATAAAACCCAAGTGAGAATCAGCTTAAAACGAATGTCTAATTCAAGTACTTTAAGGTGAAAAAACAGCAACAATAAAGCTTAAAACTGTGAGCCTTAGCTGGAGGTCAGTATTAGATACAACTCATACACTTTGACATTATATGTGCACACACATGCACAAACAAAATGTATCTCTTAATTTCCCTTCAGTCTGCACTGTTTTTACCTAGTCTCTATTAAAAACAACAATAATGTCACATTCCAGACCATGCCACCCTATGCTGTTCACTGTGCCGCCTGTGCTGCAGACAAAAGCCTCCTCTATGTCAGGAGGCACTGAACCGGGTGCAGCTGCCACCGCTGTTTCTTCACTTTACTGGCAGGGCTTGAGCTTCTCCACTGATTTACTGGGGAATACAGACATTATTTTCTTCCCCAAAACAGACCCTCTCCCTTCCATTTCACCCATCATTCTCTGCCCTCCTTATGCCCCCTGTTAGGGTTACAATTTCTTGAGGCTGAGTCTGTTTGACTCGGCCATGGCAGCAGAGGCGGAGCAGAGCTGCCAGCTCACTTTCCTTGTTTTGTTTTCTCATTCTTTCACTTTCAGTCCTCTGTTGAGCTACAGGAGTTGAGTGAACGGTACCATGGCAGCACTGGCAGTTAAAGACTTGTATCTGTCTCAGTTGCACGCTCTCAGTGTGTTTCTCTTTGTTCTTCTCTTTCTCCAGGTGAATGTCAGGCAGGCAAGGGTGCCAGGGAAGCAGATGGCCTCAAGAAAGAAAAAGAAGGAAAAGTATGGAAGAAAAAAATAAAACAATACGGAGTGGGAACTGTGTTGAATACTAAACACTACAGGGGATAATGTCATTGTACCTAAACTACCTACAATGACCTAATATGACCTAACTCTGGATGTTTTAAATTTACATAACAAATTATAGTCCGCATTTATTGCCATTTATATTTTATGTGTAATTGGTATTATCTACAGTCTTTGCCTTTTCATCTATAGCACTTTGACCTATTGCTCTTTCCTTTCTATTTTATATTTAGCTTACTATAGAATGGTTAGTAGATGCTGGTGCATTCATTGTAAGAATTTCATTACTCAGTTGACCGATAAGTTATACTTTTTTGTGATCAAGCTTTTATTGCTTAACAAGGGTGGCAGCAGCCGACCTGTAGCCAATGAGGTTGGGCAAGATTCTCTTCTATTTGTATCTATAAGACCTGGGCATTGAGGTCAAGCCATGTTGTCACAGGACACAACATATATGGCCAAAAGTACAATTTAAAATTCGGGACAGCTAAGCCACCATCGTTTTTTCCTCTTTGCAATGTGGACAACTTGATCGTTTACCACCCACCCAAACTTAGAAATTACTTTGTAAAGGTATCATATTGGGAAAAAAACTAACTCTGGGGAGAATATCCATTTTGATTGTGGAGACTTGAGTTGACAAAGAGTTAGGTAATTTTGTCCATCTATCCAAGTCGTCCTTGTTTCAGGATGTTTTGGAAGTTCTTCGTGGAAATAGATTGTAAACCACTGGAATGTGAGGTGGGACTATAGATGGGTTTAAGAACGGATTAATGGGCATTAGTTGGGACTTGGACCAATTGATCTTATATCCAGAGAGTGAAGTAAACTGAGCAAAGACATCCAAAATATGAGGAATTGAGGAGGGAGAATCACTGACATACAATACTATATCATCTGCAAATAAGGACAGAATATGGTGTGTGTTGTAAAAGGTGATAAGTTCAGTAAAGGGATGTTGTCTCATGCTTTGAGCTAGAGGTTCTACAGAAAGAGAAAATCAAAGATGGCTGAAGGATTTGTATTAAATACCTTCCTAACCATCTGAATGAAGCCCTGACTAAAGCCAAACTTCACAAACACCTCCCATAGGTATTACTTTCTTAGGATCTGTTAATAGACTGCATACAGAATAGGGGTGGAGCTGAATACAAATATGGTATTTGGAGAATCACAAGTTGTTGGTTTTTATGAATATTTATTTTGTGGTAGACAGTTAATCACATATTCACATACTAGATATGTAAGCAAAAAAATTAAACACATGGGAGAGGGAAGTAAAAAAAATAAAGGAAGAAATAAAATAAAATAAAATAAAATAAAATAAATACCACTCCAGGATCAATTAAACATTCCCATTCCCCTGCTGCTAAAAATACTTGTGAATAACAATTCTCTCTCTCTGTTACAATAAGTAGTTACACCAGAAACAAAACAAATTAACCAAGTACAACTCCTCACTATCAGACGCCTGGCACTGAGAAGGCTGTGTCAACAATGTCAATTCCTCAGGTAAGAAATAAGCTATCAAACCTGATAGCAGAAATGCAGTCCATTGCTTCAGAAAGAAATTTATGCAGTTTGGTGCAGTATGAATGCAGCCTAAGGCAACATTGTGGATTAAGACATAAGTGTAGCAGGAAGAAAAAAATAATCACATAGTAGAGTAAATAAATTATAGTTTGGATGTAGATATTGCCACATTACGTTCTTCACATAACATCCATATCTGAAATATATTATAAACTGAAAATCTTAAAATCCATGAAAAGCACTCAGTAAACTGTGACCACACACCTGCCTGTCACTGCACACTTGTCAGCCAGAGCCAGGAGCAGGAGTATAAGAAAAAAAAGGTGGTTGTGGCTCAGGCTTAGTGTGGTGGAGTCTGCAAGCTGTTATCAGTCATCATTATCTCCTTGTCTGTTAATAAAGTCATCAGCGTCTTGGGGGTTGTTTAGTATTGAGTAGTATTGAGTAGATCCCTGAATCAGTTTTAGCCTGGTGGGACTACTATGTATTTCTGTGTATATGACATTTAAAAGCTGTGATCCTTGAAAGTAACTTGCTTTAAGATTAATTCTGTTTTTTTTTTTTTTTTTTTGCCATTTTGACTTCATTTTATAGCTTTATCCATTCTTTCTATTGGTTATGATAATGTATTCGCCAATGTAATTGCTGATATCTTATTATCAGAAGATCTAAACCATTTAATTTGCAATACATCCATAATGTAAGGAATGTCTGTACCTTGTTGCAATTGAGAACTCTCTGAAGACAAAACTACAGTGGGTCAAAGTTGGTCTGTAAATTTTGATGGATGTTAATGTTTTCTCATCCAAGTAAGATTGATCAACCTGTGTGAGACCAACATTATCATGACTGCTAGAACCTATGGACAAACATTCAAAAAACAAGATCCAAGTTGTAATTAACAACAGTTATTCTTAATATGTTAAAATATACATCTACTGACTGTTGGTGACAGACAGGAGCATACTGGACACCAACCCATCCATCCATCCATCCATCCATCCCAACTTCCTCCCTTCAACTATCTGCTGTGCTATAAAAACATTACACTACTTTGTTTACATTCACTGACAAAGCACAGAGTTGTAATATTTAAAGGCACAAAAAGTAATTTGTTTGAACAGTATTCTAATGCAGTCTTGACGGAGTGATATCATAAGAAATGATATGGAAGGATTAAAAGAGCAGGCATACGGACAAGTCAGCCTTTGACTTTGACTCAAGAGTGAAGAATCATCAGCCTGAAGCACCTGTTAGTCTCAAATGTAATTAGGAGAGAAAAGAGTTAGCTCTCTTCATCTGCATCGAACAACAGGTTTCTCCCATAAGAATCCCTCAAACTCCTGCCATGTGGGTAGCTGTTTTAGAGGTGGCTGATAAAGGAGCATGTGTGGCATTCAACATGTAAGCATATGTGTGTGTGTGTGTGTGTCCACTCCAGGGTGCTCCAAACTTTGAGGACAGCCCCTCCAGAAAACACAGGCCTGGCCCTCCAAACTCAAAGGACGGGTTCCATTCACCGCCTGGCAACGGCGCTGAGAAATGGAGAAGAGATGGGCAGAACGGAATGGGTGGGCAGTAAATTATCAGCTTTTAGAGGAGAAGACACGATATTTATTTATAGCATTCAGCAAGGGCACTCGGGGAGGGTTGAAATGGAATGGGGGTGTGGGTCTTTTGCAAGGGGCATCTTAGGTGGTCAGCATTGACCTGCACTAACCTCTTGTATCCTGTCTCATTCTCCCACCCTTCACACTTGTCTTGTACCCAAAGCTCCTGAGACCTCCCTGGTAATTAGGGAACGAGTCACACCCACTCCCTGCCCCCAAAGGCGATAAATTTTCCTCCTTCTCCTGGCCTTGTGACACACACACTCACACATGCTCAGGACTGAGGCTTCAAGACACCATTCAACTCAATCCCTACTTGCTCTGTCCCCCACTCTACATTTTATCACCACCCCTTGTTTTGTTTTGCTGTCTCAATCCATCAATCTTCCCATTAGCCCTCCATATTACGGAAACCACAGGGAACGCCCCCTTTACACCAGCCCCTCAAATCTGTCTTCCTCTCTGCACCTCCCTCGGCCTCCTCCACTTGCTGCTGACTCCCTCTTTCCTCCCAGCCTTCAGTCCAGCCTCATGAGCCCTACCTGTTGCTTTCCAGTGATCATACTGTATCTCGTCCTGTGTACATTTGCTCCAGTTTGCCGTTGATGCACCTCCACATGAAGGTTTGCATCATTCTGTCCAGGGCTGCGGGTGGAAAAGATGGAGATAAAGGGATAGAGAGGAGGATTGGGGATGCTGGGGGTGGACGGTGGGGGCAGCAGCACTTTGGGTGGTATGTTTCCTGCGAGGGTGGGACACAATGCCCTCAGTGTTCAGGCAGGCCCACAGGAGCTTGTTTTACAACAGGGGAGGGGCGGCCATCAATGGCCAGATGATGTGAACCACCCTGAGCCGATTCACAGTGACAAACAGCCCCCTCCAAGCAGACCCCCACCTCCTCCGCCTCCTCTTTTCTGCTTTCTCCCACCGCCTCCCTCTTTCCCTCCTCGCATTCTGTTCTGTTGGACCAAAACCAGGGCAGCGGAGAGCATGCAACAGCACCGCAGCTCAATGGACTGGAAGTGAGGACACACGCCCCCCCCACCCCCCACCCCACACAACACACACACACACACACACACACACACACATACTCAAAATTTCTCACATACATAATGGGCATACATGCATACAATCACGCGCACAAACAGACTGGAACAGACCCTTTCTGTCCTTCTTCTCCTAATGACGCCTCAAGCTTCTTGCTGGAACATGAATTGGTATTAGTTTAATTAAACCAGCATGGCCCTTATTTGTGTTCCTCTCTTCATTCTCAAAAAGGCAAAATAGCTTGATGACAGCATAATTGCTGAAGAATTGAAGGAGAGCTAGTGTGTCGAATTGCCAAGTGGCCCCTCCCTCTCCTCCAGTTCTGTGGCCCCTGTGGCCCTGCTCTGGAGACCTGTCCATTCTCTGGTCCCCTCAGTCCGTTAACGTCTGCTCTAACGTCTGTGCCTTTCAAACGGCTGTTCCCTGTCTGTGCAACAAGTCCTTGTGCCTAAGGAACAAAGTAGATTGTTTGTCAGGGCTTTCCAAATCGACCCATATGTCCAACATTATTGATCTGCCACATCTATGATTAAATTCTGGTTAAGATTATGGAAATAAAACATTTGGTCAAGTTTACTGAAAGAATTATGAAATGTTGTCAATCAGCATATTTGGCAAGATATAAAAATGTTGATACTGAACATACGAGTAAAATGTACGTTGACTAAATGTAATGACAATGCAGTTCATTTCTTTATACCTATAATCATTTCTTTGACCTATAATATCTGCTCGTAGTGAATACTGCATTATCAACATTTTAATGGTTATTTTTATTCACTGGCAGCATTTGGTTGAGTTTAGGTTAAGTTTGTGGTCTTGGTTTAATAGAGAAAAGGTCTGCACTGACTTGAAGCACGAGACATGACATGTTTATTAACATTTAACTGAGATGATGACCATTCACTAACATTAACCAAAGTGCTTTTGTTGCCTAGACCTAAACACAAGCTAGACTGATAGTGAGAACTGCAGTCTCTGGTGTAAACGTTCAACTTCAGTTTTGGTATATACTATATATAGCAATTCTTCTGTTATAAAAAAAAAAGTTGCCTGTGAATATAATCCAGTAATTACATTTGTCAAATCAACAGAATTCGGAAAACTGTAAACATAGTTTCTAGGAGACAGGTTTGCATATGTTCATTATTTTGGCCATTACTCCCATTGGCTGTCATAACATTTTAGTTGCTGCAACTTGGGAACACAGGGACATTGCTTGGGGAGCAACAAGTGGTCAGATAATCACACAAATTTCAAACAAATCTAAAGTTTAACCATGTTAATTACAATGCACTTTTTGGAAATTAAATCAAAACTAGTTGTCGTTTGTATTATATATACTGTAAAAATAAATATAAAATAAATCAGATCCTAATGAGCTTGTTAATGGATCAACTTACCATACTACCTATTGTACTTACTATAATGTGTGCTTACTAAGTTTTTCAGTGTAATAGGTTATTAAAATGGACATTTTGGCTGCAAAGCTCTGATTGGCTGGGTTGCTTTTTATAACCGGTAAAACAACCACGAAGTGAGCACAATCCCAGACCTATTTGAAACACTCAAAAAATCAGAGATGTGGGCAAAGATTTAATGGTCTGTGCCCCCAGATCAAACAGACCAAATAGGCTTTTGAATTATTTTGATCAAAACTGTTAAAATGTAATCAATACTCCCACATTGTAGTTGAGATTCTCTGTGAAATCAATATTTAACATTTGTCTTCTGATGGAAATGTCACTGATAACACCTGTTTTGCACGTTTGGTTATACTGACATACAAAAGGAGCTACGGAGAGCAAACAAAAGTTGGCTTCCACATGTTGCTGCTACACAGAAATCTCCAACCATGTCTAGAAAGAGCGAACAGAAGACTGCTCAGCTCAAGGATGGGACACCTGCTACTATCTCCAGAGTCAACCCAAAAGTATTTTTGTTTTTGGGTTGTTTTTTTTTGTTTGTGGAGTGTATGTCTACATGCATGGGGGTTGACAGCTGGTTAGCAATCGGGTGGTAATAAAGTAGTCCGCCCCCTTGTTAGGGATGATGAGCTTGTGTGTGTGTGTGTGATGGGATCAGGAGGCTGGTAGTGAGAGTAAAGGAATGTAACCCAGCCTCTCAGTGCCTCCATATGACGCTAATTGCAGCAGAACGGGGATGGCCTGTGCTGCTTGTGTACTCCATTGTTATTCCAGCCTATTGTCTCTCGCCTTCTGACAATCGCCATCTGAATGAGAGCCTGTTAAGCCTGGCAGATCCCCATCATTAGACCCCTTTACACCCATTGTAATGCAGCACTGAAGATACTGTAGGGCTATCAGTGACTTAAAGCAGTACTGAGGCCACGTCCAGATTAACACAGATAGGTTTTCTCTTGGTTTTGGCCCTCCATGCACACAAAGTCACCGTGTTCCTCTCACAAAAACTTTTGAAAACACTCTCCAGGGTGAATAATGTTGAAAATGCTTGTCTCTCATTCTAAAAGAAGGCTTTTTAACCTTTTACTACTACTGTTCTCTCCATGAGATACTGCAACCCATTGGAGAACTTTTACATTGACTGCCAGGACTATTAAAAGTTATAACTGAATATAACAATGTGATATGTGTATCAATAGAATAGAGATTCGTCTTTTAGGTCATTGTGGTCATTTTTAAAAATAACTTCCTGTGGTAAAAATAATCCATGTAAAATACAATGGAATTCTTCAAAGTAAGGTGTCTCCTTATCTTTGAAGCAGTCTTCCAGTCCATACACCGTACAAACCTTGAAAACTTTCAACCAAATTCATTGCAACCATCTACCAATCAAAAACGGGCCATTGGCAGAAATCAACATTTCAATCATTTTCATCAACGATGTTTCAGCTGCTAATGTAGAACCAAGTTTTAACCTGATGACAACAAACTCACACTGCAGAACAGACCGTGGAGCTAAAGCAATTTAGCTGTGTACCAACCAAAAGAGGTTTAAAATGGTTCAGTCAGTTTGGACAGGGGGAGCAACCTAAGAAAACTCATCAGACATGTAATAAGCATCTCCAAATTCACCTGGATTGTTGTGGATATCTACAGTTACTGGATTCATCACCAAAATAATTGAGATTGTTATGACATCACAATATGTCCAAATGCACATCCATAATACTGGCCTGTTGATCAGTGACTCAACATATCATTATAAGTTAAGGCATAAACGATTGATATCAATCTTATATCACTCTCAGAAAGACAGCAATTTGAGAAAATATTCTTTAAAAATTGATACAAAATGTCAAAAAAGTCACAATTTCCTGCTTTAACTGATGAGACAGAAGATAATTTGAATTCAGATTTGTCAAATTTCATTGTGGACATGTACTGTATGTACTCTAATGTCATGATTTTTCTCATATGTCACTATGTCTACCGTATCCTTCATCTTTCCCAAATGTCCCAAAATAAATGATAAATGGTTCAAAATCTGATTATAAATCAGATGCATGACATGACTAATACTGCTTTTAGGAAAGTGTAAAACAGGATTAGTCCATTTATACTGATGCTCCACTAATGATTGACTAATTATTCTGTAAACAAAATGTTACTTTTTTTTCTTTTTAAAACCATATAAGCAAAGTTGAATTTCACACTAAATAAAAAGACTTTTATCAGTCTTAGAATAATTTCCCACTAATTGCCCCATCTTTCCCCCAGGCAACAATTGACAGCATCACTCTAGTGAACGTGACACTTTTTTTGTCCACACAAGTTTGGTCACGGACGTACTATGGACACAAACTGCCAGCTGGTCTCGTTTGGGTGGAGTGCAGCTCAGTCTAGTCTCCATCTTCCTAAAACAAGCATCTGGAGGCCCGGCGAGTGAATATAAGTGTGAATATATTCATCCTCATGCTGCTTTGTTAAATCTCTGGGCGTAAAGCCGTTGTACCCCCGTGCCCTCCTGGGTGACCCCCGAGGATCAGAGACCAGGTTGTCGAAACATTTGTAACATTTGGCCAAAGCAAATCTCAGGCTGCCTGTTGAATTGAAGCACAGACCAAAGAGGAGAAAAAAAAAAATCCCCCAGGAACCCTCAAAACACTCCGTGCGCAGGACCTGGACCCCCCCTTTCGTTTCTTATCCCTTACACACACACATACACACACACACACTCACACCGAGCATGGAGGCTCAACCCCTCACAACCTCCAGCAAATCCCCTTTATCTTTTCCCAGCCAGATGGGGCCGCTGGAATAATAGCCGAAGCCCAATGAGTTCCATTCAATTTGTCATGCCGTCTAAAGGAGCTTGTAAGCTTCCCATTTGCAGTTATGTTATAGTAACCATGGGAGGCTCGGCAGTGTTAGGACTTAATTACCTCCTAATAGCTGTTGTAGAGATAAAGCCCCGGGCCTGCATAACCCAACACTGTCCAAGTCCGGAGACACAGAGGCCTGGAGACTCCCTCTGCAGCCCGGATCCACATCTCTTCATGAGTAGGAGGCCAAGCACCTGCCTACGTTAGTGACCTGCACACCTCACACGTACCTGCTCACAACCTGAGATTCTCAGGTTCAGTTTCACTTTCTTTACTTTAAATCTAAACTTTAGAATAAGTCACCAGAGGATTTTTAGGTTTGGTCGATCTGTAGCTGTTAAATCATTGTTAATGACCTATTTTTTTTTTATTGCATACCACTACATGCTGTTTTCATGTCTTTTTTCTACCATGGTTCACTATGCTTTTTTTTTTTTTTTTTTTAGATGGAATTGTTTTAAATCGTGCCCCTTACTAATTACCTGCTTCACTTGGACATTTTGTTGCAAAACAGCTGAAAATTCAGGAAAGCATATACAAATGTTGCCCAATGCAAAGAAGTGAGAGTGGCTTTTAGGCAGGCCTGACAGAGCATAATCAGGGAGGACAGCAAGTTTTAAACATGTTGCTCAGAATGTTCTTGTGTTTTTTCTACTAAACATCGCCTAATCCGATGATTGTAGTGATTATCGCATCGCTCTGTTCGCTTCTCGCTTATTGGATGATTGTTTGTGGTCCTGCTGTGACTCATTTTTCTCTGTTATATTTTCTGGAGTTGCAGCAGTTGTGTTAACACAACTATTACGTCTATTGCACTGTTGCAGTTTTCTATCAGCGGGCTTCTTTTTGAGTTTCTTTAAACTCTGTAGTGTTCAGATTCTTTGTGTCTCTTCCTGCTGTTGAACTTGAGACCCAGGAGCCGAGTTAAAAGATTTTGTGGACATGAGAAAGAGTATGCAGACATTGTCACTTAGGAACACACAGACAAATTATACAATTACTAACTACTATATATATTGTATTAACAAAATATGCTTTGGGGAAAACCAACCAACCCCTCTCTATAATTAGTTTTTCCTTAAAGGATCTCAGAGAAATTCTCAACCCTATTTCCTGTAACTCTTACTACCTGGTTAAGATTATAGAAAGATGTTCACAAGGTTAAATAATCAAAATGAATCAGACAGAAAGCCAGGATGCTTCTTTTTTTTTTTTTTTACCATTCTTCACACCACTTCTTGTCATGGCACTTGACTTTGTTGTTAAATGTACAGTAAACTGCTAATGCAGGACTGCTGCATGTGAATCTCACTTGGAGGTTGTGCGCACACACACACACACACACACACACCCTAACACAGTAACAGCAGTGGTGGCTGCATCTCGCGTTCCTCACTACAGATTTCAACAAAAGCGAGAATTTTGCTTCATTTCGTTCCAAGATTTTGCAGAGAAAGGGATCGAGGGGGAGAGCCAGGACATTATTCATGTCTTTCAGTTCATTTGGCCTCAGCCGGTCAGCTCCCCAGACAGAAAGAGAAACCTTCTCTCGTGTTTTTCCACCCTCCTCTCTTTTCTGCTTTTTTGTTCCCTTTCTTTTTTTATTTTAGAGGCAGATTAGCAGGATTAAGTATGGCTCACATATGCTCCTCCTCACTATTGGTATTCACCACGGCACCGGGCCTACCGCCACCCAGACTGATGGACAGAAAAAGAGACAGAAAGAGAGAAAAAGATGGTGAGAAGGAGTGTACTCGCTGAGTGTCAAAAATGGACGGGAATAGGAAATGTTAGAATTGAACAATTAGAAGTCTTGAAAACCTGTCTTCTTAGCCAGTTTACTAGGTGTTGGGCTCTTCATGAACAAACTGTTATTTTACCCCATCAAACTGATTTAAGCATTATCATACACTCTATAGCACATTATAGTACACTCTTATGCACATTTGGTCTGGGTCTGTTGTCCTGGGTTGAGTTATAGGTGATTTGTTATAATAAAAGGAACTCTTGATGCTGCAGCATACAATGATATTTTAGACAATAATGTGCTTTCAACTTTTTGGCAACAGTTTGTGTTTCACCCTTCCCTGTTTTAACATGATTGTGACCCTGTGCACCAATTCAGCTCCATAAAGAAATGGTTTTCCCAGTATGGTGTAGAAGAAGTCGACTGGTCTGCACGGAGACCTGACCTCAATCCCATCAAACATCTTTGGGATGAACTGCAATGCTGAGGTCTGACTTGCAGTTATCAGTTATGAGTGTAATGTTCAGGTGTCCACATTTCACTCACTACATGGAGTACATAATAAAGTAAATGGACTTAGAGATAGAGGTTAATTTTATTTTAGAGAAAATTATGTAAAATTAAAATAATGAAAACATATTTATTTGTTATAGATATTTGATAAAATTGAAATGTGGTTGCCTGCTACAAATCATAAACTGAATTATGCAACTGAAAGTTCTCTTGTGTTTGCATATTTATTTATATGTTGTCTGTACAGTGAAAGTAAGCTATTTACTATTTACACACACACACACACACACACACACACACACACACACACACACACACACACACACACACACACACAGGAATATTTTTCTGACCAAACCTGAACTGCAGTGCAAACTGCTGGTCGGAGGGGTGAAATGCACTCTGCAGTGTAGTTTTGCAGTTGGCTACAAAGAAATATATTAAATAGTCTATATAGCCTATTCTTTCTTAAACTGAGGAAAAACACACACAGCACAGAAGCATTCATTATTGGCTAAGCACTTAAACACTTCACAATTGAAACGTCTGAGGAAAATTAATCTTTTTAAAGATAGTAAAAAGACATTTTTACTGCCATATGTAGCCTACCAAAACATCACTGTTTTAGTGTCATTAATTGTGATCTTCACAGATTCATGAATCCAGAGTTTATCCCTCTAGATTATTAGAAGAGAACCATCTCTGTCTTCTTACATTGTTACACCAGCATGTTTGCACTCCATCATATGCCAGAAAAAGTTGAGAAATTTTCTTCTAATTTATGATGTAAGATCCAATTACTTCTGAAATAGCCTGAAAGGATTCAGACTACAGCACAGAGCCTCCGTACTTCTTGATAGTCTTTTTTTTTTTTTTTTTTAACTGACTTTTAAAATAATGATCCATAGATGAAAGAAAGTCAGCTGAAGAGGAAAGCCTGAGCTATGGGCTATATGTAGTCTGTGTCTCATTGTGAATCCAGAGCAACGGTGAAACTGTGGGAATGTCTAATGAAGCAAGTGGTGGCACACATACAAACCTCCTGATTTAAAATGCCACTTTAACCGCCTTCATTACCATAATCTTATTTAACGGGAGTAAACACGCGAACGCAACGCACGGAGGAAGAAAACAAGCAAATAGCCCATAAAAAATAAATAAAGGGACACTGCGTGCGTGTGTGTGTGTGTGCGTGCGTGCGTGTGTGTGTGCGTGCGTGCTTGTATGTGTATGTGTGTGTGTGTGTGTGTGTGTGTGTGTGTTTTAGCATTTCCCAGGCTAACGACCTTGATTTTATGACATCGTTGGCGGGCCGATGTGACACCTGACTGACGGTTAGGGCCACAGAAAATACTCGTTTTTGATTGGCTGGCAAGTGTCCGTTAAAATCGAATAACGACCCCTTAAAATATAATTCCAGTCAATTGTTTAACCGGTGTTTCTAAATCAGTGGTTCTCAAAGTGGGGTCCAGGGACCCCCAAGGGATCCTTTAGATGGTTCCAGGG
Source organism: Euthynnus affinis (assembly GCA_029490765.1). Lineage (NCBI taxonomy): Eukaryota > Metazoa > Chordata > Actinopteri > Scombriformes > Scombridae > Euthynnus > Euthynnus affinis. The sequence continues at coordinate 2,397,699 of CM055850.1, read as the reverse complement.
GGTCACCAGCAAAAAGAGGAATAATTTGTTTTCACTGGGCTATAATTGCATTCATAAGTAATACAGTGACATCATGTAGGCTATGCTTATGTGGGTCTCATACATTTTCTGTAATAAAACATCTAAAAGCGTCTAATTTGTGTCAGTTTAGGGTTCTTGACATGAACATTTTTTGAGAAACACTGATCTAAATCATTGCGCATGGTATATTAACCTGTGGGTAACCATAGCAACAGTACAGATAATTACCTAGGAGAATTAACTGGAACTAACTGACCACAGAAAATAAGTAGCCTAAATAATACATAAATAAATAAAATTCTAATAGCTACGTATTTTTCCCACTACATTTGTTTTTTATTTAAATTAATTGTTTGTGTTAAAAAAATACGTCTTTCTTCCTTTTTTAATATCTATATTGAATATTGCTGTCGCTTTATTTGTTGCTTTGTTATAACTTATACTGTCCCTATGTGTTTTCTCTTTCCCTTCGTTCAAGGCAATAAATCCCGTTCAGACAGTCAGATAGTTGACACTGATAATTATTCTAAATTACGAGCCACATTTTAAACGCATCCTACAGAGAGCTGTGTCTGTAGCTAATTATTAACTCTGCGTTATTAGAGCGATCCTATAGGCTACGTTTTATTTGACCATTAACCAAAGCAGAGAAGTATATTTCTTTTTCCAGTCTTGTGAAAACAGATCAGCTTGTAGAGGCAATTAGCGCTGATTGCGTCTGACTGCACAATACAACTTGTCATATTTCGGGACAAAGCTGCTGTCAGTTTCAGTTATGTAGGAGAGCAAATCACCGGTTTGGGCCCTTATGTCAGTCAGAGGCCGTCTGAGCGCCAGCAGCAGGCCACACATGCTATCGTTCACTGCAGACTAATTGAAATGTTACGGATCATAACCGTTAAAAACAATTTTGCACACTTCATTAATTAACGTTAAAGATGCTCCTTAACGGCAGCTGCTGGCCGACAGCGGGTAAAAACGGAAAACACCATATTAACTCCAAGGAAACATATTGCGCTGCTTATCAGGCTTCGACCGCTTCTTATTGTTCATTTGAAGGGTGGACGAGATGTTATGGTCAAACAGACTACAGGACTTTTAATCACAAAAAGAAAAAAAAAAACACACATTTTGATTTAAAGAAAAAAAAATAACGGAGAAAATATTGTATAAATCAGTTCAATTAAGATAATTAGATACTGAACTTTACGTCACAAAAATATAGATTTTTTTATTTTCAGTTTATGCTGCAAAAACGAATAAATTATGGCTCATTTAAATGTAAAACAATGATTTAAACGAATTGTTAAAGTTTCGGAGTCTGAATAATACAAGCAAATTAATATTCAGTTAACGGCGAAATGTGGCGTCATCGATGTGTTATTAGCTGTAGTAAAATCCATCCACACGCGGGCCAACATTTTCACAAGAAGGGGCCATATGTAGGAGGGAGTGTGTCTGATTTCACTTAATAGTGATGCTGTGTGTTGGTAATTACATCAGGCTGGAGGGCCCTCCGTCACCCTCCTCCCCCCCACCACTCCCCCCCTCCTCTCTCCTCCCCGCACGGAGCTGATTGGTCACTGGGAGGCAGCCGGGACCGAAACTGCGTTGTCCTGGTGACCCGGCTTCTGTGCGCTTTAGCCCGCTATAAAACCCTGCGGTCGCACGCAGGCGTGCCAAATGGGCTGTCAGATGCGATCTGGAGTAACAAGTGGATTTGACATCAGCGCGCTTGGAAACACTCTCGGTAGGTGATTCAATGTTTGTTTTCAGACGTCCTTAAACTGATTTCATGGTTGTTCTTCTGCTTTATTCCTGCCAAGCCAGAATTATTGATAGAGTAGATTCAATAGAAAAGATGTGACACTCAATGATAACTTCCGCCTTATCTCATATCTGATGATCGAATAGGATTATAAAGATGAAAATGATAAAGCAAATTTGCAAGAAATATACCGTGTTTAAATTAAATATTAAGCTTCTGCAGCATCCTAGATCATTTTTGCGCCATTCGATTACAAAATAACCACAACCAAATCGTCTCTTGCCTCTCTTTAATTATCAGTTACATTGATAAAAGGACAAAAACTTTTTGTCATCATTTATAATTAAATATTATATCATCTTTGCTGGCGGGGACATGAGACGTGGACTTTAGGGGATTCAGTAAATTGACAAAGTTTTTGTCTTTTCAGGAACCCTTGCTGGACCAGGACCATGGACTCAGATACGAGCCGCGTGTCGAGCAGACCGTCTTCTCCCGAGGTCGATGACATCTTCATGTCCACTCTGAAGAAGTCCGTGCACGGTTTCTCCGGGGCCGTGTCCTCCACACAGAGCGACTCTCCGTCGGAGATCCCCGGCCTGCGCGGCCTCTCCGGCAGCGATGAGGAGTCACTGGCCCTCCGGATGTCCAAGAAAGACCGTAAACTACTGTCAGAGAACGAGCTGCAGTCGATCCGCCTCAAGATCAACAGCCGCGAGAGGAAACGGATGCACGACCTCAACGTGGCCATGGACGGGCTGCGGGAGGTCATGCCCTACGCGCATGGACCATCGGTGCGCAAACTCTCCAAAATCGCCACCCTGCTGCTGGCTAGAAACTACATCCTGATGCTGAGTAACTCACTTGAGGAGATGAAGCGGCTGGTCAGTGAAATCTACGGCAGCAGCGGCCACCACGGCGGCTTCCACCCGTCAGCCTGTGGGACTATGACACACGCGGGACCCGTGCCGGGACACCCGGCAGCTTCCCACGCCTCACACCCGGCGGTGCACCACCCGCTCCTCCCGCCGGCCGTCTCCACCGCCTCTCTGTCCGCGCCCGGTATCTCTGCCGTCACCTCGGTCAGACCCCATCACGGACTCCTCAAAGCCCCCACGGCCGGTGCAGGGCCGCTGGGCAGCAGTTTCCAGCACTGGGGCGTTGGCACCGGGATGCCCTGTCCGTGCAGCATGTGCCAAGTCCCGCCTCCGCATGTGTCCAGCATGAGCGCCGTCACCATGCCGAGGCTGACCAGCGACTCTAAGTGACTCTAAACTAAGGGAGACGAACTTTTCTGGCTGTTACAGACTCTCTCCCAACATTATCAAGCTTTTTATTTATCTTTGTTGCGTCGACGGAGCCAGTCAAGGCCAATGCATTGATTTTCCTTACTGGGAATTTGGGGTTTTGAAACTAACTTAGTGTTTTATGGTAATTAACTTCACTTGTAACAGGTGTTTCTTTACAGAGCTCCTAAAGCACAACAAACTTCTGCTTATTATACTGGAAATTTCTGGTGGCCCAGGCATCTGTGTGTGTCTACACTTATTTAAAGATCACATTTAATCGCTGGTGATGAATTAGCTTTCCGTTCTGTGGGCCTGCAGGGGGAAAGTCCCAAACTAAAATCAAACCACACATATAGAGTGTAAATATGTAGATGGATTATTCTGTTTAAATAGTCGGAGATATTATATATTAGAGTCTTGTTAAAGTGTGGGAAGACTCCCCCACCCCTCACATGTTGCACCTGCTTTATTCTATCAGTCTTATTCAGTGCTTCTCTTCTTATTTTCTCTCCAGCTGTCATTCAGTGCCCGACGCAAACAATGACCACTTCTTTATTTTTTTAATAAAAAAATGAAAATGATATTTATTTACTTATTTTGGACGGGAATTTCAGATGAATCTCTGATTGTGCTGGGGGTTTGAAATGTAAAATAAAGACGATTAATTGAAATGAAAAAAAGTCTGTGGTGATGTCTTGTTGTTCTTTTTGTGTATCTTATAGGAGCAGCATGTTGAGCCGAGCTTTAAAATAACATTCATACACTAACAAGCTTTGTAGATGAGTGAAAACATTACAGAGAACAAGCAGATCTTCACATCATACTGTCAAAACGTTCCTCAACAGCATAATAATGCAGAATTATGGAAAAGTAACTTTCAACTTCGCCAGCAACGATCATTTTTAATTTCATTAATGCTTGAAAGTGAAAAATACACACAAATTTAACCTGAAGCTTGTTGTTTTTTAATCATAATTATTATAACTTTAAAGCAAACAGACGATGGAAATAATATCATAATATAATGAGCATCTCTGGACAATGGCCTGTGGAGAGATCCATCTATTTTTCAGCTTTAAGTCAACAGTATGTTCATAGTTCGGCTTCTACTAACGTCCAATTAAAATAGATTAATTTCATAACAATTAGCTTTATGAGAAATTTTTTTGTGATTTGGGGCTATTAAATTAATTTTACTTGACTTCATAGAACATGCTTCAAACAGTGCATTCTATCTTCATAGTTCAATCAGAAATGAACACTGTACAGGTGTTCATGAAAATGTTTTGGTATGTTAATAACTTTAATCTTAACCTAATTTATATCCCATATACAGGGATATAAATTAGGTTATAGATCTCCATTTAATAAATACAGTGAGTATTTCCCAGTTGGGAAATTACTGTCATTTCATTCGATTTTATGGATAGAATAAACATTTTATTTATTTTTTTTTATCATTCTAGGCAGACCATTGCGCTTGTGTCTTTACCAAAACAGCTGTTCAGAGCTCAGCAGAGAATGAATGTGACTTCACAAACTCACCAGTTTATCTAACAAAGGATGGTTTTGCCAGGCTCTGCAGGTTCAACTGGACTCTCATCCTGCATACTTCATTGATTAAGATCAGCTGAAGGATTTGATTCAAGTATCTTTCTATTTTCCCAAATTGTATGACGAGGGAGCGCGCACACGGCGCAAAGAAAAATCTGTATTTGTAAAATCATATTTGCAGTTAAAGACGCGCACAGAAATCTCTGCTGGCAGAAAGAAGCCAGTGATGAGTACAGGCCGGTATACTTTAGGAAAAGGTAGCAGCTGCATAGCAGATTGCGCATGCTGTTGCAATGTTTTCCAAAGGCTTTTGAGGCAGCAACGATATGAACTAAATCTCTGAATATTCATGCACGCATTTGTTTATTCGTCTCATTAGTGGAATTGAATTATTCAAAGTCCTTCAGCGTTTTGTAGGACGTTTCAGAGAGGAAGAGGTCATTTGGTGCAATACAACAAAATACAGTCTATTTTGCAGGTATCAGATCATCGTTATTTGAATGCCTCAGCATGTGGAAACAAAAAATATTAAAGATGATAAAATCCTGCAATACCGTTGCTCTTCAAATCTATAGTTTATATATTTCATTTTGTGGGACTGCTGTTTTGTACATTTCTAAAGCCTGATGTGGGCTCATCTCAGCATTCACTTTCATATAAGACACTAAGTATCTCTGACTTTGTTTCTCTGATATCACAGAAAGGAGCCATGTTTCACTACTACTCATTTGCTTTTAATGGTTTCACTTCAGTTACATCAAAAAATACGTTTGGTTGTGTAAAAAAAAAGAGAAATAGCTGAAAAAGGGTCATTTGTAATCCGGACACTAGCATAGCTTAATAATTAGTCAGAAATTTCACGTCATACAAAAAAATCATAAATGATTGTAGATGTTTGTTTTTTGGCTGATCAGACATTACCATAAGGAATCCTGCTGTTTTGATTTCACAGAATAGAAATGATTCAAATAGACCCACACCAGTGATCCCGGCTATTCTGGCTGATTAGGCCTCTGCTCAGGTTGAAGTAGGCTAGAGTTATTCTGGAGATAATATAAGGTCAAAATGTTAAAAGGTTTGGGCTTTTTGAATTTAGTCTTCTCAATGAAGCAATGGTCCTGCAAGTGAACCCTTTACGGTTCTCCGTTTTCAGTTTTTCCCCATTTTTCAAACTACCACAGTCTGTCCTCCCTCACGGTCCAGAGAAGTCATCGGGCAAATGATCTAAGTCACTGGTGCACTCACAAATGTGTCAACAGGCCTTTTTCACAACAGATATTTTGACTTGTCATAGCAGGAAAGTCTCAGGTGTTTATAGTAACATTAACAATGACTAGTAATAAGCCATGACACCATGACAGTGAGAAAGCATGCCCCATACCAGGACACTGAAAGTGAAGCAACTAAATGGAATTCAACCATTGTTCATTTCATTATTTACTAGGGTTGTCCATAGAGATTAACATCTTGCAACTCTCACTACTTAAACTCATATCCATTTCAGGCTTAAAATGGCAACTTCCGGTTTAAGCCCCGCCCATTCCGAATATAGCTACAGATAATTTAGTTGGTTGAACAGATACAGATACAGATAATGGTGTACTCATTCATCCCTATTATTTATATATATGCTTCTCCTGCTGTCACATGTCAAAGTGTCTTCTGTGAAAAAGGCCCCATAAACCTGTGAACACAATGTTAAAGTTAATATATTTATCATGCAATATACTTTCTAAACACTACACTACACTGTTTGTCTTTAAATTAAAGACGCCATCCATCAGTTCATTGTTCAGCTGGTGCACCCTCTAAACAGACAGATGATAAATGAAACGAAGGTGCTGTTCCACCATGAGCTTCCAGAGCAGCTTCGGTGCTCCTTATCATTGATTCTCCAAGTCTCTGAACTCTACTGGAGGGATGAACACTGTTCTTCCAAATCACGTTCCCTCATTTTGGCGTTTGGATGATGCAGAGTGCTATCTAAAGTTGTGTTTTGTTGTGCTAAAATGTCCATACAATGTACACGTTCACTGATAATATCCTTTCTTTTCTCCACAGTATCTTCTCATGGCAACTAAAGCATCATTACAGTTTTCAATGGTTATGTTTAGATGCTTGGTAAAGGTTAGGGAGAGATCATGGTCTTGGTGAAATATTCAAAAATTCAACACTGACCTGAATCTTGAGATAGGACATGTTAACTTTTTCGATATTTAACGAAAACTACAATATCTTCCTATAACCATAGCTAAGCCTAAACCATAACTAAATGTTCAACACAGGATGTAAAGTCTCTGATATCAAACTCCTGCTCTTTGTATGCTTTACCCATCATCCACTCTGACTCTGACAAGACTGTGACAGAGTAGCGCATATGATTTTCATGTTTTTAATTCTCATCAAACTCTTAAGTGAGCTCTTGTGGCCTGTATAGAAGAATCTGTTATGTTTCTCCACTCATTTATCAAGATAAACTCAAAATAAATAGCAGGCGTGGCTTTTAAAACAGTTACCTACATTAAGCAGCTGCCTTTTTAAAAAAAGAATTCTAATAAAGGTTTGTTATTCGACTAAAAATAACTTTTGTCCACAATTTAATAGATATTAGTTATATTCATTCAGGTAGTGAAGTGTTTTTTTCTTGTGGTTGGTCATTTCAATTTACTTATCAGTGCATATGTAAGACATTTTGTCTTCTTATGTTGATAACATTTTGGAATAGTTGAAACAACATCTGACACTCTGACACATGAGAGCTTTCTATACTATACACCCAGATAAACATGGTGCTAAAGTTAAAAGAGAAACTGACTGAGCAGCATCTTTTCAGCTCTGCCAGAACGCTCTGGCCAATAGCAGCTGGGCTTCACATCCCTGTAACTGAATTTGAATAAACAGCTCCTTATCCACTGTTGGTGGCAGGGTGACTTATCCATTGATGCTGAGAGTCTAAGGTTGATTCAGTGACAGTTTAAATATTCATAACTTTGGACAGAAGGGGAGCATCAGTCTAACACTGTTGTAACTGGATTTAAACCTTCCCGAAAACACTGCACAGATGTACACCCTTTCAGCTCTGCACATCATGTTGTGTTAGCTGAAAGGATTAAAGATTGGTGGGATGCATCAAAGGTAGCGGAATAACAGAAAGAGAAACAGAGTCTATGATGGAGCAAAGGAGGAATAAGAGAGAAGATAAACAAATAGAGAAGCTGTCAGAGACAAAGGCAGGATTTAACTCTTACAAGGGAATATACGGAGCTCTAAGGTGAATATGAGACCTCAAATCCCTCTTTCCCATGGGACTAATGTGTATTCCAACACGGCCTCATCTGCTCACCCTTAACCAACATTGAACACAGTGATGGAGTCTAGCAGACAAAGAAATGCTTACTGTTAAAGAAGCAACAAGTGGTTATTTAGCTGAGAATTTAGCTATTTCTCTGCGCCTCTGAACAATCTGTCAGTCCACTTTGGTCCAGACTGAAATAGCTCAACAGCTGATAAATTCTACATACTTTGGTGATGCCCTGATTTTTCCTGTAGTGAGGGCGACCATGAGATTGTTTTATAGTTAAAATGTCCAACAATCATCATTGCAGTCATCTTTACAGTGTCAGAGTGATAGATACAGTCATTGGTGTATAATGAATAGAACAGAGGTGAGAGAACACACCCCTGAGGGACACCTGTGCTAATGGTCAATGAGTCTGAAACCTGTGTTCTTTCCAGTGAAACATAGGGACTGATCGAAACCTAGCTGCAAATTTTTGTTATATAGCCTTGTAGGGATGATGTAATATAAGCTGAGCTATAGTCAATGAACAGTACTCAAGCGTAGGTGGCAGGTGCCAACCTATTGCGTGAAAGTTGGACAAAATTCTCTTGTTCCAGTTTCTTAAATGTGAATGGTTTCTTTTGCCCTCTGTGAAACTGAATATCTTTGGGTCATGGACTGTTGGTTGGGACCAAACAAGACATTTTAGGTTGCATCTTGGGCTTTGATAAACAACAGTTTTCTGGCATTTTATACACCAAACAACTAATCGATTAATCAAGAAAATAATCGACAGATTGATTTATGACTTAAATAATTACTAGTTGTAGCCCTACAGGTTTCCAAACTTGTAAATAGTTTTGACATAAATATTCATGTCATAATTATGACTGGGAAACGGGAAGGCTCAAAATGTGAGATCTGAGAATGGGAAAACTGCGAAATGACAGTGGAACCACTTGTTTGAATTGGAAATGTTCACATTATTTCAAGTTAGTGACTTCCATTTTAGACTTGAAGTCAGATAAGATAAATGGAAATTAAGGCGAGATGAGCCATTTTTAAAATCATGTTACATATATGTAGCAGTTCATTAACAGGTGAATTCAGTATTCTAACTCGCCGAATTAGTTGTACTATTGGATTTTATGTAGATGTTGCTGCCAGTTATGATGTTTGCAGCAATGTTGATTTTCAGTTTTGTTTTTCACCAAGTTGGTGAGGGTGTGTTTAGTTTCAGGCACCAGTGAAACAATGAAATACAGTCCAAGAAGGACAGACTGAGTAGTAGATTCATGAGTTTGAAAACTCATCAGTCTTTAGGCATTCTGAATCCATATTTCAAAGCTTTCCTTTTTTTTTTTTTTGCCATTTTGCCTATTAGATTAGATAGAGAAATTGGTGAGGGAGAGAAAGAGGGATATGATGTGCTCAACAGGTCCCCTGTTTGCAATCACAGTATATAGTCTGCACTGTAATCATTTAGTCACAACAATGCTCACTGAATCTCTTTCAGTGAGGACACTTTTTGATATGTTTTTGTCTTCACTCAGAGACTTGTGTGTACCAGTTTTACAATGTGAGGTGATGTTATGCAATAAGAAGTAAGGGTAAAAATCATAGGTACTCCAGCACTTATAAATTCATCAGATTATCTTAGCAAACCAAAACTAAATACTTAAAACAACCCTGAGTGTGTGTGTGTGTGTGTGTGTGCGCGTGTCCAATAATCTATGAACAGCAGCAGATGAACTCCTCGATCGGGTGGATCAATGTGTTTAGGGAAAACCCAGAGGAACAAAGACAGAAGGGAGTGAGAGAAAGAGAGAGTAAAGGAAAGTGAGAGAAACAAAGAGAAAGAGCAGAAGATCCATTGAGTGTGTTTTTTGTGGCTGAAGAATCGTCCCCAGTGGCTTTGAAAAGAGGGATAATCCTGTCAAGTAAGCAGACCTTTGGATATTCATGACTGGCCGAGCGGCTCCGTGGACTGAAGGAGGACACAGTCAGGATGGGATTAAACATCAAAGTGAATGTGAGGAGCGCAGGACTGGGACATGAATCAACCATCGCAAAAACACTGAGGTCTCAGAGGGGTGTGCTGAGGGCCAGCGGGGGCCAGTTGTTTGGTGGGTGGACAGCACTTTGAATGACTCCATGATGAGGCCCTCCTAAACACCATTCAGGAGAATGATACCATGTGTGTGCACCTGCCCCCATCTGAGGCACATATACATATATAAGCATCCAATCTAGTAACAATGAGTTCTCACCATCATCATCATCATTATCATCGTCATTGCACAGTCTATTGAGCTGATGAGGAGTTCTGGTGAAAATAGTGATCATTAGGGATCAGCTGGAGATCGTTTACCTGGTTGGGGCAACGCAGATGAAATGTGTCTTCTGGCTTGGTGTGTCACGAGTAACTCAAGACTAGAATGAAGAAATAGAGAATAGAACTCTTTAATAGGCACACCTTTACAGATCAATGTCAAGTATTTCCACCTTTATTTGCATTCATGTGGTTGTTACAGCATCATTTGTTTGATATGATTAAGTTTTGCTTATTACTTAAATTAATCTCAGATTTCAGGTGAGCAAAAGAAACTCTCCCTTGATAGCAGTTTAATAATTGCTTGTGTGTCAAGGACAACTGTCAGAACAATTATAAACAACAACAGACATTACATTTAAAGACAGACATTAAGATTGCTCCACAGTATTAGGCAGATGCCCATGAATTTAGAGTGACATGTTCAACAATAACAAATGACTCTATGGCCACATAGCTTTGACCATATAGTGTAGCAGTGCAGTTATCTATGATCTGGGAGACTCCAGTTCGAGGCCGGGTGTGGAGACCTCCTTTGTAAGATTGTTTATTCATTCAGACTTATTTTAACACTTTAATATCCTAAAATTAAGAGCATAATAAAAACATAATAAAAACAAAAACACCTATTTCCACTTCTATCTTCTGATATGACTTACACTGAGGATAGATTTGTACTTTAGACATGCCTTGTATTCATTCACACTCCAGGGCACTACTTTGAGCTAAAGAACAAAATATGATGTAATTCTTTATTACACTGGAATCATAGCAAATAAAAAATAAACACATAGGCCTACATAGATTAATAGGGTTTCGTCACTGAACCATTATCATTAGCCTTCATTTCTAATTCAACCAAACAGGTCTAATGAGTTTCTGATGAGAAGAATGAACAAGAGGAAGAAATGTCACTGCAGTGTTTCTTCTTAAGACTCTTAACTTAACAATTAAGAAAACTCATGGCCCACCTAACTCCCCAAAAATCCTCCAAAACAATAGGCCTACTTCAACAGTATATTACAAAATACAGCCAAATTAAATCACACTTTTACAAATAGCAAAGCCTACTCACACACGTTGCCATCCGTTGCCATCTTAATGGGAAGAATGGTGCTGCTTATTCTGACACATCAGCGAAGCAATGTCTGGCTCAAAACTGGAGAGTTTCACATCAGTGGTCTCATATCAGGATCCACATTGATCCAACAAGTGTGGAAAATCCAACTTCACAGTTGTAGGTGGTTTTGAACCGGCATCAACAGTTTCAGAGCAGAGTCACCTCAGGATGCTCAGGTTGGACCTGGACCCAAAAGTCTTCTCCCTGAAAGTCATCTTCAGTGTCCCATCTGATGCAATGTTCACAAGGCTGTCAACCTTTCTTGGTTATTCACTGCTGGACAGTGTCATTGGACACAGGTACCCATTGAATGAGATTTTACTGTTTTGGCGATCAACAGGGATACCCTGTATGAAGTCTCTGTAGCATTTTCACTGGTGCAAAAAACTGAGGCCTCCTTCATCATGTGTTTCTTGAGTTTTCTCTCAAAAAATCCAGTAGGTTTCCCCATTTACTCCTTGTGTTTAGTTTGCAAATGCCGTTTGAGCTTAGCAGGTGTCATAGCTTCATTAGCCAACGATTCATAGCACTAAACACAAAGTGGTTTGGGATCCTTCTCATCCCCAGTGCAAAAAAAAATCTGAATTTTATGTAGTTGCTGTGGTATTTTCATTTCACTTTAGCACTGGATTTTCCATGTTCATGTTGAGTTTCACAACATTGAGTGTTCTCATTTGACAGTAATCCCTTGTCCTGGGACTCTGCAAGAATGCTCACTGAACCACTTGAATCAAGTTGCTGCGCCTTGCCTGGTGTGTCAGAAGTTTTATTTGATTTTCTTTTAATTGACTCCGTCTTAAGACACCGTTCCATGATCTTGTCAGTTTGACAGTTAACAGGCTACTGATAACTGGTGAAATCTAGCATAGTCCCAAAGTAGGCTAACCGTAAGCTTCATTCCGTATGTCCTTTCAAAGGTCACACTGATAATTTTTGATGTAAATCATAAAATTTAAACTGGCATATCTATGTTATGTAGGCAATGTCATAGAATTGTCAGCAACATCGCAAAAGTCTGACAACACCGCAAAGCAGCCAATTCAAATAATAATGTTTGGATTTATTTTGAGAAAGGCTGATTCAAGGTATAATTTTTAGTAACATGCTTTCTGTCTCGCCATTTGTCTTTTTCACAGGCTTCAGTCTAACACTATCTAACCACAAAATAACTCCAGGTTTAGCCAGTTCAGTGAGATTATTTCTGCCCCTACAGCAGCACTGTCTCTGTGAGATGTTTTAATACAATCCCTATTTGTCAAGTTACTGAAGCCTGCTATCAAGTTGCTCTGCAACATATGTCTGTTCTCTGAGTTGTTGCTTCCCTGGGGTCCCTGGTTTCATAAATCAAATTAACACCACACTCAGTATGGCTGTCACTGGATTCACATGAAGCTAGAAAAAATTATGTCTTTTTTCATTTATGGACCTGTTTTTAATCATTTAGTTAATATATACCTGTAGAAAAAAAAATGTGTTCAGTCAATTTGTATCGCATCCTCAGCAGTCAACAGTCTCAGTGGGGGGACAGTCATGAGATTGGGCAACATCTGTGATAAACCTGCTGCAGTTTGATCAGAGTGGATGCTGAATAGAAAGGGAGAGTGGTGGCTGCTTCAGTCTGATCTCTCAGGTCTTAGTGGGGATTTTGATGCGCTGAGAAGCTGTTAGGAGCAGGAGCACAGTGGGGGGTGGATGAGCTGCACAGGAGGAGGAGAAGGCATAGAGGAGAATCTGGGGAGTCTCAAGGGGGAAGGGGGAGGTAACTGTGTGTGTGTTTGTGTGTGTGTGTGTGTGTAATACAGGGTGTAGGCTGACAGATGTGTCCATCAATGCCCGAAAGAATCATCTTACATCCACTGCATCCATCTGCCAGGCTGGTGTCACAAGATTTTGTGAAATCAGAACAATGTGTTTGAATGCAACATGATGAGAACAGGTTTCACTCGACGAACAGATCAGTTTGACCTTTTAAACTCTGCCACCTTCACCAGTCGCTCCGTCAATACAAACTCATGTTGTACAGCTAAACACGAGTAAAAGCTTAAAGAAATATACTTAGCTACCAAATATGTTGGGCTGATTTCAGTCAGAACATATATCTATATATAACATATCATATAACTTCCTAAAAATGTTGGAATAAATATATTCCTCATTATTTGATAATCTAGATTTTTTTCATTTAGAGAAACATGAGTGGAACTGTAGGGTAACAATAAAGTTTTAGATTTGAAGAGACAACACCTGAACTCTTGAAAGCCCTAATTAGGAGGAGGTCTTCTGCTGTGAGCAAAGTTTTCATTGATCCACTGATCCACCCATCCATCCATTTTCTATTCTCCTAGGTCAAGTGTTGCCACGGGAGCAAGCAGAGCACTAGACACCTTTTTCTGCAGCAGCATCTTCCAGTTTGTCTCATGGTAGATCCTTTAGTGCTCCCCAGTCAGCTGGGAGGTGTGATCCCTGCAGCGTGTCCTGGTTCTACCCTGTGGTGTCCTCCCATCTGGCTGAGCATGAAATGTGTCCAAACGGAGGCATCAAGGGAACATCCCAACCAGGCTATGTCCGTGTCACATGCTTGGTTTTTAATGGATGCTATGCACATAACTCCTAAGTCATGTCTGTGAAAGTTTGTCACACAGTATGTAAACATGATACTGGCATGTTCAAATGCATCCACTGTGGAGAATGTTCTGGAAAAGGCCAAGTTAATGTGGACATGGCTACTTCCTTGCAATGAATGGCAACAAGGCAAGAAACAGTTAGACAATCATATAGGTTTTAAACAATCCAACCATTGAGCCAGTCAGTAGGTTAGTTTTCTACTTGTGCTGTAGAAGAAGGGAAACAGAGAGGAAGCCCACAACGCAACTGAAGAATTACTACAACTTTCTATGACAACAGAAAAACACAGTAAAGCTTGTTACTTACTGCCTTTTTCCAATTCTTGATTATTTTTTTATTTCTCCAAATAAAGATGTCCAGCAGCCCTGCTCGGAATGTCTAGAGAAATGTCACACAATGGATATACCTCAATGCCATTGTGATTTTTCACAGATGATCTTGTTTAATTTTGGCCCGCCATCAAATTACTCACAAAATTAAAAGTGATTGGTAAAAGTGTTGTCTAAAAAGCTTCTGCCTGAATTTTACCGATCCGGTTTGAGAACCTCAGAGACTCAGAGTCACTCTTACCAGTGTGCCCAAGTAATTTTTAGTCATTCTGCTTCGATGTCAGAATGTTCACTGCTAAAAAACAACACACCACACACTGAGTGGGGTTGAAGTCTCTTTTTTTAAGAGACACATTCCATATCCATTTGACTTTACCCTGCCACACTGGTTCACTTTCAGGAGCCTAATTTCTGGGACGTGTATCCTCATCCATCATGGTGCTATCAGCTTTCACTTTAACAGTGACTTTGGTCTCGCTGCACCGCCCTCCATACAGATGGGGATAACCTCTGAAAACCCACCCTTGGCCTTGTACCGCTAATAAAACCCAAAAAGAAACATCTCAACCCGCCCCCACAACATTTAGACTTTAACTGTGGTGCCCCTGGCCTTGATTGCTTGGTGAGAAGAAGAAGCTCTGTGTTTGGCTTCAGACAAGGATTCCTGTGGAAGTTTAGTGTCCCTGAATCCATCATTGTCACGGTTAAATAGGATCGGGGGTTTTAAGGATACTTTGTTGGGGGACGGGTTAACTAAACTCTCCTATTAGCAGCCATCCTCCAAATCCCTGGTGGCATTGTTTCAGAGAACATCTGCTACAACAATAGACAATCACTAAGGATATGTTTGGAATAATTGTAAATGACTGCAATGACGGGCTTGACTGTCACAAACAAGTCAATGTAGAAAACAGTATTTATAGCTTTTTAAACCGTCATAATATGTTCAGGCTTTTAATTTAAAAGTAACAACAAACGTAGATCTGGCAGACATCCATCCATCAGACACAACAAAAAAGCAAAAAATAAATTGACAGAAAGTGTCAGTGGAAGCAGTTAGCAAGATGAAATATGAATGTGGCAAATGTCCATCTGTATTTAAACAACCATGACCAACTGAGCGTGTGCAGCTATTGAGAGTGAAGCATTTAGGCTCTCTTTCACAAAGGGCCCGAGGGCTAAAACCATACACCCCTCCCACCTTCATTATCCCTGCCACACTATGATCAGCACCAAATGCCGACTATCCCAGGCCAGTGCTCACAAAGCATGCTGGGAAGGACAAAAGCAGACCTTCAGCCGATTGGTTCCACCTTATTAACAGCTTGTAATCTTCTCATGTCTTTGGCCAGGCCTCACAGAGCAGGAGTTAAGGCGAATAGATGAGTGTGTCCCTCGTCCTTGCTTTGATGCAGAGCAGCTATTTCCCTCTGAAAAGTCCTGCTCTGTTATATTTCCATTGTTGCTGCTGCACCTGTTTGCCTGCAGGGACACATGGAGAAAATCAGTCACTGGCAACTGTTAATTTCTCATTAGACTCTCTTTGCACATTGTAAACAGACGACAGTTTGGGATGTAAAGCTCATAGCAGGTGCACCTCCTCGTTTAACGTTCTGGTTGGCTAGACATTCAAAAACTGAATTGTCTGTTTTACTTTCTGAGAAATCTGATGCAATTTGTAACCTCTTCTGATGTTATTTCAAGATCTTAACAGTGATTCTGAATAGTTATGTTTTTTTCATCAAATTCTTCTAATTTAAAGAAATATTTAGGGACAGGATAAAATTGCAAAACCTTGAAAATGTGGCCTAAAATTGGTAGAATACACATTCTGCAGATTATAAGATAGCAAACAGCAGACTACTGATGACATAAAGACTGCACACCTTATAAATGATGGAAGAAAGGGAATGATGGAATAATGTGGATTGTCTTAAAGAAGTCCTTATTGTCCAACTTCATTTTGGTTTGAATCTGTACATGATATTTGTTTACAATAAGAAAAATATAGAAAATCAAAAGCCTTATTATTTAAGCATTTTGGGGTATATGGGGGTCAGCCGTGTTTGGGCCGTTGTCCACCTTTCCCAGTTGGTAATCAAGCCTTGCTTACACTATATCTTATTAATGGAGCAATAATTTCCAAATTTACCATCATCACACTTATTCGAGGGCCTGAATTCAGAGATTGACACCACAATAACAGAAAAAATGTATTGACTGTCACTTTTAGGACCATTGGAGCCAAGGATTTTTTGGAGCCAGCAACTAGCGACTGTCAGTGGTATTGCACTTTAAGGGACTTCCACATTGGCTTCAATTTCAAGCTGTGGTTGTTCCCACTTGGAACATAATGGAGAAGATTTAAGTGGCCCCAGTGGTAGATTTCTCTCATCCACTATGTCCAATTATTTTCCATGTACAAAACAATAAAAAGGCTGTATTTAGATCATATTTCAGTTTCAGTAGATTATTTCCCAAATCTTTACATATTATCCACTCCATAGTCATGTATTCCTACATAAAGAAAATATTACATACAACTTTTCAGTTCAATAACGGTTATAAAATATATTTACTCTGAATTAATATTAGAAGAAAAAAATATAAATGTCCATTAATGCAAGTTCATGGGCAAACAGTAAACTACTGGCCAATCAGAGAAAAGTATTTTCCACCGCTGTGGTGTAAAATGTTTTATAATTTTGTTCGAATCTAAAGCTTTTGCACAACAAGCAGTACAGTCTGTGGCAAACAGATGAGCACACAGAAAAGAGTTGTGTAATCAATTAGAGATTTGGAATGCCTTCTTCAGATATTAACAACATAAGTCCTCCCACAGGGGCAACAAATACATCGACACACAAAAGAGCTCAATCAGACACCTGATGTAAATTGATTCCATTAAGTCAAGATTGCATCTGCACCAGCAGCCAGCCTGTGGCTTTACATAATTTGTGAAACTGTCTTTATACTCTCGAAGATATATAATTACACCAATTTGTTCTCAATGAATGACCTAATAGAGGTTGTCTTTTGCTTGTTTCAGCAAATAAATATCAGAAAGAAAATGTTTATTACCTGGTGGTTTTTTTCAGTTTTTATTTTACCCACAAAATAAAATATTAATTTATTGTGATTATGGATATGAAAAGATTGGATAAATAATTAATAATACAAAAGTGCTGCTAATTTGAAACACTGACCAAAATGCAGTAAAAGGAAAAAAGAGAAAATAAATAATAACCATTTTTCAGTGGTATCTCTATGGATGTACTTTGCATCCTGTATTGGGGGATAAATTGACCCAGGAGTTTGGCTGAGGTGTCTTCCTGTCTGTCAGTAGCAGGAAATGGCTCCACACAGACGAGGCATTTAGTTCCCAGGTGCAGGCCCACCATTGGACGGCCTTACCCAGATGGATAGTACTCCTTCCACCATAAAGACACTAGTCTTCACCCTGCCCTGAAGCCACCGGTACTCCTGCCTTGGTCCAGCCTCATCAAAAGGAGCCTGGAAGCTGGGAGGCGGATATGCTGGGCTGCAGCGCCAAATCAAGCTCACTTTTCTTTCCCTTGTAAGTGGCAGAGAAAAAAGTGGGGGAGGTGCACATTTCTGGTAGACACCAGGTTCTTTATTTCTCCTCTTTTCTGACTTCTGCATGTGTGGCTCCTTGCAGGTGTCCTTTTTTTTCTATACTTTTTTTTTTTCTCTTGACACAGAGACCGGATCCCAAAATACGGTCAAAACCATCATTGCTCGTTTTCTTTCATTACTTGGTCTATTACCTCTCATTGTTAGACAGGCACTAGAAATCAAATTGAGCTCACAGGCACGCACATAAACACACAGACACACACACACATTCATCCTGGCTGCCTGCACTCTGTTCTCCTGCAGGTGCGAGGGCCATCCGCCTGGCCCTTTTCATGAGGCCCTCCCTTTCCTGTCCGTCTGCAGCCGTCCATTCAGCTTCAATCACAGCACCAACTGGACGCCACCGGACCACTGGCAGGGAAGGGAAGCGCCTCCACACACATCTTTCACTTGTTAAACGACAAGAGAAGAGTGGCTGGGAGGGAAAAAAGAAAGGGTCTTCCTCCTCTGCATCTCCTTCTGCTTTCATCGTAAACAACTTGCTTTCTGTTTGTAACGGTGCTGTCCTTCCCCTCTTCCCCCTGCCTTCCTTTTCTCCTTCTCAGATGGGCTTTACAAGGAGAGGGGGTGGGGGAGAGTGCAAAAAGAGGACGGCCAGGCTCACTGTGCCATGGAGTGATGCTGAGGTCTTTTTGTGGCTCATGAATGGCACATTTGAGGTTTCCAGCCTTGCTTGGTGCCCCAAGCCAGCTTCACCTGTGGTTGGAGTCAATTGGCCTGTTGTCTGCCTGTCTGGAACGGTGCCCAGCTCTCTGCCTGCCAATTTGGTTAGCGAAGCCACACAGAACTGAGCAACAATAACCTCCACCTCAAAACCATCAATTAACTCCCCACACACAGTGATGTATCCATTCACTGTTTGCCAGAACTGTTGTCTGACACGATTAATACCCACGCTAATACTGCTAATACCTGCTCTCTGTCAGATAACAAAGTACTAATGGTTTTAATGGCTTCCAAGTTGTTAAATGGCTGTAGTGGTAAATTCCATTAAGCTGACAATGTTGGATCACATATAAAAACAAGGTAACTAAAATGTGGTCAGGTGCTAACAAATATCTGCAGCCATGCTAGCAGCTCTGTGAAGTTGTACTTCTGTGTAGCAGTGTTTTGACCAAAATGCTAACACGCTGATGTTTAGCTGGTATAATGTTTTCCATGTTCACCATCTTAGTGTAGCATTTTAAGCATTCCAGCATTTGCTAATTAGCACAAAACACAAAGCCCAGCTGAACATAGGAATGCAATTAGTTTAGCAGATATTTGGTCATAAGCCAAAGTATTAGACAAATAAAAAGTTTGACCATCTAAATGAAAAGTCAGGGGTTTACCAAAGTCACTGCTTCATTCTCTGGGTACTGTGAATGTCTGTACAAAATTTTCTTGTACAGACATTTGTCTCCATATCATCAAGAACATGTATTTCAATGTAATTTCTCCTCTATTTGGAAAACTGCATTTTTACATTTATGCCTTGCCATAATCATGCCATGTCATGTCGTAATAGTCTGATTCTGTTTGAAGACTTAAAAACATTTTCTTTTTGAATTCTACTTGTCTATTATATATATACACACATACATACACACACACACACACACATATATATATATAGTCATGTAAATGTTTTATTTAAAAAATCATTTAACCAGGAAATAAAGTTAAACATACTTCCCTGACTAAGGTAGCAGCAACATTAAGAGCAAATGTTCCAGTACAGCCTGAAGGAAATGGATGGACTCTTCTTTTCTCACTATGGATTTAAGTGTCAATTTCATATGTTAATTGTGTGTTTGAAATGTGTGTATGTCTAATGCTTTTATGCTTTATACATATTCTTGTGCACACGTTGAAACTACCTATTAAAATACAGAAATTACTGTCAAAACCACTTCACTTTTTCTCCTGTAATCTTTTCTTAAAATGTTGAAATTCATAATGGGATTCTGTTAATATACTTACTTATAAATGAGAGATTTCATTCATTTCTCAGTAGAACTTTTTCTTTTAAATTTTAAAAGTCAGCCATGCATTAGTGTGTTTCCAAAACGCATATCAAGTCTTGGGGAGGAGTTGAGCTGAGGTGGGGGTCTGTGAGGGGAGCATTTAGCTCACTTTTCTAACGTGTGAGCTGTCATTCCCACCACACGCAGCTGTGGAAATGAACTAAAACTGAGCTGCCACTTTAGGATCCTCTCACTTACTCACTCACTTGTGCAGCCACCAAAAGAAACCAAAAGTAAAAAAACACTCGTCATTGTGCTGGATGGAAGCTGTTTTTGGCCAGCAAAAGAAGATCATCAGGTGGAGGAAATTATATTTGAATTGTTTTTTTTTTTTTACTATTTGTGGATTTTTTAATGAGTAAAAGTGATTTTTTTTTTATTCATCTTTTAAAGTTAACTGAACTTGTGCTGAAGAAATTTAAGCATTTCAGTGAACCTCAACCCTGAAGACCAGTGCACCTCTGAGAAGACTATGAATGTGCTGTCAAACCCCGTGATCAGGGCTCAGGAGCAGCCTTTACCTCTCTGTGGCCCTGGGTCTGTCCAGGACTTACCCCACTGTCCTCCAGGCTTCAACCTCAGCTCTCGGCTAAATCCTGCGCCCATGCTTGGCCTCCAGGGCAGCCAAAGATCAACCAAACCTCAGAGGGAGCTGAGCCCTGAGGAGCAGCAGGAGCTCAGGAGGAAGATCAACAGCCGGGAGAGGAAGCGGATGCAGGACCTGAACATTGCCATGGACGCCCTGCGGGAGGTCATGGTGCCTTACGCCTCTTCACCTTCGTCCACTTCCTCCCTGCAATCCCACCAGCCAGGTGCTCCTCCAGGACGCCGGCTCTCCAAAATTTCCACCCTGGTCTTGGCCAGGAACTACATCCTGCTCCTGGGCTCGTCTCTGCAGGAGATGAGGCGGCTGCTGGGGGAGGTGAGCGTCGGCATGGGGGTGAACACAGGGCCGGTTCCCCGGCTGCTGCTCACAGGAGGATGGCCCCTCATCTCTGGCCCCGGTCAGCTCCTCCTGACCCAGGAATCCCTCCTCACCTCAGCAGCCTCTTCATCTTCTTCCTCCACTTCATCATCCCCAGCTGGTAAATGTCCATTGCTGTCTCCGGGCCCCATGGAGGCCTCACTGGCACCTGTGCAGTGGAGCTCAGCAGGGCCCTCAGGAGGACCCCTGTGCCCCTGTGGAGTGTGCAGACTGCCTAGATTTAGTCATTCCACTCCAGCTCCCAGATTCCCAAAGTGACACCTTGAAGTTGAAGTGGATTTCTGAAGAATGGATTTGATGACTATTACATGTATGCAACATTTTTCATATGAATTGTTATTTTTCTAACATTTTTAATGTGTTTATATAGCTTGGTATAACTGGTATTACTCACAATTATCTTTAAATGTTTTTAAAAATGTATGAATCTATTCTGTATTTTATAAGCCGGTTTCTTAATGACGTAAATCTAATAGTCCCCTCTTTGTTTCAGAGTTAAACTGCATTCTATTACATCTTTACATTGGAGACATAGAAACGAGTAACTGCTTTGATCATTCTTGTTGAAAGTGTCTTTGCATATGAAGTGTGAACTGTAATGACAGTATGCATGGTGCGTTTGACTGCAGTGTTGTAGCCTGTTAAGTAAAACATGGTGATAATTTTAGGAGCCCACAACTGGAGAGGAACCAAATAAAAGGCTCTTATGGAATAAAAATGAAACCATTTAAAGGCTTTGAAAAAAAAAATCAACCTGTTAATATGAGTTTAAGGTCCAACAGAAACGCATCATTTTCTGTTGGAAAACTCTTCCAAGAGTTGGAACAATTTTTGGTTATTTCCCTTGAGAGATTTCTGTATTTATGTTTTTTTTTTTCTGTGCTCATTGGTTTGAGGTGGACAAAGAACAACTGAAAAAAGGTGATGTCACATATGTCCAATCAAAATTGAGCAATGTAAGTATCTGAATCTGATGACAGTACTTTATTACCTGCTGAAGTTACCAAACCATACAACCCTGACGAAGCAATTTTTGAGTGTTAAACTCTTACTGAATAATGACAAAGAACATTTTTTTCATAACTTTAAATGTAAGTGTTTAATATTAAAAGCAAAATACTTTGGCCCATAGCAATATTTTCTCAGGAAGCCCAACATTTTTAGCTATGCCCTTGTTTTGAATGTTCAAATTAATGTATTTTACTGTGTGTATTTATGGGAATAAGAAAGAGGGAGCATGCAAGTGTGTGTCAGTCAGATGGATGTAGATAAATTATGTGAAAAAAAGAACAAAACAGTTGACCCACTTCCATACTACACACTATTTCTGAGCAGGTATTGAGTATGGGGGGGGACACGGATGGACTGAAGGTTAGATAAGTGGGCTCAGGTTTAACTTTCAGACAAATCTGGCTGGGAAAAATGAGGAAGGCACTTAACCCCTAGTGAGCTCAATTGCATCAGATCAGACTGCAGTTGGACTGGGCAGCTTCCAGGTGTGAATGTGTGTAACTGTGTGTTCTTAAAAAAAGAGAGCATTGTTCTCAGCAATACTTGTAAATAAAGGTTCAAATGTAATCTCTGTTTAAGTGACAAAATGATGTGTACTTGCTAAATTAAAAAAAAAAAAAAAAATCACAAGGTTTCATGTATACTAACAAAGAAAACAGTAAGCTAGTGCTGTTAACGTGAATTGGTATACAGTTAAGCTGTATCACAGTGTGAATTCATACATGTGTAGGGCTGCAAATAATGATAATATTTATTATTGATTAGTAGTTTTGGCTACAAAATCTAGGGTTACATCTTCAAATGTCTTGTTTTGTCCAACCGAAAGTCCAAAACCCAAAGAATTTACCATCATATATGATGATGAAACACATTAATTGATCACATTTGAGAAGCTGAAACCACATTTTTGCTTTTAAAAAGATTAAAACAATTCAATTCAATTATCAAAATATTTGCTGATTAATTTTCTGTCAACTAATTAATCATTTGACTGATCTTTGCGGCTCTGGGTGTGTGCGCAAAGTCTTTTCACCTTTCTCACTACAGCTGTGTCAATGCTCACAAGTGGAGCAGGTAGTTTTCTCCTTAGCAACTATGTGTAAATAAGCAACAGACCACTTTCCCCCCCAAAGTTCTGAGTCATGTCACACAGCACTTATTTGTCTCTGTGTGTAATCTTGGAGAGGAAAAAAGAGAATTCTTAGAAGTTACAACAATGTTCTTCTCCTCCGCAGACATTTAACCTTCCTGTTTCACCTCTGCTGTTTTTGTCAGGTTTTTTTTTTTTTTTAAGCGAATCACTTCAGGCAAATTCTTCCTCATTTGTATCAAGCAAAAAGGTTTCTACTTTCAACCCGTCCTTTTTGTCATGTCGCTGATCAATCTCACACTACTTTGAGAGGTGATTCACCCCCCCCCCCATTCAACAGAAAACGAATAGGGGCAAACTTCTTGTGCCACTCCGTGTTCACCGCAATAATTTCTGATATACTTCAGACGCTTACGAGATGCTGAGCTGAAAAGCTTCTTCCACCCTCCATGCCACCCCAAAAAAATAGTGAAACAGTCCTCATCTCCCCCCCCCCCCACCCCTCATTCATCTCCCCAACAAGCAAAAGATCAAAACCCACCCGTGTAATTACTGCTCTACGGAAAGGAGGCCTTTTGATTATTAGCCCCCTCTCTCTCCTCCATTCTCAAATTCTTGATGTTTCTCTCTGTTAAGGAGCCGGGACGGGTGATTTGGCCGCTACTCATTACACTCACTCCACAATATGTTCAAACGCCCAGAAAATGTGTCTCCCTGAATGGGGTTCACTCCTGCAAACTCGCCGCCCCTCTGGAATAAAGCAGGCAGCTTCTTTCTGAGCGAGAATAAGAGGCACTGGTAGGAGGGAGGATATTCTCAGCCACAACCTGGCCCTTAGCACAGCCTGCATGAATAATAATAATGAAAATAATCATAATCATAATGCTGATAAAATACTCAAAATAATTGCTACCCCGTAATAAGAGGATTATGGAGGGTAGATATGTGAATAGTGGTGAGTGAAAGGAGGGGAATCTGTTAGCATCAGGGAGGACAAAAGAGGAGCTGGATGCCATTAAGTGAGATTAAGCTAAATAAGGCTTGATTTTCTTACAAGGAAAAAGGAAGGAGGAGAAGAGGGCGAGAGTGAAGGAGGAGAGGAGGGGGGAGGGAGGGAGAGCCTGATTCATAGATCAAAGTAAGATGGCCAAACTTCACGGCTTTCATTTACATATAGCTGCTTTATGTCTCTGGAGGGATTAGCTACCTTGCTATTTTCTCTGGGTTGCTCTCTATTCTGCTACCTTTGCCCACCATCCATTTCCTCCTGCTCTCAGGACGGTTCAGCCTTTTCTCTCCCTCTCTCTTCTTTTTTTTTTTTTTTCCCCAAGTCAGGCTCCTTAATTTCTCCCCCCTCTCGTTCTCTGGTCTTTCTCTGTGTTTCTCCAAGAGGCTCTCACTTTCTCGTGTTTGGTGGTGTCATTGTTGCAGCGACGCAGGGGTCTGGTCAGTCTTTGTGTTAGCACTTTAACTCATCTCCATTTCATCACTGTTGTTCAATGGGGCGAGGAGAGCTTGTAAGACAATGCGCGCGCACACACACACACACACACACAAGCACGAACACACACACACACACACATTCACTTTGAACAACGACCAGAATGTGGACACTTTGGTTGGATCAGCAGATTTATCACTGAGTGGTTCTTACTCTTGTTAAAGCAATAGTAGGTCTAAAACCTGTGTCACTGCTTTTATTTAAGCAGGTAAAAAAGTATCATTGAGCCTGATTAAAAGTAATCCTCAGGCAGCTGTACACATTTGACAGGGGTGGAGCAGGACATGATTGACAGAACAAAAAAATAAATAAAGATTAATAAGCTTAAATTTAATTACTTGGAATTTCGAAAAGGGAGGATATAATGATAAATGAACACTTCCGTGGCATCACTTAAACAACATGAACAGTTCAATATATATCCATTATTTCCTTTAATTTTTATTCTTTATCTCCAATAGAAAATTTCTTCTTATTTTTTATTTTTATTTTTATTTTTTTTAGCTTAAACCTGCCCCTTGCTGCAGCTATGAAGAAAAAAAGAAATAAGACTGGATTATGACTTTTGGGAGCAGCCCATTTTCCCAGGAATCATGTCTGGTTTGGATAGTCATGCTCACCACTATCTGTCCTTCATGTTATCCAAGTGTTTGAGTTGACTACTCTGAATCATACTCTATTGTATTATACTGTAGAAAGGAAACAAAACAGAACAGAGTTTAGCAGAATCATCTGATGTCAGCGTTCTTGTCTAGCGATAGGATTGGTGGATGTCATGTCTTGAGAAGAGAAAGTGACTTGAGAAAAAACGCCACACTGTTGTGTTGTTACGTTCTTTGCTTCCACCTCATTGGTCATTTTTGTTTATCAGGACACTTCATTATGTACTTTTTTTTGCTTATATAACAAAGACTGAAACAAAGTCAACCATGTTGAACTAGTGTTTTCTGTCAAATGTACGTCCTTGCACATACACGTCAGAAGATAAAACATTTCTACCATTCAGTAAATCATCAACTGTACAGTCAGTGGGGGAGTTTTGCTCTAATACTCAGCTGCTTTCACAAAGTTTGGTTCTCAGACTTGCAAATATTTGCTAGCATCCAAATTGCTAAAGGGCAAAAGCTGCATGACATTTGGGTATTTTGAAAAAAACACAATTATATTCTCATTTGTCCATCTGGATTTCAGCAGGATTTGGTGTGCACTCAAATAGTCACTTCAAACTCCAACATATAGCTCTGCTATCCTGCACATTGTCTTCCACTGTCCCTCTCCTGCAGCCTCTCATCTCAGAGTGTTGTTTGCCTCCAGCCTTTGTTGTACTGTTTCATAGCACTTAACCAGTCAACGTGGGGAGTCCTTGGCTTAGGAAGTCCTGAGCCATAAATTTCATCTCCACAATGAGCAGAGCACAGGGGCTGGTCAGGACCCCCATTTACTTTCTAACCCAGCTTTTATTCATTCCCTCCCTAAATAACATCAGGCCCTCCTGTGCTGTCCCACCCCGAAATTCCCGATCCCCTCTGTCACCCCTTCTTTCTCAGACCGAACCAATACAACAGGGTTACTGCTGAGCCCGCCGGCCCGCTCATTAAGCATCGTGTTCTCTCCCACCCATTCCAGCCCTCTGTCCTATTCACGCCACAGCCCTCATTACAACTTTACAGGCCACCATCAACCGTCACCTCATTACCCCAATCCACCAGCTAAAAGACACACCGAGATGGTGTGTGGTCACAGGAGACGTATTGTCTTTACAAAATCTGAAATCATCTCTAAAGCTTTGCAAATGATTTGGTTTAGAGGTGATTCAAGGCTGATTATAAGAGGAAGAGACTGGACAGTTGAATAATTCATTGTGTTAATATCACTGATAGTAACAGTGAAATATTCAATATAAACACCATCACTACTAAATATAGAGAAACTAGGATTTATTTTTAAAAAAATCAGTGTGAAATCTGAGTGGGGTTAGAAGAAAACTGTTTTAATTCAAAAATTTGTATCGCAACCTCCAAACGTTTGACTTGTAATCTCTTTTATGAATTTGTTACAGCACTCTTAAATACCCGATTTCATACCTAACACCTTTTGTAAAACATGAACTCAGAAAACCACTGAGGGCCCCCTTCAGCTTCCTCTGCCTTAAATCACCAAAAGCATCATGTGATTGCTCTCGTTGTAATATGTTATTGCTGTGTAATAATACAGCTGTTGATACAGTCTGATATGAAAACTCTGCAGTGCATTGCCCCTGAGGTCATTATGTTCTGATTATTCACTTGCCCTGGTCAGAAAACCAGAGCCGTTCCCACGATGCAATGTGCAAAAGGCAGGGTGCGGGGTATATCAGATAGTCAACTCTTTAGTTATAGACAGCCCCATTAGTCCACTGAAGCTTTATATTCTAATACAAAATATACGAGATGCACAGAAAAGAAAACAGGAGCCTATCAGAGAGGCATATGACTGTCACATCAGATTAAAATCTTCTGAGTCGGTTTCAAAAACCAAATCACGTGCCCAATCAGGTGTTGGGGGAACCACAGTCCATTTTAAATGAAGGGTCAACATGAAAACAGTGTAGTAACAGTGTAGAGTACATATCTATCTAATTATGTGCTCATGTAGTTTGGCAGTCATAAACTTGCAACAACAGCATGTTGTGTCCAAATCAGATTTTATTTGTGATAACTGAAACTCAGCCCAGTGGTGGTGATGATGTGGTTTCTGAATCGTATCACTACACCTCTCACACACATACTGTACAGTATACCGATGTATAAACTCTCATACAAAGACCATCAGGTATTTTTATTGTACTTTTATTAAGATAATGAAGTTATGTTTTCAGCTTTGAGACCACACACACACACACACACACAAACCAGAATGAACTTCATCTTTCTCTGGATTGAAATGTTTATGATATGATCTCACACACTGCTCTCTTGGTTTTGACCAGAAGGAAGTAGGATACACAACTGCTAACAAGTGGATTACTTCTGTGCCACTGGACACTGTTTTAAAGCGGGAAGAACGAAGCAAGAACAATTGAAAACAAAAACAAAATTATATTTTTTGTTTTTAGTTCATTTCCACACTCTACAAGTCGATTTTAATATCGTTCTGCAATGAATGGAGCATAGAGTGGGGAAGAATATTAAAAAAAAAAAAAAATTTAAATCACTAAAACCATTATAGGAGAGTTTGTAGGATGGGCAGCAGTTATGAAAAGTCACACACGCAGACGGAAAATAGGCTGAAACATGCAAAAACGCTGGTATAGTCCTTTAAATGTGTGTGTGTGCATGTGTGTCGCTGTGGTAATGAACCCCTGGCCCTCAGTTTGCCCTCTGAACCCTCGGTGGCCTTGGAAGCAGGAATTCCAGTTAACACATCACAGATCAGTTTTCTTTTCTCCTTGTTTTGTGTTTCTGTCGCTTCTCGCCAAACGGCGGCTGGGTGTCGACGAGGCCTGACAGCCACCAGCCCTCGGCCTCCTCTGTTTTCCTGTCTTCTTTCTTCCCTTCCTTTCTCTCACTCCTCTGTTTGGGCTCCTCTTTCTTGCCTCCTTTTCTGCTTAATTGAGTTGTTTGGCAGGCGGGCTTGTCAGACAGCACCGTCTATGTGGGGAGTCTGAGGGGCAGGGGGGGGGGCACCGCCATTGTGCTCCCAGAGACGGGTTAGTTTTTCACCGTTACTGCTGCATGAGTGCACATGGCCCAGATTAGTAGCAGGGGGGGAGCTGGAAGAAAATTTATGAAATATCAAGAAAGTCTTTGGATATTTTTACTACATTCTGATTGTGTCCAAGAGTGTTGTGTTTCAGTCTTCCAAATTTTGCAGAGGCTCATAAAGATTATTGTAAGTTGCCTTTACAAATGTATGTGCAAATGAAAATGTTTTATTTATAACCATAATTTACAAATTGTTTCAGTACACATAAGCAAATGAATCACACAACGCCAATTCACTACAAACATTCTGTATAAATGATGCTCGTTTATCAGAAATAATAATAATATATCTGTATCCATAATTGATAGTTTTCTACTAGAACTGACATGAGAGTCTCCTCAGTTTTTAAGTGCTTAGCAAACCCATAAATATCTTCTCCATACGAGAGGGTAGAGTGGTCTGAAGAAGGCAAACATTGGCTGTGTGAGGAGTCATCAATCATCAGGGCAGAGCGAAGTGAGAGAAATGCAGAGGAGGATTCTCATTTCACCTTTTCATGGTGATGAGCATGTTAGTAAAGTGAAAACTAGTGAAGTAGTAGCTGGAGCTTTTCATGAAGAAATGATCATTTATTTTGTACGGCTTACAGCACACTTTTGATTCAACTACTTTTGAATAAATGAAAACCTTGCATTTGCTTTATTAGGTAACTATAGCAGCAGTTTAGCCTGCTGTAGCCTACTGACCTATTATCTCTATACTGTAGACGCTGCATGCTATAATGTTTGGGATTCTAATCTGTTTTTATTCTGTGCTTCCAGGTTTGCATCTGAGAGGGACTTAAGAAGAAGTGGATAGTTAGCATTATAGCAGCACTGCACCAGCCTGACATCACTAAGCCTGACTCAGCCTGGTTCATTCAGGCCTCAGCCTGAATCAACACAAGAACACAATGACAAAATGTGACTTTTTCAAATCTTTGCAAATCTGCTGAATACTCAGAACAGAAACTCTAGAATCTAAAAGTTTGAAAGTTTTCTCTGTTATGTACAAGTTATATATTTCACATGCAGTGTATTGACATGCAGTAGCTCTAAAGCAAGAGTGGGTAAATGCTGAATCACACTGTAAAGTGTTGTAACTCTCAACAGATCATGTTTTTACTATTTTTTTGCATTTTAAATATTATGAATCAGTCGATTATATGTCGCTGCTTTATGCAGAATTACAAATGTTATTTTTATTTTTTTTTTAAAAACAGCCCTTTGAAATATTTCTGCTTTGCATATTTTGCTTTAAAAAAAATGGGTAAACTGCTTATATATGATAAATAAACAAATAATATATCATTTGAATGTATGTTATTTATTTGGATTATACAGGAAGACAAAACAGAACTAGAGAAACTATACTATTTACTATAATATTGATAAACTATAATATTTATGTATATTTCAATGTGGAGCCAGGCACTCTTCTCTCTGTTCAGAATTATTGAAAGATGAAATAAAATCAAACTGTTTCCAACATGATTACTGATTTAGTCTCACTCTTAAATGAATGTCTTCCAGGTTATTGCAGGTAGATGTCAGGGTGTTAACATAGGCTACTTTAATTGATTACTGTGTTGAATTTCCTGCTGAGACTGTGAGTAAGTCACTGAGACTGAAAGTAGCGATGCAGCGCGGCGGTACATACCAACATAAAGTTTGCTCTTATTATTTAACAGTTCTTGTTGTGTCTGTTGTTTGGTTACTGTAAAAGAAACACACACACACTTCTTCTCTTCCCCCGGGTCCATGAACCTGTCCATCTGCTCACACACACACCAACACAGACAGCCAAGGGCAAAGGCGAGGCTTTGTTTGTGTGTGTGTGTGTGTGTGTGTGTGTGTGTGTATGTGTGTGTGTGTGTTATATCTTTGCCCATTTTTGAAGGGTTGGGTGTGTAGTCATATTACATGGTACAAGGTCTGGATCAGAGCCACTAGACTTCAGCTCCCTCCCTGAGGCTGCCCCACCTCGCCTTACTTTTAAATCTCACACACACACACACACACACACACACACACACATAGGCCTGTTCTGACAGTTACCCCCACCCCCCACCAAACACACACACACACACACACACTCGTGCCATCACACAGCCGTTCTCATTCTGCTGACCAGCAGAAACCCTGGACACCTCAACCCAAGGACAGTGTGTGTGTGTGTGTGTGTGTGTATATATGTGTGGTTGCTGGGCCCCACAGCTCACTCCTCCTCTCTTCCAGCCTGCTGGAATGCCAAAACCAGCCGGCAGGGTCAACATAGGAGTCAAAACACTTCAGAGGAACGAGGAGAGGCCAAGCAGCGTCGTGCATTTTTATCACACAGGTACATGATTTTGACCCACTGAACAATAAATCTAAATGACTTTAGTTTGAAGCCTGGAAAAAAAAAAAAAAAAGCTCCACCGTAAGTTAAAAGGTGGAGAACGTGTGTTGGCTGGGCTGCTGCCTTAGAGGTCAGTAATGAAGGAAAAATTCCCCTGGATGCAATTCAACACTGATAAACAGCGCTTTCTCTGCTGTGATACTCAACAATCATATGAGCAGAAATCCATTATAGAAGAAGTGTACTTCTAATTTATACTGTTTTTTTAATCAAACACAATGCAACGTGAGCACAGCTTACACCTGGGCCAAATCGCAACTGCATTACTGCTGATTTCATTTCAGCCACGGTATGTCATGACACAGTGTAGGGACTGGTTTAACTAGCCTCTGCTACACTAGCTGCAATGATACAGACTTGTGGTTGAGCCACAGCTGAGGGAACGCTCACTCGCATTGTGGTCACAACCAGGAGCTGTAACCGATTTATACCGAATATTCCACTACGGATCAGAGGGAACGCAAAATTTAACGCTATGGGGAAAGAAAAATGTGGCAAGCGCAAGGTAACATTCATTCAGTCGGCCGGTCAGTTGGTTCAACACATTGCTCCAGACTGAAATATCTCAACTACCAAATGGATTGTCGTTTCATTTGGTACAAACATTCATGGTCTGCACAGGACAAATAGCCCTGATGTTTCCAATTTCTACTTGTTCAAAGTCTTAGCCCTCAACCTTTAGCTCTAAACCCTTCACACTAAACATCAGCTAATATGCTAAAATTTAATAGTTGTCAACATGGATATTGACAAGTTGATTGTAGGTATGTAACAGAGTGGGACAAATACACACCAGGTAAAACTATTTAACAGTAAATATCGTCTTCACGCTTAAACGTTCTGATGGTTGTAGACATAGAAGCAGCTATCCTCCGTCTAAATCAAAAACTTTGAGCGGTCTTTCACCTGCTCCAAACATATCACTCAGGATTGATTTTAGAACAAAATCAATTAAATTTAAATTGACTAAATCTCTAGCACCACTTTTTTGCAGTGGCGATGACAACACTGCACTCCCTTCTTTCCTACAACACAAGTTGTTTTAATAAATATAACCAATCCTGTCATATTTACAGAGGACAGAAACACATGTCTATTCACAGAAAGAATATATAGACAATCTGAAAACAGATGCACGAGGCTTTTGATGGTAGATTTCCATCTGTTAAACAGCTTAAGAGATTTATACCCTTTAAATTGTGAAAATCTGTTATCCTGAATATGTAGAAAAGTAAAAAAGGCTCTGTGTAAAAAGCGGGAACTCTGGGGGTAATGAAGGATCACGGGGCGTGTGTGTGTTGGACAGTATTACCCACCATCCTGAGTCCTCTGTTGGGAAGGGCACGGTCCATTCCTCCTGTGTGCAGGTGTCATGGCTGGACCTCTTCATTTGCATACATTTGCATGCTGTCAAACGGAGCTGCTGGCTGACAGCTTCCAGAGCCGACTGTCTTCCTGGACCCCGGCCCAATCCTGTCGGCATGGTTACACGGCACGGCAAAGCGTGCCGCAGCGGGCTCGCGGCCAGGCCGATCGGCTTTTCGATGAGAGCTCCAGTGAGATGTCTTTCAGTGGACAGACATCAGCTCACGCCAATGACCTCCAAATGTCACTGAGTGAGGGCATTAAAAGAACATTTATGTATGTTGGTATACAGCAGAGCAGACACGCCTCAGGCCCTTTTCAACTGAATAGTACCAGGAACTAAACTAGTGACTGAAAGTCTCTTTTCTCCCACATCTGAAGGAAGCAAATAAGAAGAGAAATGCCCTTTTGGTGAGCTAACAACACAGTCATCACATTACTGTTACTGCAACTCTGATATTTAAATGGCTGTTGGAATCATGCAGAGGTTGAAAGGGAAAACGATGATGGCTGGAAAGCGAGCTGTCTGTCTGCCAAACAGTGACCATGTTTTCATTTTTGTACATAACGGCAATGAAATTTTCAGTTTTGCTTACTGTAAGGCTGCATTCAGACTTACAGACCATGCTTGGAAAAAAAAAAAAATACCATTGACACAGTTGGGGTGCCATGCAGAGGTGACATCATCACATGATTGGCCAGTTACATACTTCCTGCTGCATTACTTTGTAACGTGAACCCAATCATCTCCACTGAAGATAAAATAGTTGCTGCCATGATAACCTGTAAGTTGTGAGTATTACAAACCACTGCACAGCGTTTTAGTATATATATATATATATTTCAGTATATTTGGAAGAAAACTAGTTCCATGATGCGATGTAGGAATCAGAGATGTGGTGCTACTGTTTCAAGGCTGAATATCGTGCTGTAGAATCAGACACAACAGAGTATGGAGGAGGAAGCAACTACCAGAGCTACATTACAGTCACAGCTTAAAAACAGAACCTAATAGAAACTAAGCCAGAGTGGCTTTGCAGCATTGACCATTGATCTAGTTTTGAGAAATCATCTTCGTTACATTGTTAAAATATCTCTGTAAATACCTTAAAAACAACACGCGCACATCAACACAGCTGCTTTTTTCCATTAGCCCGAATGTACAATACATGGTTCTGTTTTGAATATAAATAAACATCACGAGAAATGTCCTGATTCTAACATTGATACAACTGGCAACAGAGTCGTAACAGCCTTAAGCTTTGTGTGATACTCTGCACAGTGAACTCCACACATGGGCCGTCAGGAAGTTCCTTCCCCGAGACAAGGACTTCTCAAGAGGGGCGGACACTACTGATGTGAGTTATGGGTTTCTTCCTCAAAAACTCTTGAACACCAAGCCTTCGTCAGAATTGCATGATACGCATCCATTTATCGAGACCATTGAAAATATGCATTTATTCTAAGCACACAAGAACAGCCATAGTACTCTTAGAGGTGTCCTGATATAGAAAATAAACACAACGGAGGAAATTCAGGTCCATGCCCCTGCTCGTCTGTTGTTTTCATATATTAAGACAGCGCTTCATGTTGCTTAACTGAGTGTCACCTGAAACACAAATTACTTAATACAAAAAAATAACGTCTTTGTTAAAACATCTATTGGTGTTTGCTCTTTCTTTCCGAGACTGAATTTCATCAGGGCTTTCTCTTGCATCCTTCTACCCCCCTCCCTCCCCCTCCAACCTTAAAGATTAAAAAACACAAACTGAAGGTGATTCAACTGCCCAGTCTCCCTCTCTAAAATAAACTGCCCTTTACCCCCCTCCCCTCCTCTCCTCTCTCTTCCTTCTGTCTCCATCCATTCTATGTTTGGCAGTCGTGCCGGGACCTTTCAGAACAACTTGTTTGGCCCCGGATTTCTGGACATTAGGCGCCAAGAGACACAGAAGCCAAAGAGTCAAAATGGGCTCTCTCCTCAGTTCCTCCCCGCCCTCTCATCTCTGCCTCCTCGGCGGGTGTTTGTCATCCCCTGCTGAGCCAAACAGACGTGTGTTTACCAGTTTACTGTAGCTGGCCGGGGAGGCTTGTCGGTGTGCAGGCCAGCGCTTTGTCTCTCACACTGTGAAACACAACAGCAGTTAGACTTCTCCCTGACAGCATGCTAATCGTCTGATTTAACTCTCCCATGTTTAATCATGAGGGGAAACGCAGGGAGAGAGAGAGAGAGAGAGAGAGATTATGATAATTGGTTCAAAGTTCTTTTGTGTTGGATCCCATCTGTACACTTTTAGAATGAGGTGTCACTTTCAACATGTCTGTTCTTCTTCCGTGCAAACACACATATGGAAGACTGTAGGTACCGCAGGTTCTGGGAAATGATTTTTTCACTTTCCTCTGAGCTCTGATGATGTGTCATTCTGTGTGAGGTGCTAGTGTATGAAGGATTAGTTTGACATAAATCTGCAGTTAGATCATTCAAAAGTCTAATATCAGATATATTAAAAAGTTAGGTTTAATAGTTAGGGTTAGGTGAGAAGTTAAGTAGGAACTGGTGAGGTCAGAGATTTTTTTTGGTACAGCAGTGCAATGTCCAAAAGGGCTGAGTGAGGTGGTGATGAATAAAAAACAGTTTCAATCAGTCAGGTCACTGCTCTCATAGCTCTGAAACAGCTGAGCCGATCACAGGCTCAACATCACACGACAATATTAGCTCAAGAAATGAAGACATCATGCCAGAGGTTGATGGTGTTCAAAAGAACAAATAAAAACATCCCCTGGTCAGTCAGTCAGTCAGTCATGTGGTGATTTTGTCAACAAGACTGAACTAAATATTTGGAGCAAACATGTAGCAGTAATGGAACAATGCTTTAACAATAACTCTAGTGATTTTTTTTATATTTTTCTTATAGTCACAAAATCTGATGTGCAGATCCAAACCAACAATGAACTCATCCTACTAATATGTATATTGCATTCTTCTGTGCCGTAGACTTCCATTGTGGTCCAAAAATGATTAAAAACATGTCAATGAGCCACATCGCTGTGCTGGGTGAAATGTTCCTTCATCCATGAAGAGTTTGGTTACCGTAGTTTGTTTTCAAAGAGTAAAAATAGCAATAAGAGTGTAGGAAAGGCATTCCTCGTACAGCAGACAACAGTGCATTGACGTGTTTTTGTACAACAGCAGAGGTCTATGAAGATATATCAGGCTTTGGACACACACACAATACGTAAGTAGGATGAGTTGTTAGTTTGACTCTGCAAGAGATCCATTGACAATAAGAAAATACAGAAAATCACCAGTCGTCACCAGTGGTCAGTGCATTTTCCTGCAAGTCTTTGCAGCAGGTCATAATCTAAGGGCCCTTTGACACCTACCACATTTGGTCCAGACATTTTTGACTTTTCAGTTTGATCTGAACCAAAATTACAGGCATGAAACCTCACCTGGACCACAGTCCGGACCAAACAGCCGAGCTCTGGTCTGACGAAAAGTGGTGTTCTTAGTCCGGAAACCATTTTTCTGAATGGTTCAGACTTTTGGAGCAATTACAGGAAATTCTTACAGGCTATTGTCAGAAATGGAAAAGCTAAAAATGAGCCACAGTAGCACATGGGGAGAGAAGGAGATCAAGTTTTTAATTGAAATTTGGTCCAACGACCTTATAAAAAGTTAACTGGAAAAACTGTGGCATCAGTACACAAAGGCGCACAATGACATTAAAAAAAAGCGGTGCATCAACCAATGAGAAGGACAAATTTCCTTTTTTTATAATGACCTGGATAGCATTCTAGGGACTGGCATAACAAGCTCACCCATTAAAGTGGTGGAGTCTTCCCAAGCTTCAACTGGTTGGCCATAATAATATTATTATGGTGGCAACAAAATGAATCTGTCCATTCATTTTTCTCCGTTAATTCCAACAGTGATAGAAGGTTACTGAATTGACAACACACTCAACGTCAATGCCAAGTATAAAAGGAGACCAACGCACACCAATGA
Organism: Euthynnus affinis; assembly: GCA_029490765.1. NCBI lineage: Eukaryota > Metazoa > Chordata > Actinopteri > Scombriformes > Scombridae > Euthynnus > Euthynnus affinis. The sequence goes on along the minus strand of CM055850.1, from coordinate 2,361,637 downwards.
ACCATGATATTGTTCTACTGCTGCAACAAGCTTTAGGGAGCATGTGAAGCATTTGACCTCGACACCAAAAACTAGGTACCAACAGCCACTTTTGATTCCATTTAACCATGCAGGCCATCTGTGTCTGACCTTAACCAAGTCATTGTTGTTCCATTAAGTGGCAGATCAGAAAACACCTATAAAAGTTACATTTAGTTTGCTTGTTATACGAGTCCTTTTGGAACGCAAAGACGAAAGACCTACTTTGTTGTTTCACTATGAGGACTAGCTGGAATATTACAAGGATTCTGGATGATTGCTAACTTCCCCTACAGCGATATTTATTATGATCTAAAGTAATCCACTGATAACACAGGCTATGTAACTTTTGGTGGTAAATAGGTCACAAAACATTGAACGCGGGGTCTTTAGAACAAAATGAAAAGGTCATGTTTGGAGAGATGTCGAGATGCCACATCCATTATAGGTTGACATGATTGTTCAGCAGGCAGAAGCCTCAGTATGAGAAGTAGAGTGAGTTTTGGTGTTTAGAACATGTGAGATTTACAGACACTACAGTGTGACGGGCCGCCACAACAATCCGCTCTCTCTGTGACACAGACAATGGTGGGACTGTTCAACCACAGACATACAAGTGTCCCGGCCATCTGTCTGCATACCCCCACAGTACAAACATTGTGCTACACACACACACACACACACACACACACACACACACTGCTGACACCCCCAAACACACAGGCACCCCACTGTTGTACATGAACTCATACACTACACAGCAGAAAAGTGATTTAAATTACAATTTTTTAAATTTTTTATTTATTTTTTTTAAAAAATCAGATTGCACTGTTTGAATGAAATGTAAAGTTATTTAGATTCATTAAATGACATCATTTCTTTCAAATCTGTAATCCACCAAGAAAATACATTTTGTGACAGAATGTTTTGTTCAATTATTCATGTTTCATAAGTGTTAATAATTTTTGGATAGCCGATTTGTCATTTTAGCAAAATTCTCAAGCAAAAAATGTCAAATATTTGTTTGGATCTCCTGTTTTTTCGCAAACTGAAAGTCTTTGCTTTTTTGGACCATTGGTCACAGAACATTGTGACAGCATTTTCCAAAAAGAAAACTTGAAGACTGAAAGTGGCTTAACGCAGAAGAGCAACAGACAAACTACACTCACAGATGAAGAAGATTAATGACATTTTATGGACAATTTTATAGACAATTAATTGAGGAAAATTATCGAGAGATTAATCAATCATGGAGATAATAGTTAATTCCGACTCTAACTCACTGACAGAGGTTGACACTATAACAGTGACCCATTGTAACACAAAGTAATTCCTCTATTAGCAATGACATGATGAAGATCAACTAAAAGCACTGTCAGGATCCCCCCTGTGCTCTCCTACTAACACACACACACACACACACACACACAGCTTTAAATCTAAAGCGACTATATAAGGAGTAGAGACAAAGGGTATGTGTGTGTGTCTGTTTATGCACGCGTGTGTGTACCAGCAGAATAAGATCGGGTCACCATACAGTCTCAGTGACAGTTGAGTATTGAAAGGCTGCTGCAAAAGAGAGACGCCTCTGTGTGTGTGTGTGTGTGTGTGAGAGAGAGAGAGAAAGAAGAAAGAAAGAAAGTCTGTAGCGTTCAGACACATCCTCCCTCGCTGTCTGAGGCATCACATGTGTGAGTAGCCTGTGTGTCCTGTGTGTGTGCTCAGTAATTGTACCTTCATCTGAAGCTTTGTAGTCTGCTTTGCTTGTCACCCACCCGTACACTACAGAGTTCAATCAACTTAAACTGTGATCATACAAATAATCCAAAAATGATTCTTGTACATGGTTAAAAATGTGTCACGAGGACACAGTGAGCACCCGACTGTGTACGATACAAACTCTAAAGATATCTAGAGTTCACTTCATGATTTGCTTTGAAAGATGAAGATATTGATGAAGATCTTTAGCCGTCTGGCTGCAACTTAACTGTTTCGGTTCACGCTCGGCGCTCTCATGGTGTCGCTTTCAGCAGCAGCAGGCGACTGTTTTCTAAGAAAAAGCTGTAAAAAGCCACTTTACACTGGCTGCTCAGACGCCAAACGACAAACACACACAGTTAGCAACTAGCTGGCCAACATAGTGATGCATCAAGCAGCTAAAGAGCCAGATATTTCCATCAGGAGTTCATGACTTACATTCATCAGGTGGACAGAAACACGACTTCACATGAATGATAATGTTGCTCCATAACTGCTGGATGTGGAGACAAACAACTGTCAGCGAACAAGTTCAACATATCAACTTAAAAAAGGTGATGATATGTCAAAGTTCTGTTTCTACTGCACCCAAGTGGCCAAAAATCATTACTGAAGTAGAAATAGTCATTTTAGTAATATTAATTTGACTCCAAACCACGATGTTCTTAACAAATACCTCATTTAAACCCAAATCATGATCTTTCCCTAAACTTAACCAAACCTTTTCAGAAGCTGAATGCGGCTGAGAAGCACTCTCATTGTTTGGTCCTTCTAGTCAATCGTTGATTTAACATGGACTGTATTTATATGAATGGAAATGAGCAAATCTAGTTCATTCAGTTTGTACATATGAGAAAACAAGTCACATGTACAGCATCGAAATTGCCTTTTGAGGCCTCTGTAAACATCCACTGAACTTATGTGCGCATTCAAATGACATGACATTGTCCTCAGTAGGACACACAGAGATGGTCTTCATGTTTTGACTGGTGAACACAGGCTGGGTTTTGTATGTGTGTGTGTGTGTGTCCTTATTCAGCGTGTCACACAAAGACAACACAAGCCTGGGAGACCAAAACACACACCTGCATCCAAACCCCACAGAGGAGACACTCATGTTAACAGTCTGAATGGTGTCACTTCTTTCTTTCTGTTCGCTTTCTTTATTTCATTTCATTTCTTTCTTTCTTTCCTTCCTCTCTTTCTTTCTCCCCCCCCCCAATACCATGAGCGACAGGCTGACCACTATAATCTGTGTACCATCAGCATACTGTATACAGAGACGTCCGTGTTTTCAGTATGAGAGACAGTTGGCGCTAACAGTGTAATTCACAGTGAGTGCTGTCACAGTGAGGGAAGCAGAGACACATTCACTGTGTAACAGATGGCTCATACATGCTGCTGAGGCTGAAAACCTTCTATTCTCACACTCAGACTTTTCAAGGAGCAGCGACTGCCGTCTCAATGCTCGCCTGTTTCAAACTGAATTGACAGAAAACACATTTTCAGTTGGAAAAAAAAAAAATCGTACACATTATTAGCACTCACTGGACAATTTCACTTTGCTGATTTAGAAACAGAAACTGCTGGATTTGGACGCATTTTATGCTCAGAAATCCTGGAACATAACTATTTAAAAACTGTATGAAACAACATGATAAATACATGTATGTCTGCCTGTGAATTTTACTATTCCTGACCAAATAAGGATGACATGATCGAGATATTTCCTTTGTAAAGGTCATTATAAAAGGAAAATGGTGAAATAATATACAGCATACATACTTAATAGGAGCATGAATAACAACTTAATCTGGACCAGGAACAAAATTTCACCACAATCTGACCCGGATCACTTTTGAATGACACTTCGCTATCAGTCAGTGTTATTTTTTTTTTCCCCCACCCACATTCTGCTACTCAGCCTCTGATTGGCCCTCACCATTGATTGTATATAAATATGGACATCGTGACATCCTGACCGCCCCCTGGTGGCTGGCTGCAGTATAGGTCATAAGTCCCGCCCACTCCATGTTAGCGGATGGGACATGAACCTTAAACTTAAATAAATAAATAAAATCAAACTACACGTAAAATAAATTTTTTCCCAAAGAAGGTTTCTGTCATTATAGGTAGTTCTTATCACACTGACTCTTGTTCAAGTGCTAATTTTTCTGTTAAGTTTGTTCATGATTGACAGCTGCGACAGCCATTCAAATCTCCGTCGATCGCTGGTGGGATGGACGCCGCTGCCCGACTCTACCACGCAGACTCTGGCTCTAAATGATGTCACACAAGTAATATGGCAGCTCCTGGAAAGGAGATATTTTGGCTTCACTTTTGCATAGCGCTAGGAAGTGGAGACACGTTGTCCATATTTATATACAGTCAATAGCTCTGATCCTGATATTTCTACTCTAAGCCTAACCAACAAAGGCAGCGAGGTACTAGCCAATCACAGGCAGGGTAAGGTGAGTCTTTATGGAATGCAGGTGGGAAAAAAGGCACATCACTTGTTATCATTTAGCAACCCACGAGTTACTGCAGTTAACAAAGCTGTTGTCAGATGTTGCCACCCCAGTTGCAAAAGTTCAAAACTAGCAGATATATTAAAAGGAAATCTGACACTGTGAACTGTGTGTTTAGGGGTGAATGAACTGGGAAATACACACTCATTTTAACAAGGAAACATGAGACCATTGTGCTTAATTTGCCATGAAACAGTGGTAATAATGAAGAGTGAGAAGGCAATATGCCACCATGACACCAAACACGCCTGTTTTGAACAAAACCATCGTAGACATTTTCAACAATAAATATAGTGAAGAACTCACACTGCAGCAGACTCACTATTGACCATTCACACCAGTGTCCCTGCTGGACCATCACACCCTTTGAGCCCAAGGTTAAGGAGTTAGTTACTCAGTGATGTCACTTCTCCCATTAATACAGACAATTGTTCAGGAGTTCTGGAGGTTTTTTTTTTTTTCTTAGATTTATCATCATTCAATGCACGTTTACTGACCGGTGGAAATTTGGCTAGTAGACCTCTGAGACTTGAGTCTGAGCAACCCTGATCTACAGCATCAGCAGTAAACATCACTGACAGCTGTCAGCCCTTTTAAAAGAAAATAGATGCACATTTGGTGTTCTAACCTTCAGCATAAAACACCTTTGTCTGTGCCCTCTGAAACAACCCATATGAGCCCTCTGCTCTATTCTTATGGTTTATTGTTCTTAAAAGGTAAAAGGTTTAAAGAAAGATGGTGGTCATAGTTAAAAGAAACCAACAATGACAGTCACGATCTCCACTGTCAAAGACAACACAAAGTGTTTGCCTAACTACCCACATCAATCTTGGTGCAGAAACTCATTCATTCACTCAGTCATTTTACTTAAAAATACAAAAAAAAAAAGGATTAAATTGAACATTGTGACAGAGGTGGTGGACATTATTTCTCTCTCTCTCTCTCTAACTAAAGCTCTCTCTCCAGGGTTCTGAAATCTGCATATAGCCAGTCTTTCACCGCACAGCTGAGGACTGAATAAATCCTCCAACAGCTCTCTCCTTTCACACCTCAGAGGGGAAAACAACAGACGAAAGTTCACTTATCGCTGTGAGGAGAGGCGCTGTGCTCTGTGTGAGCTCTCTGGAAGTGATACTGGTCAAGGAGAAAAGCAGCGCGGCCATTCAGTTACTGATATGAATAACATGTTTTGTGAACAAGTTAGATAGGTTAGATGCTTATAAGATAGGCCTGATATAAACTGAGCCTCTGTCAGAATTGAAATAACCAGCTCATCAGCCAATAAAAAGGCCTCTAGGACGGGACAAAACAGCTAACAACTGAACTGAGTGTTTTCACAGGTAAAACATCAGGTTTGCCAAGCTCAGCACACGCTAAACAGTGTCACGTGATTGGTTTTTCACACTTCATCTTATTTTGTCTTATTTCCATAGACTTTATACTACTGTTAATGGAGTTATTATTATAACAAAGGCTCAGGAACAAGATCGCACCCTTCTCTCTCACTAAATTCAATCACCTGCGCCTCACTAATTCAATCATCCGTGCGCACCTATAAACCTCTTTCTCTCCTGTTCGTCTCACTTGACCTACAGGCCTGGAATTAAAGTCATTTTGGGGCAAGGTCACTTTGGCCTTTGATAAATACAAATTTATTGGGGCATTGTGGCCAAAAAAGTAGGACACCAAGGCCAAAACCAATAGTGCAATAACAATAAGTGATAATTATGAAGCATTAAGAAAAAACAGTATAGCATCAACAATTAATAGCTGGTTGAAAAGCAGTACTGAGTTAATGAAGACTGTACACTGAATGTTTGACTGTTCCACAAAACACTGTCTGAAAAAACGTGAACAATTCATTATATTAATTGTTATATATTAAGGATGAAGTCTATAAATGGGTAAAAGGGTGATCGACACCTGTGCAACTATTAGCCTGAGATCATAGGAGCAGTCACAAAAATGACTTAAAACATTTTTTATAGGTTAAACTTTAAGCACACTGAGACTATGTACATTGGTAGTTGGCTAAATTAACACCATGCAGCAATACCTTGGTTAGGATGTCAACAGTTAACTGTGGAGAACATTTTTGACCGGTTACATATGTCGGTCTACAGTTTAATTTGCTACACACTCCACTAACGACTTTTTCCCATGAACGAAGTACCGGTGTGAAACCGACTTCAACGCGGATTTTGGCATTACGGGTTGTTTGTAGCATTAATGTTGCTAAGCTAACGAGTGTCTTAAAGTCTGTTTATAGTGAGTGTTACAGTCAGTCAGCCCCCAAAAAGTGTTTCGTTAGTCCAGTTTAACCCGCCGCGGTTTCTGAAGGATCGTGTAAGATGTTTTTCTGCCACAGAGGAAATAAATTCATGACGAGTGAAAACGAGTCCAAAGCATCTTCTGACATCTCTACTGCAGAAACGATTTATGTTACATCAAACTGCCAGATGACGCACTGCCACAGACAGGTGAGAGACAGTCTTATAAATACTACGTTCACTGACAGAAAACTGTTAGGAGAGTGTGTGACTAAACTTTAAATCACAATGTGTATTAATACACTGTACAGTGTTTTATACACTGTACAGTGTTTATCACATAATGCTAATTGTTAGCCGAAGTAAGCTAGCGGGATAACTGTTAATGTGTACGTTAACATTACACATTAACAGCTGGCTAGTTAGCTAACTGGCTAGTATCGCAAACACTTACCTCCGGAAGGTGCTCCGCGATCCATGCTCCTTGGCAACACACCGTCCACGACTCGATTCGGCCTCCGGTGAGCTTTCAAGGAGACGGTCGTCCCACTCCCATGAAACGATGGTAAAGGCAAACTCACCAACTCTACGAAGATTCTACTTTCATCGGTCCTCTCGCCTGCAGCACAAATCCTCCCGCTCTTCCAGGTTCAATGTCCGCCGCCCATACAGCCATGCCGCCGCTGGGCTTGACGCAGGCGCACACCGATGACGTCACGACGACGCCTACTACAGCAGGGCCTAGCTGAAGCATGGATGTACCGGTATTACAAGAGCCAGGCTGAGTGAGTATACATATCATGGAAATATCTGGAAATCACATCTTGCCAGTTGTGATTTCAGTATAATGTATTTTTTTCATTTGAGATTGATAAAAACTAATTTAGCTTTTATACATTAATTTACATCCATTATCCGCTCATAGAGAACACTACAGACTGATAAAATATGGAAAAAATAAAATAGAAATATAAAATATGTTAAATTTAATAACGCACCAGCACAAGGTTAAAAAAAAAAACAGCTACAACAACAACAACCACATTCACCATGGGAAAAAACAAGCGAGGGAGACCATCAAGTTCCAATGGTTCAAGCTAGGGGGACATTGGTGCCTTGGAGGAAGAGCTGTGTCAGATGCAAAATGACACAGATCATCCTTAGATAAAGCATCAAGGTCCTGGGCATTTTTTGCATGACAGAGTTCATTTCACCACTCTGGGAAATAATATGTGTAACAAATATTATATTTATCAAATGTTGCCAAATGTCTGAAAGGTCAAATCCAGCAGGGGGATGCTGGATTTGTATTTCCCACTAATATTTTGGCAGCAAAGAAGAGGCCAGGATTTTACACTTTGTGATGTTTGATGTGCACTTTCTTTTCATTTTTTTGTTTAGATACAAGGGTAGCCATCACTTTTGTCAGTTCTGTCGAAGCTCTTCTATCTTCTCCAAACCCTTTGCTTTGCCCTGGCCATTTCACCTGACTTCCTCAGTTGTTTTTCCCCCATGGTGAATGTAGCCAGGAGTTTGTAGAGTCAGGCAAAAGTTCTGTCTGTTTTTGTGCAAATAAATCTATATTTTTTATTAACTCTAGTATACATGCCTCTAATTTACTGTAGCATTAAACACTATTAGAAGAACAAGCAGTTTATGTGAAAGAATTCCAGAGTAAAGTTTTTTGATTAACATACAAGTAAAGACCTTTACTTTACATCACATTAGGTTTTGTTTGTTCTTTCTGGGTTCATTTTCCACAAACTTTAATCACATACTTTCTAAGATATTCTGCAAATAAACCAAAAGAAAAAAAAAGTCAACTAAATGACCCCACAACACAACCTTCTCTGCAGAAATCTGGAGCTTAATTCAATATCTAAGACAAAGTGAATCTGATGTGATCGTCCCAACTCGTAGCTGACAGATCAGCACTTCTTCTGTAAGAGACTATATACAATACATGTCTGAATATTGTTTCCCAATTAGCCAGCACAGCAGTCATTTCTGCAGAGACTGTTGCCAACATCTGAAACAACAGCCAGTGTATTTAGCAATTAGCCACAGTGTGGCCCGATGGGAGTGGGAGTGTCCTGGCAGAGAGAGAAAACATCAGGGACGAACCTGGGGACAGGGCAGGGTAGAGACGATTAATTTCCCTCAGGAGGACTCAGGCGCACACACACGAGCACAATTGCATGAATACGAAATGTATAGGCACATACAGACATATGCACACAGACTTGCATTAGGCCACAAACGCACACACACACACACACACACACACACACACACTACCTCTTTCTGTCTTTGATAAAATCCCAGGGGAGCTCAGGGTTGTAGCCAGTTTGTGCAGACTGAGTGTTGACCAGTGTGTTGTGTTCTCACTGTGTCGTGTATCTCTTGTCTAATGAGGAGGTGCCAGTCCCACCAGTTAATTTACCAGAAGACAATCGCACACTGACTCACACTGACATTTATAGGCAATTAGGACCTGCCTGAGAAAAGTGTGTGTGTGTGTTTGCATTTGTTTGTCTGTGCGTGTTTGTGTGTGTATGTGTGTGTGTGTGTGTGTGTGTGTGGTAAGCGCTGCAGAGTTAGGTCAACATTTTTATCAGTTCAAAACTGACAGAACATCCCTGTAGCTAATTTTGTTGCATACCGATAATGGGAAGACATTATTTTAATTGCATCGTGACTTGTAGACATTAGATTCTGTGTATTTTACACATTTTACCAGGACAAGTATCTACTGGGGCATTTTTACACATGCTGATACACCAATACTGCTCATATGAATAACTTTCTATCATTGCGTTGGCTTGTGTAAAAAATAATATCCAATTTAAAATAACATTGTAAATGTATACGATTTGGAGGGAAAATTGCTCATATTTGACATATGTGTATGTCTGTTTGCTAACAGACATGTCATATTCAACATGCTGTTAAGAAAGGCATTACCAGGATCTACCGCTGTTTTAACCCTTGGTAGTCAAAGCTTTCACTCAATAAATCAGTTAAACTTTATTTGTATGGTATTTTTAATACAGGTTAGCGTGATTTAAAGTCACCAAAAGGAACTTTAAAATGGTTATGAAACAGTCTCATGATGCCTCTGGTGCCTCTACATGACCATCAGTGAAAACATTGTCTATTTCTATATAGTTATTGTAAATGCCAGCCACTGGGTCAGATTCCCTGCATATGGCATGCAGGCCGGAACAGCCTATGTAATATAATATAATTTATGATATATCATTTCTTATTCCTGTGTTCTAACCAGTGACAACGTTTCAAATGATGAAACAGGTTTGTAACTTTGTCCTCGGCACTGCGTTTTGCTGCAGTGTTGCTCATTTCGCTTATTTTGCTTCACCTGCTCCAACTACAAGGCTGTCAGCCGCTATCTATAAAGACCATGCATACCTCTATTCCTGCAACATCATTGGCAGTTTGTGATTCTTCTTCCTCTTCTTACTTACGTTTTTCGTTACTTCTGTCTCTCAGCCGTCAGTTCCATCAAAGCTGCCTTCAAACACACCACCGCGCCACACGTAACAAAGTTGTTGTGGTTTCACCAACAGCCAGCTTAGAGTTGGAGGGTATTTACTGACAATCAACAGGTAGCTGAACACACAGACACCAAAGTGATACCAGCACTCCACCAATGTAATGTAATGACTTTACACAATCCTTACACTGTGAAGAAACAGATTCGTGCATACAACTGAGGAAAAACAGATGATTGTTCCATCCATCCATGCATTATACCCATTTATCCTGCAGTCAAGTGGTGGGTTGAAACCTGTGGGCAGCAGGGGACTCAGACATAACCATTTGTTTACAGATTCACACCTACTGTATTGGAAATTTACCGTTTCTAATTCACCTTATCTGCATGTCAGAAAACAAGTATTGAAAAAAAAAGACTCAACAAACTCAATAGATTTATCCATAATTGCTGCAGAACACCAAAGTGATAAAAACACAATTATTGGTGAATATGTGCTGGGAAAAAATGCTGTTTGCATTAGTGAAAAAAAAGGTAAGTATTACTATTACACTACTTACACTTTCAAGGGTTAATTTGTTTTACACTTTATTGATATACACCTTATTGATTTTGAAATGTACAAAATTATAATAAGCAAAATTGCAAAAATGACCTCGGAAAGCCTTTATATCACCCAAAAATCAATAAGTACTTCAATAACTTTAGTATTTAAATTCACTCAGTCACATTATGTGTCTCAGAAATATGTAAAATGAAGTTTTAAGGATTAGGGGAAAAAATTAATTGTTAATTGTACTCTCAGTCCTCAGATGACCCCATAGAATCTCTTACAACTAGTCGAAGGTCAGTAAACAGCACTGAGCGGTGTAGAAGCGATCGCCTGAAGGATCATATGTGATGTAATGCTGCTTGCATCACACTGTATCTCCCCCAGCTGATGACAGTCAGGCCTGTTTCCCCTGCCAGCACATCCCAGCTGCTATGAGGCAATGTAGTCTGCCAGGCACAATACGGCGTGTCAGCCCTCAACAATGCAGGACTTGTGCTCCCTGGATGGCATCATTGTCACAGTTTTTTTTCGTTTTTTTTCTTTTCTTTTTTTTTTTTTGGAGGGAGGGCTTTGTGAGTTGTTGTTGTTGTTGTTGTTTTAGCTAGATGTCTCACTAGGTTAGCCAGTTATTAACCCTTGCATTGTTGCCTGGGAGACAATAGATGCCGTGCGTGATGATGCACTGCTCACACACTGACTGGATGTGGGTCATGGGAAAGGACAGTGTCGTGGGATGACAGAGAATCTGTATTTTAGGTTTACCTACAAGGCAGACCAGAGGCCTGTACTACAACGGAGAATTACTGCATAGATTGTAAAAAAAAAAAGTGGACGTAGCCACTATGATGTCATCTATTGCTTGGTTACTATGGTCCATTTGCCATCTATGGTTAACTGTGATAATGCTAATGCTAATGCATATTATTATGCAGGTTATGCCAGGGTTACCTTACTAACATAGTTACCATGGTAGCGACCTGCGTCTCAAAGCAGCCACGCCTTTAATTATGCATAACTTTAAACCTTAATAAAATTTAAATGGATGAGTTATAAAAAAAGGAAGCCCAACTGGGTAAGAAGCAAAAATAGTCAAACAATCATCCAGGTGAGTACAATGTTATCATAACCAATAAGCACCTCTGAAAGTACCCTTTAAGACTCCAGTAAATCTAAATAATACATACCATGTGGTAGAGGAGTGACTATTATGACTATTATATAGTTACATAGTGACTGTTATAGTTGGTAATCCACAAAGATGCACATTGTGTGAATGAAAGTCAGGGAGGATCTTGAAATGCATTATTATATGTGATAATTAATACATTTGCATTATATGAACCAAAAACATACTTATTCGTTTTTATTCAAAACAAGATGAACAAGTTACATGAAATCCTTGATGAGTAGTTTTTTTAAGTTAATAAGCAACTTAAAGCCTTGTTTTACCTTGAACATGTCAAATTTCTTACCAGCAATCAATTCATAGTATGTGCTTCAAAAACAGAGTCATTTAATCATGAGAGCTGTGGAGAAAAGTCTTTTCAATGGTTTAGAAAACCGATGAGTTCTGACTCAACGGAGAAGTTATTGATGACTTACAGTGACAACCGCACTGTGTTGTAGTATAATTATGGAAGTGTTAATACTCCACAGGGAGTCCTCTAACAATATGAGTAACAAGCCTCTCTTCCATGTAAACAGGTTCCTCTTAATGACACAGATGATTGCCTCAGGCCAAAATGTTTGCACAGTCTCTTTTCCCTAAATGAATCATTAGAACTTGAGAGAAAAACCTACGTTCAGTATACATCCATACCCCTTTTTTCACTGCTATATTATAATTATATTATCTCCAGAATCAACAGTGATTACTGATTTTACAAACATATCATGTCAATGCAAAGTTTCATTTTTTTAAAATTGCTTATAAGCACTACTTTATAAGCAAGTTGAGTTGAGTTATAGTAAATAAATAAGTTTTCACTTGTATGAAAATGTAACGAAATTTCTTTCAAAAATTGCAAAGGCAAGTGTGCATGAATTTATATTGCTTATATTGAATTTTATTGCTTATTATTATTGAGCTATCAAGTACAGCAGCTGATCCTGTGCTGCTGGCAGCCTTAAAACACCGATATACTGGCTTTTTACTGCATGCTCACACGCACATTTTGACTAGTCCACATATCCTTTGTTCATTCACAGCATTGGTTATGCATGCCCTAAGGAATGAACTGTATGCATCCGCAAGATGCACTGCAGAATGAATGGTGGGTGCAGTATATCAGTATTTGAGGTAAAGTTAGCAGGAGACTGAACAAACAACAACAATGGCAGAAGGTTTTTTAAGAGAAACTAATAGATCTTGATGCAGCTGCTGCTTTTTCTGCCATGATCTCAACATTAAAGAACAGATTCACAGTTTTTCAAGTCTGTCTTAAAACAGCAGTCAAGTGTCCATATGAACAATGAAAGAGGTTTTCCTCACTGTAATCATTCCTCCTGTTCATACTGGCGATTAAAAGATCCCCTTTAAATGTGCTTTCTATGTAAGTGATGGAGGCCAAAATCCACAGTGTGTCCACACAGTCATTTAGTGCAAAAATGCATTTAAAAGTCGATGTGAAGCTTCTATTCAGCTTCAGCAGTGTGAGTTAGTCATATCAAGTGGACATCTGCCACATTTACAGTCTTTTTAGCATCAAATTCCCTCTTTGTGTTTCCTCAGACAGTGTTTCCCTGTTGAGCTGTGGTGGACGTTTAGTAACAAAAATAGGGACTTTGGCACTAGAGAGACTGTAACGTTGAAAGATAGCTACTTGATTTGACTCATTTGGACGCTGAAGCTTCATATTAGCTTCAGATCAACTTTAAAGTACATTTTCCACACTCACAAAATTTTGGACCTGATCTGAAACATACCTGTGGGAAACCTGCCCACACCCAACTTACATAAAGAGTATCAATACATGTCCCTTTCCCTGCTCTTCACAGTTCACCATCTTCATCTACCTCCAAAAGACTAAAGTTTCTCTAGTGATGATGATGGAGCACCTGATCAGAGCTGATAGGAAGTCTGTCCAGATCTGCTCAGGTATTAGACATATTGGTACACAGATCTGAGTCCTGCAGCAATAGATTTTTATCCAACCCTATCAGACTGAATATCATTTGGACCCGGCCCAACTCAAGTCCCAGATCAGATCTCAAACTGAGTGGACCTGTAAAGACCCGTGAAGAAGAGTATCTGTCCTCTCTTGTTATTTCAACCTCACATATGCGCTGCTGTCACAAAGTAACTCCTGCTCTGCCTCCCCTCCTCCTCCCCCCAGCTCCCCTGATGTAGAGTTAAAGTCATAATCCCTCCTCCCTTCCTCACCCCTCCATCTCACCAGGTCCCTTGAGCTTCGCCCGTCCTCATTAGTGGGTATTTTTCCCATGTTTGTTAATTGTGTCCTGCTTTTTTGCACCACCTGCCCCTCCCCCCCTCCCTCTCCCTTTCTTTTCCTCCTCCACCTCCTCTTCTTCCTCCTCCTCTCTCTCTCTACTGCCTCACATTCGCCCTGCTCATCTGTGCTCCCTAACAGCCACTAATTGTCATCATAAGGCTGCATTCCCTGTCACAACTGGAGAACAGACTGTAGACCGACAGTGTGCATCCTGGCTCCTCTGGCCCCTGGAGGCCTCTGCACTGGTGCCTTGGGGCCTAGAGGACCTTGGCAGGCAGGAAACCTCCCACTGCAAGTGTAGCTAATGAAGATAGGATGAGAATTTACCTGGCTTAGAGAGCGAGGGAGGTAGTGAACTCAGTAATGGCAAACTGGGAATTAATTGTGCAGACAGGTACAGTGGCTGCTTAACAAGGTATGACTATGTTTATAAAAACACATACCACAGTAACAGAGCGTCATCGGAGCATAACTCCCAATGTTCATGATTTCATCACTCAGGTTCAGTCAGACTTTTTGTTTCATAAATTCTGTACAGACTTCCAACTTGCTCAAACCAAGGCCTCCAAATTAAAAGACCTCCAGTGCTGTTCCATCCGCCTGGACCTCCTCCCTGACATTTATTTATGTCATTTCATTTATTTATATATTATACAACATGCAATTGCATTTATTCCCATTCATCTTTTCTTAAACTCTTTTTAAATTTAGAAAACTATTCTTCCATAGCTGTACATCACATACTATGTTTAGTATCTGTTTCTTGTGAGACTTGATTAATTATGAGACTAACAATGAGTGACATATGTAGAGCCGTGATGCCATGTTTTCTTTTTTTTTTTTTTTTACTGCACTAATGCATAAATCAGGATGTTTTAGACATCTTGTTTATCTTTGTATTTATATTCAGAATTTGAATCTTTGGGACAAATGCTAGAATTTGAAATAACGTATATGTATGCATGAGATTGTAAAGAGAGTTGAAGTATGATAGATGCTGATGAAAGTTTAGTTTGTGAAATATGTTTTCATTAATTGTACAAATTCAACCAATTCCCACATTTTTTGTGCAACACTGGTCACAATGAAAGAATGCTTGCTGATTTTTTCGATCATTGCGGTTTTCATGAAGACTCCGATAAAGAACCTCTTTTACAAGCCAAACACAAAATCAAGCAATCGACAAGCAAACTAACACATTACCCCCGAACTTGTCTTGCACTAAAGTTATGAAAACTTCAACATTTATTCTTGAAGATTTTTTCATGTAACTTGTAGGAACTTTGAAGGATATTACTAAATTCATTCAGTCCAGTAAAAAAAAAAAAAAAAACAGAAGTCACAGGTTAGTGACTACAGAATGAGATGATTTTTGTCTGATAATTACCACAGACAAAAATTTCTGAAAGCACATTAAATGACACTAAATAAAAAAAACATTCATGAACAAGGTATTCATAAGACCTTAGTAGATTCCTAAACTATAGTATTACTCTCACTGGAACATAATAAGTCCTTTGAAGAGTCAATGTTTTTTAAAGTGGACTTAACACCATAATATGGCATAAACACGAACAAAAATCTTTGCACATTCTTTTAGGAAAAAACGCTGCAGATTTCATTTTGATTTTTATAAAAACAAAACTGTAATCTATGCCCTCTATGCGTTGCCTCTGTGCATCGCCTGTTGGTATCTACATCCTATCTCAAACTTAGCTTTATAGCACTTACTCGCATTATTTCCTCCTGACTAGATCCCTGCTTGTTTTGTATCAGCTCTCAAATGTACATTGCTTTGGATAAAAGCGTCTCTTTAAGGAAATTGTAAAAATGATTAGCCAACTCAAAAACGCACTGCCATACACCTGAAGATCTTTTTAAGTTTGTGTAAAGATGACAAATACCCTCGTACTGGTGAGAAGGTTTTCCTCTAAAGGGAAGTGAATGAGTGCGTTTCGAGTACACTACAGAATGGTGTTTGTGTGTGTCCATTTTTTTTGCTTGTGTCTATGTGGAGGCAAGTATGTGCCTCTGTACATTCACATGATAGTGTGTGTGTGTGTGTGTGTGTGTGTGTGTGCATGCTTGTTTGTGTGCTAGTGGGAATTTGTGCTTTGTGGCATGTGTGCTCTCAGCATGGGGCCATAGCGGGCCCCGTGCAGGCCAGCTGGATGCTCAATCTGTTGAGGGGGTCCGCCGCTCAGTGGTGGGAGGTCGGCCGGACCCACAACAACGCCCCGACCATTTGCCCCGGCTTCCCCTCTGACCAGGACGTGCAGCTTGGCAGGCCCAGCCAGGGACTGACAGCTCCGCACAACCCAATCCACAAGACACTATGGTGGAGGAAGAGGAGGGGGGGGGGGGGGGAGGAAAGTTAAGGATACAGGAGAGGAGAGAGGTGATAGGAGGGGATGTGGAGGTGGTAGCAACTTCAGGGAGGGGAGGAGGTTGAGGCTGCTCACAGCAAGGCAGCAAAAACAGCAACAGAGAAAAGTCCAGGCACAATGCCAACTGCAGAGTGAGACAGACACGAAGGCAGAGGAAAAGTTTAGAAGTAGACACAGATGAAGGAGGGAGGAGTGGTGAGAGGAGAAAGGTAGAGAGAAAGGTGAAAAAAGGTTAGAGCAGAAGGTTAAGAAAAACAAAGAAGGGACGAGGTAGAGAGGGAGTAAGAAGGATTCATGTGGGGAAGCGGGGAGGAAAAGAGAAACAGAAAGAGGCAGGTAGAGTGTTTGGACTTTCATTAATGTGGAATCTTATTTTTTCTAAATTAGAAAAAGTTGTTTTTTGGCCCCTAAATATTTCCAGTTCAGACCTAGTAGTACTGTACCTGAGTGGTTTTGCATGTGGTCTTGTGTGAAAAAACTAAGATCTAGACTTTTCCACTTCATGGGGTATATGATGGAACATTATGGGACAGAAGGAGTTTCAAGTTTTAAAAAAAAAACAATTTGAAAGAATATAATTTTGACAGACAGGCGATGGGATGTACCGTTTTCTGTCCTTTCACAGCCATAAAATTGCACAAACAAAGAAAACCAAGATACAACAAGGCTTTTTGGCCTTGCTAAAATAATATTAAAAAGCTAACTTACTTATTGTTGACCCTCAAGCTTGCTGTCCACTCAAAATGGATATGCATTTGATTTTTAAGACCACCACTCAGACAGAAATCCAAGATAATTTTCCCACTTTGTGTCATTTGCACAAATTTGACCACTGAACAGTTTGTGTTTATTTGCCCTATACCAATGTACTGACCAAGCAGCAACTACTAAGACTTGAGGCTGAAGTTTCCAGAGCATGAAAGGCACTCCCCCGCAATCTTTATTGGGAAGGTAGTGGCTCCAAACAGAAAAGATGACGTCGACCATAAGCAGCAACTAAGGGCTTCAAACCATGGATGTATAAAGAGAACTGGATACAGCATCAGATGCAGGGTCCCGTTCATTTCTATGAAAGTTGCTTGGTGGCGCATGAAGCTGAAAAACTTCTGCATTGCTTCTGCAAGCACACTAGTGACTTTCATCAGCCAGGCCAGCTACTTCTGTTTTAGCCCTAACTTGAATGGGGTTGGGATGATTCAATCATGTGGCTTTTGAAATGTGATCAGACTGAACGGATCAAATTCTGATAGTCAGATGAGTCATTTCATGGGGGTTGTGGTGCTCAAAAAAAAATGTCCACTGATTTACAATGTCTTCTTCATAATGTAAGTCTATGGGAAAAAGTCTTTTTTGGGCCTAATAGCCTCATGTGACATAATTACACGGTTTGACTGCTATGTCAAACTGGCCTCACAGCCCCGTGCTGTTCCTGGGGGCCCGCTTCAAACCTTTAAAATGGCCCCAACGCAAACCAACGGGATACGTCACACCTCGCTATGTCGATCAGTCTCTGGTACTGACTGCACATTAGCTGTAAGCTTGTTTGTCCGACTGAACTCAGAACTCACCAGAGACTCTGGTCCTGTGGGTTATTTCCCTCCAGTATCTCTCCTTTTTCAGCTCATCTCTGTATGTTTATGGCACATTCGTAAAGCCCTGGGACACATGCAAAGTTTTAGCTCAAGTTTTAACATTTTTAAGTCAATTTCCATGTTACATGACTTGGAAGGCAGTTGCATCACCTCTAAAATTTGCATTTTGTCTGAACACACAATTAAACAACAATCACAAAGGTTGTATCTTAGATGTGCTGTATCAGTTATTGAACAGGTGGTAACATACACTTTAAATTTGTGGAACAGATCACATATTTAGAATTCCTGACAAGAAAAAACAAATCCAGTGTTTGGTGTACGGATGGCTCATATTTAACTGATGTTTTCCTTTGATATTCTTCAACAAGCCATGTCATTAAAATAATGAGAAAGAGTAACTGACGCAATTCAAGGGTCTAAATGGACTTTTGTCCATATCTTTTGGTTGTGTAGGCATGTGTGTGTGTGTGTGTGTGTGTGTGTGTTTTGGTCCTTTCTGTGTGTCTTTAACAGACTGGTTCACCGCTCTCTCTGACAGTTTGATGCAGGGCACCAGGGTTACATCTGAGGGAGTGTTTTTAGCGGTCACCAGTCTACAGAGGGGACGCTATAGCTGGCACCATCTGGTCATGAGATCCAACGTTTATCTGGCACAGTCTTGGCCAATGTCCATACCTGCTTGTTCTTCACACACACACACACACACACACACACACACACACACACACACACACACACACACACTGGGGTCAAGCTGCCCTAAACGACAGGCTGAGAGCAGATGTCCGTCAACCCTCCCAGTCCAGTTAATTAAGCAGCATCACAAACAGGGAGGAGACAACTCACATACATACACACACACACACACCCACACACACACACACACACACACACCCACACACCCACACACACAAGCATGTCAACAGCCGGACAGTCCAACGGCTATTTGTCCTCACTGAAGAGCAAAAGAATAGACACATAGGTAGTCAGAAAGGCCGTTTTTTTTGTTGGTGTGTGTGTGTGTGTGTGTGTGTGTGTGTTTGTACTATAAGGATGGGATAAGGTTAATGGTGACAGATGGTTTGAGGTGATTGTCGTGTGATGATGGACACACTTTCACAGGTTTATCACATTACATGAGGGATCACGATGCTGCAACCAAAGATGTGTCAAAGTCAAACTCACTGATGATTGTTTAAGCAGACCTGAGTTGTCAGATGTGACTGTGATAAGTATCACCGACTGTAATGCGGGGTATCTTTGTATGCGGACATCATTAATGTTATCAATTCCAACTGTGCTTTTCCTGCTTTGACATGTCCAAATGTTTGCTGTGAAAAGGCCCTTGATACATTTATTCTGCCAAAATTTGATCATTACCTCCTGTTCATTAATCAGCTTTTTGCCCAATCATCTATTGTTCACTGTAGTGTTGCAGCCTTCTTGTTCTGGTATACTTCCTTGCATGCTTGTTTATGCCCTTTTGCCTGTACTAATTGCCACCCTGTGCTAATCTCTGCTGGGGTTTTTTTTGACCAAGGAAACCTTACTTTTACCTTATCTGTTTTACAGGAGTCCACTCCTGTGTCACTAAGCTCCAGTCTGCACTACACTGCCTGTTCATGATTACTATCCAACTGCAGACTAATCAAATATCATTAACATTAAAAGAAACTACTGGCCCTTAACATTTTCTCTCAAAACATATTCTTCTCATCAGACACGTTACCCTGATGTGATGTATGCGTGTTGTTGGGCCGGCGGCCTCTGTGGTTGATTGTGGCATCATATCAGTGCTGGTGAAGGGCCTCAGTGTTTCTCCCTCCTTTGTCTTCCCAGCAGGCAGTGGGGTGAAGTAAGGGATTGTGTGATCCAATGAAGCGTGCTGTTATCAGAGACTTCAGCCCCGGTCATGAAGCTGACATCACCCCATTGCCTCAGTTTAGAGCTGAATGATGCACAGCAGGTCACTGAGGACGGAAGGGTGAACCCCGAAGTTCAATCCACAGCTTGTGCTGTAGTTGCTTTTCTCTCTCCTTTCTCTCTCCTGTCCTGATGGTGCAGTACCTATTACTGTTATACTGGCTTTGTTTTGCTGAAAATGAGCAAATGAATTCATTATAAACCACCGTTTCATAGGTTGATTTCAAATCTGTTACCTTATGAGCAGGGGTTACATTGTGATCTGTGAGAATGTGGAGTTAAGGAGGGGTTGAGTATGGGTAGGTGGTTTCCAAAGACCACACCGTCTACAGTTTTCATAGGGACTATTTCATCAGTAGAAAACAGTTCCAATGGAAACTGTAGACATGATGTTGTATGGAGTAACAAGGACTGTGTTTCTGGAGAGAGATGCTACTGTCGATTCTGTAAATGTCATTTAAATGCTAGAACACAAACTAAATTTCATTCACCTCCATACCATTGGTGACATATCAGAGACAGAGCTAAATGTTCAGATAGCAGTAGGGAGACATTCTCATTTTCATCACTCGTTATTATTTATTCATTTGAAATTAGAGTGAGGCAAGTTCACCTTTGAAGTCCTGTGAAGTCCCAAAAGACAATAATACAACACCCCAAATATATACCCTGATATGCCTGAGTGTGTAGCTTAGGTTTCAGAAGTTGGGGGGATAGTAAACAATTTTCTTCAGCTCTAAGTAGTGTCCACAGTCTTCCTTTTCAGGCTGCATACAGGACCAACAACCTCCAGCAATAACGCAGGGCAGCTTGTATGTTAGCTTGAGAGGCCGAACCCAGGCCAAACAGTCTGCTGTGCACTTGCTGCTGCTCTCTTCTTGCTGTGAGCTCACTGTAATAAGTGAGGGAGACTCAGGGCGACACATTAACATATCCACTCAGATCTTCTTTCGTCTGGGTTTTGCTGGTTGGACAGTCAGAGGACGCAGTTTAGAGAGATTGGGATGAGAAAATCAACCTGAACTGTAAATGTGAGGGGGCTTTGCTGGTGCTGGATTTTGTTGTCAATGATTTCACCGTATTAACTTGGAATCGGAATCGGTATGTGAAAGGTTACCTGTTTGCTGTACAGAAAAGCATTAGGTTAATAGGGGTATCATCAGAAGAAGATTTACATAATTAACGAAGTTACAATCGCTGTGCCAAATGCATAAATTGCACACAGCCGCCTCTCCCAATTTGGAGACACTAAAGATGCTGCTGCTGTTTGACAGCGACAGCTATTTAATAAATTCAAGGGGAAGAAGTCTACAATCCACATTTATCAGCATGAAACAGTGCCTGAAAGCGAATGTCTCTGATGTAGAGCTGTACATCGAAGGCTTGAGAGATGAATCAGATTTACGTGACAAAAATAAAGACTTGAGACTTGGCTGCTTTGAGGTTTGACTTCCTTGAGACTTTGCTTATAGACTGCACCAAACACTCATTGGAAGATTAACCATAGTTCATTGCAGCATGCATGATATAACGTGAGGTTAGACATGTGAGTTCAGCTTTGCTCTGACAGACTTGAAACTTGACTACTCTAAAAGATTGGGAAAAAAACAATTCTGCTTCACGGCAACCAACACACGACTCTTTGTTATTATTCTAAAAACCTTAATTTAAGATCAGAACCATGGAAGAAGAGTCTGTGAATGTTATTTATAGTGTTTAGATGATTGGATAGAGGGTGAATTTCAGTCTCATTAGATGCTACCTGATTATGGTGATGTTACCATGTAACTCATGGCTGCCCACTCTCCTCTAGTTAAAGTGTTGTAGGGTTATATTTATGTACTAACTTTTACTTACTCTTCTGAGATTCATATTTTATGTTTATGTTTAATGTCTATTGTTAAATAGGGAATCTCTGGATAATGTACATGGATGGACTTTGTGATCAAATGCAGCCTGCTGTACTCAGATTGCCCCTACATTCATTTGTGGAAATGTAATGGCTGTTGTTTCACATCTGTTCATTCCACAGTAAAGACTTTTGTTCATTTCGTCATTTTCTGATCATATAAAACCACAAACCAAAACACCATGTGGAAAAAAAGATGTTACCTCTTAAACTTTTGATTTGTCCCTCGCACTTCCCTGAATGTAACTTTGAATTTCATACAAATATCTCAAAATGTCAACTTGACATACCATCTTTTGAAACTCTGGGATCTTGACTAGAAGTTAAAAGTAGAGGTACACAAGTTTGCACAATTCCTGGCCATACAATATGAAAAGACTGGGCTACTTCCTGGTATTTCAAATGGTGAAAATCATTATAATTTTGCAGAAACATGCATTGAATATTTTAACTGCTTATAATCTGCTCACCAGATAGAAAGTATTGGTTTCTGTCAACC
Source organism: Euthynnus affinis (assembly GCA_029490765.1). Classification (NCBI taxonomy): domain Eukaryota; kingdom Metazoa; phylum Chordata; class Actinopteri; order Scombriformes; family Scombridae; genus Euthynnus; species Euthynnus affinis. The sequence continues at coordinate 2,339,231 of CM055850.1, read as the reverse complement.
AAATGTTGTGTTCCTTCCCACTGAACAGAACAGAGATTTCCTGCATTTTAAGTAACACCAAAGCTCCATGTGGCTCATTCCAGACCACAGTCTAAGAGTGTCCCTCAGATGAACAGTGATGATATCACACCTGCAGTGATCTGTACTGCCCTGCTGGAAAGAAAACCAACAGAGTCAAGAGTTAGAGGGAAGCCAGAAGTTAGCTGGTTCCTGAAGTGAAGCTCTTGTGCCCTCTACTGGTGAAAAGTTAGAAAAGATACTCTTATTGGCTGCAAATACTGTGTGCGCCTGAGCTCCTCAACATTCTGTAGGAATTGTAAATATCTTGAGGTGCAGTAAACTGCAATTTACAGGTTTTTACTTAACATGCCTGATAGTTGTCTAGATCTAGGAACTGATATATAACTATAAACTGCAAACTCATGATAAGCTTCTTTTAAAGAACTACATTCGGTGCTTTGCTGTTTACCTGTATTGTTGTAGGGAAGATAGAGACAGTGGTCAATCAGTGCACTTGAAATGAATGAATTCCAAGGAACTGCTAATTTAACCTGTAGAGCCTTTTAGTCTGCAAGTCAGCAGCATATGTATAAGTTTGTTTGTAAGTGTTGGTACTGTAGTGGAATGGTCTGATTTGTTACTTTTTCCTTTTTTGTCTTCTTTTTCTTTATCACAGACGTGACAAAGTTAACGCTCTGTTATCTACTAAAATCTAAACTCACAGAACTTTGACTCTGTCTTCCTTATACTTACTATCAAATGACATAGTTCTTCCTGAGAAACTTCCAAGGCAATTATTAGGAAATGACAGGCCCTATCAGTGTCCCTCCATGCAAGACAAAGTAGACACATCATGTTGTTTTTCACCACTCATCTTTTTATTCACATCAACACTGTACAAATTGAATCAACAACTCACCACATAGCTTAATTATGAGAAGAATCCCTCCAAAAAAGAAATAAAACAGAGAAAGGGTTATTTTGAGGTAAGACACAGGAGAGAAACAACTAGTGTCGCCATCCTCTGTAAGCACTTGTGGTCAAAAGCTTGGCGACTTGTTGTCAGGGGCCTCCTGCACGATCTTGTTGGTGCAGTTGTTTTTCCAAGTTTCACTGTGTTGTATGTGATTCAGTCCTCTTAGTGGTCACAGCCAAACAGCTCCAGGGCTACTTTGTGCTGCTCAGGCAGGGCTTTGCCAGCAACAAGCAACATGGTGCTGCCAAAGTGGTAGTAGTGGCTGCCTACGATCACCTTAACTCCCGTAGCATCGCACAGGGCAGCATCAATCTTCTTGAAGAGGGGGATTGGACGCTCATTGGTGGCAGTGTGAGGGGTGGTCTTCATATCCACATCATACATATGGCCACCTGGGGGGACAAAAATCAGGAAGAGATGTGAGTGGGTGTTGTATCTGTTTATCAGTAGTGGGAGGATCCAGTAGGATAAAAGTGATTCTTTGACCTGGTCTTTGTCATAGTGTCAAAGTGTTTCCCACTGTACTTGTATAGCAGTTTTCTAGCCCCCCAACCACTCAAAGAGCTTTTTACACTATGAATCACATTCACCCATTCATACACTAAATGGGTGCAAGGTCTCAACCTGCCCATCAGAGGAAATCTAATCATTCATACACTGATGGGACAGTCATCAGTAGCAATTTGAGATTAAGTATCTTGCCCAAGGACACATCAACATGTTGACAGGAGGAGCCAGGAATTGAACCATCAATCTTCCTATTAGTGGATGACCCACGCTACTTCCTGAGACACAGCAGCCCTTACCTACTAAAACAATCCCACAGTCCTTTCATGGGTTGTCAACCCGAAGCAGCAATCAGTTTTATGTATTATTTCAGGCACTGTCTGTGTCTTTACCTTTGATGATGTGTGCAATGTGATGATCGTGACACACAAATGCAGCATCAATGGGACCCTCGATGCCCAGCTCCTCCTTCACAGGCTTGGGGTACCCTTCCAAATGAGTGTGGGGCTCACCGACTTTGTAAACAAAAACTTCTTCATCCTGAATGGAAAAAAAAAATGTGTTTTAGTTTTGAGGAAAAGGTGATGACAGGATATAAGATGTGTGTGTGTGTGTGTGTGTGTGTGTGTGTGTGTGTGTGTGTGCAGGGTTGCTTCTGTAGTTTACCTTTATCATGTAAAGGTGACCCTCATAAGAGAAAACAGCATCCACCTCACTGTGTAGCTCCTTGAAATCACTCTCGATGGTGTCAGCCTTCAGGGTATCAGTGGCTTGATCTTTTTCGATGAAATGGTGGCCTGCAAGACAATCCGACGCTTTTCGTTTTCTCAGGTCTTCATGAAAACAATACCTACCCAAACTCAATAGGTGTGAATGGTTTTCACCTTCCAACACTTCTGAAGCTCAACAATCAACACATAACATCTCATTTGTTTGAATACTAACATACATGTACAGATGTACAGCATCCAGGTGCAGTGACTTGGGCTGCTCCGGCACATACCTATCCATAAAACTATAATGCTTGAGGAATGGGGAGCTATTTCTCTAATGCATACGTAGTCAGGTGTTGTCAGGCCTCACCTCTGAAGGCATACAGGTCTCCACTATCGTCAGTTGTGATGGCGTCCAGGTGAACACGGCTGCAGCGCTCTCTCTCCAGATGGTCGCTGTCGTCACCTGAGCAGCAAACAAGTGACACGTTACTTTGTACCTTTATGTTCATCAGCTTTGTCTAAAATGGCCCAGCATGGCTTCCAGACCCACTCAAACAAGCTTACATGCTTTATCATACAGTAATTTCCTTTTTTTGTCATAGCCAAAAACAGATGGTGGTAAACACAGATAAGCTTTCAGAGTAGAACAAATAAGGCACCATGTGAACTTCACTTTGAACATATCTGTCCTCTCCAGTGAAGAAAACACACAAGGGAACTCATAAAGTTCTCAAAGTATCACATCAATTTTGCATTGATGTATTGGTGGCTTAAAACAATACATACAACTGTTTAAATTATGTCTGTTCAATCAACCAATGGCATTGATGTTTCACTTACTGAACTTAGCGCATCTCATGAAGTAGTCACGTGCCTCTTTGGGGTATCTGCCGTGCACCTCACCAGTCTTTGGGTCAAATTTGGAGAACATGTGTCCATGGAAGCAATAATAGTGATCCATAAAGCGGAAAGCGGATGTGCAGTTTGGCATTGAAGTGAACTCCTTCTCTTGTACAGCCTTGGTTTTGACGTCGTAGTGGAAGATGTCGTCATCTAGAGAAAAAAATGGCACACATTGTCGAGGTATATTTCAAAAATATTCTGCAGATGCCATCAATACCGAATTAAGACATAACACTTTCGGGGTGTTTGAGGTGTTTAACATTCATATTGAGTGAATAGTGGAGAACTTTTTTACCCTTGTGGGGGGTGCAGACTACATAGGCACAACAAAACAGATTGCATGACATCAGGGGGCCAAATTTAATTTTTTTTTTAATTTTCTTGCAGTCAGGTTGGTGAGAATGTGCACTAACCCTTGAAGAAGATGACAGCGTCTTCGTCACACTCTGGCTTGGGACACTCAACGGCAGCATCCAGGTGGCTGGGGATTCCAGGGAAGACTTCGGCGATCTCCTTGGGGAAGCCTTCCTCCAGCTTGTGTTTGTAATAGCTGAACACCTTATCGTCCTGCATCAAAGTATCACCACAGATTAAGCTGACTGGCAAGTGTGTGCATGGTTTGAGTGATGCTGTATGCTTGGTACAATCAAAAGTACAGAAGTGTACTAATCTATGGAGGCACCGTCATACAGCTTGTACAATGGGGAGGGAGGTAATGCTATAGAGATATTTGTTTCCTACAAAGGAGACAGCAAGTTCATCATTTTCTGCCATTCCCTCTGTGTCCAACAGTAGTCCCCAGTGTGTTCCTACCTTTTCTCATCACCTGACCTCCACATCCACCTCTACATGTTTGCAAATTCCCTCAGCAGCGCCATAGACTTAGGGATGTCACAATTTCAACTCTAAATCGAAAATCTATTGAAATTAGCATTTGATTTTGACCTTGGAAATCTCTAGCAGGTTTGCAATTCTCCTGGTATTTTTTCTCTCCACCCACACCTACTTGTGTATGTATGAAGCAAAAAAAAAAGAGGACACAGCGTAGCTGCTGGTTTAACAAACGTTAGTTTTCGAGACACCATGGCCACTGTTGGAGTCAAAGATGATTTTGCCTTCACTGTGAGTTGTATATATAAATAAACGTGTCATTGACAAAGGGGTAGTAACTTGACATAATAATGAAACATTAACTAGCACTTTGGATATCAACCAAGGTTACTATGACTAAGAATTCAGGCTCTTGTTTTTGTTTGTAGCTAATTTCAGATTAGCAGATTCAGCGTTCAAAATACACACAGCAGTCTGTTATAGGGGATTACAACTCTATTACATCCATCCATAAATGTCTACAGGATGTGAAATAATGGTTGGCAAAAAAAAAAAAAACTGTCTTCAGTTGAATGATAATAAGACTTAAGGAGTAGTAGTAGGACTAGGAGTAGTGGGAGTAGATAGTGTAGAAGGGGAGGTCTAGCACTAGGACCCAGGCAAGGTGTAGAGTCTATAAAAGTGGCAGGAAGCTCACCTTGGCCTTTCTTCCTGTACTGAGACACACCTGAAAGAGCAGCTGAGGCCAGCCCTTGTTCAGTGTTTGATTTGGTAGGCTTCTTGTTTAAAATATGTTTAAAAGCATGATTTTAATAGTTAAACTGTAGGACCATGAAATATTTATTTTAGCTAGTAGTATTAAATGAAAGATTTATTAAATAATTGTTAAAATGTGGAATGTGAATAGGGGAGAGGACTGTGTTTCAGTCTAGCAAGGTATATTATTTGCTTTTACACTGGATATGTTTATAAAATGTTTCTTGTAAAGCTTTCTTTTTTATATTAATGTGTTTCTGTCTCTTTTACTTTCTAAACAAAGACACTACTAGAGGAGACTTATTAGATTAGTGTGCCTTTAACTAATCATTCGAGTGGGCATGTGTCACCATAACACCATGGCGAAATGCTGAAACTAGGGCATGAACCTTTGTTACACAACAGCCAATAACGAGTGGGCAGTGATGAGATCAGAAAATATGAAAGTTAGTCTTAGATCTCCATAACAACTTCAGTAACAGTTCAAAAACAGCTGTGCACAGCCAATATCTACAACCACTAACGTGTTCTGGGGCACCTGCTCAGCAAGTTATTAACCCAAAGGGGTGCGTTTTTAGGAAGTGAGTGATAATTGACATAGATCAGAGGAGTTAAAGACTGAACCGTACCAGGAAGAAGAACATGTGGTCGTGATCGGGGCTGTCCTCGTAGTGCATGCGGAAAGCAGCATCCACGTGACCCAGGTGGTGATGGTCATCCAACTCAGCAAAGGACTCATTGGACAGCTCTGCTTTGCCATGGAAGCCCTTGAACAGGTGGTCACCTGATAGGAAACACAAGCTTCAACCTCCAGATAGAACAATACACATTTCCCTCTTAACTTCACTTCATGAAGTGAAACCAAAACATGGAGAGATCTCACAGAAAGCAGAAAGCTCGTATTAGTGACTCGGTGTGCTGCCATTGATTGACGCACATTTAATGTATTTTGAGGATAAGATGAATATAAGTCATGTGATTAATGCTACCTGTGATTCTTAAGCATGTAGACTTACCGCTGAAAAAGTATGGGGTTCCCTCCTCGTTCACTGCAACAGCGTCCATCTCCAGGCCTTTACAGCGGTCAGGCACAACTGCAGAGTATCATGGTTATGAGGATTTGACAGAAAAGTTTTCAATAAAATATAAAATATTTATCACCTGATGAGAAGTGTCTCCCTAACAATACCCTACATCAACTCACCTGCTGCATGTTCTGCATGCCTGGGTGAACAGAACAGAAAAACATAATGATTTGCATTTCATTTTGTAGAGAGTAAAAACATCTCCACATTTGGATTTTAGACGTGCTGCAAAAAATAGCCACAAATCTAATATCAAAAAAGCGGCGTGACTGACATTTTTTTTTAAAGCTTCTAAAGACTAAAAATAAAGCTATAAAACTGTTTTTTGCCTTACATTGCCCCTTTATATAGCTGTAAAATTATATTTAAAAACCATAATGTCATTTCTCGTTTGTCCCACCACTTCACTGATGCTATGTGAAATATTCAAACCCAAGATACCGTGATATCAAATCAAATGCAGTGATTCTGTTGTCTATCATTTCATGTTTCTCCAAAAACCAGCCTGATACTGTATTTAATTTAATTTCCAAAGTGTGCAGTAGTTGCTTTTTATTACTAATATGTTTTTCCCTCCTTCTAAGCAGCCTTTGTCTTACATATACGTAATGTTGCATGACAATGCAGTACAGATTGCTCAAATATGAACTTTAGATTGTATTAGTAAGCAACAGTGACATAACATAAAGTTCACTGTGATGGATTACATACAAGAAGCAAGTTTTAAGTCTGCACTGAAATAAAGTAAAATAAGCAGCTGCATGGAGGGAGAAGGAATACATAAAACATTAACAAGTCTACAGCATGTGCAACCACTGGTGTGGTCCCTTCAGGCAAAGTGCAAGGCTACTTACGTATCAGCCAATGCCATAGCCAGAGCCAGGCAGAGGCACAGGATGTGTGCGAGCAGTTTCATGGTGAGCAATCCTCTGGTCCAGGGGAGACTGGAGAGGCCTGGAAAGAAAGCAGAGCTGAGCAAAAGGTACCCTGGCTGCTGCTGCAGCAACCGCTTATATTACAGTCCCGTTTACGTGGGCTACATCATGTTGGGTAGGCTACCAATGGAGGAGGAGCTGACAATGTATTCATCAAAGACGCCCACAATGTTTGACTTTCCCCAAAGCTCACCCACACAGAGCTCCACACCAGTCATCCCACTGGTCAGACCAGCTACCAGGAAAGTGAATCCTGGGGCAGCAGGGATTCATAGAATCAAAAGGCTCCCTTTTCACCATGAAACTGTAATCAATAGATGTGTATCAAGTGGCTCTGCTGTTGTCACCTTTAAACATTTGACACAACAACCTAAAAGCTTTATTAATTGTCAATAGATTTAATGCATCATAGATCAATATCAAATATATCTGTGGTAATAGGAAGACCTGCAGTCAGTAGAGAACATGTATGCTTCCCTTTGATTCATATGTGTGCCCAAAATGTAAAATAAATATCCTATATATAATAGGATCCTATGTATAATAATAATAATAATAATAAAAAACTTATTAAAGGGTGATTGATGATTTTACCTGATGTGATATGAAAAACTATTAAAGAAAACGTTATACATACTGAACTGAGTCATTTCAACATAATAACATTTGTAATAAACATGCTCATAGAAATCTGTTTCCTAATCTATACAAACAGAACATTCTAGAAGCCTTCCAAGCCTGATCCGCACCCAGGGCGTCCAACCCACAGAGGTGACTAACCCAGGGCACCAACAAAAATAAATAAAAACCGCTGACCACGGCATTTCACAAACCTCCAAATCAATGTTGTATAATATTTGTATGGTGAACATTAACAGAACATAGTAGGTGGGCCTTGTTGCATGTTATACTTATCAGTGAAATTAGAAGTATTCCACTTTGGATAGCATGCACAGGCCTTACAGAACTTTTCTAGCACCTTTTAGCTCCTAGTTGTAGTGTTTGCAGCAGCCACAGGCTGGTGGACACAAACACAACTCCATTCCATGTTAGCCACAACAGCTTTATATGGAGAAAATAAGTCAGATGTTCTTGTTCTTGTTTAGGTCACTATTATGTCACAATAGATTTTTTAAGGCAACAACATACACACTTATTAAGGGAGCTAAGAACAGTAGAATAACATTAAGTGAAAAGGGTGAGTAATATCAAACTGGAAGAAGCTCAATATTTCTTGAAATAACTACGCTAATCTAAATTCAGAGTTCTGTGACTTTCTCCTTGTACTACTGGGGTTATCCAGCCATGCACATGCTTTTTTTTGTCTGCATCTGCTATTTTTGACACCATCTAATACAATAGAGGTGAAAGGAATTTCATATATGCTCTTGAAGCACTGAAAAGTTGAATTGGATGAGCCACAGAAGCAGTGTTTTTCATTGGAACTACATTTTACCAAAGAAATAGTCCCTGTGTAATTTGTCAATGAAAAAATGGATTCTCTTCCATTTTACTGGGGTAGTGGTGGGTATTTTAGAAGCTGGGCACAAAAATCCTAACAGTGATACCACAAGATGTAAATGAGAACACATGATTTTTTATTTTTTTATCCTGGTTTGGGTGAAATGACCCCTCAGATCATTGGCCTAAATTTGAGTATGTCCCTACAAAAGTTAAGATGTAAATAGTCCCTAATGATATTTTCTTGCAAGGTCTATAAGAGTTCTAAGGTTTGTGAGTTTTCTGTAAACACCTGGATAACACCTGGACATAGCAACCCTCAGGCTATGTATTGTATACTACACATTGTTGGCTAGTTGCAGCATTGTGTGAAAATGAATGATGGTCACTATGAAGTTGTTGGTTTTGCCATTTTATACAACTGACACATAATACAATTTAAAAATGTCTTTGCTGGCTATAACTAACAATTGATTTTATATTTATATTTATTAATGTTGGTTTGCTCATTTCTGTGAATCACAATAACATCAACTAATTTATTACTGCAGGCAAACATGTTCCCTAAAAAAAGAGAGACGGGGGTCAGATTGGGTCTTTTTTTTTTAAAAAAGAAAACCTAATAAGCCAAGCTAAAAAGAACGCTCTGTAATCAAAGCTCAGTATTCTTGTGTAACCTTAACGTGTAAAGTAACATTAATGTCAACATTCCCCCCTCTGCCTTTTCATGAGCGGACCATTTGTTATTATTGAATGGGTTATTACATAATCATACATATTATCTACTTTATTTGCAGTTTGTAACAAATGCAAACAAAGCAGTCTGTCTGTGAATGCCATAGTGAAATGTCTGGATGTAAGTTCATAGGGTGATTACAAAATACGTACGCTCACAGAGCGAATCTGAAGAAGCCACATGTGAAATGTGTAGTTCACTCCTTTTTGTTTTTAATGTAATCTATTAATAAAAAAGTGTCCGTCCTAGTATCCTGGTGTGCACTGCAATATTGATTTTCTGGTTTACTGTGAGAGGGGAGCATAGGACTGGTTAATGATTGAGCCTTGCTGTTGTTCTATCAAAAATGCACCATTGAATTAACAGCATGAAACTCTTCAGTTGTGTAGCCTAAATCAACAGACATGAGCTTGTTGCTACTTGACATGCCTTAATAGTGAAAGTCATTAGATTTACTTTATCTACATTATACACCAACTCATCATTGTATTATATACAGGAAACACAATCAGACAGTTCAGGAGAGAAGAGTAGAAGAGAAGCTGTGGCTGTTGATAAAGGATAAGCTATATTATTATTCCATGTAATGCTACACATTTAGAAAAAAAATCAGTATATTACAGTATTTATGATTGCACGCCTTGTAATACAAAGAGCAAAAATGGCTTGATGTTTTATTTTTGTTTGCATTAAACAAAAATTCTGTGTTTTACAAACAAATTCATAAAGAAAGTCATAATTGACATTGTTTGCAGTTCGAGGTGTCCTGACAACAGTTTTACAGACATCTCATTTACAGTGGTAGTCTATGAGGAAAATGCTTTTTGGGCTGTAGTGAGCAGAGTCCCATCCAGCTCTTATAATATGCCTCTCCATGCAGGGACCCCTGCTGTGTGTCTCAACCTCCCCTGATGTTTTCGTCACATTTTTAATGTGGCGCCTGAAGCTTAGATGTGAATCTAAAATAACACCAAAACTGCAACCTCAGATTTAATCCAGGGAGTTAACTTCCCCAGATTATTATACAGCATTTCTCTTTTAGTTTTAGGGATTTCAGTTTTGTCCTCATTCAACTTAAAGAAATCATTGCTCATCCGTTTATTTGTTGCCAGAAGACTGGTAGTAATGGAGTTTATAGCTACAGAATCATTTGGTTCAGTGGAGATATACAGTTGTGTGTTATCCATATAACATGAAAAACATGACCCCCAAAACTTTCTAGCTTTCATGTATGTTTTGAACTAGTTTTGAAACCTCAAATTGATCGATGGCAATTTGATCATCACCATCTTGGATTTTACCGTTGCCATGTTTGATTTTTGGAGCCAGAAGTGACCATATTTGGAAGAGAGGGGTTGAGGTGACTCAGAGCCACGCCCTAAAAGCATACACTGCTTTTACACTAAATGGGACCATAATTTACAAAATGAACATCATGCTGTATTGAAGAAGACTAGAAACTAGTGATTGAGACCATAAACTCGTTCGGGAACTGTTTAATGAAGTAATAAATCGAATGAGAAGTAGGGTCATTTTCTCATAGACTTCCATAAAATGGAACTTCTCTTTGCAGCCAGTGGAGTCGCCCCCTGATGGCCATTAGAAAAAAATGCAGGTTTAAGGCACTTCCACATTGCTTCACTTTTCAGGCTGGGAGCTATTTGCTTGGTCATCACACACAAACTGTGTGAGGACAATGGCTGCAGTCCCTCCTTGTTTGTTTGCCCCCACCCTCCCACCCCCTGTTTAGTCTGACTGACTGATAGAAATGATAGTTTGGAGGACAAGCAGCCTCTATCAGTGTTGCTACACCAGTAGCCAGGTCTCAACTAAAAACATACAGTGCAAATTCTTTTCATCTATCACATCATTAACCAAGAGGGATTTGTTAGCCAGTGATATGGCATTTAAAAGTGAATTTCAGCTGTTCGAATTCTGAAAGGAGACTGGCTGTGGGTGAACATTGACTAAATTAAGATTACTGAGACAGGTACCAGATGGTCTGTGATTGCTACGATGTGTTTGACCATGACTCCAGCTGTTTAAGATCACTGGTATGTTTAATGAAGCGGCATGGGTTCTGTCTCATCTCCGGTGAACACCCGAGTGAGCCACCAAATTCCTTGAGTTATATGTAGCAGAGGGTCAGGTGAGGGGGAGAGATGCAGGCTGTTTGCCTGTGTGTGCTGTTCTGTGCACTGTGGGGGGGGGGGGGAGGGGGGGGGAGATACAGACTGTCTCTCTGTGTGCACTGTTCCTCGCGCTTATCCCCACATTTTTGTTTGCGTTTAGCGTCCCAAGGGCATGACGTAGATTGGCGCCAAGGAGTCTGGATCCAGTGATGTTCAGATGAACCCCATCAGGTTTAAAGCAGTCTTTACAATTACAAAAGATATTGAAATTGTCAGTAAACTTTATCCCATGGTGAAGTACACCGATGTCAGCCATGTATTCAGGCCAAGGAGTCTACTGAAAGATTCATTTCCAGTGTTTATAATAATGTTCATATCAATTGGATGTGTAGAGAGGATAGTTGGCAACATATCTGTTAGCTCCCTGACCTGACAGATGTGCTATCCATGGTTAGATTTTCAGTCCTTGCCATTTTTACATGCTTGGGTATAGAATCTCCTATCAGGATAGTGTATGGAGCAGCGTTTCTTCCCTTGGCCCTCGGCCTAGCAGTGGTTTTTGGGTTATTTCTTAGGTTCCAGTTGGCTAGGTTAGGCTAGCAGCTGAGTCTGTGGTAGGGCTCTGAAACTTTCCCGTGTCCCAAAAGTAAATTTTTCTTTAGCACCAGTGGAATAATGCAAAAAGAAAGTACAAAGCATATAGCTAGCAGAGAGCTGAGGAAGACACATAAGCACTGCGTGACAACCGGTACTGGAGATTGCACATTAAAACTCTGTTGTGACAATTAAGCCAAAGTAATTGCAAAATCTCCTTGTACAGTCTAAGCTTCAAAGACTTTTGACAAGACTTAATCATCAACATCATTTGTATAATTAACAATTATCTTTGCTTCATCCACTTGTCTCTCTTGATTGAACTGGAGCAGAGATTGCAGAAATAGTTGTCTATGTTCTTTTGAGATTGAACCATCCCATATGTGGATTGCGTTGCCAAACCTATGATGGTGCAGCCATCATCTAGTCAATGGTGAAGAGAAAGCAGCCATTTATGTGCACTGTGGTGCACACTGTGTAAACCTCATCACACAACATGCTTGCAATACATCTCCTTTGATTCAGGACTTACAGTCAGTTCATGAGCTGGGAACTCTCAATAACTAGTCAGGAAAATTCAAGGCAGTATTTCAGGGGCAGTGAAACCTCTGTGTGGGACCATATGGATGGTTCAGGAGAAATGGTTCCTGGTCCATTTCAAGCATCAGATGTGATCAGGGAGCTAGAATATTTCAACAAGTCGCTGCAGAAGAAAACACAGACCATTGCAGGCTGCAGCGGAATATGTGAAACACTTTCAGGAAGTGTTTGACAAGGCATCATCTGCTACGCACTCTTTGAACATTGAGGCTAACCAAATCCCTCACCAAAGACAGGCCCCCAAAAGATACACCGGTGGAGCAACCCAGCATAGGCCAAAATCACCACAAGAATAATATTTTACAAGGTGTTAGATACTGTGGATATGAAGTTCAAAGAACAGTTTTATTAGATCCGCAGCCCTTGCACAAACAAGACAATTCTTTACTGGGGAAATGAACTGAATTGAAATAATGTTGTCTGTCAATACCCAGAGCTTAACAAAAAGAATCCGAAGGTCACCCGTGTTCATCTCAAAGAATAAGTACATATCCAGCAGTGAAGCTGCATAGCTTAAAGGCTTGTTTGATGAGGTTGAAACTCTTGTTAGGCTGCTATTGCCTCAGCTGAAGCCGAACAAAGCTTCAGTGCACTAAGGAGGAAAAAACTAGCTCAGGTCAACAATTTCAACAAATGTGCCTGAATAATGTTGTTGTTGTGTGCCATGTCTGTCAAGAAAAACCCGATGCCATTGACCTCAGAGCTGTTTGTCAGCAATTTGTGTCAGTAAAAGAGAGGCAAAGGCGTGTGTGTGGTTGATTTACATGAAAGAGGGCACCACACTGAAACACAAGCAGCGTAGGAGAAATGAAGAGACAGTAGCCTCTGTTGACTATAAGTAAAAGGCTGTTTTTGTGCTGCTTATTTGTCTACAGTATTTTAATGGTAAAGTTCAGCTAAATGTTGGAAATTACCCATAAAGTGATGCCAGAGCTACGCCGTTTTGAGATGTTTCTGGTTTGTGATAGTTGTGATAGTGAAAACTGTGATAGTTCAAACTTTGTGTGAACTTTTGTGCACGAATTGTAGCTGTGAACATCGAATGAGTGATTCCAATGCTTCATGAAAGTGGTATTAGGAAGATTCAGAGAGCCTCACTTTATTGACACAGTTTATTGATTTGTTGGTTTAAACAGAGTAGCACACTGTCCACTGATTATTTTTATTTATTTTCTAGTAACATTATTACAACATATGTACATTTTTTAAATTCATTTTAGTTTCAGATTCACACAAATAAAATAGATCCATGTGATACCATGTGAAGTTATGTTTTTGGCAAGTTAGCAAATACTTATGAAATAAAGCAAATGTTTTACAGAATGTGTGCATGCATGTGTGTGTTTAAATTAATCTCAGTTTGTTTCACTGCAGCATGTAGCTCTGGAAACTCCATTGTAGGAATTTTAGAAACTGTCTCCTCTTTCTCTCCATCTTTCCCTCCAGTCCCAGAAGTTCCCTCATGTTTCTTACTGCTCCTTCCCTCTTTATCCTCCCTTCTCCACCACTTGCCTTCTCCCTGTACTACTTCACCTGTCTTCATTTTTCTCCCTGTTCTTTTACCTCATCCTGAAATCAATTGTATTTTTCACCCATGTTGGAAGAAAGTTCAAATGTTTTTCATATGTGAGAAATAATAATCTGGTGTCTTATTACAGGACACCACAGTGTAAACAAGTCACAGTGGAACCGAAACACCTTTTTCTATTGTTGTACCTGTTTTGCACTGTCCAGAATTTTCTTTTTTTAAGTGTTTACCAAGTGTTACAGGGGGCCATGTTAGTCAGGGACAGAACTACACAAACATGTTGAGCAATGCTACTATATAGAGGTTTGTACACCGGAGCAATCAGAGTGTTGACTGGGCCCAGGGCCTTAACCTTGACTGAGGCATATAAATTTCCATGTTAGTCACGTTGTGCATGTACTGCATTCAATAAACAGCAACACTGCTCTTTTTTTTTTTTTAAATATGTGAAAAGTCACTGCTGGACGCATGCTCCCCTTTCAACTGATTAGGGTTTAGGTTTTTTTTTTTTTTTGCTTCTCTGGGTATTATTTTGGATACTAAGTCAGGTGAAAAAAAATCAGTGCAGCAAAAACGTATTCCTAAATAGGATTATCATGATAAAAAAAAATATGCCTAGCTGATCTGTGCCACAATCAGAAGCTTTTTGGTGTTTCAGCTATTTTCTCTTTATAGTGAAAACATGAACTGAGCTAATCTTTCTCTGAAAGGAACCTGATCATTGTAAAAATGTGGTGAAAACAGTCCTGATGCGGAAATGTGAAACGTGGGAAATTGGGATGAAAAGCATAAACTTTTCTACTTGTTTTGGAAAAAATCAGGGTATCAGGGCCTTTCAATTGTATGTGTGCAGGTGAGTTTCCGACATTTTTCTGTCACTGTTTTTTTCTGGCTCTGTTGCAGAAAGATGATGCCAACCTACAGTGCAAAGCTCTGTTCAATGAGCACAACACCAGACCTACTTCAATCACTGATAAAAACTGGAGTTGTGAGCAACAATTCAGCAGTTTGAAACTATCAAGACCAGCCCAAAAACTACAAAATAAGATCCAAGGTTGTAATAAACCAGTGTCATCTTTTTTTTTTAAATCAGTCACTTTTTGTCCTCTGAAGATACTGATGTAATTCTAGTCATTCCTTTCTTTACTAACAAAAATGATTAGTGTGCCCTTCAAGATGTTGCAGTTGACCATCACTGATCAATCCCCACTTAGAGGGTCACAAAGGTCACTTTTGCAGGCCGAGGGTCTGCTCTCACCAATTTTTCTTAGGAATCAAAGATTAGTTACACAATTAAAGAACAAGCTGTTGTCCTCCTACATACTGTATGTATGTGTTGTATTCCTGTACTTTTGTTGTGGTCGTGTGTTGACCCCTTTTTGGACATGTATTTCTTGAAAAAGATATTTTAATCTCTTAATAAGGAAAGAGGGTAGCACACAATCTGCTGGGGCCAGATCATTTCTTGAGTTTTCTCTGTTCTTGCTTATGGTAGTTCTGTTGTTTCTGTATTTTCTTTGCTGTGTCAGTAATCACTCTTCCTGAGGCTTTTCCTGTGTGCAGTACATTAAACTTTGATAGGTTATTTGGTTATTTCTGTGGTTAGGAATATGAATGAATTTCTATCTCTTGCTGAATATCAATGGATGGATGCATACAATTATTCAGTTATGGATAACTTCTTCCTTAGATTACTATTGATCGTTGGCTGTCTTGCATAAATGTGATATATAGTTATGACAGGATAGGGAACAAAGTCAGTGGACAGTAATCTATCTTAATAGAATTTCTTCCTGTACTTTGTAGATAACATTGGATGTCTTGCAATATGATATTCACAAACTGATTACAAGGCCTGGTATTTATCATCAGTAAACATACAGTGAAACAGTTCAAACACAAAATCATGGACATTTTGTACCTTACTGTTATGTTCTTGCTTCCTTCATAATTACTCTGGTTTGTGTCTGCTGATTCAGTGTTCGGTTTTGGAACATAATTATGTAACATAATGGCAACTTTCTCTAACTGTAGATGCTAACATGTTGTGTTTGTTGAGTTAATCACTGCTGAATGGGTTCCTGGTCATGACCTCTGCCATTCTTGATGATGGTGACAGCGATGAATGTTTGAGAAATTAAAAAGTTTGGCTTTTTTCATGTGTAAGTAGGATCTCTTGCACTTTTTGTAAAGATCACCACAATGTTGTGTCCTGCACCTCATCTCCTCAAGCACAGGAATTAAAATAACTACTTTAAAATCATATTATGTGCTGATCTGAATAGGTTCTCATTTTCTTTAGTTTTTTTAGTTTTAGTTTTGAGCAGTAATTTGCATCTCAGTTTTTCTAACAGTAGAACTTTCTTCAAGACTAATGTTAACTACGCTAACATGTACACTTAGGACAGCATTGGTAATTCTTTCCAACAATTAAAATTACACATGTTTATGCTTTCCAGACAAGGTCTTTTTGTGGACCGACACCCCAACCTCTTAGCTAGGAGGTTGCAATGTTGGTTTCTTTAATCTAAGACCTCCATTTTTCCCAAACCTGAACCAAGTTGTTTTTGTGCCTTAACCTAACCAAACCTTAAAGCCCCCCTCCACTCAAAAATATGTTGCTCTTCTTGTTCCTACAGTTGGATGTCTGAGCTTTACTGTGAAGAATGATGTATGTGTAGAGTGTGTTTTCACATTTACCAGCTGAAAGTGGAAAGTTTCTCTGAGCTCATTCAAAATCCAACTGTAAGGGGCGGGCCCACAAGCATGATTTGTGACATCACAACTAGTTTGGAGCCAATCGTGGTCCAATATTCAATTTACACAAGATGTAAACACTTGAAGCTTCCAGTACACACACACTGAGTACAGCCGGAGAGACAAAAAAGTTATTCCTTGTATACATAAAAATCTTCAGCGCCCATAGGTCAATGTGAGCCATTTTCAAGGTCTCTGCTCACCAAGCTTGAGCTTTTCTCATTGCATTTCAGTACCTGAATACAGCGCTCAATAAGATTATTGGTAGAATATTCAAGAGCAAACCAAAGTTTTAATGTTCTAACTAAAAATGTCATCTTTTTTTGTTTGTTTTGCTTTTTGACTGATTTTCAGACAATGGATTCTAAAATTATGCAAACAGAAAACAATCTCGCCACAAGATCCATTCAGTGGTTTTTCTAGAGCTTTCAATCATATCACATGATCTTCCTCCAGGTTAGGATTGGGTTAGATGGAGTTTGCCCAGCTGTAATTGGATTCTATAAATTCAAGTTTCTGTTTTCTTCCATGTCCGCTTAAAAGCTGATAATACTTCATCTGCTGATGAAGATCATGTGAAATGTGAAAAGCTCCAGAGCAGTCACTAAATTGACCTTGTGATGATATACTATACTATGTCTAATATGTAGTTTAACTAGATGTAGGTATAAATTCACTGTATGATTAGAAGAAGAACTTTTTTGAGACATGTACCCTTCAAAAGTTGATCACTTTTCTCTGTACTGTAGACTCCCTCTTCATTGTCTGTTCATTTTTTCTGTATCTGAATGAATCTGTACATCTTTTGCCCTTGTCTTTCTATGTTATAATGACAATGCATACATTATATATATATAGAAATAACATCATTATTATGTCATGTACTATGTGTGTGAGAGATATCTGTAAAATCCTAAATACATATATGTATATAAATATATATAATAATCCTGTCAATTTGTGACTAAAACTTTAAAAAAAGAAAAAAAAAGTTCCAAAACGTTGAAATGCATATTCTGTGAAACTTAAAAAAGATCAACATATGCTGTATGTATATAGTGTGATAGTGTGATTGATCATCATCAGGTAAATAGCTGTAACAGAAGTCCGTCATTACCACAGACATCCAGTAGAGGTCTCTCCTGCAAACACAGTGAAACAAGGCAGGTCAGTACATAAGATCCTGCATTGAGCTGTACACATGTGAGCTAACACAATGACATACAGCTTATAATACTTTTGGATTTTTATTTTAAGACTTATAACTATTTTCCTCACTGTAAACTTTTGTATTCCAAAGTTGTTGTTTCTGGGATTTCAAGAACAAGGTTTGAAACTATCATAACACTCTGATATTACTTGGTAGATTAGATTTTTTTTCTGTGTATACTGTACTGTATCAAAGAACTACACTACACCATTACAGGGAAATAAAAATGAAATCATTCTGAATTTTAAAAAGAAAAGATTTGTGGTATTTATTGTTCAATAGGTGTATGTCAGAATGTGGAGAATTGACCAACAGGGTGAAAAGGTCATTTCTCATTTCACTGTGAGTTAAGCTGTGATCGTGGGACAGTTTGGGGTCCTGAGTGGCTAAAAGCAGGGTTTTATATCTTTTGGACCAAACACATCATGATCCTCCACATCAGCTGTGGAGTCAGTTGCATTAATAGGAAGAAAAGACAAAAGATCAGTGTAACTGGGAACATTCAGTAGAGACTGATGGAACACTTGTGGTATACTTTACATTTCCATGGTTTTACACTTCCTTCTAATTTCATCACTCCACAATTAGCAATGTTTTCCTTTTTTTAGTGATTCAATATCCTGTATCCTGTAATATCCACACATTGACATATGCATTTATCTGACTCTCAACTGATAAGTGAATTCAAAATATATTCCCATTTATCTGCTCGACAGTATTTACAAAGTAAATTGGATTTAATTGTCCATTTCTACAGGCTTCAGTGGTGGAGCTTTAGTTCACTATTTGAATCACAGACCCTTAAAATCAGTCAGGCTTCTTTTGATAAATGTGTCCAGCTCTCATTCATGGAAGCTCATTTCTACAGTAAATAAATAAATAATAAAAAGTAAGTCAAAATAATTGAGAAATCTACATAATGATTTAATTAGAATCTCATATTCATGACCAGCAAATACTCTTATAAACCTTTTTAACTTAGAAAGTTATAATTTAGATTTACTAAATCAGAGTTGTGAGGTTATAAATCCAAATTTAAGAAAAAAAATAAACATAAAAATAAAGGAAAATCTTGAAATACCATGTCAAAGTTATGACTTTATAAATAAAGAATAGCTGAATGAGTCAAAATCCCTTGAAAAAATGAAAGAAAGCAATATGACCTGCTTTCTCATAAATTTGATTTATATAAATCAATTATTTATATTGATTGATATAAGTTTAACTTGGGAAAGACAAAATGTGTGCTCTTTAGACGTTGTAAGCCTATTCTATACTTTTACTTTTTATAATATCCTGTTATGAATGAGCGTCCATAAGCATGGATCTCCTTGCCTTGACAGTAAAACTAGTTCTGTCGCCCAGTCTAACATATCCGTGTCAGTCCTGCCCTGCAGAGGATGCCATCAGACACCATCCTTCAGTTTTTTTTTTTTCCTCCCTAACATCCTTTTTTGATAGTCAGCCAGGAAGCAGAGAGAGAGAGAGAGAGAGAGAGAGAGAGAGAGAGAGAGAGAGAGAGAGAGAGAGCAGATCTCCTGAGAGACGGCACGAGACCAAACATCAGTCTGTGAGCCACACACACACAAACACGTTTATACCACAAGTGTCTCTCTTAACCTTCGCTGTGATGGTCTAGGAGGATTGTGGGAGAGGATACACGTGACTGAATCCGGTAAAGTGCTGCGGTTTGTCGGCAAGGAGTCGAGCAGGGAGACGAGAGATGTGAGCGGGTTCCTTGTCAGGTAAGATCACGTTAGTTGGATTTCAAACTCAAAACACGGCATGTTGTGAGGGGAGATCAGATGAGAGCTATGTTCGACTTTGTGTGGAGCTCGTCTGCCGGGGTCTAAACAAACTGACAAAAGTATTTTGGGCAGTGTTCTCTGTTTTTGTTTACAATGGCGTCGAATACTGCGTCTGATGATCGAGGTCAGTCAGTAAAAAAACACACATGAACACACAGATGATGGTTTTTTTTTTCTTTCTTGCGCCTGTAGGTTGCTGTGTGATCAGACAGGTGGAGGACTTGACAGGCTGCAGCGGATCACCTGTAGATTCTGATAGTGTGAAAAATGGGACTATAGTGAAGCTAGGAGCTGATTGGCTCGTGAGCTTAATGTTCAAATAATACATATTAGCCTGCAGTAAGATGAGTAATTTATGTGTGAAAAGCACTAAGCAGGTGATCCGTGGATAAAAAATGATATAGACTGGAAGTAAATAAAAAGATAAATCGAAAAGAAAATCATTCTTTTAAACAGTAATAGCACTAGTGTGTATTAAAGGATGAGGCCGGTGATTTATAAGTTTCCTCTTGTCAACAAATCTCATGTGCAGAGCCAAACCAACAATGATTTAATCTACTTGGAGCCTAAGTGTTTGTGATGATCTTATTCCTCTGTGCCGTAGACCTCCATTGTTGTCCAAAAACTATTAAAAACATGTCAAACAGCCACAACGCTGCGCTGGCTTCCTTTGTCCGTGAAGGCAATGGTTACTGTAGTCTGTTTAGAAACAAAGTCCTTTTGAGAGATTTACAGTGTAGTAGCCTACAAAGTCAAGAGGTTGTGATATGTAGCACGACAAGCTGGCAAAGCTCTGTTAATAGAGCTTGTTTGCACATGCTCAGTGGCGTCTGCCTTACAAGGAACTGCTCTCCTGAGAGTGAAAATGTGATCGCTGTCATTAGTCTTTGGAGCTGTTTCGAAAACGAACCACAGCAGCCATAGCCTTCAGGGTTGAAAGAACCATCACTCAGTGCAGCAGTGTGGCTCGCTGATGTGATTTTAATAGTTTCTTGGACAGCAACGGAGGTCTGCAGCACAGAGGAGTGAGATATGTCCCACTTGGGATAAACACACGTAATACTTGTAAGTAGATCAATTCATTGTTGGTTTGGCTCTGCACATGAGATTTGTTGACAATAAGAAAAAAAATGTGAAATCGCCAGCCTTATCCTTTTTAAGTAGCTGGAGGCTGAAGCTGGGAGGCTATTAGCTTAGCATAGCTTAGCTGGTGGAGAAGAAACAGCTGAAAAGACGGTGTTCAACATTCATTAGGTGGACGCACAGGGATCCTAATAAATGCCAATGAAAATCCCTTCAAGAAGTTTTAAAAAATGCCACAAGATATATAAAAAACATAAGTATATATGTAAACAAAATGAACATTTAAAGGAATAATTTGACATTTTGGTGCGTACAGGCCTGACTCCCCCTAACATGACAAATAGTATACTGTTTGTGTATAGGTAAACAAACAAAACACAATTAGTTTATTTGTGACTTTTAGAGCTGGCAGGTGTAGGCCTATTATCTAGCTGTTTCTCCCTTTTTCCGCTCTATGCTATGCTAAGCTAAGCTAATCGCCTCCTGGCATAAGCTCCATATGGAAAAGTTCAGTGTCTGGGGAAACACACTTTTTTCACTGTGTTTCTGAGAATTAGAGAAGAAGAGCAACACCATCCTCATGTCTGTGTGTTTAAGAATAGAGCTGAAGCTGGGAGGCTATTAGCTTAGCAAAGATGAATCGGTGGAGACCAACACAGAGCTAAAAGAATGACTTCTAATAAGTGCTAATGCTGTGACGTCTGCTGGATGTGTAAATGGGCATCTGTATGCTCAGAAGTTTTCCAACAGATCTTGTTTAGCAGTTCCTCTGCCACCCAGTAGCCAGAAACTGATGAATGCAGCTGTAATGGGAAAAATTAAAGGAGGTTTTAAAGATTGAAGATTCCCTCCAGACATATTTTAAGACATAAAAATAATCTGCTTTGAATAATAATGTGTGACTGATACGGTTTCTCCACAAAGAAGTTCAATTACAGAGTTAAAAACTCTTAATATAACACTTTTGGGGACAAGATGTCTCCTACTTCACTGGGAAGTCTATTCTCAGTGTATGCGCACTGTGGGCTTCAAGTTCCCACACCATACTTGTGTAAGTTACATACTGGATCACGACTGGCTCATGTCAATCATTTCATATGTATATGTGTTAAAAGTATTTTTTTTTTTACATAAGAAAAATCTGCTTTGCAAACGTTTTATGGGGAATGAAATGGATTTGACACGTTTGTCAGAATCAAAGAATGCACAGAATGATTTTCGGTATTTTATGTTTACACTCAGTCAAACTGAATTGGAGAAAGAAAAACAGTGGATCTCTTGCTTTGCATCATCTGAGTGAGTCATGACAAATGTCACTAGTTTTTCAAAATTGTTAGTTATACTTCGTGACTTATTCAAAATGCTCTTTTTTTCCATTTTATTATGAATGACTTGTGCTTTGTGAAGCATTGAATGGTTACTTACAGTTTGCTGTAGCAGCACTGTGGGCTACAGTTAAACTACTTAAAATGGGAACTAAACTGTTGTGAACTGTTGAACTGTGACTGTTGGTTATATAAATATAATAAATATGTCTCCTCCATGGACAATATGTCACTTAAGCTCCATAAAGACACTGCTGCTGCTGCTGCTGCTGCCTCTGCTGCTGCTGGCTATGTTTGCTGCACCAGCATCTTTACAGACTACATGCCAGGTTTTGAGGGCTTTGTAAATACCACAAGTCATGAAAAGAATGTAGACAACTTCACCGCCTGGTGCCACTTCTCCTCATTACTGTCATCAGTGCCTCGCTAAAACAACACGTCTCTTCATTTTCCAGTTCATTTTCAGTATTTGACACTTCCCAGTCAACAGCGTACAACATGTGTCATCCACCTTTTAGGAGGGTGTATGTTGGTCAGAGAATGGTATAACCCTGCGGGCTAAATGCTACACATGACCAACATGTTGTAGATGATGTGCACAGCATTTTCATAATCTGACAGATTCAGTTTAATTTCATTTTTTTTTTTTATTAGTCACTGGCTTGAAATATGGAGCAGTGTACACTTTCATTACTATGTTAAGTCTGATATGGAAACCTCCAACAGTCCTTGTCTGGGTTCCTCAAAGATTTTTTCTAGAAGTCAAACCATCTTGTATGGCTTTGCCCTTTCCGTTTTACAAGTTTGTTTTCATTTTTTTTTCTATTTTTACTGTAAATGATCTCAGGGTATAAAAATGAAACTCTGAGTGCTATGGATGCTGCTGTTTTGTCACCAGCAGGCTTTTATCACATTCCTTCATTATAAACATGTGATTCATCTACAGTATTCACCCTGTGTCCCATCCGGTCTGTGCATTCTGGATACATGATAAAATGAAATCCATTTGAACAATCAGCATACAGATAGGAACTGATTCATTTCTGTAAATGTGTTTATTGGCTTTGCCTAAAAATAAAACATGATGTGAAAATTGGGCAGTTACTAAAAGCTGATGATATAGTGGGGGAAAAATGCAGAGGGTGATGTAATAGTTTGTATGTTTTCTGATTTTCAAATTGGCCCCAGTTTCTTGAAGTCTGGATTTTACCAAGAGGGGAATTTGTAACTAAAATTTAAAAGTGTATATACAGTATAAACATAAAATGAAGGCAAAGAAAGCAAGGAGTTCATGTTGTTTGACAAAATTAAATTATAGGTGATTAAGCGTACCTTTAAATCCAGTAGATGGGGGATGTAAATACAGGACTAGGCTGGACTGTGTATGAAATGCTAGAGGGTTTTTAATTTGAAACAACACATACAGGAAGTGGTGACATATGGTGATCAAGCACCCAGGAAGTGCACCGGGCTTTTACTGATGCCAACTTGCTGACACACTGCCTACTGCATACTCAGTCAGTATGTACTGCATACTGCCTGCTAACTGAATGTTAGCATACCATTACCAGCAGACTCTCACCAAAGTCTACTCAAGCAAGACAGTCATGTGACTGCATCACAACATCTGGTCTCACCCAACCAGCTTCACTTCTCTGAAAACGTTGCAGCAAATTTCCAAACAGGCCTTACTTGGATAAACTCACCGCATGTTTGGAATCTAAATGGTTACTTTCTCACCTGAAAAACTATTATAACTTAAAAATGACAACATCTTAATATCCGCCTTGGCTGCTGGTTGGTGCAAAATGTATTCTGGGATACTGGCAGGCCTTTGGCTGACCACTTGTGTAACTTCATCACTCAGTCAGTCAGTCAAGGACAGATGTGTTTGTATGGCTAGCCCTACTGTTGCAGTCCACCAAAAACTAATCAAATTTAATTTAAAAAATACTTAGGGTGAGAAAAAAACTCTCTGAATTAAAAAAAAAAATCAATTAAGTAACTAATTTTCAGCAACTATTTTCTTTATTGTTTATCAGATTTAAATGTTCTCTCTACAAACTGTTAGAAAGTTAAAAATGACATCTTCAGATTGTTTCTGTTGCCTGGCCAACAGTCCAAAGTACTCAATTTACAAATTAATGAGTGTAATGTGGCTTTGCCTGCATAAATCACCTGAAACTAAAGCTCGAGGTGTAATATTGTCCTGTGGCTGAACCTTGACCCCAGGTAACCCTTCCCACCTGTCAACTGTGGAATAGCTCCCAGCCACTAGTCCTCTCTGTCTCTCTCTCTCTCTCTCTCGCTCTTTCTCTCTCTATCTCTCTATCTCTCTCACTCTCTCTCTCCCTTGGACATGTCTTGACAAGCCGAGAAACACCAGGGGAGGGAGGAGGAGACGAAAAAAAAAAAAAACAAGAAAAACCGGAGGGCATGAGAAAGAGAGAGAGACTGAGAGAGGGAGGTGGAGGGTTTGAACAGAGGGAAGGGAAGGAGCTGAGGACGTGAGAAAGAAAGGGGAATTCCATGCTGAAGCTGCAGTCTGGGATCAATACTCGAACTCTTTAAGAAAAATGAGACAGAAACTGTGAGGAGGGAAGACTGTAGCTGTAACTGGATGACAGAGGACGACTCAAGCAGGGGAGGGGTGAGATATAGTGTCATTATATCTGTGAATAACGTGCTGTCAGTTCCTCTCTTGACTCATTCCTTCCCTGTCTTTCTGATTACTGACAGAACAGCTCCAAGATCTCCAGAAGAGGCTCCATGAACGGTGGTAACTATGAATCCCCCTCTTTGCTTTGCCATGTCAAACCCAGCAACAAAAAAAAGTCAAGGCAAATCCAAATGAAGAGGTGAAGCAGTAGTGGACTTAAACTTTCGCTGACTCCTCTTCTTGTCAGCCTTACTCTTCTAGACCTGCAGGGGAAGGACAGCTTCTGGTAATAACCACCTGATGCAACACCCTCAGGAACTGACAAACTGAGGGAAATATCCAGGCTTTGTCCTGAGCTGTCACAAACTAGAGCCATCGCCAGCCGCAGCTCAAACTAAAAGTCGGAGTAAAATTACTGAAGGAGCATGGGACGTGGAGTTCCGAGCACTGAGTTGTCCCCTGGATGTCAGACGCCCAGGAATCAATGAGCAGTAGTGGATTTGGCAGCAGCTCCAGCTTGCTTCAGGGCCGTCGTTTCTACTGTCGGGAATGGGCCCTGGACAAGCTGCGGCGTTGCTTGGACGCCCGCTCCGTGCCGGGCCAGATACCTGGACTGCTGGTGACGGGGGGCCCCGGCGCTGGGAAGACTGCCCTGTGCACCGAGGTGGTGTGGCCCACCTCGAAGGCAGGGCTGGCAGCCGGGCTCGCATCTCGCTGCCTGGCCTCCCACTTCTGCCAGAGGGAGGATCAAAGGAGTACGGTCCTGTGGAGGTTTGTCCTGGGCCTGGTGGAGCAGCTGAGGGCCTCACCTCTCCTCCCTCCGGGGTACAAAGAGATCCTCAACAGTCCGTCTGTATCTTCGGCTCTGGAGCCTCTTGCCTGTCAAAGAGACCCTGATGACACCTTCAAGAGGTTTGGATTTTATTTTTGTTCACTCTTCTCAAAATGAGAATGTCATTTCTACCTTTTTTTTTTTTTTTTTTGATGTGACAGTCACAAGCTTGATCTTGAATAAGATTTTATTGAAGCAGATTTGAGGGGAATTCGAAGGTTGTCAAATGAGAGGGGAAGATGAAAGTTGCCAAAGGTGCACGGCGTGTACATGCATGTTCAAGAGAGTGGCTTAATACAGCAAAATGTATGTGCAGTATCACTGGAAACCTGTACCACAACTTCTTGTTCTTGTTAATGGTCCGTTTTCAACATGTGAGTGTTGTGACCAAAAAACGTCCAGTGTTTGTAGTCGTTTATAGACATGATAAATGTAATCTCATCTATTGTCAGCTTTAATCTGAGATCACTTTGATGACCCATTCTGTGTTTTATCACATATGCACTCACCTGATGATCTGAACAGACTACAGCTGAAAGTAGCGCAGGGAGATATTTTAAAACGTTATCACAATAGGAATGATGTTACGCTATCAGAATTGTTGGGCAATATGTAACTGATAATAATTCGACGCAGCGGAAGTTCCGTGATTCAATGAGATCATAAAATAATACAGTCGGCTCATACAATGGCTAGTTGTCATCAAATTAGTATGCCAGTCATTTTATTGCTTGTTGTATTATCATTCATATTACTTTCATTATTGTTTTGTCTTGACCAACAGCTCACAAGCTGAAGATATTCAGTTTACTGTCATAGAGGACTAAAAAAACACAGAAAATATTGAGAAGCTGGAATCAGAGAATTTGGAAATGTTCTTAAAAATGAGTGAAAACAATTTGACTGATTATCAGAATAGTTAGCAAATTTAATAGTTGGCAACTAATCGATTAATTGAGTAATAATAATTGTAGCTGTATTTATCTTTTATCATTCATTTAGAATGGCAAACAAACACCTACCTCATAGGTCTACAATTAAACTGGGCAGTTACTAAAAGTCAGTCTACATCTTTCAGCCAACTGGAATCCTGAATTTTCTGTGGCCATGGTATATGACAGTATATACCATGAGATCAACTGTCAGAGATTCTGCGATAACATTCATACCGAGGTAGATATCTGTTTTTTTGCATCAGTGTGATGAAGTACTTTGATGTGTCAGTTATTTAATCTGCTGAATTGGCACAAAAAAATTCTGTGTGACCAATTTGTCACACAGAAGTGTGTGGAAATGAAGTGTTTCTTAATTTATTTCCACAATATATAGTGATATCACAACACACACATTCACATATAAACACATATCATGGAGGTTTTTATCCATATAACCTGCTCCTAGATATATATAACATATGGAAAATGTATTTAAAAATCAATCAACCTGATGCATGATGTTTTCTTTTGTAGGTTGTTGGAAAACTAAAATGATTAGTGAGCTTTTATCTACAGTTTGACATCACTGATATTTTATAATGGTGAAATTCTACTGAAAACTGATAAACTAGATAAAGTGAATTATCAGCTGCAGTATCAGCAACACTGCAATAACACGCCCATGTAGATATATATAAAAAGCTCCACTATCTTTCAAGAAAAATGAGTAATCTTCAAACACATTGGCAGCTCCTGCTCATGTCATGGCAAAAAGCCTGAAAGCTTTCCTAAGCCATAAAAGCTTGAAGGCTGCAGCCATTTTTTTTTCTAAATAGGGGTGATTCTCTGCAGGTGTTTAGACTGTCAACAGCCTCTGAATGTAAAGCCATGTGGTTCACTATCAGTGCAGTAAAGACAGGCAGGGACAGTCACAGGAAAAAAAAGACTGCACCACCTATTCTTCCTCATCTTATATTTATTCCTCCTCTCATAATGTAGCCCATTCACTGCACACACAATGGGCCTCCAGTGTGAATGAATGCTACAGTGTTATTTACGACACAACATCCTTTCAGAGAGGGGGAGAAAAAAAAAAAGAACAAAGAGGTGAAAAATGCCTCCCGTACCCCGGTGACTGTCTCAGCTGCAGTCAGTGAGGTCACCCTCCTCACCAGGACTTTTTCACTCTCTCCCGGTGTGTTTACTCTGCGATGAGTTGGAGCCCTTTTACACTCCTCCCGTGTTTGCTCTTCTCTGGTGTGAAGTACTGAGCTAGATTCCACATTCCCCTCAGACTGGCTCGCAGCCAGCAGCTGTTTGTGTTTGGAGCTCTGCGGGCGAAACGCCGCCATGTGAGAACAGCCGTTGACAAACTGATGAAACATGGGCTTGAATTGGCAGTGAAAGGGCGTACATGGGCAGTATGCCTTGAGCCAGTGGGTAGCACTCTGTAGTCACCAAGTTGTTAACCCTTCCCTGAACTTGAATGTAGTGCTGGACCCTCTGCCTGGAAGCTCCTGCCTTTTAGATTTTAAAGTTCAAAAGGTTGCTCTCTTTTTGGGAGTTCAAATCATAACAGCGGAAATTCTTGTGCTTTCTCTTTGGACTGTTGACTTGGGTGTGATACAGGTCACTTTCACATCTATACTGTGTTCACAAGCATATGGACTGACAGTTTTGGTGACAGTAAGTTTGTCTTACGAAGAAATAATGAAATAATGATGATGATTATGAGCATAGTAGTCAAGACTATAGCCGGACCTCATATTGTATAGTATGTGATAAATAGTGACAAGAAAAAACAAGATGAAAAAGAAGTGTCTTGCATGTTGATGTTGCCAGGGGAGATGATGTTGATGTCAAAACATACCTGTTACTATGGCTACCATGTGATCTTTCATATTTTTATAGATTGCTTGTCCATATGGTTTTCCTTTAACTTCATAGCAGTTGATTAAATCATCATAAAGTTCCGTAGTTGGACTGTTTAGCTTTCATGCCACAAATGATTTGCACCAGAGTTTGCTTAAAAGGGTACTCCATTGATTTAGCATTGCTCTCCTATAACACTAAAGATAGGCTCTTTTTATTCCGCACATTCTTCTTCCTTGTCAAAACCTGGCACCTACATTACCCACTCTGCTGACAGCTTGATTGGTGATTCGGGTGTGTTATGTTAGTAGCGATTTAATGTAGCCTCAAGTGCTAAGTTCAAGCAGAGATGAGGAACAGACTATAGAGGTCTGGTAAACTCACTTCTATCCATTTTCACATCCCCTACAAAAGGCTTTATACCATTTTCAGGCAGTAGTTCACCCTGAGACCTGTAAACAAACTTTAATGTGTAAAATTGGTGGCATTCTCCTTTAGCACCTTTTTACACCAGCCTTAATGAACCAAACCAAACGCACCAGATTTTGCGTGCGAGCTACAGCTAACATGTTACTGTAGGCGTGAAACTCACCATTTTGTAGGCTCCCCTCCTGCCAACTCTGCTACCTGGCTGGACGAGGTTTTCTAATGTAAATATTGGAGTAAACATCGAGGGGAAGGTGGAGTGGATGAACACCAGCTATGATCCCAACCGCAAAGACAAGCAGGACCATGTCTGTCAAGCTTTGCATCCATCTCAACATCGGAGGAAACACAGAGGTAAACGTAGAGGGATTAAACACAAGCTGTTATTCTGGCCACATGGAACTTCTCTGCCAAGTGTCCTTCTAGCCACTGTACAGTTGTGGACAACCTCCATGCCCAGATCAGTTTCCAACAGGATATCAGGAACTGTAATGTCCTTTGTTTCACAGAAACTTGGCTAAATCCTTGAATACCAGACAGTGCCATTCAACCAGGTGACTCTTTTTTCTGTATAGCGATCTGACAGAATCAAGGATTCTGGCAAGAAAAAAGAAGGAGGCGTGTGCTTTATGGTAAATAAGGATTGGTGCGACAATGGGAATATGAAAATGCTATCCCATTCCTGTTCACCTCATCTGGAGATATTGTCAATCAAATGCAGACTGTACTTTCTACAGTCTTTACGTTGGTCATTATCACAGCAGTCTACAACCCACCACAGGCGAGTACAGAGGCTGCCCTGTAAGATCTTTGTGAAGACTTGAACTGCTCACAGACTGGTAATCCTGATGCTGCGCTCATTGTAGCTGGAGACTGGCATACCCTTAAGACGGTTATGCCAGACTCCCATCAACATATTGACTGTGCCACAAGGGGAGGAAACACTCTGGACCACTGCTACACACCATTCAAAAATGGCTTTTGCTGTGGTCAAAGTATGTAAATAAACTATAACGCATGCCCCTAGCGATACAAGAGGTCAGGAAATGGTGAGGCCATTCAGAGTTCGCCCTGGAGTCTACACAGTCTGGAGCACATTCCAGGACACCACTGTTGACGTCACTGATGTCAATGGATTCACTGAATCTGTGGTGGATTTAATTTGTGAACCAACAGAAACAACTGTATGCATAGCTACAGTTAAATCATTCCAGAACCAGAAACTGTGGATTACCAGAGCTATCTGGGATGTCATAAACACACTCACTGCAGCCTACAATTTAGGGCTGCAGTCTGGAAACATGGACTATTATAAAGCAGCCCACAATGTAAGGAGAGTAGTAAAGGAGGCAAAAAGGGACTACAGGAAGAAAGTGCAACTACAATTCCAGGAGGGCAATCCCAGAAGAATGTGGCAAGGTCTAAGAACTACAGTATGACAGATGGTGGACTTTGGGAAGAAGCAGGAGGAACTATGTCCCCCGCAATATCAACAAATCCTCAGTGGAGAGGGTGGACAGCCTCAAGTATCTTGGCGTCCACATCACCAAGGGGCCAACCTGGGTGCTGCATACTGACTCGGTGGTGAGAAAGTCAAGGCAGAGACTGTTTCACCTCAGACCCTTGGGGAAATTCCGGGTGTCCTCTCAAATTCTGAAGAATTTCTATTGCGCCATCGAGAGTGTCCTGACGGGGAACATCACTGCCTACACCGGACAGGACCGCTAGGCCCCGCAAAAGGTTCATTCCACTGAACATGCAATAGGCCTAAAGGATATTTATACCAGGCCCTGCAGGAATAAAGCTAAGAGAATTATAAAGGATCCCAACCCAGATAACGGCCTTTTCTCCCTGTGGCGGTCAGGAAGAAGGTACCAGATACATTCAGAGGCTCAGGAAGAGCTTCTTCCCTCAGGCTACAAGGATCCTAAATGAGGTCACTGCTTCAGACTGCCACCCCTCCAATCATACACATATATTTTATTACTATTCCTATTCTATTTAAACTCTTTTCAATGCACAAATTGAAGGAACTGACATTTGCTTTTAGTCTTTTTATAGAACAAGACCAAAGTAATCTGGATCTGATTCTAGCTACAATTAGAAGATGACTTAAGAGGTGTGACTTGGTTGTAGTCAGTGAGCAGGTCAGAAATAAACAGGGCAGAGTTGATTCTGTATTGCACTAGGAGCCAGCAAAGTGATTTAAGTACTGCATTGATATGTTTGGCAGAGAGCCAGCCTCCTTATTTTGGAAGGTTTAATTGTAACATGCACCTCTGCACAAGTCCAGTTAAAGTTGAGGGTCACCTGCAAACCCATAATCAAGGTCATGTGTGCTAGATGAAGAGGAAAACATTAGACAGCAATGTAGAACTCAGTTTACGCCTGGAGAGGGAGTGTCGCTTCAGTCAGATGACTAAAGCACACCGAAGTATGATAAGCTTGTCGTAACCCAGACGTAGCTGTAACCTAGGGCTGGGTTTAAAGCGGCTTTTAATTGCAGGATATGCTCAATGATAAAGGCCAAGGCTACTGTGTTATTTCAGTAATGAAATGATTCACTGACATTAAGGCTTGGTCTCTGAATATCCTCTAAAGAAGTTCGATGTGCAAGTTACTGGCTAAAGAAACATACTGTACCTCAGGATGAATGACATTTTGTGCCGAAAAAAGTAAATTGAATTAATTCATCATATAAATTCAGCAAACATGTCAAACATTTGCTTGGTTCCAGCCTCTCAAATTTGAATATTTGTTGCTTCTCTCTCTCTTTTACATCATTGTGAATTGAACATGTTTGGATTTTGGACCGCTGGTTGCATAAGACGAGCCATTAAAAGACATTACCTTAGAATTTGGGAGCTTGGGGTGGGCATTTTTTAGCAGGACTGCAACAATGAGGCCAGCCGTGACTGAGTGCCTGACTGAGTGAGTGACTAAGTGAATGATAAAGTTACTGTTATGTCGGTCTAGTGTGGAGTGACAGCTCTGAAGGTGAGCTTGATTTTTTTACGGTAACTGCGGTAACTGGACGGAGATAAGCGTCCTGAATTTGCATCCAAAATGCTGTCAGAATTTTAATTTATAATTTCCACTGCAGCCTCCATGGTCATTAACTGAGAAAGAGGCAGAAAAAAACACTTAGAGGCAAGAGGGAGTTGAAGACTGAGTGAAAGACATCCGCTGAGTGAAACAGATGAAAGAGTAGGGGGAGTTAACAGATAGTTAGAATAATTATAACCAGAAGTCAAATCAGTTCTCTTTCAAATCAAACATCCCAAGATATGAGGGGAACGTATTGTTCTTGCAATTGCATTTAGAACTCAATCATTGCTCAAATGTAGCTTAACCATGTCATGTGATGTGTTGCTCCTGTACACTTAAACAACAAATATTACTGGGACTACAGAAAATTGGAGATGAACATTTAATATGTAATAATTCACATTATAGACCCTTACAGTGACTATCCCTGTAACACACTGGCTGCAATTTCACTGGTTAGGGTTAGAGAGAGAGAGAGAGAGAGTCATATATTAAAGAATGTGGCTGTTATATGTTTAGGCGGTCATCCAATGACTAAATTCATTGTGAAGCAAGATGTGTCAGGATATGGGTGGCTTATCGCCTCTGCTGAATCATTTCTTGGTGTTCTCTTTTCACCAATAAATGATGCATCTCTTTCTTATAAGTGACATTAAATTAAATTTCCAGTATGTGAGAGTCAAATATATAAATTCTATGTATGAAGTTTAATGGAAACCTCATTGTTCTTTGAGTCCTTCAGATCAAGGTGCAATTACTAATGTTTTTTTTATTGCAACTCAAACAAAGCAGGATTTGATTGCAGTTTCATTTACATTTTAATTCTTAATCATTATGGATGACTAATCCTACTGTACCCACTCCCTACGCATATGTTAATCTTCAAACTGATATGTAGTTATTGACCTCAGCGTGTTCAGTTAATGATTCTGCTGCTTTCAGTTACTCTTTCAGTTTCACAGCTTTCCACATTAGCCAGCGAACATTTTCATGCATTTCTGGCATAACAGCTCTATTTACAGCTCAGATGACCTCTTCCCCAGTGCTTTATAAACATTTCTGGAGCTGTTTCCTTCCTGCTACTGTAGCCGCGTATTCTGCTTTTACGGAGTTGGAAACTGGATATCATCACATATGCAAATTGTTTTGCATATGTGATGCCTACTTTTTTTTTTACTTACCTTATTTTTTTTTGTCTTGGTGACTAAAGGTGACTGGACCCTTTGGTCAATCTTAAACATAGACATTAACACTAATAACAGAACACATACACATACACACACACACACACACCCTGTGTTTATTGCAGGGTAATTGACTGGAGTTCAGCCTCTATGTAACCCATTCATACCAGACTGCTGCCACAGTTTAATTACTGTTTGTCACCTTTTAAAAAATCTTCTACATGTGTAGTTCTGTACAAATCACTGCTGAGCAGAACACAGAATTAAACCAGAGCTGGTGCAAATATGTTTACTAAACTTGCAGCTGACGTTCTAGTCAGTAAATGCAGTGTTTGCAATGTT
Organism: Euthynnus affinis; assembly: GCA_029490765.1. Taxonomy (NCBI): domain Eukaryota; kingdom Metazoa; phylum Chordata; class Actinopteri; order Scombriformes; family Scombridae; genus Euthynnus; species Euthynnus affinis. The sequence continues at coordinate 2,305,990 of CM055850.1, read as the reverse complement.
TACAATGGAGATTCAGCATGTCACTGTGCTATAGGTACAGTGGTATCTATTTGGCTTTTAATTTATCGACACATTTTGTAAGGGACTCCGTTATTGTTATGTTTTACAGTTATACCAACCTCTATCCAAGATGGACAGTCAGTCCATGTCTGACCTGAGAAATACTGGAAACTAACAAAAGTTAAACATCAGGGAAATTAAGATTTTTCTGAATTTGATCAGTTCATGAAAAGGTAAAGCAATGTTCTACAGCTATGCTATATTTCACAATCTGTTAAATTCAAAAATTAAATTTCGTGCTTGAGGATGTTAGAAGTTGATGTTAATTTTCATTATGGGATTAGAATCAGTAATCCATTAATTATATCTTCTCAACCCTGAACACAGTTGATTTTTGTTTTTGGCTCAAGCACATTTCTACTATAGGAACAGAGGCCATCCGGCAAGAGCTCCCGCTTCCTTCATACAACTCACGCTTCCACGATGTTGCAATGAAGTCTTCATTCTCCAGCAGCTCTGTACCTTACGTCATCTGCAGGATTTCATTCTCCTCATTTAAACTTGCCTCAGGTCTTCAGTCTAGGTGTAACAGGAGTCCAAGAAACCCTTTGTTGTCTGTGCTTCCACACTGGGTTCATGTCCTCGTTCAGAACTTGCATTACTTGCCCTCCCGCTCTCTCTCTCCACGCCTTTCCTGCCTTTTCTTACCCGGACTTGTCTAATAAGAAACAGGAAAGACAATTCTGTAAACTAAGCTAATCAGTTAATCAGTGAATTCCACCTGATGCATTATATACAATGTTTGTGTTATTTAATTAGTGTATTGTTTTAATTAGTTTGTGAAGCGAGTTTAGGCTGCGTCTCTGCATGAAATGAGTTACTATTATTATCTTTGTTATTTGGTCCGGAGTGAAAGGAGTTACAGTGGTGAACAGCTAAGTGAGAGGAAATAAAGCTTTGAGTTTGAGCATATCACAGTGAGGAAGTTTAAGATTGAAAAGGTCAGGAAATGAATGTAGTCTGTGGGAGGACCTTAAAGAGGGAGATATAAAAGTATGCACACTGGTATGTGAGGATTGTGTGTGTGTGTGTGTGTGTGTGTGTGTGTGTGTTCGTAAACTATGTACACATCAACCCACATGTGTGTATGAGTGTGAGTGTGGCCAGGGTGAAGCAGGAAATTTCAGAGGTTCTATGAACCTGAGTCACCATCAGATCACAGCAGGATGTTGGTGCTGATTGTGCTCTATAAAAACAGTTACACTGTGATTTCATTTTCTGCCAAACTTAGCATTTGCTACTTCTTTTTCTTCTTCTTCTTCTTCTTCGTGCTGCTGTCTTAGCCAGATATGTCTTGGAAAAAAAAGATTTTAATCTGAACGAGACATTAACTTGTTTAAATGAGGGAACATTTTAATATAAATTAAATCTAAACAGTAGAAGATATTATGGTATTTTACATTTGTGTTCCTAATCATAGTTTTTTTACAAAGTGAAAGGTTTGAGGTAAATGCTCTTGCAGAACCTCTCACAGTGCCCTGAGGAGAAAGGAGGGTGCCAAAATCCAGCCATCGCTCAGGCGAAAGTCAGCTGTTCATTTCATAAACTATAGCTGATTGAAGCATCTTGCATTGATTATCAGTTGGCTCTCTTATGATGATTGTTCAACCGCAATGACTTTCAAGATGTGAAAACAGGATATTTGTGTAGTTCTTTCATTTAAGTAAAATAGTGAGTTGTTTTGTGCTGTTCACACTGACTGTATCTGAAGGCAGAGAGATATGCCGAGATTGTTTCTAAAACATCTTAAATGGGAAAACGAAAGTAAAAAAAGGCAACAAAACCTGTCTCTACTTGAATTGGAATTTGCCCAAAGTCATATCAAAACTACTGCCTACATAGTGATGGAATTTAGTGTCACTGACTTTATGTGCAAAATGTTTGACTTGCTGTGTTTATCTGTCATGTCATCATACTGCAGTCAGTATAAAAGACTGTTAGATCATGTTTCTTCACTCTGTATCTCTCACCCACATCCACATCTTTGACTTTCAGCTCCCTCATCTATCCGCAACTCCTGCATCTTTTTTTTTTTTTTTTTCATCTTAAAATTTAATCTCTTCCTCTGTTTCTGTCTCTTTTCTCCCATGTTCATAGATCAGTGTTGGAACCCCTGTTGGACCTTCCTCCTCCTGCCCAGTCACTGATGCTTGTGGTGGACTCCCTGGATGTAGGACATGGGATGAGCGAAGGAAGTGGAAAGAGTGGCTCCATCGCAGAGCTCCTGGCTGCCAATCAACACCTGCTGCCTGGCTGGCTGCTGCTGGTCTGCTCTGTCCGCCGCCACAACAAGGCTATCTGCAAAATGTTCTCAGGTATGAAGAAAGAATTACTCATCTTAAAGGGATTTGCACTGTAAGATATGACATTGTAAATTTGAGTCTGTGAGGGGCTCATCGTGCGTGTGGTAGATATCAGGCAGCCATGAATCACTATTTGAAATGACTGTTTTCTTATTTGATTACAACTATGGATTGACATACAATACACATAAAGTAGCTCTTGACTCATCATGAAAATCATCATGGCAGGTTATCTTAACATCTTCACATTAACTATGAATGCTGTGGTTGTGCAACTCCTGATTTGAAAAATAGTTATCTGCTAAGGCTTAAATCAGTGCCTACAGTTCGGATGAAGCAGGTTTGTGTACATATCCAAAAATTTTAAAAAGATGTAATGGCCTTAAAAAAAGGAGAAGAAGATGAAAACACTGTTATATGGTTGTCAATACAGGTACACCAGATTAAGAGCTCTCTCTCTCTCTGTGCCATCTGCTTTCTTATTTTGGTAATTTGAACAATTTGTGAGAGTATCACATAGTGATTATCAGTGAGAGACGGAGTGAAAAACCAAAACAGCTTAATGTAGGACCATCTATACCAGACAAATATGCAAAACTATCTTTCTGTTCAAATTTTTTTTTGCTATCTCCTTCTTTGTTGTAGGTTTCCGTAAGCTCTGTCTGGATGATCTTCGGAAGCCCCCGCCGGTCCATGACGTGCAGCAGTACATCCTCTGCCGGCTGGATGAAGAAGCAGCACTTCGCCGCCAGCTCACCCCTGACACCGCTGACATGCTAAATCTGCTGCACATCAAGAGTGGCGGCTGCTTTCTTTTCCTTGAGCGTGTGCTGGACGGCGTGGCGGCTGCCCTGGTGGGTCTGCGGGAGATCCGGGACATCCCTGGTACTCTCAATGGCCTCTACCTTTGGCTGTGCCAGAGACTCTTTCCCCGGGGGCTCTTCATCTACATAAAGCCTCTCCTTAATGTGCTCTTGGCTGCCCCGAGGCCCCTCACACCCCAGCAGCTGTTCACAGCAGCCTGGACGCATGACACCTCGCTCAGCATCCAGGACTTCCAGAACAAGCTCCGGACACTCTCTCCGCTCCTAATTGATGGCCCTGGGGGCAGCAAACTACTTTTTCATGCCAGCTTTGCTGAGTGGCTGACAGATGTCAAATATTGTACACAGAAGTACCTGTGTAGCAGAACAGAGGGTCACAGCATGCTCGCCATGGCTCTGACTCTGCAGGGACCCCACCTGGACATTGAGGACACTTGCCAGCTAGCCACACATTTAGTTTGCTCAGGTCACCATAAAGATAATCCTTCATTATTGGCACTGTGGATGCTGTGGGCAGGTGTGCCTGCTGTTACGCCTAGCTGCAGCAGTGCCCTCAGTACATCCTTAACTCAGCCTCCTGTTCTGGTCAGTCAGGAAGTCCTCCAGCTGTTAATGAGGAGTGGCCTCACCTCTGCAGCCTCTTTTACAAATGCACCACCAAGTGTTGGAGTGCTTTGTATAGGTGAAGATGGAATTAATGCACAACAGGCATTTGAAAGGCAGGGGTCTATAAAGAAGCTGCTGGACAGTGGGGGGGTGTCTCTAAACCAGTTTGGTTCTACAGATGGACAGAACTTGCTGGGCAGTGCAGCCCTTGAGGATTCTGCAAATGTAGTCAGACTTCTCCTGGCAAACGGATCCGATCCACTTATCAGTGATCCTCAGGGTCAAACACCGCTGACCTTGGCTTCCAGACAGGGTCATGTAAAAGTGTTGTCTGTGCTTCTGGAATGGGCCAAGAACCACGAGCGAGAGACCGCAGTGCGGATGATGGAGCATGTCGACAACGAAGGCTGGACGGCACTGCGCTCTGCAGCTTGGGGAGGACACAGCGAGGCAGTCAGACTTCTGCTGGATGCAGGGGCAGATGTGGATGGTTGTGACAGCGAGGGCCGGACTGCACTCAGAGCCGCAGCCTGGGGGGGTCATGAGGAAACGGTCCTGACCCTGCTGGATTATGGCGCCCGGGTTGACAAAGCTGACAGCAAAGGCCGCACACCGCTTATTGCTGCTGCTTATATGGGACATCATGAAACTGTGGAGATACTGTTGGACCGCAGTGCAGAGGTGAACTTAGCTGACGGAGATGGGCGCACTGCTCTGTCAGTTGCTGCCCTCTGTGTCCCTACAGCAGCAGGGGTTAAAGGTTACGGGGAGGTAGCGTGTCTATTACTGGAGCGTGGAGCAGATCCAGGACACAGAGATCACGATGGAATGACACCACTGCTTCTTGCAGCCTACGAGGGCCATGACGACATAGTTGAACTTCTGTTAGAAGCCGGTGCTGACGTCGACGAGACTGCTGGCCCTGATGGCAATGCCCCTGCTGCAGCTGCCGTTACTCCCCTGCTGGCTGCTGCAGCAATGGGCCACATGAGGACAGTGTCACGGCTGCTTTTCTGGGGAGCAGCTGTGGACGCCATCGATTGTGAAGGCCGGACGGCCCTCTGCCTGGCAGCAGCGAGGGGCAGCACCGAAGTTGTCCGCGCCCTCCTGGACCGAGGCTTGGACGAGAACCACAAGGATGACCTCGGCTGGACTCCGCTGCATGCCGCTGCCTGCGAAGGCCACCGAGCCGTGTGTGCCGCTTTGACAGAGCGAGGCAGCATGGCACGCGTCGGAGAGATGGACATTGAAGGACGCACTCCTCTTATATTGGCTGCCCAAGAGGGTCACTGGAGCACTGTCAGGCTGTTGTTGGACAGACGTTCTCCTATTGACCATAGGGCATACGATGGACATTCTGCCTTGAGTGCTGCTCTTCTGGAGAGCCATGCAGAGGTGGGAGAGCTGCTTATGAGGCGAGGGGCTGACACTGATGTCCGGGACGCTGAGGGGCGGCCTTTACTCTACCTCCTGGTGTTGGAGAATCGTCTTGAAATGGCTATGCTCCTCATTGAGAAGGGGGGGGTGCCCCTGGAGTCCCGAGACTCTGAGGGCCGTACGGCAATTCATGTGGCCGCCTGGCAGGGATGTGTGGAGATGGTAGACCTACTCTTGAAGCATGGGGCAAACCCCAATGCACAAGATTCAGAGGGGAGACCACCAATGCATTCAGTGGCTTGGACAGGACATGCTGAAGTGGGACGTTGTCTCCTAGGAGCCAGTGGAGTCAATAAAGACCTTGCTTGCCACCAGGGGGCAACAGCTCTGAGCATTGCTGCCCAGGTGGGACATGCTAACATTGTCGCAATGCTTCTGGAAAGAGGTGCAAATCCCAACCACATGGACAAATATGGCCGTAGTCCAGTCAAAGTGGCCGGGAAACACGGGCACTTCAATATTGTCAGGCTTTTGGAGAACTATGGAGCCAAGCCATACCTAGGCCTGCTGCCTCACTCCAGCACTGTCTCCCCCGCAAAACCCAACAAGATCCCTTCCTCAGGCATCTCGGAGAGTAACGGAGGTGAGGTCGCAGGTGCTACGTCCTCCTCCTCGGTATCTTCTCCTGGCTCCACTGCGGAACGATTTCACTCCATGCAGAGCTCCCAGACCTCGTCTACCTGCCACTCGCTCGCCACGGTGCAGACAGTTCCAGCTGACAGCCTCAGCTTTATCCAGCAGATCCAGCAGCACTCACTGCCCCGCAGTCGTAGCCGTCCCTCTACGCTCCCTCCACCGGGGAGCTCAGGCGTGGGCAGCCTCCATGGAAGCAGCCAGAGGCGTCCCAAAGGCAGCCCTCCCCCTACTGTTTGCACAGTGACTGCCATGGTGCACAACTGTGAACTGTCTCAGAAAGGCTTGTCGTCTGGACTTGAATATCATGACAAAATGAACAAACAAAACTTAATAACAGCAGACAGGACTGCTTGCACAGGTGGTAAATGGCACTCAGTCATGGCTTCCCTGGGGATAATGCCAGGGCAAGACAGCCCTGCAGTAGGTGCTAAAAACAGAGAGAATCCTCCTCTCGGCTACCCGTATAGGTTACAGAGCCCACTTCAAGGGGAAGCTTGGGATTCTCTACCCCAGAAAAACATTTTGCCACCTTCTTGCTACAGTTTTACGCCACCCCCACCTTGTAGTGCCTTGCCGGAGGATGTCATGGTCACTATGACAACCACAGACCCCCAGCTTAATCTTAAACAGGCCATCAAGCTGCAGTTTGAAGGTCCCACCAGTTCAGCCTTATACAAAAGAGAGACACCCCTGTGACTGGTGCTCAAGTAAGTGACTGAAGTCAGTCATTGCTATACTTTCCTCACACATATTTTTCTTTTACTTTGTTAGAATATGTGGATTAGTGCTGAAACAATTAGTCAGTTAGTTAATTGTCAGTAAATAAATCCAAAGAAAGTCATTTATCAAGCAAAACTGCCAAATACTCTCTGGTTCCAGTGTCTGGAATTAGAGGATTTGTTGCTTTTCTACATTTTATGTAATTTAAAAATAATACATTACGGTTCAGTGATTTAATTATTTAGAAAAACTTGATCAATAATGACAATAATCACTAGTTGCAGTCCCAGTGTGGGTATTTACAGGTTATTTTGTGGCATCAAAAACAATAATAGTTTCCTCTAGTGGCGTACATTCAGAGCATTCACAGGAGTCAAATATTTAACGACGTCATCTTGTCTCTTCACAGTTAAGGGGAAGGTGGTTTTCACCATGTACAATGACTTTATGGGTTCAGATGAGAGAGGCGACCTCCTTCTCCACCCGCCTTCAGAAATCCACAGGAAGAACGAACTGAATGACATCAAAGCTTACTTTACATTCCTGCCTTTCCGTTTGCCTGTTGTATATGTTGAGCAGGGCTCTCACAGACAAGATGTTGTTGATTTGTTTCAGATGTAAAGCACAACTGTGTTCATTTTCAACGTGGACCTTATTTTTGTCATAGTGTCATCAGCACCGGTGTAACAAAAAGACTTTTTCTTATTTTGTTTTAATTTATTTGGCCCTGTAAGACTGAGTCTAGGGCCATATGTTTTTAACAAAGACACTGTTAGCTCTATAGTGACTCACTATTATGGAGAAAAGTCTCCAGGTTATGTTCTGCATTATTTTTTTTCTAGTAAAGATCCTTTTTGTTCAAGCAGTAAACAACTTTGTTTAAGAGCTCTAAGCATGTGGCCTTGATCTTTATTGAAGCCTTTGATATTTACACTATAAACCGGACTGCACCCCCCATACATCCACTGCTGACAACCAAAAACAGTTTGCAGAAAAGCAAGCCTACCAAAGCTCAACCCAGTGCGGGGTTTATGATACAAACTATAAAAGACCGCCAAGTTTACTGAACCAGCTTGGCTCTCTGACAGCGTGCCTGTGAGCAAGCTGGAAGGCAAATGAAAATTGGACTATAAAAACTGAGGGTGGATGTAGGAGGGCTGTTAATTCCAAACTCGTATGTGGCCTAAAGACATTTCTAGATCTTTATCATTTTTCATTGGATTAATATTTAAATACATTCATCAATTAAAATGGCAAAATGTGCCGTAATGATCTACTTTGCTCTGTCTGCTTATTTGAGACTGTATGTGCAAATGTGTAGTCTAGTTGTATTCCATGCACTTGACTATTAAATGTCATGGAGGGCTTCTGATGTGGTAGAACCATGCAGAGATGAAAGGCCGGCAGCAGGCTGATGGTAGCCACCTGGGATGATACAACAAGCACTTGGGCACAGTTTTGAAACTGTAGAAGGGAAGGCTCTGCACACAGGTCCAGTAGTTATTCATCCTCGGGTTTCTGTGATTGTTTGTATCAGCAAAACCTCTGGAACGATATTTCTGAACTGCATGTCTCATGTGTACTCCTATGAAAAGGCGTGGGTGTGTTCTATTTGATACCATTAAAGGGTTAAAGTTACTCTTTTGTCAAACACTTGCCCTAAATAAGAGTTAAACAATGGAAACCACTCCCAGTCATCACATCTGTCCAGCTCAAATTGATCATTCTAAGCAGATTATTATTAAAACCAAATCTTTTTTTCTTTTTCTTTATTTCTCATGCAGATCTAATTGACATACTAGTATTGGGACTGAAGCGTGCAGAGCCTTCCTTTCACCATATTTGATGCTTTTGGCCTTCCTGCACTTAGCATTGTGTCATGAGTGCACTGATCTTCTCTAAAAAGATAAATATGAATTTAAAATACTGCTCTTAGAGTCATATCTCTTCACTTATTGACTTATCTCCAGCACAATTCATCATAACCAAGAGATCGTTGCAGTCAGTTGTACATATGACCTGGTCAGACGCTCTGCTTGGTCTCAGACGCTTAAATCTCTCTTTTGTCACCACCTACTCTTTGTGATGAATTATTTTGTGTTTCAGAATAGCCTCCCCAAGCCTTCAAACCCCCCCCCCCCCACCCCCCCCCGTTACTTAGCCTCTTGCTAGGCTCTGTCCTGTACTGCAGTAGATACACATTTAGCTTAGATTTAATGACTCTATGATAAAGCAAACAGACACAGCACAAATATAATATTACGATTTGATTGAGGGCCATAAAGTGCTGCACGTTAACCCAGGCTAACAGTAATGATAATGAATGACTACATTTATACCCTTAATCGAGTCACTATTGCGTAGTTGTCTGAAAATGGGCGTGGCTTAGATAATGCGGTACAATGGCGCTATAGAGAGAAACTGAGCCGTAGAGGACCGTGGCCTCCACACACACACTTCCCACACCTGTCCTACTGGCTACTACAAGCTAGCTGCCCAAAATCACATTTGCCTGGATACATTTTTGCATTGAGAAAATAATAATAATTATATTTGTATAGCACTTTTCAAGCTAGGAACATAAAGAGCTCTCCATAGTCAGCATAAAAAACTATCACAATATAAAAAGACAAATGCAACAACGGCAAAATACAAGCACATAATAAAAATGAACAAGTAAATCATCCCCAAAAAAAAGTTAAAACAAGTGAAACTATTACAATAAAGAAAATCAGGCAGTTGCACAACAGAACTGCATTATGTTAACAAAGAAGACTAGTTGTCTTCCAAAAGGCAGGTCTGTAAAAATGTGTCTTAAGCCAGGATTTAAAAGCAGAAACAGTGTCAGCAGATGGAACTGGAAGACTGTTCCAGATCACCCTTGGATCCAAACACAGGGATGCTCATGTAAAAATATTCAAAAAATTTGGTTGTGTGGTTGGTCAAACTGAGTGATGGAGGCAGAATGTTGCTGTTTGTTGCACTGAATTCTCAACCATGTCTGTAATGGTTATCAGCCATGTGCTCTGCTCTTCTTCCCTTGCATATTTGTTCCACTCGGAGGTTGATATGTAGTAGGAGGGCCAACAAAATAGAAAAAAGATGTGCTCTGAAAATCATATATATCAATGAAGACGTAGTTTTCTGTGTGGTTTCTCGCCGCATCCATCGGCAATGTTTCGCGCCGTCGCCGGCACTGTCACCAAGGTGACAAAGAAACAGCACCGTGTACGTGCTGCAGCCTACGTTTGTATGCATTGGCGAGTCACTCTACTCCAAGTCGTGCTGACAGCTGTGTTCCTGCTTTTATAAGGACAAACCGAAAAGGTCAGCAGTATCTTTCATCCACTCTGCCTCCCTTTAATCCCCCCTAGAAGAAACAGACTGTCTGCATGTAAGGTAAGGACAAAAGATTTGTTTTGGTTTTGGAAATGTGTTTGTGTGTATTTGTGAAGAGGATCACATGACTGGCTTGATAAGATCTAAAGGTAAACAAAAGGCATTTGCAGGTGTACAGAGACTAAAGAGCACTATCGGAAACAGACCAGAGCCTCTTATACTATATTTTATGTTGGAGGCCAGTCATTTCCATAATGCTTCCCCCATAGTTCAAATGTGAATTAAAGCAATAACATGCATGTTACACGTTACATGCATTAATCTGTATTTCAAATAGCAGTGTATTTACTTTGTACATAAGACAATACACTCAATTTGTTAGCCAATAAACCGCAAAATAAGTTTTAAAATCCAGAATTATGAGAGAATTATGAGTGACCTTCCTTGGTGTAACTCATCCTGTACATGTGCTGCAGCTGTAGGGAGCTGGAGAAAGCCTAACCTGTGCAAAGACTTGACTTTTTTTTTTTTTTTTTTTGGTTAGTATTAGGTGAAAGTGGATGAAGATCTGGAAGTAAATGAGCTTTCTAAATAAGACCATGGAGTTGGTTAGGGAAAAGAGGATCGCTACAGTAAAGTGACAGGATGACAGACAGGATGAGCAGCTGGCTGGGAAACGAGACTCAATGGAGAACAATGAAGAAACAGGATAGTTCATCAGTTAGGAAACAGCTGATGGGAAACAGGTGGACCTGCAGACGAGGAAACAGGAAGATTTACTCTGCAGGAGAAGGAGATGCATTTCACAGAGAGAAGAGGGAAAGAGACGTTCTGCAGACGAATGATAACGGGGCTGCTGTTAGTGAATTATGTCTCCTCAGTAGGCAGTGGAAGGAAAATACGACAGCGTGGCCTCTCTGTGCAAGCCTCTGACTGATATTTTATTATATATGACATCATTAGTTAATTAATAGTGAAGCATCAGTGTTAGAGCAGCATGTTACTGTTGTAGCTGCTGGAGGTGGAGCTAGTTTGAACTGAATCTGACAGTCAGCAAAACATGGCACAATTAAAATACTGTTGGATGTGTGGGTTGTTGTTGTTTTCTTCTTCTTTTTTTTTTTTTGAAGAGACGCTGATATTTGCTCTGTTTCATCAGCAAAAACAAATATTAGTTAGCTAGTTTATGTGGCTACTGTTAGCTGGCAAACAAATACAATGGCAACTCTAGAAGTGCAGAGCAGATGGTGAGTAGTCCAGGGGGACTGTGGAGCATTCCCAGCAAATACACAGACCTCGATGGTTCAGGGGTTCTGAGGATGTGGAGCCTTTCCAGGAAATACAAATAGCTGCCTGCATTGCAAGATAAAAAACTATTGAAGTAACAGATGGATGACTTACACTGATCCCCTGTTGATACGTTTTTCGGAACTACACCAAGAACCAGTCCACATTACTGCTCGTACCTTTAAAAATCAGACGTGTCTGGGTCCAGGAGCACAGGGTGGGGAGGACCGCTAAAATCCAAAGAAGTATCTTTGTTTGGGTTCAGAGTGTGGTAGCTCGGTGCTAACCCAGCCTCTGCTGCCCATGAAGCTTGAGGATGATGCAATTCTTTTTAATTCAGCTTAGGGTACGTTTTCAACAGTTATGTGAAATATCATTTTGTCTAATTACTGTAGTTAAAGAGCTGACTTGTTACCTACTGTGTACAAGTTCAAAACACTTGTCTAAACTATACATAACTGTACATTGCAAACCTTCTACTTCAAAAGTTTTTTTGAGGAAAAAGACCAGCAGCAGTAACCAGCATCAAATGATGTCATTTTCCTCCCTGGTGGACACCGTGAACACATTGTGTTGCGTGTTCTCTCCCCTTTTTTCAATATTTTATTATTCAGGTACGTAGTTTTGGTTTACAATTGCAATGATTTTAATTCAAATATATCTTGTAATTTGAGGTTGGACTGTTAAAAAAAATCACCATCAAGAATGACTTGAATATGTTTTCTATATTACAGACCTTCAAGCATACTGCTCTTATTCTCTTGACTACAACTCCCAGTAGGTATTGGCTGCATTACATTCATCTCTGTAGAATCAGTTGTGCTGCTATTGCTCATTGTAATGAAGTAAATCCACCTTCAGGCAGAGCTTGACTTTTGCAGGAACGTTGACATGCATACCACTGACCAGATGCAAACCCGTCCTGATTGTACTTACCTTTGAGGGAAGGAAGAGAGTCTAAAAATGGAGGACACTATCATTGTGTGACAACAATTAGGTTCCCTTGAATTAACTATTAAATTACTGTTTGATTAGCAGGAAGTGCAATAGTCACTATGTCATCCAGACTCCAGTGCTATCCATTTCACAAAGGGGTGTGAAGTAGGCCATCTTCTGATATGGCATTTACCAACTGCTCAAAACCATTGGCTGTCTGGCAGACTCATCTCAAAATATTTTTCACTCTCGATACAAGATAGTGATTGGCAGTGATTTTCATGTTCTGATAAGCAATCATAGCATGTTTCCGAGCTGTGAAGAGTGAGAGGGCGTTTCATCTGTGGAGGGATGAGTTCCTCAGATGTGCAGCAAACTGACTGAAAATGCAAATAAAGCCCTTATGTCATTCTCCTCTTAGCAATATTGTATGAGTAAGTGGGTGTTAGACCCAAGAGATTCCTCCTTCAGTTCTTTCTCTGTGTGCAAGATCATTCTATGGTTATTCATCTACATCAACATTAAAAATTGTCATTCTGGTTGCGCACTGCAGATTTTGAGTCATGCTTTCTCACTATAGTACAAGTGATGGCAGGCGTACAGCATGTGTGTCAAATAAATGATGTTAAGTGATGTATGAATGACATTTGTAGAGAAAGTATTGAAAATAATCATACTTTATTCATACTGTAACTCAATGTGATATTTATATAAAGCAATATTCAAGTGACTCCATTTACAAATTAACTATAACATTTTCAAATACTACAAAAGGGATGTAAAATATGTCTGTAATGTTCCACAGTCAAGAAATCATAATAATGCTTTATATATATTTTTATCTTACGGCTCCATCATTTTATTTCTGTAAAGACTTGTAATTTCGATGCTGTAAACTTATCATTTTGCTGACTCTCATGATGATTAGATTTGAAATTTTTGAATTTACTACATGGTTACACTTGTCAAATGAGACAAAACAGCCTAATGAGGAAAAGATCACAACAAAAAGACAAAATTTGAGGCAACATTTTTTTATTATACTGTTAACATGCAAGTCATCACAACAGTAGATTTTCCTGGAATAAACATATCTTTAACACAATAATCTCCCTTCTTAGTTTATAGTAACGATAACATATGAAAGCAGCTTGTCTTGTCTAATAATGGCTCACATCCACAACTATACACCCTGCTGATATATTGGTCTGTCTTGATGTGTCATGGCTTAATCTAAAACAGCATGGGAGTAGAAAAGCACTACAAACAGTTACTTCACTAAAAAAGTCATCAATACCACAATGGAAAAACAAAATACTTTATTACATACATAGTTTTTTGTTTTAAAAATGTTATTTTTTTTTTTTTAAAAGTTAACAATTAGTAGAAGCAAAAAAGTAAAAGAAAATTGTAAGTGTTGACAGTGGAGATTGGTCTCTTTCACTGTTAAATAACTGCTGCATTCACATTTAAGTAGAATTTTAATGTTTTACATCTAACTATTTCACAATACTGTTTAGGGATTTTTACACCATAGCAGTGTATAATATTGTTGCTGTTAGGGGAAAACCTCAAACTCAAGTTGTGAGGATTTATATGGTTTGAAAACAGTCAAAGAATTACGGAGTCCTCTTGAGGAAAAATGCCTAACCTCTTTCCCTTTCTAAAATTCAAGATAATGTCTTAGAGAAAATGTATTATTCAGGGCTGACACAGTGTCCTAGATTTTTTACCCAGAGAAATGATGTGACTCTTCATCTCATGCTGAGTGAAAAATCTTCAGCAGAACACTAATGAATAACCACAGCTTTTAAATAGCAGTGGAGTTAAAGGTACTACGTTTCCCTCTGAGTAGCAGTGGAATAAAACTAGGAAGTTTTCCCAAAAGGAAATGCTCAAGTAAAGTACCAATAGTGCAAACGTTATACTCAAGAATGTTCTAGAGTGAATGTGCTTAATAAGTTCACACCTCTGATCCCAAATAAGCAATGGTCTCCTGAGTGAAACATCTGCTTTAAACAGATGTACCTCACAAAAGCGAATTTGAATGGCAGGCCTGGTTTTCAGTGCTGATTATTCACCCACCCTGTACTTTCTGGCAGCAGTATATCCATGTGTTACATACAGAGTCTATCAGAGTGGCGAATATTCATGACAGACACTACTGGTGAAAGAAGGGAGTAGGAGGACTGAAAAACGCCGCCGCGGTCCTCTCGTTCTCAGTACAGATCAGTGACAGCGTGAAAAATTGTACACCAAGCAGGAATTACTTAAATCAATCGTGACAAGACGCCACTGAAATATTTAAACCATTCTGGTTTCAACACATCAAACTGAAAATGCCATGCTGGAAAATAAGGTAATCTCTGCCCCTTCTCTTCAATTTCTCAATTTCAGTTCTGTTCTGTTAAGTCATGACAGCCTATGTGTGTGTATTTGTATTTCTCTTGGATCTTATGATCTTAGCGCTCAGGGTTGGTTTGTCAGTGCCCACCTCTGCAGATTAGCAGCTCTGGCTTAAAACTATGACAACAGGTGATATGTCCTGGAGGGAGAAGGCAAAATACAGAACGGCACAGACATTTTATAGGCTTACCAATAAAGAAACTCAGGTCTATTTGAACCTGAACAGTTAAGAGCAGCAGCTGAACTAAACCAAACTAAACAAGGTGCTTTTACAGTGCTAGATGCCTGAAAACTCAATATATGTGTCATTTCATGCGTGACTAAAGCAGAGTGGAGTCATGCAGAAAGGGATTCAGCCATGCACAGACTATACCCTTGGCTTGCATACTTTGACCACCCTTAAATATACACTGTGGATGCTTTACCCCAGATATCAAAATGAAAAGTTCATGAGAGCATAGTGAGTTTATGGCTGAATCAGCATGTGGAAGAGGAGAGATTCAGACATGAGAGCATGAGGCCACATCTGAAGTGTAAAAAGGTTTGCTTCTTTCACACTAGGAGTATTAAAAACGTATTTGTCTGTACACAATAGACTCTATTTCTAGTCCCGGGTTGCTTTGTACTGGTAAATCTTAACGCAGTGGTGCATGCTGTCAGACACAGCTAGGTTGCCCTCGGGCAGCAGGGTCAGGCCACGAGGACTACTCAGACCCTGGGTTATTATGGGCCACCCCACTCCCTGTGCTGGGTATAACAGTACTCTGTGCTGCTCCCCCCAGTCTGCTACCAGCACATTCCCATCTGTATCTATACAGATTCCCCAGGGGCAGACCAGGACCGGTCCCATTCCAGCACACACACCCAGAACTCTCACTGTGTTCCAGCTTGGCTCCAGCACTTTGATGCAAGGTACACGACCTGTTTCATTGCCCCTTTCAGACACAGCTACCATGCCTGAGCTCAAGCAAGCTGCCACCAAGTAGGGTCGGTGGAATCCAGTTACCACTGTGCGCTCAAGGCGGGAGCCTGTCTTAGGGTCAAGCTTTAAGGCAATAAGGGTACCTTTCCGGATATCAGCTACCAAGAACTCATCCAGCCTTGTTACCGTCACACCCCTGGGAGCCTCAAGCTCATCTTTTGCAGAGCCCAAGCCTGACCTGCCAAAGACCTGGAGCAGGCGACCATGCCGGTTGAACACAAGCAGGGCTCGCTCTGCTGCACAGCTTATTGCAATTAGACCCTTAGCATTCACAGCGATGTCGAAATAGTTCCGACATCGCCTGGCAGAGCCATCAGAAGTTGGAGAGGTCACTTGCTGGAGGACATTGCCCTGAGGGTCAGTCACCTGGTTAAAAGATTAAATTTAATTTTAAAATCATTGTAACTACATTTGCTATAGTGCACATACTGCATGTTGTACATGTCAGAAACACATTTAACACAACACATACCTGAATACGTGCGTTCCCACAGTCCACTATAAAGAGTTGGCCTTGTGGTGTGGCATGGATACCACTTGGCAGGGTAAGGTCTGCGCGACCCGAACCCTGCTTCCCAAATTGTCTGATCAGATGGACCCCCCTGGGGTTGAATATTGTCAAGGATGGATCTCCCTCCTCCTCTAACTCCACCAGGGCTGGCTCTGCTCTCTCTCCTCTGCCTCTCTTTGGCTCTTGAGAGGAACCATCTATGACAGACATGGATAAAGACCTACCCACAAGGGGTTGCTTTGAGCTAGCCACTGTGATTTTTTTCTGTAGCTGAGTACTATGACCTCGATGAGTAGAGTATGAGAGAGCTTGTCCCATATCAGAGACCCTCATCCCCCTACTGAGAGTTGGCGAGGGTGAGCTGGACATGGAGTTGAAGTTGTTACACTTCACCTTCCACACTCCTACGTGCTCATTCGTCCCACTGCTGATCAATGGGCGTGTCTTGTGTGTCAAGTCCACTGCAGACTTTGATAGACGGCAATTGTAGTTCAAAGAGCCTCTGTTCATGGTGTAATCATGAGATGGGCTAACAATGAAGGTGTAGCTGGAGTCAAGGCTGTCTGTTGGGGATGGGGCTCGGCCAGAGTCACCAAGTGTCCCCAGAGAGTGTTCATCAGAGGACTGGCTGAGGCAAGAGTGAGGTCGGCCTCTGGAGGTGAGGTCTAGGCAGCTTTGGCTGATTAGTGGCTCTCTAGGACTCATCCTGGATGATGTTAGGGTACTGTTGCCATACCTAAAATGTCTACTATTGGAATCTTGATGAACTTTTCCTTTATCTCCCTCCTGGCTGTCTAAGCTCAAGCAGTGACTAAGCTTAGAATGCTCCTGTCTTCGTTCAGGTGAGGGAGACGGCTTCCGGCCAGAGACCACAGTAAGTGGCTTCCTCTGGTTCCTTGGAGAGTAGTGTTTTCCATTACTACTCATTCTATATATATGCTCCTTGCCTTCAGTATCCATGTTTTTGAGTACTGTGGGGACAGCCAGAAATACATCTTCCCCTTGTGGCTCAAAGGAAGATGATTCTGTTTCATCATCCTGGAATGATTCCCAGTCAGATTGTTCAAAGTTGGGAGGCTGGCAACAAATCTTTGGTGAGGAGAGCATTGGTACCTGCTCTGATTCCAGATCACACCGGGTAGAGAGACTAATCTTTCTGATCACCCTACCTGTTGGTGAGGTCCAACCCTGTCCTTGGCTGTTTTGCTCTTCTCCAGCACCATGCTGGCTTGTGTCCACACACTGTATCTCCTGTGAATGGAGAGCACACAACTGCCCCTGTGGCCCACAGCCTCCAATATGCAGGCACAGGCTATGTTCTTGCACGCGAATATCTCCAAAGGTGACAGCATTTGGTTGGGAGCTGGGCTTAAAGTTCACTTTCTTTAAGGAAACTGAGATTTCCCAGGGTTGAAGGAACTCTGCGACCTCCTTCAGCAGCAGGTTCTGGTTTGGCCCACTTTGATCTAGGCCTGATTGCTGATCCATCTCCTGGATTCGCTGCTGAAGAAGAGCTAGTTTACGAAGCCTTTGGTCCAACAGGGACTGGCTGACCCGGGCTGCTGCCATGTTCTCCCTCTGGACTTGCTCCAGATTCTGTTGAGTGTCCCGATGGTCTTGCTCCACCCTCTCCAGCAAGCGTTGCTCTTCTCTGCGTGCTCCCAGGACAGCCCGCTCTACACCCCGCTTCACAGATTCTGTCTCAGTTGCATGACGCTCTTGCAGGCGATGAAGCTCTGCCTCTGCCTGAGCAAGGTCACATCGTGCCTGTGTTACCCAGCACGGGGGGGACTGAGGCAGGAAAGCAGGGGAATGGCCGTCTGACTGACGATCAGAACTGGGGCTGTGGGGTGGAATAGGGGAGTTGGGATTGCTACCCAAAGGAGTTCCCACAAACATGATGGATGGATCTTTATTTCTTTTCTAGCTTTCAATTTAAGTTCCTGTGGAAAGAGACAATGAAGGAGAAGGGAGGATAAATGCACACACAAATGACAAAATACAGTACAATGGGTGCCTTATGAACCATGGTATGTCAGGTAGATTCTTAGATTTAGATGAAGATGGTATTAGAATAAATCTGTACATTAAATGATTTTTTATTTCATGCTGTGAAGATATCTGCTGTTTCCATTTTTGAAACTAAACTCAACTCAACTAAATCAAAATCAACCAAAAGGTTTAGATAGTGCAACCAAAGGAACTCTTCCTCTGAAATTTGACTACCCAACTCGGAAATGACAAACTTTGTCCACTCATATATGGCCCAATTACATTTAAAGTAGTTAAATATATTGTAGTTCAGAATTGGTCTTTTGGTATGCTTTGAAGATGTTACTTGTGGTGTTGTAGTATTGGAGTGTGTAGCATAGTGTCAGGTGTACCTGTGGTAACCATTGTGGCACTCAAATATAAAGCATTTAATTGCAATGGACATGACCACAGTCAGACATGAATTTCTCTGTAGGATAATCGACAGACACAAAATACAGTTTACTGAATCCAGCATGACACCATATTGCCAAATTCAGCCTAGCTGAGACAACTGAACAAGCACCTTTTCAACTACTGGCACCAGACAGGTCTTTTATTGGAGCTATTGCTATGCTGCCAAGTGAACAGCTGCTCATGGAAAGATGATACAGCTATGAAGGAAGGCCATAAGAGAGACAAAGCCTCGGACAGAAAGAACTAACACTGAGGAGGAAGAAAGATGTGAGTTTTGCACCAAGAAATCTATTAGCATTTCAAATGGTGGCAGAAAGCCAGAAGCATCCAGAGTGAGAGTGAGAGTGGGAGGTAAAGAGACGTTCCAAGTGTCAACATAACAATACTTTTCAACTTCCCAGTTCTGCAAATAGACCCTGCTTTGATATTTTATTCATAAGCAGATCAAAGTGTTGTAGAGAAACAGCAGTGAAAGATGTCTGTCCTCTGTGTGATGTATGGTGATAGTGTCGGCGCTCCAAGGAGCCACTATATAATAAACAGAAAGTAGCATTCTTACTGGGAATAAATCATTTGTGGCCCCAAACATTCTCTTAATGAATAGGAATGGGTACTGTTTCCAGTCCTATGTATTAATACTATATCATACATTATCATACATATGCAGTCTAAAAATGAACAAAGTTTTGACTCACATTGCAAAATATCTATTGAAATATGTTGGTGTTTCACAAATATTAATAGTCAAAAGTTTAATTTGGTCCCTCAGGTTCTGTTATATGTTTTAATTGGGACCTGCCAAAGGGACTGCAGATGAAAATTAGCTATAAGCTAATTCTGGTACAGTACATCAAATGGTAATATTTATGTTTAACACTGTACATGGTCCCAATACATACATAAATAATAATAAGTGCTATTGTTATGAGTGCAACAAAAGCTACTTGGTGTGCCATAGTGCTTGTTTTGAACATGCAATGGAGATTATACAATGATTGTAAAAGATCACAGCAGTGCATGAGTCACAATAGAGTGGTGGAAGGTTAACGTATCATTTAAACTACAAGCCATCACATTTTTCATAATGAAAGAAAGGTGCTTTTTCTGTTTTCAGCTGTTGGTTGTATAAACAAGAATTTATGTATTTTGGAATACTTCCTCACTCTCACTGACTGGACTGTTTCAGATAGAATAACTGTGAAGCTGTTAAGTATCATGCAGGTCAACTCATCAGACTATTTAAGCCGCGGTGCATTTGGTGAGAAAGTGAGAAAGAAATGTTTTTTTCTTTTTCTTTTAGTGTAATGGTGCACCCTATTGGCTGACCTGAAAGTGTTTTCCCACACATACAGCCTTTTTCAGCCTAGAAGTGAATGAATAACAGATCTGACTTATAATTGTTTAATTCAGTGATGTTCAACAGTTTAGAAACAATGAAGAATATGTTAGATAAGAAAAAAAGAGAAGAGGAGGAAGCTGTTATATTCTGTATATTTAAAATTGTTGTATTGTGGTACAAAAAACGCAAATCAGTGGGGTTGTAAAATGTTAAACTGAACCTCCAAACTCTAGTTCCTTCATCAGCTATTAATCTAAACTCAATTTGATCTATGGACCCTATTTTTAACCACAAACTTAACTGGTAGATGTACTCTTAACTGGCATCTTGACCCCGGCCTTATCTCCCCTCTAAATCCAAACCTTAACCCTTACCCCAATCTAACTGTGCAAGAACTGTGGGTAATCATTTTTCTTGGGTTTATATCTTGCTTTTGAGACGACATTACATGTAAATCTATTGATATTTTTAATTTTCACTTTAATTTTCTTTTCAGCTTTTCATGGTCAGTGTTGAGTGGTCAGAGAGGCACTTAGTGAGGGGATTTGAGTACATTTTCCACCACCATTGCCAGTCAAGTTATTTATGTTGGAGGTAACTGACAGGCGTATCTGAGGCACTGTGCCAGTCCCATCTCTTTGTGAAACAGACCAGGTCTCTGCTCACATTACCAAACTACATTATAGATGACGGGGATCCAGTTGCTCATCCTGTGAGTGTTTGTTCGTGCCATAACTGGATTGGATTAGAAGCACAGTTAATAAACAACTCAGTGTTGCTACTACATATCTGTCTTAAAGAATTTGACTAATTTATTTGGCAAAACTATGAACACATTTTAAAAAAACTCTTTTCATGCCTACATTTTTTATAGAAAATAGTAATGAAAACAAGGAAAATTACATTGAATTGTACATAATAATACAACCATTAAAGATCTTGTCCAGACATGTTTTAGGAAATATAAAAAAAACACTCTTTTTTAATAATTTGTGTCAGATGTATTTTTTCCATAAAAAACTTCAATTATATTGTTAAAATCCTAAAATAATAATAATAATAATAATCTACTCCTTTCCTTTAATCAAAAATTCAGATAATATAAAAAATATATTTCAAAAGTTGAACTGTTGGACACAGATGTCTCCTACTTCACTGCTGAGTTCATTCTCAGTGTTTGTGCACTGCAGGCTTCAAGTTCCTATATTAAACTTTGAGTGTGAGCACAGTGAAACTTTGCCTCTTCAGCAGATTAACATGAAAACAAACTGCACATCACATCATTCTGCACAGTGAAGCTCAAACATTCAACTACAGGAACAAGAAGAAAAACATGTTTTTGAGTGGAGGGAGCTTTAAAATATAATCTTGTAGAACAATAATAATAATAATAATAATAATAATAATAATAACATCACTGTGTCTTACCTGTAGTCAGGTGCCAGCACTGCTACAACCCCATGTTCCTCTCTGGTTTACATCTCTTTACTCCCTCACTTTTACCATCAACCTCTGACCCTCCCTCTGTGCAGTTTCCCCTACTTGTCAGCTGTTGCTAGGAGACAGCCAAGCCAACTCCAGTTTCCTCTATATGCAAATTCAGAAAATGCATCAACATGTGGCATTTTTAGTCTTCTCTCTGTGCACTATTGTATTATGCTTTACTCTGAATACTGCTTATGCACTTTAAATAAAGAGTCATTGGCGAGTGTTGTGAAAACAGTGTGCACTTTTGGTTTCTGTGCACTAAAATGGTAACTTGATACAGTTTAGTTCTGGTGGGGGTTTTTACTTGGCCATCTGCATGAATCATTGATTTCTAGGTTCAGTTGCAGTCTCACTATTTTGCTCATCCTCATTTCTAGATGTGATTCTCTCCTTTCTGTATGTTCCTCATGTCATGTACTGGTGACTGACCAATTATTATTTTCACAATCAGTTATTAATCCTCTGATTATTGTCTCAGTTGATTGATTGACTGACTATCCAGGTTTCTGATCATATCACATCTTTGACTCTTAAGCTTCTCTCTCTGTTATTTCTGCACAGACCTGCTTCAGCAGTTGAGGATGTACCTACTTTGGTATTTGGTTGCCTGGACTCCGCTGCATTTACCGCTCTACTATTTCTTCTCCATCTCTTCGCCAGTAATGGAAGATGAGAAGAGGAGCGCCAAGTACATTAACACTGCCAGACATCGTCGTTAGAGCGTTTATTATATATATTTGTGCTTTATTTAGCTACTGTATACGGTAATTAGAGCGGAAGATGCACCTGCACACACGGCAGACAAAGATCAGAAACATGGATAAGGTGTCGGCACAGTGTGTTGCTTTTTTATCAGAGTAACTCTGTTTCTCAGAAGTGCAGGGCTTCTCCTGCTTTCTGTAACCAGAATATGTGTGCAAATATATAAGAGGGATACTTCTAATAGAACCTGATAACACATACTAGTCTGCATATAAACATACTCACTGCATGCTGGGACACTAATGGATAAATAGTATTTGAGCAGGGAGTATGTCAACATGTTATTATGAGTATTTTCCAAACTTATCAGTGGTCCGTCTTATATTAAATAATGTCTTTGCTGCCCTGGTGAAATACTGGATATTTTTAAACTCTTTGGTTGAGCTGCTCAAACTCATGTCCACACTAAGGCCATCGTTTGTGATAATGGATAGACATTTGGGTTGGTTTTGGGAACCACTTTTTTTTTTAACCAGACTGGACATGTGATCAGTTCATACAGTCATGAGACAAGAAAGAAAAGACACCAGGACACATGCCATATTGCTAGGCAAAGAATTTATAAATTAATAAAAACATTCCCTTTGTAGTGTTCTTCTGACAGCTTTTTCCCCACATTGTATTTTTGTCCTTTTTTTTTCCTAATGATTTCAAAATATAGAAAAATATTTCTGACAACATTCATCGTTACATTACTTGAGCATGATTTTCATTCTGTCCTGTTGGTTATGTCACATACCTCTGCATTTTATGACCCATTGCTTTTTTTTACAGTATTTACACATTACACCAGTCCATGTCATCTCATCTGCTTCAAACAGGGGACACCAGAGCATGTTTTGCATAGATCGCGGGGGAGAAATGTCAGAGGGAAAAGTCAAAGCTTTTCAAAGAAAGAGAAAAAAAAAAAGAAAAAGAAAAGAAGACGCTGTACATCCTGTGATAAGCATTACAAATCAACACATGACAAATCTACATCAAACATGGCACAGAGTGTACATAATGTGGAAAGGAATCTGCTGCGAGAGTCCTTCAGAGGAAACTCTTCAGATTTTCAAAATAAAAACAGCCATAACGGTTTGATTTGTAGCATTCATACAGTCAAAATGATTGGAAGAGATAAACTGTCTAACCGTATATATATATATATCTGCAACTGAAACAGTGAGGTGAAAGCTCATGAGCTGTGTTGCTGTTTGTGTTGGGCCGCTCGAACGTCCAAATCTCAAGTGAAAGTCAGTGATGGTTAACCGCTTTGGCTTCCTGTTTGAAATGCATGAACCACTGAATATGCTCGTGACACGTGAATATTCATCAGAAGGATTCTATTAGATCAGTTGTAGTGTTCAAACCTTAAACACACAACAACAACAACAAAAACAGCAAATCTGTGACACATGACATATTATTTTGTGAAGCTTACCTTTGGGTTTACTGCTCTCTTTGTCACTTCAAAATAAAAACATTTGATCAAATAGAATAGAGCTAGGTAGAGCTGAGTTGGGACAGGGCTGGCTGTGATAGGCCGAGACACTTCGAGCCATCACATTTCTAAACATAAGCCTTGATACATTTTTTGAACTGGTTAATGTGAACAGATTATACTCTGACTATTTTTAAAAAAGGAGAGTTTTTGGTTGGAATTTGGTTTTCTCAGTTACTTCATTACAGTGAGGTTTCTAGTGGCCATCAGAAGCGCCGGCTTCAGCATTCAGTCATGGTCGCTGTAGTAGTAGTAGTAGTAGTAGTAGCTGCTTGATCTAAAAACTAAACACTTTTGTTTCCCCAAATGTAAACTGAAACAATCAGTAATGGTGCTCGTCCGTCTGTCACCTGGTTTCTACAGTCGGAGGGTTCGCTTTTCCCCACCGGCAGAGGAAACCATTCGCTGCCATTCAAGTATGAAAAACAACACTGATAAATCTCAGTAATCCGTCACAGTAAACACGAAGGCTTCGTTACATTTGCGAGTTATATACGTTTGCATATCAGCGCTGCCCAGCTCTGCTTACTGTGAGTCTGACAAGTGCAGGAGGAGATCACACGGTCTCTGGCAGGATATAATGCCTTATAAAAAAAAATAAAATAAAATCACCCAAACTTTGTCACATCAACATCTTTGTAGTCTTAAAAATGAAATACAGCCAAGTATTTGTTTAAAAAGCAGTGAGTGTGTGCATGGGCTACAATCCCTAATCAGGAAAAAAAAAAAAAAAAAAAAAAAAAAATCAGTAGCACAGGATCAATGCCAACAATTTGAGTTCTGCAACACTGAGTAACTCCCTTTTTGTCATCAGGGCTGAGCCTCAGCAACACACCTCGCCCTCATCTTATTTTTGTAAGTCCGGCCATTGGTTCTATTATCTGTTGCAGCAACATTACTGGGCAATTAACCTGGTGAGAGCGGTGGTATTATGATGTTTTCTGTCTTTTTCCTATTAAATTGTAGAGGGAGGATGTTAAATACAACAGTTTTGTTGTGTTTGGCCATTTAACTTTTACTGTAACAGTTAAACTGGGCATTGGCACCTTTTTTTCATTTAAAAAAAAAGTGCTTTCTCAACAAGGTTTGTTCCAGTTTTCAGATTGTGTAACTTTAAGCCGTCTATGATTGCTTAAAACAGACACACTGGGCGTTTCAGGTATTCAGAGAGATTGTCTTTGGTGTCCACCAATGTATCACGGAAATACAGATAACTGACTGATGTATGAAACTGCTTAGTTATAATGTCCGACCACGTGACTAAAGAAGAAGCTGAAACTTCAACAGAACTGCTGATGAAAAATTGTTAAAAAAAAAAAAACACAATCTTGAGAGTAAAAGTGAGGAGTAAGACCCTCTGCCTTTTTTCTCTCTGTGTGCAAGGAAAAAAAAAAAAAAAAAAGGAATCAAGGTTAAATGTTAATCTTGTTCCGAACACATGGATGTACTGCAGACTGGGTGAACAGATGGATGGACGGATGGCAGTGGGTAAAATACAGAAGATTTTTTTCTACTGTACCAACTTAATCAGCCGAGAGCAAACATTCAGCCGCCGCTGATCTCTGCAGGCAGCCGGATGACTCACTCAACACTAAACGCTGCATGGAAGCTAATTTGAGCTTGGCACTGTTGCACGAACCGATAAAACTTAACCCTACACTACATTTAATTAGAAACCTGGCTTTTCACTGGCATGCAAAACAAAATCTTCAACTTAAACGGTACTTGAATAAACAAACGGTGGGGTGTTAGAAAATGTGTAGAAAGTCCGTAGAAAAAGTGTGTTACAGCAGTGATGGAGTACATTTACAAAGACGACCACCGTGGCTATGGCTTTGACAAGTTGGGAGGGCCTCAACTTGTTGAGAAAGTCAAAACGGAAGAAAAAAAAAATAGATGGCATGTTCATATGTGTCAGTTTTCACATGTAAGACTTTTGAGGATGGCAGGCAGTTTCTCTACCGCTGAAAGTTGAGAGAGAGAACGGCTAGTATGTGCAAAAAGCTGGATCAGCATAGGCAGGTGGATTTAAAAATGCAACCATCAGCTTTACTTTACAGGTTTGTCATTTCCTAATCATTCAGTTGCCTAGGTAGTTTCTGGAAAAGAACTGTGAAATGATTAGGAATGATTAAGAACTGACAATACCTGTAATATATAAAGCATTGCTGTCATAGAAAACTAACTACTACCAATGCAAAGCTTCTAAAAAGGATGTTTCATGTTGAGGAAGAAAAAAAAAAAAGAGTTGAAAGTGAATATTCTTTCCCGCCAAAAAGCTTTTAACACTGTGTGGCTGCACCTTCATTCAACCTCAGACACGACAAAATAAATTAAATGCCGACCACGACGCTGGCACCAGTTCTTCCACATGCTCACATACACATTTATACTTGGTACCTATCAAATGAAGAGCTTGTAGCTATTAAAAAAATGGGTGTTAGTGTTCAAAAAAAAAAAAATAGCAGCATGTTAAGTTCCAAGATGAACAGTCGTGTGTTCAGTTTGGCCTGTCTCACTAGAAAGAGACAAAAAAAAAAAAAAAAAAAAACGGAAAAATTGAAATGGAGATCACTTCTTATAAACTTTTTTTTTTTTTAGCTCCGAGCTGAACAGACAGATCAGTTTAAAGAAAAGTCATTGAACGCCTTATGAAGACTTTTCAGCTGTCAGTTTAAAGGGAATGGAAATCATGCCAACGCTCCCTAAAAAAAAAAAAAAAAAAAGAAATAAAAACAAACAAACAAATCTTTCCCTTCTCACCCTTCTCTTAGTGTTTCTTAAAAAGACTAAATGACACGCAAAAAAAAGGAAGAATTGTAAAGCAGTGTTGCCTTTTCGATCCCGACGGCCTCTTTATGGCAACAGGTGAATGGCTTCTCGATGGAAAGGAACCGTTCTTTAAAATAAACAAACGTACACAACAGACAGACACACCTGCTCCCACATGATGCTGATATGTCTAGAAAAAATGCTGCGATTGCAGAAAACACACAAAATAAAATATATATACAAAAAAAAAACAAACAAAAAAAAAAATGGCATGAATTACTTGAAATGTTTCTTCCAGTACATTTGTGTTGGTCGTGTTGATATACAGGAGTGGAAGTGGCACTCTCCCTCTCCCTTTTTTTTTTCCAGTTTTCATCTCGTTCATTGATGACCAGTCTTTTCTGTGCGCCTTCTTCTATTGGCCGGTCCTTGATTGAGGACGAAAAAAAAAAAAAAAAAAAAAAAAAACCTCTGTGATGAAAGCGAGATGAGCTTATCGTACAGAGATGGCCAAAGCTGATTGAACTGACTAGCCTAACGCTTTTAAATGCCAAACTATTTTTTGGTGTCTGTCGTTACGTTTGTGGAGGATAAAACCTCCTCCGCTGTGCCGCCTGAAAGCACACTTTCAACTTAAAAACCTAAGAGTATCGACTAGCACCAGTATGTGCACCTATTTCTTTTATCTGTGGCTTTTACTCTGTCACTTCTTACCATGAATATGGTACCAAGGTACGTGTATATACAAGATCCCCGAAATCTCAAGCTATCTACTGAGATTTTCTGTGTATAGAATGTAAATATAATACATGATATGCACAATATCATTAAAGTTTACAGATGAGTAAAATCTTTCCAGTCCTATAGGTATCCTATAATGATTTTGGTACAAAAAAAATGCCACTGTGTTCATCTCGCGTTTGTCTGTCATAGCAGACGATCCACTTCAGCGACAGAAAAGTCTCAGTGCTCCCATCTGTCCTCTGGTGATTAGAGAATCCGTTAGAACTCTGTTTACAGCCAAAACAAAAAGAAACGTGGGCTAAGAGCAGAACTGAGTCTGTGTTTACGTCTACTCCTCTGGCTCCTGGCTGTGAGGGAAGGGCAGAGTGACGGCGTGCTCTTGAGCCAAGGCGGCCAGCTCCTTGAGGAACTCGCAGAAGATAACGGCGCAGTATACGGCGTTCTTCACCCGGAGCGCCTCGGCCTGCTTCTCCAGGCCGGAGGCCCCTCCGCCGCCACGGAACAGAGCGCTGTGCAGGGATTGGCCGCCGTCCCGAACGTGCGCCAGAGCCAGCTGAGCGGCGTGCCGAGCCCGGGTCGGGCTGTTGGTGTGACGGAGGATGAGGTCTCCGAGTGACGGCTTACGACTCTTCACTGGAAGCAGAGAACATGATGTTCGTGAGTCATCACAGTGCTGACGAGGATGTGTGACACGATGGAATCATCAGTCAAGTTGCTTTGAAAAGTTAAGCTGATGCTGAGCTTTCAAACAATGTCAAAACTTGCAAGTCAAGAATGAATGTTTACGCTTTGGATGCAATATTTGACATTTGCTAACAATTAACAGCAAAACTACAAGATAAAATAAGAGAAGTCATATCACAAAATCAACAGGACTGTAGAAAATGTGGAATCATCTCATTACATGTTGATGTTTTATTGCTTTTATGTTTCTGTATTTGTTCATCAGGCTTGCCTTGAAAATGATATATGGTACATACAGAATATGTTGCTCATGTTTTAAAAATCCATTTGAATGAATTCAACATCGTCACTTTATATAATTTAATTTTATTATTCTTATGTCAATAATGTGTAAATCTCCTGGATTCATTATCATTATTAATGTTCATTTGACTGTAAAGCAGCAGTCTGTAAATAAAACTGCCTTCAGTTTAAAAGGAAGATTTTATATGAAACAATACACAGATAACTTGTGGAGATGGAGGCAGTGATCCTTGATTATTAACTGATTCACCAGCAGAAATGCAAAGAGGTTTCTTACAAACTGTGGCAGAAACTGGATTCTGTTCCAGTTTAATGGCTGATAGAAAAGTCAGAGCCCGACTATCAACCGTCTTCATGTGCCTGATGTGATATCAGCAGCAATGCATACTAACATATGACACACAAACAGACGAGGCAGAGTCTTGTTTCCATGCTCACCCAGTGAATCAGAGCGCCGCAGGGTGGGGACAGCGGGCGAGTCGGTCCAGTCCACTTTGCCTCGGGCCACCAGGTACTGCTGGGCTTTCTTCAGCATGGCGGGGAAGTCTTCATGGGAGGCTGCGAATGCCTCGATACGGTTCTTCACAGAACCTAGAACCTGAGGGGGGGTTAGGGAACAAAGCTTCAGAGATTTGATTTGTTTGCTTCCTGCTTCCACACACAGCTGCAAGACTTCACACACACAACCACACCAACACAACAACAGCCCCTTGTACTGTTTTTACACAGGCCTGTTTTCAGTCTGAATGCAGCTGAGGAGTTCCTCTATGTTGCTAAACAACAAGAAAAAGTTGAAAAAAAGAAAAGCAACAGCTTAATGAGAACAGGAATACAGTATATAGATGAGACAGGCATCACTGTTCGCTTTTCTAGCACGTGCACTTGCTGCATACGGTCGTCTCCTTTTGGGCTGTGCACATATGTCTGCAGAAGGGTCTGCGCAGCCATGCGGACATGGGGAGTATGAACAGGCCTCTAGTGATTCCTCAGTCAGTGAACAGTGCGTTGAGCTAACCTCAGAACCTTACAGCAATGGTACTGTTTGTCCTGACAGTGGAGCAACAGAAAAAGCCACTGTCATTCAAATTAAAATAGTGACTCATTACTGTGCTCAGCAAACTTCATGCTCTTAGACATACAGTAGGAGCTCTCTCAAAACTGAGGTACTAAAAAAAAAAAAAAAAAAATTCAATGCAAAAATGACTGTGGGCCTGATTCTACTGGAACACAAGCCAGAGCAGAAGTGAGGTGGGCTGGAAGAGGACAGCTAGGCCTAAAAACAGGAGACTAAATCACTTCAAAAGACAAAAAACACAAACTAGTTTGCTCAGACGTTACTAAGCACTTGCTTTAAACAATGGAACACACTTTGGAATGGCAAGTTAGAGAGCATTTCCTAACCCACTCCGTGACATGTTTTAGAGGGTGTGCAGTACCTGGATCAGTGACTTGACACTGGGCTGGAAGACCATGTTGGTGTTGAGCAGGAAGGAGCGTAGGAGGGGCTGAGGATAGCAGGCCAGCTGGGCTACGATGCCTGTCAGCAGGATGTTGACGTACAGCGAGTTTTGGAGCATGTTTTCCAGCTTGGCAAACAGAACCACCATGAACGGACCTGCAGAGACAGAGAGAGAGAGAGAGAGAGAGAGAGAGATGGATGGTAAGAAAATATGTAACTTAAGCTCAGTTGCTCAGCTTTTTTAAATAACTGCGGTGGCGTGGAGGCAGTCGGACTGTGAGAAATAGATAGCAGGGTGCTTTAACAGCTTGTATGTCAAACAGGGCAATCCTTCAGCAGAGCTGCCACTGTGGTGAGTAAAAACAATCTCATTTATCACCTGAGAACTGTGGATTTGACTTCATGGAAAAATGGGAAAACTGTACATTTGAAGTCAGGTTATTCCAAAGTACAACTGTCTAGTCTTAAGGTGAACAGTCCTGATAGAAAAAGTTATTCAAGTGCTGTTGCAGCATGAAGCTGGGATTCCTCACTGCTTCACCTTTCATCACTTCAACCACAACTTCAAGGTTTCAAGGTCTGAATTAGCTTTCTATCTTCTTACATGTATCATACACAAAAAAGATATGATATTTATTTATGGTATGTAAAGGATGGAGCCACCGATTCTGCCAGCCAATCAGTGTGTAAACAAGCTGATTTCCAACTGATACTACATTCAGAGGGATGACAGTGACCTGTAGAACTGAACAACACACACTCCACAGCATTTTAATCATCAATCAAAATATCATCTTCATTAAGGTTTATAGCAAAAAAGTTATTATAAATGATCACAGCCCTCGACTGTTGTTTGTGTGGCAGAAGACATGATTCATTTTCTGGGATATTTCAGATTATTTGAAATGAAAAAAAAAATCATTTTAGTCACTATTATTATTTTTAAAAAAGTAAAAAAAAAGCTAATCCTAAAAAATTGAAATACCTCTTACATTCCCTCCTAGATCAATGTGTGACTGCTTTTAATTATTGGGTTTTGTGTGTGTGTGTGTGTGTGTGTGTGTGTGTGTGTGTGTTTACAGAGCAGAAGAATGAAGAGAATGAACAAAGCCGGTAAAACGAGAGAAATGAAACATTATTTTCTGATTGTTTCACACAACGGTTATGAAGCACAAATAAAAAAAACACCCCCACAGCCCTGTGGGAAGGTGTCACAATGCCTGATTTGGTGTGAATGCATCCTTACCTGTATACGGCTGAGAGGCAGGCTGATTCATTGGTCTGGCAGGACTGCAGATGCTCACTACAGAACTATCTCCCTTAGAGTCACCGGTCATCTTCACCTCCAGGGCCGAGGGCAGCTGTTGTTGTTGTTGTTGTTGTTGTTGCTGTTGTTGTTCCTCCTCCTGTCGCTCAGCGGTCAGGGACACTCTGGACACACTTTCCTCCTGCTGGCAGGCTGCTCTGTTGCGCTCTCTCACCCGGTCCTCCAGCTCCCTCAGCTCCTGGCTGAAGGCCTCGATGCTGATGCCCTGGCCGTTGGAGTCGGCGGGGAGCTGCGGATCTCCTGGTGCTTGTTCCAGCAGCTCCTCGATAAGACTCTCTACAGACTGTTGTGTCTGGTTGACTTCTGGAAGATCTGAGGACGCACTGTGCGGGTTCGAGGTGTCGCCGGTCAGCAGCTTGGCGTCCGACATCGGCTGGGTGACGGAGCTCGGGGAGGGGATCTGGTTAGGGCGAAGAGATTTTGCATCGTTCATGTCACTGTTGCTGCTAAATATGGACTGTGGGAGAGTAGTGCAGCTTTGGGAGGGACAGGTGACGAGGGATCCGTTTTGATTGGCGTTCTCATCCAAATACTGCTGCTCCCCCAAGTCCCTCTTCACTTTCTTTACCTCCAGTCCTCTATCCCGACTGTCTGAGCACCCGTCCCCCGCCCCCATCGTTCCGTTGTACATGGCCTGGTAGCTGACGGTGATGGCGGAGGTGGGAATGTGAGGAGCTGGGGACGAGGTGGGGTGAGAAGCCGATAAAGGGGCGGCTGAAGATGAGGAGGAAGGGACGAGAGGAGGAACGGGTTTTGGCAGGAGCTCCTCTCTCTGCAGGCTGCGTTTCTTGGAGCGCGGCGTGAGGCTGATGCAGTTGTTTTTGCCGATGGTGACGTCCCACTCTCCGCTGTCCCTCTCCGAGCTGCTCCATTCGGACCGCGCCGCCGCCACGATGGCTGCCCTCTGCTGACCCGGGGAGGCGTTACCGCTTCCTCCTTGCTGGAGAGAGAAGTGTTCGGGAACCATCGCTATGGAAGGAGTGGAGGTAGCGGGAGGCGGAGGGGGAGGGGCCGTGTTCGGGGAGGGGTTTTCGCCGTCGTAAGGCGCCGACCAGTCGCGGCAGGCCCAAGAGCAAAGCTCGATGCCTTGCCGGGCGTCTTTGAGGTACTCTAGGTAGCCCGAGTCCCAGTCCAGACACTCTGTGTGAGCCTGCTGCTGGTGCATGGGGCTATCAGGGGACATTGGGTGAGAGCCGGGAGGACCCGACTGCGGCGGCTCCGTGCTGGTGGGGGTAGGGGGACCCCCTCCTCCTCCTCCTGATCCGCCTCCACTACTCTGTTGGCGAATGAAGAAGGCTAAGCGGGACGGTGTGCTGGGTCTGGGCGGGGCTGGAGACTCTGTGCTGGGGCTGTTCAGCGCTGCAGGCAGACACACAACACAAGAAAATGTGTCAGAAAGAAAAACATAAAGACGCAGGAAACACTGAACTTGTACCATCTTTTCCTTTCATTTCAGTTACGATTACCACGGGTGGCAATCTATGACTCATCATCTTCACACAGATGGAAGAGATGGATGCAGGGGCAGCAGGATTGTCATTTAAAAAAAAAAAAACGTTTTGGGTGTTGATATCCATACTTTTCCTGTCCCTGTTTACAAGCGCAGTTATAAAATGTCAAATCTTCATTATTCACAGGCGTTTTGTTGGTCACCTTTGCCCCAGAACGCAGGGTCCTCGTCCCGCTCGGCAGAGGGCACTGCACTCAGCCGGCAGCACTCTGGGATCAGCGCCAGGAACTTATCTGCAGACTTTCCATACATGTCAGTCTCCCTGATGGCACGACGCTGACTCAGCATGACATGGGTGCAGGGCAGCAGATACCTGATACCAAACCACAAACAAACACACACACACACACAGATCTTACATTTGATTTGATGCAGTGCGGCACATTCAGGCTCTCAGATAAAAAAAGTAGTTATTTGGAAATCTTAACTGATAACTGTAGTTATTGTGTCCAAGATTCTCAATCATCCTGCTGATAAAACATTCATATAAACTGGATTTGCTGTTAAAATATTCAAAACCGGGGCACTGAGGGCGTCTTCCTCATCTCGTCTTGTTCATATATTATGAGCCAAAAGAAAAAACAGACAGTTTAAGGACAGAAAAAAAAAAATCTTCTTTTCAAGCATTTATTTGCCAATATGTAAATCTATTTTTTCAAATGACGCAGGGACAAAAATACCAGAATTGTACACACTGCTGTACAATTTCCAACAACTCTTAGAGACAGATTGAGTATGTAAGCAAGACATTTTCCACATTATGATTTGCATATAACATGTAAACCAATAAAAAATAAAAAAAAACCATACCTTTCGGAAAACATGCTCAGATGTGCACATACCTGAGAACAAGCTGCAGCATGATGTCTTCGCAGTTCAGGGAGAGAAGAGTCCTGAAGAGGCTCAGTGATACCATGCAGAGCTGCAACACACACATCACAAGTTACACTTATGATCCAAAGACAGATAATGTATATCAAAAAACCCAGTTTGTGTTTGTGACATGGCCAAATAATATCATTCTTGTATAAAAACTGCACAACTTTTACTTTCAGAGAACTGTTTGACTGATTTCAGTAAAAGGTGTCCCTCAGAGGTCTGCTTTAGGGCCACTGCTGTTCTGTATGTTAATAATGTAAACTGTTCTTCTGTAAGATATTCTTAATATCATTTCTATGCAGATGATACACTTATGTATGCAGTAGCTTCCCCATCCATATACGATCTACAAACAACTGTCATGTCTTACAACAAGCTCCCATTCATCTCAATCTGGTATTAAATGCAAATGTGCATTTAGACAACAATGAATAAAGTGTTCAGTCTTGTCTGTACGGGACTATGGTGATATTATTTCTATGAACACACACACCACCATCTACACTTCAGTCTTTCAAAGTTTTGTATCACACAGTCTAAGACTGACATCATCTGGCTTTAGAGCTCATTGCTGTGACTTGTACAGAAGTGTGTAGTGTAGCACTCCTTAGTATATATATTTATTAAGCAGTCAATTCTGGACGTGATGAAGACATGGATCAAAGTTTCGGCAGCAGAGAACGAGTTACTTTTAAAAGCAACATTACCCAAAAATTTCAAATTAAAGCTCAGAGAAAAGGACTTAGCTCAGCATAAATCAGCAGGATAAACACTTTGGATCATCAGCAAGATTTTAGGCTAAGTTGAAATTGAAAATTAAACTATTTATTTATTTCTAATGCCACCTTTTGATATTTCTATTCAATGATTTAAAATGTGCCAGATAATGTCAACATCTTTAGTTAACATATCAATATTTGGAGGCTTTTCCGAGCAAATATTGATATCTGTGATTGGTTGTGTTTAAATCAGCATATATACTGTATATTTCTCCATGCCTGCCTCTTGCCATGGATATTTCTCAGGATCCACACTGTATAAATAACAGCTGAATGAATGAATGAACTGTATAACAGAGATCCAAACATTTTGAAAGATTTTCCATCATTGATTTTTAATGTCCACTTTCAAAAAGGGAGAAACTTGCAACATAATATGAGGATGAATCATGTTTTTTTTTCCTAAACACAACTATTTTCCAGTGACTGGAATTTATTTATTTTTGAGGGACCAGAGTTGATTAAACTGATGACTGTGTGCACACATTTCACTGTGGATGGCTTTACCAAATAAGAACAATGCTCAACAGCCAATAGAAGCACAAAACTTGATGACATTTACTTTTCTGTGTTTGCTCTGAAAAAAACAAACACTTCTATATTCTGCCCGAATCATTTTCAGTCAAGTTTTTTTGCTT
The DNA here is from genome assembly GCA_029490765.1 of Euthynnus affinis. Taxonomy (NCBI): domain Eukaryota; kingdom Metazoa; phylum Chordata; class Actinopteri; order Scombriformes; family Scombridae; genus Euthynnus; species Euthynnus affinis. The sequence goes on along the minus strand of CM055850.1, from coordinate 2,271,328 downwards.
GCAGCTCACTCATCACCTACACAACTAGGTTCATACGAGGTCCTCAAGGCCCCATCACAAACAACACACACACACACACATATATTACATATGTATATACAGACCCTTGAATTGCTGCTGATGCGCGTGAGCAGTGTGTCCAGGATGGTATCGTTGTCGTGGCGATGCAGCAGGATAAAACGCAGGAAGGTTTTGAGGAGGGATGTCTCCGTCACGCTCCGCAGGAAAAGGTCCAGGTACGCAGTGCTAGCGATCATCTCGTCCACCGATGACTAGAAAGCAAACACACACAGAGAGAGAACAGTCTGATGAATAAGATGAAGTCTAAGATTAAAAACATGCAAAAGAACAATTTGCTCAAAACACTGTGAAATAGTTGTTTGCTTTGATTCAGACTCTTGAGTCATTCTTTTGAAGAAAATCCAGCAAACAAATCTGTTCACACAATTGTTCTTATTCTTCTGCAGAAAAAAAAAACACTTCCACAACAAAAACATATTCTAGTAACTCAAGAAGAGCAACAACAGAGTGGTTGTGTCATGTAATTTGTGGTGCACTCTACCCGGTAGTTTACACAGTTTTCTGTTTTCACACAGAAATTGCTTTTTCTACACACTCCTAGTAGAATCTAGCAATGCAGATAGTTTGTGATGCGCAATGTGTTGCAAAACAGAATTTAAAAGTCTTAACATCAGTGTGTCTTTCTGGAAACAATGTCCCTTTTACTCAAGAAAACTCACAGACCTCCCTAACATCTGTTAACCATGGAAAATATTTTCAAACAACAAATTAGACAGTATTCCAACTGTTGACAGAGAGTTCTGATTGTCCAGAGGACCTGCCACTCATCCCTTTCCTACCTTATGCAGGGCGGGACCCATGACAGGAACAAGGAAGCCGTTGTGGAGGTAGTCCAGAAGCTGGGAGCGGACCAGGGGATGAGAGACCTGCACCACAGCATTGCAGAACTCGAGAGAGTTCATGAACAGCACGAGTGACGAAACGCCCATCCAGTCCTCCCGCCGCAGGGCGTGCCAGTCGTCACCTCGAACCTCAATCTTCCTGGGCAGAGAGGAGTAGAGGGCGCTGAGGCCTGTGGCCAACACCTGAGGAGAGGCACAGAGACTTCAGATGAGACTGCTGAACCCCAACAACCCCAGTGGTGCTGCTCAGCACAGAGCTCCCGAGGAGACATGTGTAGATCAGGAAAGGGGAACTCACTAATTTCACACATTAAAGTGTGTTTACAGGAGTAAAGATACAACTGCACATGTACAAAAGGTAGTATAAAGTCTTCTGTGTCTTCAGAGGGAGCGTGTGTGTTGGTTGGGGCTGAAGACTGCAAGTGTGAAAAAATGAAAAATATCTGGGGATGTGGAGTCAGAAAGAAGTAAAGTTAGCCCACTCCTCTTCTCTGCTGGAGGCGAGCAGCTCCAGGCTACATTAGCTGCTGCTGAACTGAACTGTCGTCTGTTAAGTTATGTAATGTAGGTGCCAGGTTTGACAAGGGGAAGAATATCTCTTAACTACCTCTGGTTCTGTTGCATCTTCATTTTTATTTATTTAGTTTTTTCAAAAAGCACAATGTTAAATCAGTGGAGACTTTTAAGACTGATTGTTATCTGTTTTTACAGATTTTCACCTGGATTTTTTTTTTATACAACAACAACAAAAACTTCTTAAAACTATATCCTAACTATTGTAGTTATATCCTAAATATTATCACAGACAAGTGAAGAGACAATTATAATTGGTAAATGGCAGATGAACTGCATTTTTCTGTATAAAGCAATATCCAACAAGTCTCTCATTCACCTGTGCACACACTACAACACTGACCAGTGTCTCTTGAGTCCACCAACAGTGTGTGTGAGTATACAGGCAACAACTCAGTAAACTTTAGCTGCTGGAAAATGAAAGTTGGACATGCAAATAGACTTCCCAGTAATGGAAGAGTTCTGATTTAAAGTCATTTCAGATGAATGACCGTGCATACTTTAGTGTGTTGACAATAGCAGATGACTTTTTTTTTTTTTTTTTTTTATTTTTGCTTGCAGGATATGTAAAAATAAATACAATGGGCAAGAAAAACCTGGACCTGCTAGTGGAAATAATTCATTGAACCCACCCAGCCCTTAAGAAAAGATACATTGTGTTAGTGATGAGCACTGCTTGCTGTGCACTAAGAGGTCCATTATGGTTGTCTGAATATCTATCGCTGCATCCATAATGTCAAAAGAAGGTTGAGTGCAGAGTGTGAGAGAGAGAATGCACAGGCAGTGAAGCAGAGAGGAGTACTTGCTCCTTGATGCCACCTCCACTGGTCTCCTCTAGTCAGTAAGTAGGTCAGACTGAAGCTGCTAGAAGGAGGACGAGCAGAAAATAGCTGAGCCAGCTCTTTAACAGCACAGAGCAAAAGATAAGAGAACTGACCGATGCATTAAAGCGTGGTGTACAGACACACACGTCATAGGCTGGATTGGATATGTAACACTGTTCGCTCTCATAATGCAGTTTTGAAGCCTCGGTGTCACTCCGTTGTGACACTTTAAGCAGACATAACAAGTGCAATCAGTGAAATACGGCTCACTACTAACACCCAGTGGCAGCTGGAGAAAACTACAACAGCTACTCAGTCTTCTTTCACAGCATTCTTTAATATTTCCTCTTGTTTGCAGACTATGTGACAAAATGTTGAAACCCCTATAAAAAAAAGCCAAATCCTGAATTTTAAATGACCATTTAAAACATGATCACAAACTGATAAAAAGACACTCTTTGTTTCCATCTACATTGCGTCTTTTAGTCGCCCTGCAATGTCCCATCATGTGGTTAAGTCTCAGTGAAATGTTCGTCAGCTATCTTGGAAGTTTATATGCTATGTATTTGTGTGGTGCAGCAGCAGTAAGGAGTTAAAGACAAACACAAGCAGCTTGTGAAATTGAATTAGGTGGGTTTTCTTTTCCTTTTTAGATGTTTACAGGAAGTGTTGAAGGTTGAGACAGAGCTGAGAGGATGTAGATAAGTATTAATGCTCTGTCATAGTCATCTCCTTCCCCTTCCATTATCACATGCCATCACTAATGCATCAGAATTACACAACACACACACACACACACCACACACCACACACTCGCCCAGCTATCTTTGTTAGGACATTGCATTGACTTCCATTCATTGTGGACAGCCAAACCAAAACCATTTGGTCCCCCATGAGGACTACTGGCTCCAACATGGTCGGTGTTTAAACCTGAAAAAGGTCCCAACGTGGTAACAAAAATGTGCACACGGCCCAAAATGACACCATCACATAGCTTCTTTTGTCCAACTGACAGTCTAAAACCCCAAAAAGATATTTGATTCACATCTCAGAAGTTAGAACCGGACATTTGACATTTTTACTTGATAAATACCTAAAATGATCATTTGATTATCAAAATTGATGCTATTGTTTTGCATCATTAAAGCATGGTATGTGTATCTGCTTGTAACGCTTTTTGTCTTCTGGTATAAACATAGTGTATTCTATGCAACCACAAAATAAGGAATAGGTTAAAAATGAGTAAGCAATAAACAAACAAGTTGTTCCTATTTTCTGAAAAAAAAAAAAACAACACAACCCGACAACACTGTGTGAACTGTCATTTCCCTAAAGGTGTTCTCATATAGAAAATAATGGAGCAGGTGGATTCCATTATCACCCTTATACAAGGCCAATTACTGTGCTTCAATTATCAGTTATAATTAACTGCTCAAATAGGAAGACATTGCAATAGTGTTGCTATGGTTACCTCAGTTTGATATACCCTGCACATATTGAAATGGTAGTTAACTATTGAACAGAATGTTTACTGGGTGACAATGTATAACCTTCACTAAGAAATGAGTGTTTTCTGTGGTGTTGGTATGTCAGGATTATCTTTCAACTTTACTTAAAAATCAGAAAATGACAAAATATACTAGAAAATGTAACTAAGTGACAGCCTAATATCACATGTCATTGGTTTTTACAAGCCTATGAAAGCAACACTTTCCACCCAGCTGACTGTCTTTAAGAGGACAAGAGAAAAACAACCTGCTTAACGAGCCAAAACACGACACTTTCCATGACCTCATAGTTTGTTTTCAAAAGTGAAACCGTTTCATGAGCACCGTCACTCACCGGGCAGAAGTAGGAGTTCTCGGCGATGTAGCGCGCCACGGCCTCGTGGCTGGCCGAGGCGGCCATGACCAGCAGCAGCGCGTCTCTGGCCTGCTGTCCGATGGCTCCATCCCGGTGGATGAACGGCACGAGGAGGGAGAAGATCAGGAGGTTGGTGGAGCCCTGCTGGGCCGGCGCCGCCCGGAACAACATCTCTAGAACCACCGGCTGCCGGGCCATGGACACACAGACCTGATGGGATTGACAGAGTCACGATTAAAGACAGCACTATGAAAAAAAAAAAAAAAAAGTGATGAAACAGTGATACATATTCTAAGAATCTGCAGCCATGGTAGCAGCTCTGTGAGGCTAAACTTGGGCTGTTGAGATATTTTAGTCTGGTAGTGGTAGCTGACCAACAGACAGGGATCCTTCTATTGAGATGTGCCAAGAAGATGCTGAATAAAGTATTGTTTCATTTTTATTCCTGATTTTACAGTTTGCATACATACAAGAGGAGAGAGGTGAGGACACAGATTACAGACATAATTAGGATTCGGGTGTCGTGACAGCTCAGACCGACTTGGAGCTCGTCCCTGTCCAGTCAGGAGATAAAATCATTGTGGGCTGCATTTACTCATTCTAATAGTTGTCCCTTTGATCCAGTGCCTGTTTTTCATCCTCATTAGGATTATTCTTTTTAGAGCTGGAACTGGGGTTGTGTGACTCCTGTATTGTAGGAGAAAATGTGAGTGAAAACGATGAGTAAACGGTAAATAATTATGGTATGATGTGAGTGACAAAACAATTGATTTCATTAGATTTCAGCGCGGAGCCGCAGCTCCACCACCGTCTCATTCAGATGTAGCGTTCTCTTTCCTGTGCTTTTTTTCCATGCATGTTGCTGCCAAATTACAGAGGCAAACTCCCTGCATGCAAACGTCCACCAAGTGTTCTCCTTTTCTCCTTTCTGGGGGTTGCCTAGCGACACGACTCGAATCAAAGTCTACTTCAGTCTTTCAACATGTGCTCCTTTCTTGACTGTGTGAGATTTATGTGTGCGTCTCTAGTCTTTGTGGGTTTGTTTGTCAGGTTTGTTTTCAGGTTAAGGTTAAATTAGGAGTGTACCTGATTCAGCAGCAGCACCAGGCTGTTTTCTAGGGCTGAAGGACAACCGAGTTCTGGGTCAGCGCACGCTCCCAGCAGCCTCAGCAGGGGATGGAGGACGGCTGTGTGCTGCAGCAGGGGCTGCTGGGACTGGCCGATGAGCATTTCGAACAGCTTGAGCAGAGCCCCCTGGCTGTCCGGGTCCAGGCCGCGGCGGAGGTGCCACTGAACCAGGCACTCCAGAATGTTCTCAGTGACCACCATCTCCAGTATGGGGCCCATGGGCGTCACGTCGGCACCGCCCTCCGAGCCCTCTGCGGGCCGTTCTTCCGCCAGAAGACACAACATCTGATCGGTGTGATTCCTCACTGCTGTCAGGTCATCGCTGGAGGAGGACGGCTCGTGCTGCTCCAACACCCAGGAGACCTGAAGAAAAGGAACAGAGGAGTGTGTTTGAGTTGTACTCTTAACACTGGCTGTGCTACTGTGAGCCGCCACGAAATAACTAAAACTTTTAGTCTATCTTAATTATGTTCAATAACTTCTATATTCTGTACACAAACAGTGGGGTTATTAGAGCTTTGTTAAGTTTATTGTTATGGCATTTACAAGATGCACTGTCCATTCTTAGAATATTCCTTCCTTTGATATGTTGTCCACTCTTAATAACAACTGTAAATTATTACTATATTATTATCATCATAATGTTATGTCATTGACTGAATTCTAAAACACATTGGCAGACATTCCCAATGCAATAAATCCAATTGTGATGGATAAACAGTAATTGCTGGCACTTAAATACATACTGTGTTTACTCACATGCTATTCTCCAAAAACTAGACAGAATAAGGGCTGCAACAATTATTGTTATTATTGATTAAGCTGTAGATTATTTCCTTGATTAATCGATTAGTCATTTGGGTGTATAAATTGTCACATTTGAGAAGCTGAAATCTGAGAAATTTGGAATTTTTTCTTGAAAAATTACTACGATTCATCGATTATCAAAACACTGGGTGGTTCATTTTCTGTCGGTCGTTGTAGCTACGGAATAAAAAAAAAAAAAATTCGCAAATTGACAAACGAGCGAGGATTTCATAACATTTACTGACAGTTGTACAAGTCAGCATGACTACAGCGGTGATGACTGTGCTCATGTGCGTGCAGATAACAAATGGTGTGTGTGGTGAATGTATGAGCTGAAAGACTAAGCCCCATAAAAAAAAAAAAAAAAAAAAAAAACTGCTGGGAACCAGTTTGGTGAATGTTTCACAACCGACATGTTTGTACAAACACGCTTTCACACAAAACCATTTGTTATGTTATTTTCTCATATGCAACTCTACAGCCTTCTTAAAAATATAATAATAAACTTTATTTATATGACACTTTTTAGAGCTAAAAAAAAAACTAAAAACATGGAGGATTGACATTTCAAGAAACTGACAGGTTGCTCTGCTTTCCCTCCATCAACTGTATCTTAGGTACAGTATACAGGACAGCATGAGGAATACTGTATGTACATGTAGGACTGGTAGAAAAAGTACAGCTGCAAAGTTCACACCCGGACTGAACCCAACACATAAGAATTACTCAAGTTCTCTTATGCTGCTTCAAACAGTAAGGCAGTGACAATACTGTGTCAGCGACATCAGCCAGTCTCACTGTTAAAGTACTCTGATTACTCTCAGCAGCCACCGGCACAGCTGACTGAACGTGTGAACATCCACACTGCTGGAGGTGTCTGGACAGAGATAATCATTGACAGAAACTCCAACTGCTTTCTCCACCATTTATTATTCACAAAAGGTGAACTTTCACCTTTTTTTATCTCTGTGCTGCTCAACACATAACAGAGACAACTACACACACACACACACACACACACTCTCAACTGTTGTAAATGACTTTGATAGTGCAATTAACTGATTATCTATTAGTCAATCAAAGTAACTCATTTATGGTGCAAATAATATCTGGTTCTAGATTTTCAAATGTGTAGATGTGTTGATTTTTTTTTAATCATTATCAATTGAACATCTTTACACAGTTGATTGAACAAAACGCATAATTTGAAAGTCACCTTGGACTCTAGGAAATTGGGATTATCACATGTTTCACTGTTTTCTAATGTCAAACAGACTAAACAATTATTCAAAATAAAATGAGTGTTATTTGCAGCCTTAACAGGTTCAATTCACTGCAGTCTGTCGGCCACAGCTTTGCAACAAAGTAGTTGAGCAATGTAAGCAGTGAGACAATACAAGTGCTTTTAATCATCTAAAACGCTTCTTATGAAATAAAACAAAAAACGATCACACTGTGTTCGACTGCATGTGACACACAATTACACTGAGTGCTTTCAAATAAGTGTTCTGCTAGAGTGGTGGCCACTTCATGGTAAAGCTGAGTATAGTTGAGATGCTGTGTCTCCACATCTCTGCTATGAAGCCGGTGAGTAAAATGTTATTTTGCAAAACTAAATGTGTAATTTCATGAAGATACGAGAGAAGAGGTGCATCTCCAGCTCACCTGTCTCCAGTGGTTCTCAAACACCATGAGGCAGGTCTCCGGGTCAGCAGTGCAGGGGCTGGAGGGAGTGGCGCTCCGACTGGACCGACTCCCCGGACCCCGAGGGTTCAACCTGCTCAGCCAGCTCATACTGGAGCCAGTGGGGAGGCAGGTCAAAAGGTCACAAGAACTCAAGAGATGAGAAAGGGAGCTCGGGCAAAACGGTCAGGAGCGACAGAAGTGGAAAAGAAATTTAAAAAAAAAAAAAAAAAAAAAAGGGAAGAAAAGGAAAAGATGATGTGGGAAGGAGGGGGAGATAGGGAGGAGGGGAGGAGAGGAGGGAAGGGGGGAGGGAGGGGGGAGGGGGGGAGAGAACGGGGAGGGAAAGTGTATCCACACGGAGAGAAGGAGGTCGGCTGTCACTGCCACTCAGTGTACGTTTAGGGAAAAGCCCACTGCGGCTTTAGAAACTGTGTAACCCTGTCCTCCCTGTAGACCCTGTCATCCAGTCTGAAGCCAACACCACTCCATAGCCAGTCAGGACGGGCACTCTGTGCTCTGTAAACAAACACAAACAAACACAAACAGTCACATCAACATGTTCATCAAGCCTTTTCTTATTCTCATGGATTATTTGGGGTTTTGATTGTTGGTTTAAGAAAAGAAACCATTTGAACACATCATCTTAGAATATCTGATGGGCATGTTTCACAGTCTTCTCACATTTCTCAGATTTAACAAATGATAGAAAAAAGATCTTAAGACTAACCGGAAATAAAACACAATTGCCAAGTGCATCCCTAAAATCTGCACAGCAAGATGCCAGACAGCTGAGAAACTTCTCTCATCTCTCAGTCATGTCATCCAACCTCAAACACACACTCATTCACAAATCTGTCATTTGCACCGGAGAGCATCTGCACAGCTCCTGTTCCAAACAAACAGAAGTCAGCCATACAGTATGCTGTTTCCACGGAAACCATGCAGTCCTTCAATAAACAGCCAATCCATCTTCTGATTACCATGGCAGTCACTTAAGAGTGCTAATTACAAGCACATTTCTTGGCTGACCTTCAGTCTTGTTAATCACAATATGATAATCACAAGACACATGATGCAAAATTCAGTCTTATAAATCATCACTTAAACATAAAAAGTAAATTATTTCATTCACAAATATTGGCACCACTCAATGTTGCTGCTTGTACTCCAACTGCCCTTATTCATGTGATTGTTTGGGATAGCTCCTTCAAAGAATATCTCAGCACGTAGCGAGTGTGCGGTCCAGAGAGAGCGAGCGTGTATGAGACAGTGATGCCGCAGCTAACGGAGCAACTTGCCTACGATCAGAGAGGCAGAGAGTATCTGCTGGAAACGTGCACCGATACCGAGGGGAAGACGTGAAAAACAGCTGCTCACTAACAGCTAAGTGTGAGCAGACGTTTCACTCCTCTGCTCCGTGCTGCGACTTCCCTCCTACCGCCCCGCTGGTGCCTAACAACTTTCCCAGCAGAAAACCAGAACTTTACTAAGATTACTTGACGAGACTCTACGTGTAAGGCACTAAACAAATTCGTGTCTGAATCGACTAAAAACCGTCGCCGCAAACAGATGATATCAGATGGAAACACGAGAGCGGTTGCCTGAGAGAGAGATTAGAATCTCTAAAATGTTTGGTCAGGGTTGAGGACATATGCAAAGTGTGTTTGTGAAAAAATTTGGTGGATCAGTTTTACATAATATCGCCAGAGAGTAACAATAAGAGAGGAAGCAGCCACGGTGAACTGATGAAGCATCGTTATCACTGAGTCTAACTGCTGGAACACCAGCGTAAATGGAGCCGACGTTCAGTGGATGCATAAACACTGACACTCCAACGCCGTGCACTGTCTGTTCATGTTAACTACCCATAAACCATTAGTTTACGAGGACGACTTCTCACGTGAGTTCTGTGTAACAAACCATCTGGTGTGTCAGTGTGTCAGATTAGCCAAACAAATCTTGTAAGTATCAAATGATGATGATTTGAAAAACATTCATAGGTTTCTCCACATCAGCAGATACATGCATCACTTCTGTGTCGCACTATCACCAAAAATGTGTGCCAGCGGTAGTGTGCTTAGTGATTTATTGTGAGGATTATTTGGGACTGAACAGATGGAACAACAGTAGAGAAGTGGATTATGCTGCAGTAGTGTTTTGCACATTCTGATGTCCTTTTTTTTTTTTTTTTTTTTTTTTTTTGTGCAGTGACTCTGGGTCCTCATTGGAGTCCATTGTAACTGCTGTGAATCCAACCTGACCACAGCTGCTGCCCTCCCATGAAGGAGCAAACAACAAATACTCAAGACCCACCTTTCAAGACTACAGCCCCGTTTAATACTCAAAAGACGTCTTTTCAGTGGCGTTTTCCTTTAAGACAAATCTGATTATCATAGTTAGATTTCCTGCTGATTTCACTGTATTACATTTAGTTCAAAGTTAATGTCAGAAGAGTGGCTTAATGGCCCTTGAAATCTATTTCTGTGAAATTGTTTGCTTTCATCTTTACTCGGGTGAGTCCAGGGACAATGAACGGGTTAATGAGTTGAGCGCCACACTGTTAAAATGGAAACGTAGATAAGTGGACTTTTAAGTGGATTACAAAAGTATTTGTTATTACTTGTGGCCACATGATGTGGACTGAAGTCACATGACTCGGCCTTGGGTCAGACACGAGTAACAGATTTGATGACTTCGGACTCAGCTCGTCTAAATCAATAAGTCTCCGTGTTTTGCTTTATTGAATTTCTAATACAGTTAGACGAGTAAGTGTACACAAAACAGGCAGGTAAAATGTAACATCCAAGCTGAGGTTTTTTTTTTTTTTTTTTAAATGATTAACTCACCCTCAGCAGGTGAGTCAAAGTTAAAGATACTCATGTTGCTCAGAGAAAATCCAATCATTTCTGTGAATACGCCAAATGAATCCCAGACAAAGAAAGCAGAAAAAAACCACTCAACCATTAAAGAGTCGAAGCAGATAAATCTAGAGCAAAATGACTGAAAACACATGCCGACTATGATTCACCATAAATGCAATTACCTTAAATACACGTCAGCCCGTCTGCCCCGTCATAAGACTTCTGAGATATCCTGACATGCTCGGCTAACATGAGATTTATCACAGGGGAATTCAAAATGTCTTTTATTTATAGGTCACACACTAGAGCATCATAAAACCAGCCATAAAAAGAGTTCAAAGTTCAACTCTAGATTCCAGGATAGGGAGGCTGCCTTCATAAAAACAAGACGGTTTGTCAAAGGTTAGTGATCAAACCACAGCTCCTTGTGACTGTTACAATCTAACACCGCAAAGTCTAAAGGCCTCATGATATTAATATTAATCTTATGTTTAAAAAAAAGTGGAGAAAAGTTTGTTTCCAAAGTTTCTGTGGCTTCCTAACGTCAACAAGCTGACAGCCGTGCACGCTTTATGCAGGGATTATCCAGGGGTGCACAGGTGTGAGAGCGAGCAGAGCTTCCTGCAAATTACGGCCTCCACATTCCTCACATTTCTACTGCTGTCACCGTCCGTGTTAACTACTCGACCGCACCGATCACTGCAGCCTTCAGGAGGGGAGACGAGATGAGAGCGACCGAAAACTGGATCGAGTTCTGACAACAGCTCTGAGCGACAGATATGATGCAGATACAGTCTTTCCGTTCACCTACTGTGCATTTGAAATCCGTGGCAAAGCTGACCTCAAACACACTAGAAAACATGTGCTAACTGTAAAAAGGAATATTTGACTTCCTGTAACCTGTTTGCTGATCTCTTGTACTACTGAACATGTCCGCTCTGTAACCACCACCCCTCACTATAACAACCAGCATCTCAACTCCAACGATTTAAAAAAAAAAAATAACGTGCAACTTAGCTTTTAGCATCATCCAAACATATTCTGTTACAATAGATTTCCACCATAAAGTGAACTGCTATGGCAAATCACTATATAACAGAAAACAGGGTATAACTGTCACGCTCTGCTTAGTTGGGTCAGAGTTTTGGTACAAACATTAAAACATTTTTTTTCAATATCTGATATGCGCCTTGATAAACAATCCTTATTTATACTCAACAAAATGAGTCAAACCTCCCAAAATGATTCCATCTGTTTTAATAAACAAAAGCTACACAAGAAGTTTGCAGACATAAAACTCACTCTACAGCCAATCACTCCAAAAATCAAAAGATAATCAATTTCCTATCACAGAAGACAAACAAAGCAGTATTTCTTTGGCATTTTTTGCTTATAAAATAACTGAATCAACAGTCAAAATTGTTGCAGATGAATACTGTGTCAACTTATGGATTAATAGACTAATAATTCTCAGCTCTGATATGTTCTAAAAACAGCAAAAATGATGAGATGTGGTTGAAAGTTAGTCGTAGGTGGACCTTCAGTTAAGATGGTCAAACTAGAAAGAAAATCATTTACATCAGGAAATATGTGATCACAGTCAGGAAGAGTCTGACCAAAGCCAATGAAAAGTTTTTAATACTCATTTGAGTGGACGCTCGAAAAGTATTTAGATTAAATATCCAGCCCTGCTTGAGTGAATTCATACATGGGTCATGATAGAATCTGTTAAAGTAACTCTAATCAGAGTGCAACTTTAGCCCCCTTTAGCCTTTGATTACGAGAATTGATCCACTCAATGTTCAGGTGTCTGCAGACTGCAGATTATTGAAGAGTTCATTGCCGGGCTGACCAGATTAAACATAACAGCTAAAGCACTCCTGATACCAGAGTTTCAAGGAAGACGATATCCAATTATTTCAGTCAGGACGCGGATCATGCAAAGTCAGGCATCAATCACTGCAGTGTTTTGAGTCATGTGTCTCCTCCAGCCTGACAGACTGTTAGCGCACCTATGGCTCCTGACTGCAACCGCAAAATAGTACGACAAATTCAATGACCTTGCCTTTTAACTGTCTGGTTTATTCAAGTTACCTTAATCGCATTTGTGCTTTATTTACCCCTGATCTTTAAGTCACCAACCCACAGCCAGATCTCACATTAGCCAGGCGAAGCTGGCGAGATGATGTAGCAAGCTAGTTGGTACTGCAAAGATAATTAGCTGGTTACGAAATGTCAACCATGGATATAGTTCGTCCATCTTGTAAACGTGCTGATGCTCTTCTCTACTAAGTTATTAAGAAGTTCACTCACCTTATACATATGTAGGAGTCTCAACAGTTGCTGCGAGGTGCTGATTTCCACGGGTACCTGCTAGCTGGTTGCTAGTAAGTTAGCGCTGGTGGGTTGCTAACGACTAGCTGCTAATGAATTCCACAATGTCAGAGCAGTTAACGGATGGACAGCGCTCAAGTTACCCGAAGACAACTGGCGAGCTAGACAATACTGAGTCGGGCAAGCTAAAACATTAACCACTCCTTCATTCGGGCTGCTGTGCATCCTGTTAACGAGAGATAAACATCCCATTTGATGATTTCTCAAATACTCTTCCCTCTCCCGCAGCCATCTTACTTTAACTCCTCCCACACGACACCCACAGCGACGCGGCTCCTTACCGCTCCACAACGCGTCACGCCGCTCCTTACCGCCCCTCAACGCTGCACATCGTTCCTTACCGCTCCTCGCCGCTCCTCGCCGCTCCTTACCGCTCCTCAAATCTCCTCACTGATCCACGCCGCTTCTTACCGCTCTTCACCGTTCCACGCCGCTCCTTACCGCTCTTCTCCGCTCCACGCCGCTCCTCACTGCTGTATGCCAAAAATTAAAGAGCAGACACTGTGACCCAATTCCATACTAACTCTGTCAAGTGTACGCTGTGTACTAGTGTTGACAGGTCACCATTATGACAGTTAGTGTACAAGAAACTAGTTTTAAAAAAGACAAATCAATTCTGAATCCAGTTTAAGAGCATCTTCATGCACTAGCATTGTAAACTAGCTTTTTGAATAGCTGTCAACTGTATCACTCAGTCTTCCTCGGTTTGTCAGTTTGATCAGTTGTCATGGAGATAGATATAATGTTTGGGCAGTTGCTGTTATGATTCCACAAGCTACTTTTGCAGCTCAGTTGGCTTAAAGGGGAACTCCAGCTATTTGGTAACACACTATCATAAAGTTGGAGGAACACACACAAGACGGATTAAAGGTCAAAACTGATGCTGCAGAGGCCAACACACAAGCTCCATAACACTGGATCCTACATTTCCCATAATACAATAGTGTTTTTTTTTTATCAGATCCTCCCTGCCCCACTTCTCTTAAACCTCTCACCTCCAGTTTATACTACAGGTTTCCCGTTTAAAAATGGAGATAACAGAGATATATAGATAACTGATAACATGTATTTTTTTCACTTTGGAGCATAACCCTGAGAGCCACAGAAGACACTGTTCAACAGTTTCACAGGTGCAACACATGATGGGTAAACTGTGAAAAATCAGTGAAGTGCTTCTTTAAAAGTTAAAAAAAAGTTCATACTTGAGCTTGGAAAGAGTAATTGCTAATGAATTGTGTGATATTGTTGAAAGCTCTGGAAAAAACTAATAAGTGGAGGTGGTTACTGAGTTAGGATTGTTTTGTGAAACTTCTAATGGTAACCAAGCTAGCAGCTAACAGTTAGCATTAGAGTCACCACCTGCTCCAAATATGGTCACTTCTGGTTCCAAAAATCCAAGATGGCGATGGTCCAAATGCAAACTCAAGGCTTCAAAACATCAGTCCACAAACCAATGGGTGGCTACATCTATTGCAGTCTACGGGTGTAACTAGGTGTAGATTTAATTCTGTGGTAAAAGTGGAGCAAATTTTAACTAGATTGTGTGGCATAAATGTAAATGTATTTTAATTCCTCTTAAGATGTAATTAAATGATTTAACTCAATTTGTACATTTCCACACCAGCATATCCACATGCTTACATGTCCATATATATTCTTAATTTCAATATCAAATTCACTTTTTTCATTTATTTATGTGAGCATTTAATTTTTTTCATTATAATATAAAATAATTTCTTTCTTAATGTGGCACCTGTAGAACCGATGCAGTGTATTGTGTATATTTTTATTGACAGTGACAGATTCTGTCATTTGAGCTATAATACTCCTCTATAGCCACTCATTGTACTCTCAAGCAGTCTCTAGGATGTGTAGAGGAGGACTGCTCCCTTTTGCGAGGGGGGAGGAGGGAATTCCCTGAGGAGACATGGCATCTGTTGTGGGTTTCTTCCATAGAGACCAGCATCACCGAGCAGTGCGCAGGTAGACCTGGTTTGTTGTTAGGTGAACCACGTAATGGTGTCTGATGCACATCAACAAGGTTGTCTGAATTATTGTCCAATAAGTTTTAACACTCAGGCAGGAGGGACCAAAATTAAGAACAGTAGCCATACTCATTTTGAGAAAATGTTTTAGTTGAGGACATAAAACTGGAGAATGGATAAAACAGGTGATGTTAGTATCAGGACTAATGAATGGCAGAGACTCCTCAGGTGGCATCGGAGGCAGAAAGTGAAGGACGACGGAGAAGATGGCGTCAACAAGGATGAAGGGAAACCTAGCAGCAATCTGGATCAGAAGTTGAAAGTTAAGTGAGTAATTAAGGATGGGCTAGATAGTTTTGAAAAAAAAGTTGTGTTCTTTATATCAATTCTTAATATGGAGATAAACAGATGGTAGTAGTAACTGAAGGTAACTAGATTTAGTGTGATGATACTATTTTACACAATTTATTCATTTACTCAGACTTCATCGCTTCTGAATTGGTGAATTCTAAAAACATTTTATATTCTAACATTGTTCTTGGATCTTTAGGATTAATTATGGGATAAAAAAATATGCTAAATCATAGGCTGTCTAGTGGTTTTATGACATGCAAGAAAGAATTCAAAATCACTAAGTTAAAAGTTACAATCATATTCATTCCACTGTGGCAGGTGTTTTCATTTTAGAATTCAACTAGAACAAAATCCTATAATTTTCAGATACAGAGGTGTAATTTCAAGCACTTAAGATGTAATTTAGATTTTTGTAAAAATGTCACTAAATTATTCATTTGGACATGATAACTATGAATCACAATATATTTGTAATTCCCCTCATGTATGACTGATCAGGGAGTAAATCTGTGTCATTTCCCTCCCCCCTGCCTCCTTCATCATCTCCCTTTCAGTTGGAAAGAATGGGTGGTTGATCCAGCAGAACAGTTTTATTATGTCTGGCTACAGGTCATGATCTTCCCTGTTGTCTACAACTGGGTGATCATCATTTTGAGGTACATGCATGGAATATGATGAATATCATATAGTAATCATATAACCTGTAATCATTTGACATCCCCATTCTTATTGGTTATGTTTTCTCAGGACATGCTTCACTACAATTGCACTGAGCTACCTACCCGTGTGGCTGACACTGGACTATCTGTCAGACCTCATGTATATGGCTGACATGATCATCACTGTTCACACAGGTGAATTATTTATTTTAAGAGTTTTGATTAATTAGATCTTTGTCACATTGTACAGTCATACTAAATATGAAATATAAAGTAACACTATAGAAGAAAGTATAGCTACAGCAATAAAGAAGCAATAGAAGGTCAGGCCATAGACAATACCAACATATCATGCAAAATAATACTAAGTAATGTGGAAGTGCATGAGAAAAAGCAAGCAGGCATGCCTTACATCAGCCAAAGTCCATGGTTCAAGGTTACAAAGGTAATGCAAATTAAATGGATATAATGCCTTATAAATGCCTTATACATGGCTATAAATAACCCTCACCTGACCAACTCTTCAATAATACATCTGTCTTGAGTTGTAAGATGGACTTGAATGCTTGCACCTTATAAACATAGGAATTACTATTGCTTTCTTCCAATCGTGACATCAATGCTTTATTCTTGCAAATGAGGCCAGCCCAAGCTTTGACAGGGTAATTGTAACAGCATTGGAAGTGCACTATGGGATTTGTTAATCCTTGTGCTTCGCTCTCCAGGTTACTTGGAGCAGGGGATTCTGATCAAGGACGTAACTCAGCTGAGGAAGCACTACCTGCACTCTAAGTATTTCTTAAGGGACCTGGCCTCCTTGCTGCCCACTGACTTCTTCTACTTTGTCTTTGGCATCCAAACGCCGATGGTGAGGATTAACCGCCTTCTGCGTACACCACGACTCAACGAAGCCCTGGATCGCATGGAGACAAGAACCTCCTACCCCAACACCTTCCGCATCTCCAAGCTCATGATCTACATCTTTGTGTTGATCCACTGGAATGCCTGTCTCTACTTTGCACTGTCCAATTACATTGGCTTTGGAAGTGATCGTTGGGTCTACCCCAACATCACTGACCCAGAGTTTGCTTCCATGCGGCGTCAATACTTTTACTGCTTCTGGTTCTCTGCCCAGATTTTCACCACAGTAGGAGACACTCCTCTACCAAAGCGGGAAGAAGAGTACTTGTTTATGATTACAGACCTGCTTATTGCTGTGCTGGTATTTGCTTCAATTGTTGGCAATGTTGGCAATGTCATCACCAGTCTAAGGGACCGTGATAATGTCTTCTTCCCAAACCATGAACTGGTAAGTTGGATGATAGAAACCTGCTTGCTTCTCAAATGGCTACACCACAGGGTTATTTTCTTATCACACAAAGTAAACAGAAAGAAAGGAATGTAAGAGGGCTTCTTATCTGATGACATTTCATAGATAGCTGATGGTTATTTTAATTTTATGGAAAAAATATTTCCTCTTTCCCTCTTTCAGGTGAAGGGTTACCTACGTAGCCATCACATTAGCAAGGAGCTTCGACAGCGCATTGACAACTGGTACCAGCATCTTCACATCAACAAGAAGATCATGCGAGAGAATGAAATCCTACAGCAGCTGCCTGTACATCTGAGGACAGTGATTGCTGTCAGCGTTCATCTTCCCACTCTCTCCAAAGTCACCATCTTCCAGAGCTGTGAGAAAAGCCTGCTGGAGGAGCTGGTGCTTAAACTAACACCTCAGGTCAGATATTTACTCTAGCTATGGGTACTAGAGAGGAAACAAAATAACATGAGACAGGAGTGAATGAGGGGTTTGCATTTTTAATGCAGTGTCAGTTTGAACTAGGGAAGCACAATAATATTGGCATGTCATTGGTATTGGCTGATAAATACTTTAAAATGAAATATCAGCATTGGCCCAAAATGGACATTTCTGCTGATTCATCACCTTCTCCTCCACCACTTGACTGCGCTTCCCTCCTTGGACTGTTTCAGTCTTACAGTCCCAGTACTTCCTCCACAGGCTCCACTTCATTCAGCTGCCTGATAGACCCGCTGATTCTTTCCACTTTAACTTGAATCACAAACTAGGAGTTGGTACTGCGGTTGGATCCATACAGAGAGCTAGAGCTAGCAGGGAGGCTAGAAAAGGTTAGCTGGCTCCAGCCATTATAAGAGCTGGATCCCAGACTAAAATGGCGCCTATTCTGTCTCATAAGAAATGCTCAGCTGGTGCATACACCTAAAAAAATTTTGGCTTTCAGGTTTGCTTCCACGTTGTGCCTCCCACTGAATATGCACAGTGGTGTTTCCCCTGCTGGCCCTGCCCATGAGTTCCCACTCACCCCATAGACTTTACATTGTGATGATGTTTTTAAAATACTTTTCTCAGTTCAATGAAAGTTTTACTAATAAAAAACCTCCACTGATGAAAAAAAATCATAATAGAAAGATTCATAATTGACCTTGTTTGAAGTTTGAGGTGTCCCTTTTACAATGGTGATCTATTGTGAAAATGCTTTTAAGGCCACAGGAGGATTTCCCACTGGGAAAAATTGGCTGCAATAAGGCGTCAGCATCCTATCCAGCTCTTATAATATATCCATGGATGTACCACTCTGTTTTAAAAAGCTTCTTCTTTTTGGTTTATAACAGAAATCGGCAACCAGCGTATGGAAAAAAATATGTGCATATATCGGTATTGGCATCTGCAACTGGCCAAAATGAGTTGGAAAATATCGGCATATGGCATATCTGCAAAAAATCCAATATCATGCATCCCTGTGCTAGACAATGTTGATATGTAATATGTGAGGTGACTCTTCCTAAATTAATTGTGATTTCCTACCATTTCATTCTGCCCAGAATTATGAGCCAGATGTCCCATTGTCCCATTTATACAGTTATTTTTTGGAAAAAAAAGAGCCAGACTAAAAATGTTACACTGTGTCATGGGATAGGAAAACCAAGGCTCAGCGCTGCAGTAGAGAGAATTATTCTCACAGTTGTCTTACATGCTGTAGCAGTGTTAGCATAAGTTTGTGATGATATGATCCTTTGCTCAGCCAAAATTTAGGAGATCACAGGCTGTTGGACCCAGATCTGTAGACCCACAACCGAGAGTGGTTCAATGTAGGTAAAAAGAGTTGCCCAAATATTATCATTTAACATCTAAATATGTTTCCTATCATGTTAAAACAGATCAGAGATTAGAGATTCTCCCGGTAGATTCTCCAAGTAATAGTCAACATGGGAGGTAACAATTTGGGAATGGAAGCAAAAATGTGAGACTGGGACAGAACAAGATTATAATAACAACAAAAAACATGGGACTCAGTGGAAAGAGACTAGGCCAGGCATCATGTTGTGATGCGCTCTCCTCAGCTCTGTCATAAAGTAGAATTTTAATGTTCCCATGTGAATTTATGTTCTTTTTTATGCCATTGCTTCTACTTTGTCCACAGTATCAGTCTACATTGAGAGAAAAAAAAAGATGTTCAAGTTTGAAGAGGTTGTAATGTATTTTGTCTTGCAGGTGTTCAGTCCAGGAGAGTATGTTTGCAGGAAAGGAGATGTAGGCCATGAAATGTACATCATCAAAGAGGGAAAACTTGCAGTTGTGGCAGATGACGGGGTCACAGAGTTTGCTGTGCTGAGTGAGGGAAATTTCTTTGGAGAAATTAGTATCCTCAACATCAAAGGTAAGTTTAGTGTTAAGGACTATGCACATGTTCATATAACATAAATCAATTCATGTAGGAAGGGAAAATGGCCCAATTCATGACACAATTAGAACAAAAAGCTGCTGCTGAATAGCTTTTTATTTTAGCTGAAAAATACACTTGAAAAGAGAGTTTAGTTGACTCAACAGTGAAACAATTAAGAACACTAGACTATTACCAGTGATTCAAACTGAAAAACATAATCTGGTACCAAAAGAAGAGACACCCTGTGGTACTTTGAACCTTGCTAATACATACCATGTACCATGTAATGTAGTGAAGGATCCAACTAATGGGTGTGGTGGGTCTGGTCAAGATTGGAAAATTTGGCAGTTTGTAGGTTCTAGTTGGTCTTGATACTGGTCAGAGTTTCAGAGACTGTGCATGAGAAGATTCTGTAGACAGCTCATAAAAAAGGAAATGAGGTTGGGTAACCAGCGTGCAAATGTAGTGTAAAATAACGTGAAGATGTGGTGTGAAATGCAGGTTTTGAAACAGGGTGATGATATTCATTTTGTAACTAGTGCAGTGTAGTTGAAGAAGGGAAGGTGTAATGCTTGGACAGGATACACACTGTGGTTCTTTTGATTTGCACTGAATTAATGGCCTGGATGAAACACTGACAAAAGAAGGTGCCCATGTGATAACAATCTAATCTAATCCAATCAATCATTTTCCCACCTTTAAAGCTTGAATAAGTGAGTGGTAAGTGTTGCTGCCTGTCTTACAGTTGGTACTCATGTGTGTGACTCACCATGATATGTGGAGTCCCACAAGGTTTAATTCTGGGGTCTCTGCTATTCAAACTCTAACTGATTTATATGCTTTTTATATGCTTTAGGGCCAACTCATTCAAGCTGCCAACATAATTACATATTACAGTTCTTAGGATGTTGAAAGGTGTACAGTGTTTTGTTTTAACTGAGGTGTGAAGCAGTTTCCAACAAATTTAATTTGTTTTCAGTTTTACTTATCTATAAGGGCAATGGACATTAATTGTTAATGTGCCAGAGTTAAACCTCTATGTTTTTTTCTTTCCCCTTTCTTTTTTCTTCTTTCTCTATCATTCTCACTCTCTCACTCTCTCTCTTTGCTTTGTCTTGTTTTATTATAGCTCCTTTGACAGGGAGAGTTTTTAAGATGTGCAAAGGATGTGCTGTGGGGGAATTTGGATATTCAAAAGAAGTGGAGAATAGGAATTAGATTTTTCCTCTGTGAAATGTTGAACCAAATCTTCATAATAGAATGTCAAAAAAAGGGAAATGTGAATAGACCTAGAGAATGTCTGTTAAACCTGTACTCATCAATAATGAAATGAATGTGGCCGGATTAGCTGGCCAACTCATTTTCAACTGCAGACTTTTGGCAAGATGTTGTAAAAACCAATGAGGACAGGTTAAGACACTTAAGTGATGAACAATAGCAGCGAAATCATCATTCTCTGCACAGTGCACAAGCCATGCAGAGCAACAGGAAGCAACAAAACATTAATGTGTTAACCACTTCAGCAATGCAGAGCAGCAGTAAGCATTAGAACACTGATACTGTAAGGTATCAGTGTCAACAACCATCATATTAATTTTAATTAAATGTTAATAGAAATAGTTTGAAAGTCAGTAAAATGATATTATCCAACATTAAACACATAAGCCATGCAGCACACAACTGTAAAAATATTAATAACATATTGTCAATAAATACTAACAAATACAGACAATTAATATTCATCTTTTTATATTGACTTAAATATAGCTGTGTGCCTTTAGAGGATAGGTCGAGGTTTTAATTAATACAATACTGATGTGCCAGTGTGTATGTAGAAAGGGGTCTTGATCGCTGTGACCATTCCTACTCTTCACACTGACCCTGCAGCTATTCCCTGTGTATATCCATAGCCCTCATTCTGTGCAAAAATGTATTCCAAAGTTCTACTCAGCCTTGCAAACTCTGTATTTATGTTCATTTTGATAGCCGTTAGCCACAACTCTTTGTCTTTTCAGGATCTCTGAAAGGAAATCTGTGAGACAAATTTGCTCATTGCTCGTTTCTTTCACAACACCCCAGATAAACACAGGCGTGAATCATATTTCATGTCAGGCTCAGAGGCAGGAACAAGTCAAGGTCTAGAAGGACAACAAGAACAGCTGGAGATCAGGTCTGAGGTGTCACATACACACCAAAACACTCAAAGAGTTTGGAGTGGGTTGTTACCAAAATAATAGGGTCCAAAAACATTGCAAACTCTATGAGTGCTATCAAATCTGAGTTTTTTCCGAGCACATCTTGAATAGTAAAAAACCTGGTAATGTCAACAGACTTACACACAATTCCAGAATTCTGTATTGTATTAAGAAAGACTTACAAGACCCAAACATATCCCTAACCTCTGAAATGTCTTGGATAATAGAACATGGGTAGGTCACATCACATTCTTTTTATTGACTGATTGATTAAACTGATTGATTTATTGATTGAAATTTGAATGAAATGACAACATTTTGTTTTAGGTAACAAGTCAGGCAATCGCCGCACTGCCAACATCCGAAGCATTGGCTACTCTGACCTGTTCAGCTTGTCCAAAGAAGACCTGACGGACGTGCTGTCTGAGTTCCCTGCAGCCAAACGGCACCTGGAGGAGAAAGGCAGACAGATCCTCACCAAGATGGGCATGTTGGAGGAGAGCGGGGAAGCAGAGGAGGGGGAAGCGGAGAAAATCGAAACCAAGATTACGAGGCTGGAGAGCAACTTGGAGATCCTACAAACGAAACTAGCTCGACTTATGGTGGAGTTAGAGTCAAGCCACCACAAGATGCAGGCCAGGGTGAAGCAGCTGGAGCGGGAGGTGGCAGCCCTGGACACCCAGCAGCCAGAGAGGGAAGATGGGGAAGAAAGAGAACAGGGTAGAGGCGAAGGGGTAGGAGGGGAGGTTGTATGGGAGCGAGAAGAGGCAGAGGGAGAAGAAGAGGAAGATTTAGAGGCAAAGGTTAAAAAGCAAGGGCAGAGAGAGGATAGTAATGATATCACCAAAGAGGGAGACGGAGAGAGCACTAAAAGTACAAAGGAAGATGTGGAAAATGTAATGGAGGGAAATAAAAGTGGAGACCTGGAAAATCAGGAAAATAAAAAAGGAGATAATGGGGAGAAAAATAGAGAGAAAGGCGACGAGAGACCTGGGAAAGGGGATGGAGCTGAGATTGTACATGAAGATAAAGAAGAAGAGAAAGAATCTGAAGAGAAGTCAGAGAAGGTTAAAGAAGATTCAGAAAAAAAGGAGGATGGGAAAAAAGAAGGATGAAGGGCAAGAGCATGAATGAAAAGCAAAGTAACTGAAAGAGAGAATGAAGTGAAAACAGACTGACTGTGTTTTTCTGTTTAATTTGAATGAAATATTGGAAAACCTCAACACTCACTGACACAATTTCTGCAATACCACTTCACACTCCTAGATGGCAGTGTTGTATGTAAGACTACAGAGAAATCAGCATCAGAATCATCTTAATTGGACAAGTACTGTATGTTCATACACATACAAGGAACGGTGACTCTGGTTTAGTGGATCTCAGTGTGCTTCAACCAAATAACGATACAACAATCTTCAGAAATGTACACAAGGAATGACTGTACAGGTGAAAGTGTGTCTGTGAATTGTAAACAGGATACAAATGATGCAGAGAAGTGCTGAAATAAATATTAAATGGTTAGAAAAATGAGATTATTTTACATACATATAGTAGGTGGTTATGCACAGTATATACAGCCTGTTCAAATATCAATAGTGAGTGAAATTTATTGCACATTTTGCATTTTAGACTCAAATAAATATATATAATTTGTAGGTACAGTGGGTATTATAGTGTTTCTGTGCCGCAGTGAGTTAAGTGTTCCTAAGTGTGACAGTGAGGGGGGAAGAAACTGTCCCTGTGTCTGGAATTTTTTGGTGAACAGTGTCATTTTCTGCAGCGGCTACCAGAGGAGAGAAGATTGAACTGGTTATGTCCAGGGTGTGAGTGGTCTGCAGGGATTTTCCTGAGTTGGAGGTGGTGAGGGATGTGAAAATGGGCTGATCGAACCAGCATTTTTGGTTCTGGTTTGAACTCATGCTGTTCTGCCAAACTCACTGTGGCCTCTAGCAGTCAGCTCCCCCTGCTGCCCGTAAGGTGCCTCTGCTCCTCAGCCGTCTCTAACACTCCCTGCAGCCTTTGGGCCACTCCTCCTCATTTACATACAGTGTGGAAAGCCTAATGTCAAATATGAAATGGCAGAAGCCAAATGGTAAAATGCAAATGAAAAAAAGAGAAAAGTTTATGTTTAAGTACTTGTATTTAAGTTAAATTTGCTTTTTCATTTCCCTTTTTCTTTTGAAGTTGAATTATGGCCTGATTACTTTTAGTAGTGTAATAAAATAATAATCTTTTCGATTTGATCTCTTTTAATTTTCTATTTAGACTTTTAACTTTAACCATGACCCAAAAATATCCTCTATACTCTCAATGGTGGACATGAGCTGAGCTAAAAGCTGTTGTAATTATGTCACTTTATCAAATTTTTTTTTTCAGGTGATTTTTTTGCTGCTATGTTTTCAGACATGTTTTGGAGCCGCTGGCAGCCCGACTCCTGAGACGATCGGAGACAGTTACATAATCTAAATCTATTAAAATGAAAAGATCAGTTTATATTCATTTTAATTTGTTTTATTAAGCTTCATCTCAGAACTTGTCAAGTCCTCAACACACCTACTTGACTGTACTATGACAAAATCCTCTCAACTCAAAGCTCCACTAACACTTTACTTCCACTTAGAAATCTTTCATATAAACAATTTTTTCAATTCTGAACTTATAATGTGGTACTGTTATTTTAGAAGACACAAGGCAAATATAATATTCTGTCTTCAGCTTCACTGAGAAGTCCATTCCTAGTGTGTGTGCACTGGAGGTTTCAAGTTTCTACATCACCCTTGTGTCCAGTTGGATACTGGACCGTGATTAGCTTCCAAACCAGTTGTGATGTCGCAAATCATGCTCATAGGTACACGCCTCAAAGGATAGGCTATTACTATAGACTGTTAAAACAGGTTTTTCTTGCCGTAATAATTCATGCTGTTCATAACAAATTAGTCACATCAATTGGATATCTGTCAGAGTTACAGCCTATTTAGTATAAAGTTCCCTCTTTTTGTTACTATCCTTCCACTGCAGCTCAAAAGGGAAACACCAAGAGAGAACTTAATACTAAAGAAACCGTTTCTTTCTTCTTCTTCTTCTTCTTTGGAAGTTATCCACTTTATTACATAAACTCAGATAAACCTTTGAAAGCATTTTTACACTATAGGAGCACTATGGGTATTTTAATTTTAATTTTATTATTATTATTTTTAATTATATTTTTCCCCTATCACTTACAATTCATTGTATCGCTTTCAATTGTCAGTATTGACAGGTGGAGGTGGTTACAACAAGAATAAAATTATTTCAAAGCTCATATAATTTTCAAGATTATGCCCTTTAAACTCAGATTTAAGGTGAGGACAGACTTATCAAAATAAGGTTAGAGTTAGAGAGCAAATAAACATGCCAACTGCCCTCTAGTGTTAAACTCATTCACAGCACAGTGAAGCTCAAACACCCCACTGTAATGACAACAGCCAAACAACCATTTTTAAAAGAGGGAATTTAAGGAAACGATCTGAGCACCTTTTCCATCACTGTAAGAAACACAAAACACCTACATTTACCTCCAAGTCAAACGCTTTAAGAATACACCTGTAATTTATTGTGCCATCAAAAACACAGGTTGGTCCTTTAATGACGCACAGTTTACGCACTTCCCGGAAGTGCAGTGGGGGACACAGGCCCCGTCGATTCAATGCAACTGCACACATAAGCACTTACTAATAATAAAGCCCTGTTTGTATGTCATTTCCATGGAGTGCTGCCGCTAACACATATGGAGTGTCAAGAGGAAAAGCCGATCATCTATACTATGGAAAACAAGCCGATTGTAACATGTGAGTGTTTACTGAACGTCCAGTCTTTTATTTTTTCTGGTCTTGACAATTAGCTTGCTGGCTATATTCATTAGCCTGCGTTAGCTACGCCAGCAGGTAGCTCAGCACTAACGAGACACTGCGTGTGTGTGTGTGTGTGTGTGTTTGTGTGTATGTGTGTGTGTCTGTCTGTGACGTTTGGCTGCTTATTTTCTGCTTGTCAATGCTGTATTATTTGCATACTTCTACACTACATAGCTGTCTGTGCTAAATGTACTAATTGACGGAATGTCTCAGCTAGCTAGAAGCGAGACTGATTAACAGGCCTAAGCTAACGATATAACGTCACGGCTAGTTGCTGCAGCTTTGGGAAGGATATCACCTTGTTTCCCGGTGGACAGCCACTGTTTCCCCCTGTTAGCAGCTCAGACAGTAGTCGCCGTTGACGTTTGGGCGATGGGGTCAGTTTGCCATTCATAATCCCCCCTTGGAGTGTTATGGAAGCTGCTTCGGACAGGTTATTTTAAGAGCCGACCCTGGCAGTGGGCAACACGCTCCGTTGCACCCCGCAGGCTGCTCCATTTTTAGGACAGAGTGGTCCAGAGGTGCTCCAGCTCAGAGCCACCGGGGGATCTGAATATGAAAAGAAGTCATAGGTGTGACAGTTTACCTCAGGCAGTGGGATTTGATGGTAGGTTCAAAGTCAGTCAGTCTAAGTCAGAGGTTGCTTAATGTGAGATCCAGGAACACCTTGATTCCCTGACGGGGTGTCAGGTGGATGCCTTTGGTGTAGTCATTGTTTTCGCATTTGAGACGTCCCCTCCAGACATGTATTAACACACACACACACACACACACACACACACACACACTCTGCTTGGAACAATAAAGTATGTCTGGTATGGGTTTTCCACACACACAAAAAATACAAATACCACTTTAAAATTCTTAAATTGGCATCTACTCCTTCTCCCTCATTAAAACCTCCAGATTCTATCAATATGCAAACATGCTTTATTTAAAAAGTCTAACTGCTGGAGACAAGACGTCTCCTTCACTGCTAAGTCCATTCTCAGTGTGTGTGTGTGTGTGTGCTGGAATCTTCAAGTTTCAACATCACTCTAATTTATTAGAAATCAAATATCGGACCAAGATCAGCTCCGAACTAGTTGTGATGTCACAAATCCTGCTCGTAGGCCCGCCCCTTCAGATCAGATGTTCAAAGAGTCCAGAGAAACTTTCAGCAGATAAATGTGAAAACAAACTCTGCACGTACATCGCTCTGCACAGTGACGCTCGAACATCACACAAGAAGAAAAACATGTATTTGAGCGGAGGGAGACGTTTAAGTACAGACGGTTATATCGGCATGATAGAAATAAGCCAGTGAATCACAAATCAATACAAAGGTAACCTGGCAGGTCGTGTAACAAACCTGACAAGTCTTCTGTCCTGGCAGGGCTGAGCAATAAATCCAATTAATCAGTTTTCCGCTGTCCTGAAGCTTAAACTGGAGGTTTGTGCTCCACTTTATTGAAGCATTCGTTCCTGACAGTCCACAGCTCTGCGTGATGAGCTGCACACAACAATAACAGCCTTGGGGTGGGAAAAAAAAGAGTCATCACCCAACCAATAACCCTGGTATACAACATGTAGAATTTTCTTACAACTCTCCATCTTTAGGTCGAAGTAAACATGTCAAACTCTTGCTGTCTTCAGTCATGGAACGGTGAAACTGGCAAACGTTCTGATTCGCTTTAACTCTGTTTTCCTAAAGGAAGGGTACAAATTCTCAAGTGTAATAATAATGATTACATGAGAGGCTTAAACTGGGGTTGTGTTACACAGAGACTCTGGCAACTCAGAATATAAAAAATAAATTGTTGACAGTTTATCTTTGGCTGTGGAATTTATTATTAGTTTTAACAAATATCTGACCAGCTGCCTAAAGTTGGACGCAAGAAAACAGCAGAGTGGTGTAGTAGTGAGTGTTGCAGGTGTTAAAAGGCCTTTCTCTTCACATTCTCTCACAATGTTTACGTTGGTTTCCCTTTCAGATTAAACTGCAGACTCTACATGTCACTCCTAAACGGCGAGATTACCCTGAAGAAGTTGATTTATAGATTTATGAAAGCGAAAATTGCGGTGGAGGGTTATGGGTGTGAAACCCTGTGCTCCACATATGCACTGTGTGTGTGTCTGTTGCATTTTTAACTACGTAACTCGCAACTTTGCGTCTGAAGTCCGTCTAATTTTTGAAGAACTGACAAGGAGAAAAATAGCACTCGGTTGTAAAACTATATGAAGGATCAGTTCATCATCTTCGTATTGTTAATATGTTGAGCATACACGCTGAAATCTTTTGCCATATAATGAACCGTGTTGCACACCGCACATCAAAGCCAGGTGTTTAAACGCAGACAGTGAGGCTCATTATTGATTTCCACTGCAGCCTGTACGTGTCAGCCCAGTGAAAAGCTCAGTGGATTCAAACCAAACAGTGACTGTGAGCTTTAAGTGCTGACTTTCATCTTGCAGGATACTTGAGACTGTTTACATCCACACCGGCTGAAGGAACAGAGTAGGACTAGTAGTCCTGTGTGCCCTTTGGGTGTATTTATATATATATATATAAAAAAAAGGGGGCTTCTGTTCACTTCATGAGACGTGGCCTAGTTCCAGTGGAGCCTAAGTCCTACAAGACGAACCAATACAGTCACTGCTTGCTTATGAAAACACACTCAACAGGTTGAGCGTTTCCGGAACGGGACAGCAGCTGTCAAACTGAAGAGGTGAGAGCCTGGTCTACAAGACTGATAGCGAAGCGCACGGGAAAGAAGACTTGACTTAAGATGAACATCAACGCTCTTATCTCGTAGTCTTTCATCAGACGCTTTGAGCCGGAGTGCAGCGTCACCACTAAACGGTTGAAATGCTTAAAGGCTACATTTTTATTTTATTGAGCAAGATGAAAATGATCTGAGAGGCGGATTTTTTTTACTTAAAAACAAAGATGACAGTGAAAGCAACTATTGCTTCATGTGTCCTCACATGAAGTTAGGAAGGACAAGTCTGGTTAGGAGTGAACAGCAAATAATGTGGTGAGAATGTTTGTCTTTCTGATGGGAATGGCTGATAGTGTGTGTGTGTGTGTGTGTGTGTGTGTGGCTGCTGTGCAGGACTGGCCAGTATACTGTGATAGCAGGTGCAGGTACATAGTTTTTTGTTTTTTGCAATACTTTGCACTATTTTTGTGTTTTTTTTAATAAGTGCATTGTCAATGAGGTGCATTTTTTCGTTATGATACCAGCTTTGTTGACTAAATGTGATGGTGTAACTAGTGGTGACAAATGAATGTCCCTACATATCATCAGCCTGTCTGCTACTGTGGCACCAGTATACTGACACTTTCTGTTAGTGAGGCAGAAATATTTCTTTTATTGCAGACATTTGAACTCTAGATGTTCCTGCTTTCTGTTCATTCAAGATTTTTATAGCTTTTGCTGTACATATATATATATGTGTATGTGTGTGTGTGTGTGTGTGTGTGTGTGTTAAAATGGCTCTGACTCTGTTTTGTACATATGCACTGCTGATAAATGTATAGTGATAAAGCAGTGGTAAAACAGTGTCTAAAGATAGAAGGTGTTGCATGCTGTGCAAAGTAAAGCCCTGAGACAATCATGTTATTTTGAGCTTGAGCTGAGCTGTCGTGCTCTTTTACAATACAGCATATATCTATCTATATCTATATATATGCAGCATAGGTTTTGTTAACTGCTTTTCTATAAAAGATCAACAGGCTACCTCACAGATGTCGTCATGTGTCACATCACACACACACGTGGTTCTATTTTGGTTTGAAACAGCTGTGCAGAAAACAGCATTTGTCAGTTCAGCCACACGCTGTCAACACGAAGCACAACAACAGCAGAGAGCATGAAATGTGCAGAGACATATGAATGGATTGCAATACAGAGATCATTTCTAAAAGGGTTTGTCTATGCAGGCATTTACCAGTGAGTTAGCAGAAAAGAAATAAGTGCCAGTCAAAAAAAAAAATCAATAAATAATCAGTGACACAGTTAAGATTAAAAAATATGTGTTGCTCTGGGATGCCAGTAGAAATGCTTCTGTTTTAAATACAGGCTCGTGCTTCCAGTGTCATTTAGTTAATGAGTCTGGAGCTTTTATTCTGTAGCAAACTAAACAAATCATCACTTGTCAATATTACAAAAATTGCCTACAAGAGGAGTAGAAGCTTCATCAGAGTCTGAGAGGAAGAGGAAAGCATCCACACGCCTCCCACAACAAGTTTACTGGTCGGAGGAAGTCTGTCATTTAGATGTTCCTGTTCAACAGGAGAGCAGACGAAGAGGCAGAGAGCACCACAGGACGTTGACCCCCTCCGTGGTCTGATGGACTCTGGGCTCTAGGATATGAGCGCAGCGAAATCACGCAGTCACTCTGCAAAACAACATCCTGCAGTAACATTGTCAAAACAACATCCACAATACAGTCCTGGCCGAACAGTCCCGTCGTTTCCTTCAGGCGCTCACTTGTTGTTGTGGAGCTGAACCGTGTTGAATGTTGGAAATGATGAGTTGAGTGTGAGGAGACAAAACACACACACAACCTCTGTAGTTTCCTTCTAGTTACATGATTCATATATATATAGAAAATGACGTCTGCAAGTGCTTCCTGATTATGTAAAAACTTAATTTGCCCAAAATATCCTTCATGTTCCTTTCTCTTTCAACCCTAGAGGAGTAGAACATGAAGATATGGAAAAAAAAAACATATTTTCCTCACCATGGTTATTATGAGGACGTGAGCTATTTGAATTCTCCCTACCTCTTTTTTTTTAAAATATCTTCAATCCCCTTTTCCCTCACAGGTGCTGGAGACCAGGGCTTGTTTACGTCTCTCTATACCTCATTGGCCCAACAGCTTCCCAGGGAGCCAATGGAATGGAGGAGGTGAGTGCTGGATATGTGTTGGGGAAAAACAGAGTAGCAAATATCAGCCCATGAATACTCTCTTTTATGTGTAGCAACTGAAAAACATGAGCTGAAACAAGAGGTGAAGTCTTTGTCGGGTTATGACATGCGCCGTATTGATATTCCATTAACGTTTTTACTGAAGTGTGCCAATGACCGTTGAAGGATACCAGAGATAAGTATCTGGAGTTTTCAGTTTGTGATGTTCTTTGGTTTTGATATGTTTGGAAGAAGAGTGTTGACCCTGATCAGGCTCAATTGCAGACTGTAACCAGCTGAACACCCCCTCTTCCTCAACCCCTCCCTTTCAAACATGTGGGAGAAGCTACAGCGGTTGGGGGGAAAAATGCCAAACGCCCCTCCCTAAAACCAGTGTTTTTTTTTTTGTCTGTTCTGGGCTACTGTAGAAACGTGGTGGTGAAACATGGTGGGCTGACTATGTAGATATAAAGTAGGAACACACTGATCCAATTTAGTTCAGTCCTGATATCAATACCTGGGCTTGTGACCGTGTTTGATGGTGTTGAAGGTGGAAGTCTATGAACAGCATGCGGACATAGAAATTTCACAGATATGATATAGCCATATTTTGCCATGGGACGATTTAAAAAAAAAAAAAAAAAAAAAAATGCAACTCATTGTCCAATAAATCCTGTATACATACTTGAGTAAAACTCTGCTCTGTTTTCCCTGCAGGACGTACGGCCGCGCACCAAAAATGATCCACCTTGAGGCTAATTTTGTCCAGTTTAAAGAGGAGCTGCTCCCCAAGGAGGGCAACAAGGCTCTTCTCACCTTCCCCTTCCTTCACATTTACTGGACTGACTGCTGTGTGAGTAGCTTGGAAACGCACGCACACACACACACACACACACACACACACACACATGCCCGGTTCAACACCCTCAATCATTCAGTACTCAGTATTATAAGTGACAGTACTGTGAACCATGAGGTATCGCACTCTAAATGATCAGACTGTGAAGGTACAAAGGAGGCTTATTTAAATCATTTTTCACAGCTCTCACATCTCGCTGGTAGATTAGCTGGACTGAAAGCACATTTGATAAACAGTCTTCCTCAGCCAGTCTTCCTCCTCTCCTTCTTGGTACGCCGCAGAACGCACTTTGGCAAGCACGACGCTGAAAGAACGTTTGAACATTAAACATTTTGTCAGACATATCCAGATTTCTTTTTTCAGTGTTGCTGACATGATGATGTTGTTGATAACTGGTAATTTGTTGTCGATCATTTCTGTGTATGTTGTCTGACAGCTATAACATATACAGTATAAATGAATGTTTTGATCTCTGGTCATAGTTAGTACCTGCAAACTCTGGTTGCTGCTGCACTCAGACTTTGGAGCAAATAACTTTTTTTTATGGTCATGATCAAGAAGTCAGCTGATACAGAACTCTTGCATGTGATTATTATGTTTACACAGAGAGGGAGGGAGAGAGAGAGAGAGAGAGAGAGAGTTGCAGGCAAGACTTTTTAATATTGCTTCTACAGTTTGTTTACATGTGTGCTGGAGGATCGCTAATGTCTGCGTGTCTACCCTCTAAGAATAGATCCTATCAGGGCAAAAAAAAAACAGCTCACACACAGCTCTGTATGCAAGTTCACTGAGTCAAGATCATGTTGACATATATCTTATGATACGTGTGTGTGTGTGTGTGTGTATTGCAGAAAACCCTTTTGTCTTCCTACATTACTCATCCTTCTATTTACACCTCATCATGAGAAAGGTGTCAAATATCCACACCGGAGAACTTTTTTTTTTTTTAAAAAGTTTACAGTGTAGAAACAGCAGCTTCATGTGGATGAATCAAATCGTATCTGCATTATTATGCACATGACTTGCTTGATGCACTTTTAGCCTTCGGTCATCATCATCATCATCAGCCAAAACTGATGTTGACAGCTACTTTTGTGCGACTGCTTCAGGAACGCAGACAGGAGGAGACAAACAAGAAGGGAAGCAGGAACCTGCTGCTGCTGCTGCTGCTGCTGACTGAGCAGTTGGTTAGTTTGAGGAAGTGCTGTCACCAGTTCATGACTTATGACATTTCCTAAAGGCTATGCCTGTGTGTGTGTGTGTGTGTGTGTGTGTGTGTGTGTGTGTGTGTGCGTAGTGTATTGACAGTAATATTAACACCTACACATTATTATATCCAGTACAATAGCCCTGCAGTAAACACTACCTTTATGAGACTGACACTGTTCAGTATGTGAAGCTGTGTAAGAGACAAACAGTTATATAAAGGCAAAAATAATGACAATGATTCCTGTGTTGACCATTAATGACCATTAAACACTGTCCAGTTTACACACTACTTCAGTTTTGTCGTAGTGGAAAATTTCTAAACTTGTCAAAGTGTCCCTGACAGCTGATTGGATCACAGTGATCGTATTCTTAGATATGCATGATATGGACCTTTGTCAGGCTGCTGATTCTCTGAAAGGAAAGAGTTCTTTTGTCGTTTGTCTTTTGTCAGACCTGTTTTACATGTGACACCAATGTTCAAGTAAAGTCTGCTGTCTCATAGCTGCTGTAGTTTGTTCCACATGCAGGTAAAGAGTGTGTCGTTAGAAGAAAGTACGCTGCGCTTAACAAAGCTTCTCTATTTTACTGCTTTATTAACAAAGAACAACATGTGATCAACATGAAAACAACACAAAAGCAGAGGAACCATACAATTCAGAAAAGTCAAAAAGAATATCTGCTTGATTGGCGCACACACTTGCAGACACTGAGAGGCATGTATAACATCTAAAATCTGACCAGTCATTATCAGTCTAATGTTTAACTGCACAAATTCACAACCACCTTCATTTTCAAGGAGCAGCAAATCCTTTAAATTGAAAGGCTGACAGTATGACAGGTGGTGAGGACAGGTGGCACCGGGCAGCTTTTAGAACCGTTAACTGTGACCTGGACGGGCAATAAAACCAACAGTGCTACTCACACTTAACATCTGTATCTCTTCATGAGAAGTTGCACTTTATTTGCATTTTACTGAAGAAATAAAAAAAAAAAACTATGACATTTATTTAGTTTCACCTGCACACATAAAAACCAGGTGTGTGTACATGATACGAGTGAACACAGCAGTACGCATGAGTGGAGAAGCATCTCTGCTCCACGTGCATGGCAGTGTGAGCTCAGCTTAACCCTCCCTACACGCTCACAACTGCTCAACACTCGCTCACTCATCAGGTTGACTTTGAGAATGATGGATGGAATCGACATTCTGCTCCTTTGATTGGTCGCTTAGAATGACCATGACCCATTTCACTGATATGTTTCCATCCAGACCATAAGACAGGGGAGTATTCCAGAAAGCTGAGTTTGTTAACTCTGAGATGAGGGGAAACTCCAGGTTTTCAGTTATAATCTTCTATTTTGCATTTGCGGTATTCTGATTATTATGAAGCGGGTGTCGGTGGCGACATTCCCCGCCATGTATTCGAATCGCAAGCAGCGCCGTTAGGGACATGTTTTTCCATCACCCAGTGGTTTGATCTGCCAGAGAGAAAAAGACTGCAGTCACACCAAATCAGGCGGTGTGGTGTTCAGCCGCTGGGTGGAGCGGAGGTGTGTGGGTTTAGTGGGCGTGTTTTTATTTGTGCTCTAGAACAGAACCGCTGTGAAACTATTAGAAAATAACATTTTATTGATCTGATTCACCCGCTTTCTCGCTACCAGTGCTCCCTCTCTTCATTCACTCGACCACAGCTGCTCTCACCCTCTTTATCTCTCATCTTTTTTAAAATGCACAGGTTTTGAGACTATTTAAATACCATATAAAGCTCCAGTCAGATGCAGCTTTTACATCTGCAGCTATGTCACTTGTTGATTCCGATTCAGATCGCACCATTACTCACAACAACCCCTGTACAAAAAAACAATGCAAACCTTCAGTCGCATGGATATGTTCATGCTACAAAGAAAACACACCAAAATCACTTCTATATCTGTGTCATCCAACTAATCACCAATATTCAGAACCCCACATATACTTAACTATACAAGTTCCCTCCCAAAACATTGTGTAACACCAGGCTTCAGTGCCTCTTCCTGCCAGCGACTGTTACATAACAACTGACTCATCAAATTATATCCCATCTCTACTCAATTCCAGCTAATTTAAAACAAACACCACCCTCAAGCAGCAGCAGCAGCAGCAGCCATCTGCAGCCGTTCACACAGTAAATCCTACAGATAAGTAGCTTTACCGTCAACGTGTGAACTCGCCGGCCAGCATTCTTTTTGTAGTTTCCGTCCCTCTGGTGTGGAAACATCCTCATTGGGTGCGTCGTGCATGTGATCTAAAGGAGAAGTAGTGTTTCCTGTTCCTTCATCATCGTTTTGATATAATCCTGTTTATATGAAATACATCTTTGATGGGTTTTTCTGTCCCAAATTTCCCCCAAAATTCACCAAATGAGAACTTGGTAATGTGTATGAAACTTAAAGGGATAACAAAAAAAATCCCTTTAGACTGTGATGGTATCATTTTTGGAGAGGGAGAGGATTATTTTCACTAACTTCCTGCTACAAAACATGGTTATTTGCTACTTATCATAGATTAGGATTCATGGATTTTTGTTGGGAAGCAGTATTTCTAAAGTTTTTAAAGAACGCCCGCCCATATTTTCCTGCATGATAAATAAATCTCCACAGATCGCCTGAATAATAAAAAACACTTGTGCATTCTTGTAGGACACAGAGGCGTATAAGAGCTCAGTGAAGGAGGATATGCTGCGCTGGCAGAACAGCTTGCGGACGCACGGCTCGGCCGACTGGGTCATCATCGTCGTGGAGACCAACGATACCAAGAAGAAGAACAAGACCAACATCCTGCCTCGCTCGTCCATCGTGGACAAGATCCGCAGCGATTTCTGCAACAAGCAGAACGACAGGTGAGGAGACTCTTCTTCTTGGAAACATATTGTCAATCCTACTGCTCCTCCTTTTGCTGAGGGTTACTTTACTCCTCTTTCATGTGTTGTCACAGCAACATAACTAATAACTGCTGAATTTAAGACCATGTTCTACGTTTACCGGCCTTTCTCCCAGGTGTGTGGTGCTGTCGGATCCTCTGAAGGACTCATCTCGGTCTCAGGAATCCTGGAATTCCCTGCTGCTGAAGCTACGGACCCTCCTCCTCATGTCCTTCACCAAGAACCTGGGCCGCTTCGAAGACGACATGCGCACGCTCCGAGAGAAACGCACCCAGCCTGGCTGGAGCTTCTGCGAATACTTCATGGTCCAGGTAGGAAGGTTAAAAGAATGAGATTTGACCTATGATTTTCTCAGTGACTCTGATGACGGTGGGATTGCTTGTTGTGTCTTTACAAATGTGTGTTTTTATTGTGCAGGAGGAGCTGGCCTTTGTTTTTGAGATGCTGCAGCAGTTTGAGGATGCCTTGGTCCAGTATGATGAACTAGATGCTCTTTTTACCCAGTATGTCCTTAACTTTGGAGCTGGAGGTACGTTAACCAGCACCCAAGTAAATATTGTTGCACATTTTTTTTGATGGTGTTTATACAATATGCATGTGTTGAATAGCTTAATGAGTAAAAAAGGAACAAAATTATGAGCCGGATTATCAGCCAATAACTGATTAGAGAACAAATAATCACTACTAGAGGGTTAGGGTGGCTGCTACGTCCTCACTGATTCAGTATTTTCCATACGAACCCTCTGATTTCTTGACTTTGCTTTAATGTGGGTTCTTTGTATTTGAGGTTGTGGTTGTTTAATCCTTATATAATCAAACATCCATCATAAACCATCAGTCTGAGCAGTCCGTCTCCGTCTCCCTCCATAGATACAGCCAACTGGCTCGGCTCGTTTTGCGCCCCGGTGCGCAGCTGGAGCGGCTTGCTGCTCCGGCGGCCTATCGACATGGAGAAGAGGGACGGGATCCAACGAGGGGAGGCCAGCCTATTAGACTTGAGGAGCTACCTGTTCTCCCGCCAGTGCACCTTACTCATCTTCCTTCAGAGGCCCTGGGAGGTCACTCAGAGAGCCCTGGAGCTGCTGCACAACTGCGTCCAGGAGCTACGCCTGCTGGAGGTAACCTGCAGCGCTGCAGATAGAGGGGCTTTAACCGTCTGCCTGCTTCGACTGGGAGATATGTCGTGTACAGACTTGACATTTCGGCTTCGTGGCTCTAGAGGAAAGCTGATAGTGTTCAAAATCAAAATATGAGTATGAAAGTGACAATCTGCCTGTTAGAGTTTGATATTTCTTGTGTTCAAGGGGAAATTTTGGTCTTTTTGTGCCACAAACGGGCCACTAAAAATATCAGAAATCATCATCTGAGGAACATGAATATTCACAACTTTCAAGGGTATCTAGCTGTTTGTTTCTAAAACAGTAGTACTCTACTTTTTGACCTGATGGTGTTGTTAGATAAGACGGCAGGGTGTCACCAAAGTCACCCGACGACGTAAACTGACACCAACTGTGACTGAATGCTGCTGTGGACTGATAACCTAACAAAACACGTTGTTGCTGTCGTGGTTCAGGTGTCTGTACTGGAGGGGGCGCTGGACTGCTGGGTGTTCCTCAGCTGTTTGGAGGTTCTGCACAGGATCGAGGGCTGCTGTGACCAGGCCCAGCTCGCTGCAAACTGCTCCCATACTGTGGGCCTGTGGGCCTACGCTACTGACAAGGTAACGGAAATGTTGTGTTCTGAAGCTAGATGACTTGTGTAACTTCCAGGATGTGTCATGACACTTTGAAGCGGATGATGTTACTTTGAATCTTTTTTTTTTTTTTTTTTTTACTAAAAGCAACACTCTGTATTTGGCCATTTTAATACCCAATCAATACCATTGAAAGTTACGGTGTCAGTGGTTTTCCCGCCAAAAACATGTTACTATACTGGTGCATTGCAGGAGTGTGAAATATCTGATTTTTTTTTTTTTTTCTGTGTGTCTGTGTCT
The DNA here is from genome assembly GCA_029490765.1 of Euthynnus affinis. NCBI lineage: Eukaryota > Metazoa > Chordata > Actinopteri > Scombriformes > Scombridae > Euthynnus > Euthynnus affinis. The sequence goes on along the minus strand of CM055850.1, from coordinate 2,233,605 downwards.
CAGCTGAAGTCGCTGGGTGAACTCTGTGGCCTCGTGTCAGAGAAGGGCCCGACGTCTGAGGACCTGAACAGGACTGTGGATCTGCTGGCTGGACTGGGAGATGAGAGGCCTGAGACTGGTATGTTTCCAGACTGCTGTTACCTGAAACTAGTCTAGCCTAACACACCAACCTAACAGCCAGATGTGTGTGTGTGTGGCTTAGTTTTCAACCACAGTTTGTTTTTCTTGCACAAGCACATGACAGTGGACTAAAACTGACCGCAAAGAAAATCTTTACAGTGCCAGCTCTAGCTTTTTATTCATTCTGACTTTCTACTGCTGGTATATATGGACACTATTTTGTCAGTTTGGTGTTTCAGGACCTTTTTTATGGTTGGAATTTGAAGCGTTTGGCCTATTTTAATTGTTTAATGAGGGTTAAATGAAGAATCTAATTTGAAAGACAATAAATAAGTGTGTGCCTTGTTTTAATTGTGCTTTGTCCTCCTCCACAGTCAACAGTTTGCAGAGTCCTTACAAAAAGCTGAAAGAAGCTCTGTCGTCTGTGGAAGCTTTTGAAAGGCACTATCTTGTAAGTCGTTTCCTTGCAGCAGCTTTGGGGTTGTATTTCACTAGATGGCACGAAAAGGAAGTTAACACACATTCTCTGAATTCCTGTCCCAATTTTTCAATCATTATTTTTTTTTTTTTTTCTGATGAAATCTTTGAGAAACTTTGTAACCGTTGAGTTGATTGTCTTTCTCCTTCTTTTTTTTTTTATTCCTGTGCCTCTCACCCGCTGCCTCCACCGCCCCTCATATTGGCCCCCTCTTGCATCAGGAACTATCTCATGCTGCTATGGAGATGTACAGGGCCATCGGTCGACTGAGGTCTGCCAGACTGGTGGGAAAAAGCCTGGCTGAGTTCTACATGTAAGGAAGAGAGAAGCTTATAGTTCAACCAGGGTGCACGCAGGTCTCAAACTGGTCTTTTTAAGGCCCTGCACATCCACACTGCTTTCACTTATTCTGACCCAATAAGCCTCTTCTCCACAACTGTCAATCAATCACAGCTTCTAAACACCCAGATAATCCTGAGAAGAGATGGAATGAGGCAGATAATCCAAATATGTGTGAATATGGTTTAAAAAAGCCCTGGCTGACCTTTTAAATGTTAAACTGATGTCTGTAAATACAGATCATAACCCGATCATCACCTGATGCTAAACATTAGCCAATAGCAGCTGGGTACAATTTGTGGATGCTGAGTGACATCGGTACTGGTTTTATGTGTTTTCATGTTGCTGGAATTTAGTTTGCAAATATATATATTCTGTTTTTATATAAAGGCATGAGTGCTACAGTCAACATGAATGTGACTAATTATCACAATCTGTAATCTCTGTTGCATTAGAAAGATCTAAACACATCAGGTGCTTTCCTACTGATTTGAAAAGCAAGGTGATGATGAACGTGTGTGTGTGTGTTTGTCTTTTATTAGGAGGAAGGGGGACCCTGAGCGGGCAGAGACCTTCTTACAGGAAGCTCTTAAGTCCTACGTATCAGAAGGCTGGAGTCTCCCTGTCACTCACACCAGGAAACAGATCGCTGAGTGCCAGAAACTGCTGGGTAAAACTGTAGAGTATCCTTTTTAAAGATGACAGTCTCAGACCACCAACACATAGATGCAGAGATATTATTATTATTATTATTATTATTATTATATTGGGTGAATTCATCTCAGAAGTAGCTTTCTGTAGTTGGGAAACATTTCTACACAAAGCTGTCATTTGAGCCCTTAACATTCACTCTAGTAATTAGTCTGTGTTTGACAGTCAGGTATAAATTGACCTTAAAATGATCATATTTTACTGTAAATTTACAATATAATATAATACATCATATACAATAATATATATCAGGCTGGCACATCAGGGATGTAAAATGTTTGCTTGCACAAAGGAAAGACAGTAGAGGTTCCTGTGTTTTAAGGTGTTCCTGTACAGCCTCAGTGAATGCAGCAGGTGTATTCTGGTATCCTCTATAGTGTTTGGTTTCCTTGACAACCCACCACAGCTACCTGCAGACCAGTGCCTTGTTGGCAGGTGATGTGAATCTGACCACGGAGGAGAGGAAGCACTTTTGTCAGGAAATTCTGACCTTTGCTGGCAAGTCTGGAGATCAGTGTACGTACTTAAAGGAACATTTATATGCTCTTTAGCATCAGTCTGCAATGCCTAGTGCTTTCTAGGTCATCTAGTTTTTCTGTTCTTCATCAACACTAAATTCTGTTCTCCTCCTCCTCCCACAGCTAACAAAGTGACTCTCAGCATGGGCGTTTTTTCTCAGCTCACACGGCTACAGTTCCGTCCAGCCACAGCCTCCGTTCACTCCGGAGCCGTCCTGCAGGTGGAGCTCACCCTGCGATGTTTGATGCCCGTGTCGGTGCACATACAGCAACTAGCCGCTAGCATTCACTTTGACCTGGAACACGGAGGGACTCACGGAAGATCTAAAGGAGCTCAGAGACAAGCGAACCCAGGGACAGTAGACTTTAACCAGAGTAACTCGTCAGCGGGCCCTCCTTCCTCAGCCGGGGGCCCCGCTTTAGAGCTGGACGAGATTCAGGACAGGAGTCCGTCGGACAATTCTCTCAACTCTACAGGGGTGGTGTGTAAGAACACTCATCTGATCATGCGTCGTCATGACAGCAACTCGCCGCCGGAGACGCCCAACTGCGTGAGCCCTCCCACTGTCACCATGAAGGAAGGAGCACAGATGCTGAAAGTGCAGGATGTAACGTTAGAGCCTGGAAATAACAGCATCATATTTACAGCACCAGTAAGACACACTTCTCTGCCTTTTCAACTGAGAAAACAAATGTGTGAAATATATCCGTCGATGTTTTTTTCTCTGTCTCAACCGTTGCTGCCGTCTTCTATAAAACTTTATTAACCATTTATTGTCTTACTTTCTGTCTTTTGTTCCGTCACACTGTTTTTCCTCTGTAGAGTGGACAACCAGGTACTTACACGTTGCGTCAGCTTTGTGCCACAGTAGGTCAGGTGCAGTTCGTGCTTCCTCACATCTACCCATCAGTCCAGTATGAAGTCTATTCTCAGGAGCCCCAGCTGACCGTGGAGCCTCTCGCAGGTCTGATTTCTTTTGATGCGATGGCAGTGAATTCTCCAAAATCCTTTGCAGTTTTTTGTGTTCGTCTGCTCTCCCACCATGAAGCTAACACTCAACTACACTTAGACACAACCAGAGATGGAGCTTTTCAGATCAAAACATGCCAGCCTGAGGTGTTTGTCCTCAGGCTTTGCCAGGAAACTCTGGTTAATAGAAATGTTGGTCAGGTTTTCCAAACCTGGAGAGTCACCTGGGTCTCGCCAAAAATTCTCAGTGACACATTTTTTAGTCCTGCTTTTAGAACTCTGAGTAAAAGGACAGTGGAAAAGGAGATTTTATGTTCACAGCACATTAGTCTGTGCAGTATGTGCAAGATGCAGCACTGTTATAAGAACTGTAAAACATTGTGGTGTGTGTGTGTGTGTGTGTTGCTCACCGTGTGTGTTTTTCTGTGTTCAGAGCCTCTGCTGGCCGGTCTGCCTCAGATGGTGAAGTTCACTCTGTTGACGGGTCACTACGCTGTGAAGAAAGGCGACGCCCTGCAGCTCAGCAACACAGACACCATGCCCATCCTGCCCTCCTCCAGCTGCACCGCCCGCATCAGCAACCCCGCTGCCGGTGTGTGATTTACCCCGCTTTTTTATCGTACACATGCCGACTCAGCTGTGTTAAAGCAGGTTTCTGTTTAGCCCAGATAATGAAAGCTGGTTCAGCAAAGAGTCGATGCTAACCAGGATATTTAAAGTGCCTGTAAACAGGAAGACTCACGCATGGTCTTTTCTGTCCTCCTTCACGTGTGCAGAGGTGGTGGGCGAAAGCGTCCTCTCCATCCAATCGTCCGAGAAGGTGACCAGCATCAGCCTGCCCGCCACCCCTCCCTACCACACGCTGGAGTTCCAGCTGGAGGTCCTGTGCGTCATCCCGTCCGGCTTCGACCGGCCCGCCAACGAGAGGCTGACCAACGGAGAGGTCCGCCACCGGCCACGCAGCTACAGCCATCCCGACACGCCCATGACCGCCATCGACCAGAGGGTGAGGCCCTCCAAGACAAACGCACGCTTGTAGAATACCAGATGAAATAGTGATGGTGGCACAGAGCCGAGGAAAGCATTACATTTAGCAATTTTTATTGAGCAGTAGGAATGTTAAACATGTCATGCCACTTGTGTCAGAGTGGCACTTCCTCTTTTTGTCTCGTGTTTGTCTTTTTTTTCCTCCCCGTGTTGACGTTAAAGCTTCGTACTGCACCTTTCAGGCTCATTGACTGTTTCTATGGTGACGGGCTTCATCAAATGATTACTATGACTTACATTTAATCTATCAGTCATTCCTTATTCATCTAATCAGTTAGTGTAGAAAATGTTAAATGTATTGGCCAAAAATCTGCTCTCACATTGCTTATGTTGTCTACATGAGAAAGATATTTAAGTTTCTAAAGATATAAAACATAAAAAAAAATACTCAAATTAGAGAAGCTGGAACTAGAAAATCTTCTTATCTATTACATCATTTGTTTCAGTACAAGCTATGGCTGCTCATGCTATTTGTGGCCTTCTCTCCAATTGATTTTTATTTGTTTACACATATACAAATTGATATATACATAAACAGCAGAAAATGTGACCGAAAGGCCCTGATCAAGGAACTCTCCAGTCCACCTTAAGAAGAGAAAACATACTAAAAGGATGGAGAGGAGAAAAAAAGATAGTGCACACTAGCAGACATCAGTTTATACACGTAATTAAATACAATAAAACTGACTGAATTATTAGTGAACAGTTGACAAAGATGACTTATTAGAATAACACTGCAAACCTTTAAGAGCTTTCTTAAATTGTGAAGCTGCTAAGTTTAAAAACTGAGCTGGCAGAATGTTCCATGTATGGAATCAATATCCAGTTTTTTTGTTTTTCTGATGACGTGGATGCAGTTGTGTTTTCAAGTAATCCAACCTTCTTTTCCACGCAGGGTAACTCATTGATCTGATCTTAGGAGAATTGCAGGCAGGATTTTAGCTCTTGAACCTCTTTCATGATTCCATGAATCAGCAGCTGCGGTAGTCTCCATGATCAGCTCGGTGAAAGACGTCAAGTTCTCCTCTTGTCTGTTCAGCATTTTCCACGGAGCCTCTCTTTTGCTGTTCGAGCGTATTCTTCAAAACTTCCTTAGTAACAAAGTCTTCATGGCTGGAGGCGTTCTTTTTGTTGTCGCTGTGAGACCCAGTGGTTCAGACAATTAACATGTGCTAGTGGATCGATTTCTTCCAGTCAGACGTTTGCACAGGACTCTATGAACGTAGAATGTATCATTTTGGATAGAGGTTGGATAGTAAATTCATCCCTGTGTTTGTCCGCAGATGTCTATCGACTGTCCGTGGTCCATCTACTCCACGCTGCTCGCCCTCACCTTCTACATCCCCTTCAAGACCAAACACTCGCTGCTTTCTGCTGGTAACAGGTGAGAAATGTCTCTCTGTGTGTCCACAATAAGAACTCATTTAATACTCATCTGCCACTTTGAGCCAACAATGTGTATGTACGTTTACATTAAACCTGATCATACATCAACACACACCTGATCCGTGACTTTTGACCCGACCACGCAGAAAGTACATCCAGGTGTGCGTGCAGAATGTGTCGGATGTGAACTTCACACTGGCAGAAATGAAGCTGACGGAGAAGCAGCATGCCTCGCTGGAGCTCCAGTCCCTCAACACTAAAACAAAACAGGTGAGCAGGATGGATGGATCAGCTGACACTTTACACAATTAGAAGAAAACAGTTTTTTGCCCTTTTGAGTCGTATCTACATTAGCGTGAACATGGTTTTCTCTCAAGTGTTGATCGTGAGGAACATCAAAGTGACATCGACCCATCCCCGTTAATCCATATTGATGTCTGCTGTTTGTGTGTGTGTGTGTGTTTGTGTAGCTTTTATGCAGTAAGCACAGTGTGTTCTGCTTGTGGGAGGTGAGGTGGAAGGACGACCTGCCCTCTTGTCTCCAGTGCGTTTTCTCCGCTAACTTCTCTCCGCTCAACCAAGACATCTCTGCCTTCAAACCCTTCCACTACCAGTTCCAGCTGGAGAGAGTCACCGTGAGTCCACTTCCACATTTGACAAGTGAAGCTGTCATTTTTGTTGTCGGCAGCAAACGTAACAGTGTTTTCTATATTCCTGTTTTGGATAAGTGATTGTGCAGGAGAAGGTGAAGAATGAAAGCTGGTTGATGATGTTAGTATTTAGGATGAAAATATGCTTGTGTAGTATTTTTTTAGTAAGCACTCCTACCACAATAAGACACCGTGTCGCCGTTAATAACCCTCGTTCAATGTTCAAACCCCCGTCAGACGTTGTACAGTGTGAGAGCTGAGATCCTGCCTCCCGCCGGCGAGCAGCACTGTCGCTCTGGTTTCCTGTGCGGGCTAGAGGTGTGTATCACACGACTGACTGAACCTGCAGAAGGAGAGATGGCGGAGGAGAGCAAGACTGACACTGATGGCCTCAAAACCACCAAACTGATGTATGAAGGTATGCTGGGAGAAGACTTTTTTTTTTTTTACTCAGGGCTGGAATGAGCTTAAATACACAAACAAAAGCAGAGCAGACAGTTGTCACAGTAGTGATGGAAAATGATTCATGACTTGGCATCTTATGTCATTGTAATCTGTAACCAGCTAACTAAATGCTTCGATCAATCAAACACATACTGCCAAAAAAAACGTATCTTTGTCCCATGTTACAAAAAAGGAAGTAAACCAAATATTGAACTAGTATGAGTCATAAAGAAACCAAATTTAATCAATAAATACTATTTTTAGTAATCAATTGTTTTAACACTCTTTCAAATAAAAATGCTAAAAATAAACATTTGTAGTTTCCATGTGTTGATATGCAGCTATTCTCTTGCAATGAGCCTTATTTCAGTCATTCCTCATATCTGACATTTTATAGATTAAACAGTGAATTAATTACATTCAGTAAATAATAATAATGAATGAAAATAATCATTAGATAAAACCAAAACTGAAAGTAAAACATCTCAATTATGTTATGTCAGCTCCATCATATCCAGTTTTCACTGAAAACTTTCTAGAAGGGGAAGAACTTTGTAGATGTTGAACTTGTGTTCATGTATGTTGGTAGATTTCTATGTAGGCACTTCATGTTAATGTCATTATTGTAAAGTTACCAACTCTAGAACAGAGGAAACATCCCAGTTTAATAGCGTTATATTAAAATATATGTATGTGTGTGTCCATAGTGGCTGACAGCAGCAGTAACTGGGCGGTGTGTGGGAAGAGTTCAGGGATGGTGTCGATGCCCATGACGGCCGACGCCACCCATAAGGTGCAGATCGAGGTGATGCCTCTGTTCGCTGGACACCTGCCTTTCCCCAAGATCAAAGTGCTCAAGTACCTGCCGCACACTGCAGCAGTGGCCATCCAGCCAGACCCTGGTAAGACCACACACACACTTTATCTCTCTCACACACACACACATACACACACACATAGTGCTGCAAATCCGTTTCATTCCTTAATTTGTGTTTTGGTCCTTGCGATCCTCAGACAGCTGCGTGGAGAACGACAGCCTGTCCCTGCTGGACAAGACGCTGGACGACCAGGGGGACACGGCGAGCATCCGCAGCCGGGGCAGCATCCACTCCGTGGGCAGCGGCGATCAGCAGCAGAAGGGCGTGGCGATGCCGCGGCTGGAGCCCTTCAGCCCCGGACAGGTGTTCAACCACAGCCAAACGCGGCAGGTGCTGGTGCTGCCCGCCACCGACGACCACATCATGGAGGTCAACGCTACATGACCCTGGTGGCAAGACCGCCCGCCCCCCTTCTTGTAGGACTGAACCCAGGCCCTGGATGGACTCTGCTGAGCTTTTGCTCCAGGGCAGATGGGATACATGAGTCCATGTCAAAGACTGCTGCAGATTGCCGATACGGACTCCCCCCCCCTTCCCCCCCCTCCCCCCTTAAAGCATGAAACGTTCACATCACTGGAGACATTACGGACTAGACACAGTGAAGAGCCAATGACATCTGCTGATACATTGAAATAAAGATTTTTCTTTGCCATACTTTGTACATAGCTCATTGGATGGATTTATAGTTATAAATATATAAATATATATATGGACTGAATCATACGGGCGCCCCGTTGCGCTCCTTTTGAACTGAAGAATAACACTCCTGATTGTCCCATGATGCACCAAAGCCCTGTGTGTGTATGCCTCAATCAGCTTCTCAAGTACTGTAACTCTTGACTGAGCGTGTCCAGCTGTTAGTCTCATCTCTCCTGCAGTCTTCATTCTCCACATCTGAGACTTCTGCCTTGATCATTTACATTTGAGTCGCAGACATAAACAGCTGTTTTTTCTTGAAGTCAAAGCTGGCAGTTTAACAAACCTTAGTGTGTATCTGGAGACGTCTCTTTTCACAAACACTACCCTCTGCTGTTACGGTGGAGAGAAATTCAGGATCAGACTACACAAAAAAATTGGTCTTGACAATGGCTCGTCGTTCCCGGCGCCATCTGCTTGTTTTATCATGAGTAAGTGTGTCGTAATGGAAGACGGCGTACGCAGCTTCTGGGACGCATCTTCATGTCCAAATTAAAAGATTAGTGTTTCCAGAATGATTCAGCTTTTTGCTCATCTGGTTTGAAAACGTGTAGGATGTGGCTCATAGGAGCGCGCTTTCATTCCTAACTGTATACAGAAGTCAAAGAAGGAGGATTTAAATGCTGCGATGTGCAACAGTGAAGTCGGTCCACGGCACTGTCTATGCCCTGGTTGAGATCAGTCGTTTAATGACCATATAGGGTGGCACAGCCTTGCAAAATGCTAAATTTATTGTGTAGTCTGATTCTGATTGGTCCCATTTCTCCAGAACAGTAAGCAGTTATCATTTCTGGTCGGCATCTTTGTTTGGAGTCACAGATTAGATAGAACTTGTCTTGGCACTGGAGGGACTGGTTTTCATAGCAGTGATACCAGCAGACTGTCATCAGTCATGTCTGTGGGATTGGTTCTACTTCTTAACTCCCAAAATGATCACAAGCCCAGCAATTAGACACTTCCCAAGTTGTCATGTGAAGTTCAGTAGCCTCTGACATCCTTATGTATCGTCTTATCAAAGTCATAGAAAAAGCTCCAAACAAAAAAAAAAAGGAAATTCTAATAGATTTTAAAAAATTTAAATGAATTAGGTGCTTAGTAGTTTATTTACCAGCTGAATTACAAATCTGACAAAACATGATGATTAGAGCCTCAGTCAATAATACAAGCATTTTTTTTTTGCTTGACAAAAAGAAAATTAAATAATTTATAAGATAAAATTGTTGAATCTTTCAAAGTATATTGTACAAATTTAGATAAAGTCTTCATGATATCCACTTATAAAAAATATGAAACGCAAATATTGTTAAGTGATTTTATATTTAACAAAAACAGTCATTTATGTTCTCTGACTCAAATACAAACATCAGCACAAAACTCTAATAGAAAACCACTGATGACTCAAGAGGCTCAGACTGTAGCGGTGTGTGTGTGTGTGTGTGTGTGTGTGTGTGTGTGTGTGAGAGAGAGAGAGAGGGTTCCTGTGGATGTTTCTGTTTGAGTGTGTTTGACCAGGTGAGACTTTTAAATAAGGATCAGCCAGTGCACATTATTGTCTATCTATTGTCTTACCTTTCAGTGGATTGTTCATATACAGTGTGTATATTTATTCTGTGTGTGGGTGTGTGTGTGTGTGTGCGTGTGTGTGTTGCCAATGACGTGTCTGAGCTATGCACACATAAAATGAGCTGTTGAATAGATGAATGAAGTAAATGAATGCATTTATTTATTCATTCATTTATTTGAAAGAATGAATGTCAGCTACTTCTGTCTCCCCCTCCTTCCCCTCCACACCCCCCAGACACACACACACACACACACACACACATATACAGACACACAGTGTAACTACAGCCTCATGCTCTTCTTCGACCACTGTACATACTGATCTGTAAATAATGATTGAAATCAAAATCATCTTTGATTGCCAACTATATTAAAAAATCATTGGAACTGACTTGATGGTGTGATATTTAACAAAATATTAGTTAGGAAATCGTACGAGGGCAACATTCCTGATCAACAAAATACAGAAGACATGGCCGAAAGTATGTGGACACCTGAACATTGCACCTATATGTGACAGTTTAATATGTCATTCCTAAACCATCTGCTGCTATAACAGCCTCCACTCTTCTGCTTTCAGACTTTCCAGCAGATGTTGGAACCTGACTGCAAGGATTTACAAAAACATCAGTGAGGTCCAACACTGATGTTGGGTGATGAGGACTGGCTCACAGTCATTTGACACAATAGTTGGAACAAGACTTTTGTCAAAAATACTGTATGCTGTAGGATTGAAGAGAAATGCTGCATAGGTGAAAAACGTTATATGAAGCCTTCTGTGGCTCCAGAAAGAGCTGCAGGAAATCTGATAAAAAGTGATGTCACCAGAGTCAGCCTAGTTGGGGTTGAAAACAAGTGTGAAAATGAAAAAAAAATTCTGGGGGTGTAGAGTTTAGCAGACGTCTGTAGCTCCTCATCTCTGCTAGAAGCTAGCAGCTCCAGGCTACATTAGCCGCTACGAGCATAACAATCTGTACAATTGATTGAATCGAGTTGCATTGTGGGGCAGCTCAGGCCCCGGGTTTTGACATAGAAGGATACATGGAATAAAAAAAGAATATATCTGGTTCTCCTGCATTGATTTTCATATTATATTTTATATTTATAGTGTACAATGTTAAATCAGTGGAGTATTCTTAAGATTTTCGTTCTCAAACCATGAAAAACAACATCAGGCTAATCATTCTTAGGAGTGTATGGACAGGGGTGTCAACAAACTTTTGGTGGTCATGTAGTTGAGGTGACATTTTTAAAAAATCTCCTATTTTTACAGATCTGAACAGCATGGAACTTGACAATAAATAAGTGAGCACGTCGAAGCAGCAGCAGCAGATCATTCACCTCTGCAAGTTAAGTGAAACGTTTTTTACGTCCTGGTGTTTGAAGTAAAATCTTTAAAGAAAAACTTTAAAAAAAAAAAAAATGTTTTGATGCATATTTAGCATTATGTGGTATAATCAGGCTAAAAGAATCAGTTAAGAGCTTTTTTGTGGTTAAGGGAACAGTGATGTCACTGACTTGCTGGATACTTTAAATCTGTGATTACCAAGCTGGGACACTGCAGGAGGATCCCAAGATAAGTGTGGGCCGCAAGACAAAGACGGATCAGATCTTCTTCTTTTGTGATTGTACTTTCTTCCTATGAACACTTCAGGACTCTGAGAATCCCTCACATCAAACAATGTAGGAAGGCCTTACAGCGTGACAAGAGACTGAAGGCAGATGTTACTTTGTCACTAAAACTGTTGGGACCAATTCTTTGTTTAAATGTCAGGAGAAGTGGAAAATGTAAAACACTTTCAGCCCTGCAGGTTTGCAGGATCACAGTAACAAAGCACCTCCAGTGAACACTAGATGGTGTCAGACACTCACTGCTGGAGCAGATGAAGCTCTGGCAGAATGCTTCACTGGAAAAAAACCTGCATGTTGTTGCTGTGCAGTTCTAGATTAGTCTTTTCTTTTGATCATTTTAGCCACAATAGCTGTGTGCAGGAGATTGAAACATCAAACAGGAATTCTGGTCTTTTATCTTTCGTCATTAATCCAACAGAAATATATATATTTGATTAATTCAGCTTCAAATTTCTAGTTTTCATCTTCAGACCTTTCCAGAATTCAGAATTGACTCGACATTGTGTTGAATGAACTGCTGAGGTTTCACTTAACTCATTTCTAAAGAAACATGAATAGCATGTTAGCAAACTTCCCAGCATGCCTTGGTTGAGTCTAAACATCTCCAGAGACCTCTGTTTGTGGTTTGAAGAAAACTGACACGATGAAACTTGTTGTTTGCCTTTAATACATGTTCAGATTAGTCACGGTTTCTTTTCATAATAATGAAAACGATGCAGACTATGACAGAGTCTCTGGGAGCAGCATGGTTTGTTATCTTTGTACTGAAAGTGGCTCCATCAGATTCAACTCTTCAAACTGAAAACAGGTGAAGAGAATCTGACTGTAACGTCCGTCTGTATCACTGAACATGTTGATTCGACTTTAATAATTTCGGCTTTATTGAACTCGGCTCTTTTTTCTCAGTTAGTTTGACATGTTCACACAACTAATTATTTAACCTGAAATGATTTACATTTGCAAGTTGAGCCAACTGGAAATGCTTTACAGTGCAACACTGTTCATATCTCCTGACTGGGAGCGTTTCTGTGTGTGAAAGTAGCCTCTCTGAACACAATGAAGTCTTTGTTTCTGGGAACAGATGCTGTAAAAGTCAGTTTTTTGATGTTTTGGCACCACATATTAAGTTCACTTCAGACAGAAGACTTTGTGGCAAATTTCTCAATGCTTTTTTTAAAAATTAAATTAATTGAATGCATTTATTTAGTCATTTATTATATTGGTGAACTGGTCCTTTAATGACAGGAAGTAGTCTCACTTAGTCTAACTGTGAAAATTACACACATAAACATTTTTCTGCAGTTCAGATTGCTTTCTGTAGTTTTTAAATGAGAAACTGACTTGCCATCAGTCAGCCTTGTCTTCCCGCCCCTCTCACCGCTTTATCTGTGGCCTGTCTGCCCGCCTCATTAGCATAATTATTCAGCCGCACACCGGGAGGTTTCACAGTTAAAACAAACGCCCCTCGGCCCCGCGGAGCAGCCGTACAGGTGAGGGCCCGGCAGAGCCGAGTCGACAGTCAAACATGAGGTCGAACATGTCGCCTGCGGTGCTGGCGGCGGTGTGTTTCCTCGGTGTGTGTGCTCTGTCGCATGTGGAGGAGATGAAGAGCCAGGAGAAGTTGTTCCTCAGCTCTCTGGGGCTCTCCGGGCGGCCCCGGCCCGCAGGGAGCCACCAGCCCCGGCGCCGCGTCCCCTCCCCGCTTTGGAGGATGTTCCGGAGGTCCGAGAACATCAAGGCCCAGGAGAGCGAGCCCTGCACGGTGTCTGAGTACGGAGTCCGCGGCAACATCATCCGATATGTGCAAGACCAAGGTAGTCACACTGTCATCATGGTTATTGATTTAAAGGCCCAGTAGTCTCCTCAATCCAGCAATTAGACAGGTTCTCATGTGAAGCTGAGTTTCACCTGTAACATTGTATTGTTTTGTTAAAGCATGGATGGAGCTGCAATCTGCTGTCTTTTAAAACATATTTTTATCATTTTTATTTATTTATTTGCTCATCAATCATTTACTCATCAATACAGAATATTCCCAAAACCTGGGTGGCCCTCAACTAACATGAATCAGGATTTGAGAACATGAACACAACTCAAATAATTATCATGATTTCAGTTTTTGAGGTGCCGCACACATTCATCTCTTAGCAACAAATGTAGTCTGATTCTTTAGATAAAACCACAATTAATCTTTAAACACCTGTCATTCAGTTTTGGTCGAAGTTGAATTCAGGGCTGCAAATAACAATTATTCTTATTATGAATTAATCTGCTGATCATTTTCTCCATTAATCTTCTTGTCTGTAAAATATAAGAAAATAGATTGTCACTATAATTTCAGGCACCAACGTGCACATCTTTCAGAAACATTGGCAACAGGATACAGTTTAGCTGTAAATTAGATTTTAGTGCTTTTGTAGTTGTTGAATTATTGAAGTATCTTTCATAATTCCTCTGCACTGACGAGAGGTGTTCGCAATAAATCAAACCAGATAAAAATGTAGCTGAAAATGCAGTTAGTGAAAAATACAGTCTGCATTTGAGAAAGAGTAACACGCGCTCTGTCTCCCTGAAGGACCTGAGAAGCTTTAAAGTTGTGTGAGTAAGAGTGAGGTCCTTGTTAAAAGTCTGATGTCGGTGTTGCTGTCGTGCAGGCAGGCTGCTGTCTGGCTGGAGCAGCAGCTGTCAGGCGTGTCTGGAGAAGCAGCTTTTCTTCAACATGTCTGTCCTGCAGCCTGTGGAGCTGCTGTCTCTGGCTCAGCTGGAAGTCAAGTTCCACTGGAATCTCTTCAGATCTGCGGAGCTCCTGCAGGGGCCCCGGGCCCTCAGCGTGTCTCTGTATAAAGTGATCCGAGCCACGCTGAGGGGAGCTAATCCTCAAGCCAACCGCAGACTCCTGCTGTCCCAGTCCGTCCAGCTGCAGCCCGAGCCCGCCTCCGTCACCATGGACCTCACCTCTCTGGCAGAGAGCTGGCGCAAACCGGGACGCAACTACGGCTTGGTTTTAGAGCTGTTGCCTCTCAGCACAGATCCGGAGGAGCTTCTTTCTTTCCGCCCCGGTAACTCTCTGCCACTGGAACCATCCTTCGCCCTGCCTCTGATCCAGGCCTCGCTGGTGGCCGTGTCTCTCAACCCCCACCAGTGCCGCTCCCGACAGAGGAGAAGCGCCGTCCATCTCCCCGTGACGCCCAGCAACGTGTGCAAGGCTCGCCGCCTCTACATCGACTTCAAAGACGTAGGCTGGCAGGACTGGATCATCGCTCCGCAGGGCTACATGGCCAACTACTGCCACGGCGAGTGCCCGTTCCCTCTCAGCGAGAGCCTGAACGGCACCAACCACGCCATCCTGCAGACCTTGGTTCACTCCCTGGACCCGCACGGCACGCCGCAGCCCTGCTGCGTCCCCATCCGCCTCTCCCCGATCTCCATGCTCTACTACGACAACAACGACAACGTGGTGCTCCGGCATTACCAGGACATGGTGGTGGACGAGTGCGGGTGTCGATGAGGTGCGATGATGTCATTTTTAGCGTCCTGGTCCAAGTTTAAGAGTCATAAGTTTTAATGTCACTTATAATTGTTTGTGATTGAATTTTTCTATGTTGGTTAATGATTTTTAAAGAATGCCAAATCTTGTTTTTGTCTTCTCAGGGACATTTAGAAATCTTTCTCAATATGAAGGTTGATGTTAATAAAAGTCAAAGTCCAATTATCATACATCTCTCTCATGTTTCATGTTGTTGACGGTGTTTTTTCTGCCTGTATCAGAAGTCACTAAAGCAGGTCGGTTGTCATTCACTGAGTTTGTATCTCTAACATTTTTTGGTGTAGTTGCCTGAGCGACCGTTTAGTGATGCACTGTATGACATATAGTATGAATTAAGCTCATTTTAAAGCTCATTGCATGGCAGCTTGTCGCCATCAGCGTGTGAGTTGTAGGACAGAAGCATTGCAGTCCGGTTCATTGATCGAGTTCGGTCGTTTCACTGTGAGAATCACTTTGACTAATCAATGGATTGTCTAGCTTTATAAAATGTGAGGTCATCGTGCCCGTCATAAGTTCTCAGAGGCCAACAGTCCAAAACCCAAACACACAGACAATGATACAAAACAGAAAAAAGGACCAAATCCTCATATACGCAAAGCATGAATCAGCTTTTTTGCACAATTTCTTGAATCAATTCATCTATCTATCCATCTATGTAAGACGTTATTGTAGCCTGAAGGTAAAATTTGCATCCTGGGAAAACATGTTCATTTTAAATAATGATCGAAAAACAGAATTTCAGAATCCTTAACACGTCCTGATGCGAGCTTTAACATTTGATAAGTGTTGGAATGTGATGTTCACTGCTTACTTGTGTAAAAGTGAAAAAAAACCAACACGCTAACACTGCCATCAGTACAGAGTGCCGCGGAGTGTCAGCAGTGATTTAGATGTCTCACTGACGGAGAGCAGCTCCTCTTTTATCTACTGAATGAGAAATTAACTCTCTTATCTCACCTTCCTCCCTGATAGCACCCCCACCCCCTGCCCCCCACACACACAGCCAGCCAGCCAGCCAGCCAGACAGACGCTGGGGTTGCCATGACAACGGCTGCTCGTCTACAGCGATCGGGAGAGGCTGACAGGTTGTAGTAATTAGTGAGAGAGTGAGTTTGGGGTGAGAAGGAGGAAGAGGGAGGCGGATGAAAGCGAGAACGTTCCCTTACCTTTTGGAAAAACGTGCAGCTTTCTAGACTGTTCCATCACAAGTTATGAGAGCATTATTATTATTATTATTATTATTATTAAGTGTCTTAGAGGGAAAACTGTTCCCACACTGTAGAACAGTACATACTGTATGTTCTGTGTCTGCTTGTTCCAACACTGGATTGAATGTATGTGATGTTTACAGTGATTCAAAGATTTAAATCCCAGAGAAGAGGATAAGTTTCTTCATCTCTGCAACATCACATCACATCACGTGTAAATACTGTGAATGCCATGAGCATCATTCCCTACAAATATCCATAAAACAAACAACTCATTTCAGGATTTTTTAATATATTTGGGATCTGAACAATACCTGGGAACCACTAACCAGAGCTGAGGAGGTTTAATAAAGTGTTGTCTAATGTCTGCACACCACAGCTGGCCATTTGGGTGCCCTGAGCATAATAGCTTTGTGGTGACTAAAAGTCTGGGCATTTTCCTCTTATCTTAGTCAAAGAAAACTGTTGACATTTTAGTCTTTTTCAGACATCAGATTATATTGAACGTTTCAGTCGATCTAGTCTCGCCAAAACCAACATTTGTCATTTTAGTCAAATTTATTTCACATAAGATTGAATCTTTTCAGGATCTGATGAAAAACACAGGTTGAAGGATTCAGAATGCAGCTCTGCAGAAAGCGTCTGACCCGGTGGTATCGATTTAAGGAATATATCCAGACTCCGATCATTTATATTTAAAAACATATTTATTTTCAACTGACACAATTCAACAACTGGGGTCCAGTATGCTCTTTAAAACTATTACAAAACTATGAAAGCTGTACGGACTATAAAACATTCTCAAACCAGTACAAACTTTCCTTTGTTTTCTGAACAAGGGAAGCAAAAGTAGTCTGCCTAATAGAATTGAGGGGGACACCATAATTCATTTTACTACTTTGAACAATTATGCATATCTTGTATTGCCTATAATGGTCTAATAATGTCTACTGTAGTTGTGCTTCATCTCAAATTTAAACAATTCATCTTTATGATTATTATGAGGCTGGTGGTGCCCTATGCACAGCATGTAATGCACATGTATGTAGCAGCAGCACTGGCAAACCATGTAGACATGTGCATAAAGAGATCATACAAAAAAGTATTGAAAAGTTTATTTGGAAATGTTGTTTCTGTGATGCACATTGAAAGGAATGGTCAAAATCTGAGACTCTGAGACTTTTTGTGCCTTCTTATGTGTCAAGCTCAGCTACATTTCCCATAATTCCATGAAAAGTGAATTGACTTTCATGTGTAAAAATCTGTGCAGTGGCCCTTTTTAAGTGTTGTTTAAAGAAGGCATGCACGTGTGTTAAAAGTTAAAGATAAATGAGTATTTTACATGTATAGATGACATACTGTATGTGTTATTTCAACAGCAACAGAAGTGGTAATATTCTATCTCGTATTAAAATATAATGATCTAAATGACTCACATATTTTTAGTTTTCACTCAAGCTGTACTGAGACAAATCATTGTGTCGCTGTGATTTTAAATTCATTCAACCAAAAAAAACAATATGGAACATTCAAACTGGGAGCTGCCCAGTACAACCAATTGTCTTTCACTGGTCACAGCATGAAATCAATCCAAACATACCTAATACTTCAAATACAATAGATCTGAATGTGGTGCTATTTCTTCTCTTTAACTCTGCCAGGTTATTGTTCTGCCAACATCTCTGATGTAAAACATCACTGAACAGAAACGGGATGAATGAAAGAGAGCGAGTGGAACCACAGAGCCAAATGATCTTTATCAAGCTTTACATCAGTGGCTCTCATCCTAAAGTCTGGGGCCCCTGAGCTTCTTCAACACTCTCACAAAACCAAGGCACAGTGTTGAGCCTTTTGTCCCTCAGTCTGGGCCAAAAAATACAAATCATTTGACTTGCTAGCCATGCTAGTGTGGCACTAGCATGTTGGTCGCTTGGTTGGTCCACTGCTCTGGTCCCATTTACCATGTGATCTGTATCTAGACAATGACAAACAATGGGTCATCAAGAAAGAAAAAACATGCCAGTGATCACCATATTTCCTCAGATAGTGGACGGGGCCTTTATTTAGCTCAACCACAGAGGATACCAGGCCTTTATTGGAAGCAGGCTTTTATTAGAGAGAGGCCGACAATTATAATTCCCCCTGTTTGATGTGTATATTTGCTCATATTTTAGTACCAAACGTCCTTGTTGTCTGATCTGCCTCTGTTTGCTCTGTTAAATGTTTGTTACTGCATTTCTGCTAAACAATGTGTGGAACAATAATTCTAGCACTCGAGTTCCACCTGGAACATTTTGGCAGTGCACTGTTTAGCAGGTATCATGCTCATGGAGGTATGCTTGCTGACGTGGCCAAGTTACCTTGGTTACCCAGGTTACCCATGCTGATGTAGTGTTGCTGTTGACATTATTATTAATTAAAATATGCACCATTATCCCCATCATTAAAATGTACCGTCCACCTCCCCTCTCTGTGAGAGTCGAGCTAGAGGGCAACACATATATAGAACAGGAGTTACATCCAGGTAACTTCTATTTATGCTTAACTGACATGAACATTATATAACAGACACCAGGAGTTTATCCACCTTTATTTTTCTTCCTGGCCTGTTTTTGGGGCCTGTCTTTATTTGTTTGTGTCGACCACGTCATTATCAGAGACCTGCCTTTTTATTGACTACTGCCCACTGTAAGAGCTGAGACTGTAACAGTAGTTTTTTTTTTTACAGCAATATTCTAATTTACTATATTGATTGTTTACATAATATACACATTTCTTACACTATCAATAATTAAAAAACAACATATACACAGTGAAAAAAGTAGAGATCACAAAGTATCTACCACTTCTCCTCCAGTCTGCATGTCCTTGGGCAAGATACTAAACCCCAAATTGCTCCTGCAGGCTGTGCCCTCGGTGTGTGAGTGTGTGTGTAAATGCTGGCATGCAGTGTTTTGTGTAGTAGAAGAGTAAAAAAGTGCTGCATAAGGGCAGTCTATTTACTATATGTTGCCATAAAAAGATGCATCATGTGTTAGCTTTTTTTTTAGTGTTTTTTTTTTTATCTTGGTTTGTTCTGAGTGGAAGGATTTGCTTTTCTGTGTAAATGATGTTGGTAAAGTTGACTGACTGTGTGAAGAGTTTTGAAGATGTGGACTCTGCATCTAACCAGTAAGTCTCTAGGTGATGTGTAGGGTTAGAAATGTTCTGACTTTGGTGTTAGCTGCTGGTATTATCCAATATACACAGATCTGACCCTTGGACAGGGATAAATGGGCTGAAAGCAGCACATAGACTGCACCGATTTTCATTTTGATTGCTAGCTAACATGATCAGAATCATTTGAAAGATGATGTAATGGCAAATAAAATTCTACACATCGTGGCTCTAACTAGAAATAATTCCAGTCATAATCAAATTGTGACCTATCAGATCATTTTGGATATAAACACTCTCTTCTGAGGAGACAAATTAAATTCTGCAGGGTTTAGACACCTCTTTAAACCTGAACATTAATTGTATTAATGACTTTAAATTTAATCAAAATCAACAAGTAATGACTTAGCTAACAAAGAACTGGTTGTTTGAAGAATTAAGGGATTAAGCTATAACGCCAAACAAATTCGGCATTTCTGCTTGGTGAAGTGCACTGTTCATACTTAAATGGATACACACACACACACACACACACACATTCTTGTTAAGTCATGCTTTCATTGCTTGATGTCTCTCTTCCTCCTCCTGCAGTTCCACTCTCCCACATGTGCACAGTCAATGAGAAATGAATAATCAATACCAGTCATGATGGAGCCTGTGGAGCCAGTATGACTCAACCATCCGGACTGGATGTGGCTTCTTCCGTCCATCTGTATTTCTGTCTGTGTTCCATCTATCCATTCCGTTTTTTTTTCACCAAGGTTTTTTAATCTTGATCCTGAAAATACAATAATAGTTTAAACAACATTGTTCTTCCAAGATCTAGTAAAAAACCGTGAAAGCAGAGAACTGGAGGCTGTTATGGCAGCAGATGAATGAACATGGTTTTTGGAATGATACGGTCTGCAATCACACGCTCCTTCATGTCATAAACACACAGAATGCTTTGTTTAAACAATCTGTAGGGCTTTATGTTGAACTGGGTGTTGCTTTGATATTTGACTAGATTTTAGTGCAAATGTTTACTTTGACTTGGCTTTAGAGTCATGTTTGGAAATGTTAGAATATTTTTAAAAGCATGATTTGGTGCTTTTTTTTCCTGAATCTGAATACTACTGACAGTGACAGGAAATGAACCAACAGGGGGCAATGTGGCTTCAGCTGAAGCTCAGAGCTGACCTGGCTGCTGTAACTGTCTTTGTATCTTACTGGTGTGATGCGTGTGTGTGTGTGTGTGTGTGTGTGTGAGTGAATACTCTCAGCATGAGGTAGCTGGTTAGCAGTGGATATGTGCTGAGCTGACCACTGCAGAGCCCATCAGCAGTGAATCTCAGTCAGGATTTGGATGTGTGTGTGTGTGTGTGTGTGTGTGTGTGTGTGTGTGTGTGTAAGTGTAGTTACCTTGTGAGGCAGCTGGAGTCGTGAGATCACAAGATCACGCGAGAACCATCCGGTGCGTCAGGTTATACGTGAGAGTTTTGATCATTTTTATAATCCTAATGATCAATGGGGTTGATTGACAGGTATTTAAATACACAGACAACACTAATCACACACGACATGATCATTAATGTTTTCAAGGATGTATTTATAGACATATACTATAAGTGTTTTTCTGTGTATATTTTTCAAATTATGAAAGTTTATATATGCACAAATAATTCTATCTATGCTCTATATTTAGGCCAATATGGTACTAGCGCTACTATCTAAGTCTTCAATTATGCCACCTAAAATGTTTGTGATAAAAGATAACAGCAGAGATTGGACATTTGATGCAACACTATAAATTTCCAAACAAACATATTCTCATCTCAGTACAATCATATGATAACTGAATTAATCATTCAGTTTATTTTCAATCATATGGCAGATACTTTGCTGTGAAACACGTTACAGACTCCATGAGTTTGTGCACAAGTCTTCGAAATATTTTTAAAACATATGATAAGAACGATAAAACAAGACTTAAAGCTGCTATAATCAATATTTATGTATGAACACTAGACCACATTACTGCTTGTATCTGAAAGATGTCAACCGTAGAGATGAACCCACATTATCACCTGACTCTGCTGCTGCTGCTCTCAGCTCCACAGAGCTTCATTGCGTCCCTTCTGACAACTATCAACTAAAAAGTTGACAGTGTCACAGCTTTGTTTCTGCTGCCCCCAAGTGGCCAAAAAATGTCCTATTTCAGGTGTAAGGATTATACCTTTTTTATAAATGTGTACATGAATCCATTACAATTTTGAAAAGCAGCAGAGACGCCTGAGTGCTGTTTGTCATGTTTTCAGATGTGTGTTTTTGTGCTATATTGATAATTAGCAGTGTGTGTTAACTGAGCACCGACATCATATTAGGCTAGGATACACTTAACATTCTTATGATATGCAGCCTCACGTGTTAAATGGTGAATCCTATTGGGTACTAACATTAGAAATTCTGAAATCACAAAATTCTAATATAGCGTTAGGTGCGCCAGTATTGTAGTTCTCTACAGCTGCTGCTAGATGTAACTTAACATATTTACTGTTAGCACCTTTAACATAAGTGATAATGAGCAGAGAGGACAGTGAGGAACTTATTCCTTCTCAGGCATACACACTCGTCGTTCCATTGACCTCCATAGTGAGTACAGTAATACAGTCTGATACGACAAGCACTCTGACTAATGTTCTGTCGCCATACACACACACACACACACACTTCTTGGCACCCATATTTCTAATCCTTTTACAGTCTGTGTCACACTGACACACATTTGGCACACACACACTCTGTCATCTAATCAATGATAATGGAATCTGTGTGTATCCTGCCTAGTAACACAAGCCTGTGTGTGTCATGAACATGCTAACCTACCACTTTCGGTTGCACACTTACACATGTTTGCACGTCAGAACATGTACATACAATCAACAGCACACTGAACCAGATGTTACACAGTAGATCATGTTGTCACTGTGCCAAGAAAATCCCAAAAGAGATTTCATTAGGCTCAAAGCTTCACTAATCAATATTATACTAACAATGAATCAAATAACTGTGTGATGTAGAAAGGGTTGCATACAGTGATGAATCCAACGCAGCAGGCAGCTGTTTTCATCAAACATGCTCTGATACACCCACAGTACACTACCTGCTCGGCACCGAACAGCAGGCAGACACAGTAAGAGAGAGCTGCTGAAGAAAAGTGGAGCATTTAGCAGCTAATGATATTTTTCTCAGGAGTCAGTGGGTGGAGATCTAACCAGAGGTAAAAAGAGAGTGAATATTGGACTTACATTCATCAGGTGGACACAGACTCGACTCTAAATTATTGTTGCTTCATGTCTGCTGGGTGTGTAAACAGGTAGTTCTTTGCTAGCACATTAGTCATAACGACTTTATAAAGTAATAATGTGTGTTCTGCCCCCACCAAAAATAATGACAATGGAGGACAAGAGCATGTTCACAATTTTTCAAGTCTGTCAAACGATAGTCCTGTGTTCATACTGACCATTAGACAGTCCCTTCATTATGCACTTACAATGTAAATGATGGGGACTAAATCTACAGTCCTCCTTCTGTGCAAAATGTATTTGGAAGTTTATCTGAAGCTAATATGAAGCTTCAGTCGTCCACATGAGTCAAATCAAGTAGCTCAACAGGGAAACACTGTCTGAGGAAACACAAAGAGGGAATTTGATGCTAAAAAGATTGTAAATGTGTCAGATATCCACTTGACATGACTAACTCACACTGCTGAAACTGAATAGAAGCTTCACATCAACTTTTAAATGCTTTTTTGCACTAAATGAACACTGTAGATTTTGGTCTGCATCACTTACATTGAAAGTAGGGATGTCAATGCTTAACCATTAATTGGTTAACTGCTGAGGATATTTTTGACTGTCAGTCTATTGGTTAATTTACATACACACTACACTAATGGCTAGACAGCTACGTGTTAACAACATCAGATAATCTTTTTGAATGTAAAACAGAGCATTACGGGTTGTTTGTAGCCTTAATGTTGCTAGGCTAGCGAGTGTCTTAAAGTCTGTTTATAGTGTGTGTGTTAGAGTCAGTCAGCACTAAAAGTGTTTTGTTAGTCCAGTTTAACCTGCAGCAGTTTATGAAGGCTTGTGTAACATGTTTTCCTGCCACAGAGGAAATAAATTCATGACTAGTGAAAATGAGTCCAAAGTGTCTTCCAATGTCTCTACTGCGGAAATGGAATATGTCAAGCTGCCAAATACCACTGTCACAGCTCAAAAAGACAAACAGGCAGTCTTATAAATGCTCACTGCTGGAGAAAATAATTTTTGACCACTGAGCCTGGCATGAGAGTGTGTGAGTAACATTATGTAACTATACTATGATGTAAGTTATATTCGTCAACATTATTTTTCCAGTTGTTGGAAAAGGTTGGGTTGTCTTAAAATCAGGGTTGTCTTATATTCAGGCCAATACGGCACTAGCATTATACTTCAGCACAATGCTTAAGAACAAGCACCCAACTGTCATGTCCAAGGATGGCTCTTAGTCACAGCCAAAGATCACATCGCTGCTAGCCGGGGGGAGAAAGTGTGATGCCATCACCCAGTTGGTGCCGAATGATTGAGACTGATATGCTACCAATCAGTGTGGTAGGGGGTGAGGGATTGACAGAGCTAGTTTGGTACCTTGAGCCCAAGTATGTTATGCCATCGAGAACTGCTGTGACTATACACACTGAAAATATTTTGAGGAGAAGAAGGATGAGCTAAAAGCACATACAAAAGCTACGACACAGCTTTTCTTAAAAATGAAGCGTTTAGTTACCAGTTAATGGCTGTTGGTCTATCAAAAGTAAAATTAATCAAAACTGACATCCTTCACTGAAAACACATTTGAAAGGGATGATTTAATATCCAGTATGAACAGGATGAATGATTACAACAAAGAAAACCTCTTTCAGTGTTCATGTGGACACCTGACTGTTGTTTTAAGACCTTTTGTGAACCTATCCTTTTAATAGTTGTGAAATTACAGTTAAAGCATCTTTAGCTTCTGTAATGTGAATCATTACTGAGTGAAATGGTGTTACTTGTATTATTGTGAGCAGAATCTAATCAGTCGTTCAAGGATTTGATTTGATTGCTCAAAAGTCAACAAGTCTTTTTTGTGACTTTCTCTCTAGATTTGGTGACTTATAAGACACCTTTAGCAACTTTTCTCCAAAAAAGCCAAGCAACTTATTCAGCAACTTTTTGGGCAGACTTTAACTCCTCTCCTTTAGGAGAGTCGCTAGTATTTCTCAGTGAATGTGCAATGATGTGGCTGTCTGGACTGACTGTGTTCAGTGGGTGGGACAGAGCAGCAGCATCTTCAGTGGACCAATCATCAACCAATCACTAATCTCCATTGTTTGTCCAGGAAACCCCTTCTCCTTTGTTTTTATGCTTTTATTTCTTAAACAGAGTTTAAAATAGTGAGTTTATTCCAGTGTGTGGATCCTCTCTATTCATGGCACTTCTGTTCCCCAGTCTATTCAACAGCCTGCATGAAAATGATGCAGACTGACATAGCTAATGACATTTGTACCTTGTTTGAATTTATTTACTTTCATTTTTAAAAACCTTGTACGTGGTTATGTTATGACATCACATATGTGCAAAACATAGCTTGTGACGTCATCTAGCGACTTTTCAAGCAGGCTTTAGATACTTTGCACTGAAAACAGTTGCCAACAGTGATCTGCACGGTTCTCTCCATTCTTCAGCAAAAGTTGTTCCCAACAGCTTTGTCAATGGGTCTTAAGAGGAAAAAACTCTTAACTCAGAACTTTTTTTTTTGGTGCCATTTAGGAGAACTCCTGGTGGTAAAATAAAATAGTCTGTGAACACGGCCCTTGGATGTCAGCATGAGTTGTGGCTGGCTGAGTCCTGTAATGAGGTGACAGCAGGTTCCAGCAGCACACATTTTAACACCTCATATGAACACACACACACACAGACAGAGGTGAGACCATTACCCCTGACCCTTTAGCTTGCATCTGTGTGTGTGTGTGTGTGTGTTTGCTCATAGTGGGAAGGACCATGGCAACTGTGTTTTATTAACAAACCATACTCCTCAGCTCCTGCTTCATGCTGATACAGTTCAACACATTCACATTCATTCTTACACAAATATGATTCCATTGGGCATCAAACATCAGTGTCACATATTCAGACTCACTAAGATCTTACACGGTCACTGACCCTCTCTGGGTTAATGTGTCCTGCCATATTTATGAAAAACATTTTTGTTCAGTGGAATAGCTCCATGACAGGAAGTGAGAGGTCTGACTTGACCTCCATTTACTTAATTGCTGCAGAATGACTCAGCCCTGTTGATCTCATGCTGCTATTTAATACTTTGGCAACTCGTTAAAGAAAATGACTCGAGTACTTTTGTTGTTCTGAGGTAATTCAGCTTTTTGATAGCTTGTAGGATCTGTAGATGCCAGAATGTCAAATCATATCTTAACAATATGAGCCTCACCACCAGCAAGTGGATAAAATGATTTCATATTTATATTAATACTCTTCATTTTTTTCTCTAAATATCAAATAATTTAGACAAACAGTCAAATGAGTCTTTTCAACAGCCAAAAAAAACAGGTATGTTTTCATACCAGACCATAGCAACATCTTAGAAAAACCAATACAGGCTCATGAAACTTCATTAAATAATGTCATTGTAATGTACTTGTAATGCATCACAGTGAAATTTAGATTTTGAAAATGTTACGTGACTGTAGCAGGGTAATGCAGCTCAGACTTTTCAAATCAATCTGCAATTTAGAAGTATTAGCAACCAATGATAGTGTAAATTGGACTGTAATCACTACTTGAGCAAGGCGAGAGAAATCATACACATTTATGTGCTCCAGGCGGGATTGAAATCACTGATCAGCACATGCAATATTAAAATTACAACCTCCCTTGGAGAAATAAATCCCATCTGATTGAGGCTTTAGTCTGTCTGAGTCCGAGGTGATGGAGGGGAGTCGCTGCCAGGAAACCTTTTCACATCTTACACACGCACACACATACACACACAGCAACAACCTGAACCAGAGGAACAACAGATATAGATGACGGGAAGACCTATATATAGATCTGGTAGCAGTTGATCTTTGTGTGTGTGTGTGTGTGTGTGTGTGTGTGTGTGTGTGTATGTGTGCTGGTTCTTCTCCGTTGGGACTCTCAGACCAGCATGAGTAAGCAACCAGTCGGATTTACAGTCGGATTTACAGCATATTGATTAAATTAGCATTCGTTCCACAGCCTGAATATTAACACACACACACACACACACACACACACATATACATGCACACAGGCCTATTAGGAATTCACACACACACACACAAGAGCAGGCTCACACAATAACCAAAAAAAGATTAATTTCCCCTCAGAGAAAGAAAATTGACTCTACAGAAAAAAAATGTCTGTCATGACAACCGAGGTGCATCTGGTTCATAGGTCGGTGAAAAATGGCAGCAGGTGATGATCACCTGTACACTCCCTGAGGAAGGAAAGGGTGTTTTTTTTGTTTCTTTTTTTCTCTGAAAAATAAGGCGCTTCCTGGCCCCTCCC
This sequence comes from Euthynnus affinis, assembly GCA_029490765.1. Classification (NCBI taxonomy): domain Eukaryota; kingdom Metazoa; phylum Chordata; class Actinopteri; order Scombriformes; family Scombridae; genus Euthynnus; species Euthynnus affinis. The sequence goes on along the minus strand of CM055850.1, from coordinate 2,206,652 downwards.
TGTAAAATACAGCTGTATGTGTGAGTATTGCATATAATCAAATAAGCCTGGTTCTCTGAAGATGTACAGGTTTTGTTTTGACAGACCAGAGAACTAATGAGCTCACACAGGAATGTCAGGGGATGGTTGAGGACAAACGAGGGAGGACGGCTGAATATGAGCATACACTGTACACAACTCTCTCCTTTACATTATATACAGTGTAACAATCCATAACCAGTTAAACTACTTAACCACACATATAAACTGCTGAACTCTATTAAAAATATCTTGGTTAGGTACCGTTGAAACAATCTTATTAACATTCATGAAATACCTTCATTTACCCACCTAGCAGGGAACTAATGATGTGCTTTAATGAGGCTTTTGGAATCATTTGCAAAACCTCCTTGTTTCCTCTTTAGAGATCAAGATCAAGACGTACTTCATTTGTCCTGATGAGGAAATTTGTTATGGACTCCGTGCTACAGTTCCAGAATAAATGAACAGATAAATAACAACAACACAACGCACATGACAAAAAAAACAGAAGCACACATCATAAAAGAGAACCATTCATTGTAGTCATTTATAGTACATTTCTTTGGTGTCTTTGCTGCTCTCATTTTTTGACAATTTTCATTCATAAATTTCCTGCCTCTGACAATTTTACTAAATTTGTTCAAATTCTAAAAACCTACCATATGTCTGTATCCAATGAATAACCATGTCATACTCTCTTCCCAATATTGTAGACATCAATCATTTTCTGATCTTTAAAGCTGCATTCATTGAATTATTTTATTTTAATTTTGGCCACTTGGGGGCAGAAGGACCAACAACATTACCACTCATTCAGCAATCATGTTTGTGTCTACCTGATGAATGTAAGTCTAAAGCCCCATTCAAATGGGATTACTTTCTTTAGGGGAGGGTAGGATGATTTTAATGTTACCTATGCTGGTCAGCAATCTTAATTGAGTCTGGAGCATGTGTGTGGGTAATTTCCCCCCCCTCACCCCCACCCAGTAGTAATTACATCTGAAATTACCTACTGTTTTTCAGCTGGTCCTCATGTAATTAAAATCCCATCCAGAGCAACTTCCTTATATCCTCAGCTGGATCTTATAGATGGAAACATGCTAACTACAACATGTAGGTCTGTTTGGGAATCAATATGATGACAAAACATACAACCATTAGGAGAGCAGGACGCCATAAAAGCTCATCAAATGAACCACCTGCACCCCCACCACCATAATGTTAATCCCTTCTGAATCGGGTTTAAAGTCTCTTTTAGCTCTGATTTGGTCTCCACCAACTCCTGAGAAGATTCTGCAGCTCTTCCATCTTGATGGGCCTGTGAAGATGTTACATGCAGATGTTAATGCAGAGCAATTTCTAAAGTGTCTGTATCTATTGTAAATGGTTATTTATTAGTTATTTTTACAAGAGTTTGAAATTTGCAGACATTTTGAAGTGACAAAGAGGATAGTCATTGTCATTTGGCAAACTTGTGGCAAGCAAAGATTGACAGGTGAAGTGTGCGATGGACAACAACAAGAACGTTCTCTCCAGGGGCCTCCTTTATAACCGTCACATACACACAAAACAGGGCTTGGAAGATACATATGTCACTTCCTACAAAAAAGTTGAAACTTTCCCACGATCTCTAGAAAGGATCAGCTGGCTGGCAAGTTGGCTGGCTGACTTGACAGGGACTAGAAATCATCTCTGTTGGTTGGTCGCTGTTGTAGGTTGTTACTAAGGGTCAGCCTACTTGCTGGAGTGGTAAACAAGGTTTCATGACATAGGAGTCTACAGATGTAACTGATTGAGCGAAAAGTTTTTTTTTATTTTTAGAGTCAATAGCCCCACAATATGAATACATTTTGTTGAAATCTTTTATTTTGTTGGTAACTGTTATATTATTGCAAAATTACACTCGCCGGTATGCTTTACTGTCATTGTTGGCACTTCAGTGATGCTTACAGATGCTTGTGCCTCGTTCCTGACCGCAACACTGCCGTGCCAATAATGAAGGAGGTAAAGGACACCCTCTTGTGTAACATTGCTCAATTTAATCCCTGCACATATCATTTCATATGTTTAATGGACTTTCATTCAACCTCCCCTGTTACATAATTCAATTATTTATGCACATGTCACATTAAAATTAGCTCTATCACCTTCACGTATTTCATACACTTCATTCCTTTGTCTGTAGCAAAGTTTATATTTACTTTGTACAGTCAATATTTAATTTCAAGTTTTGTGTCCTATTTCTAAACTATTACTATTCCATTCTGTAAATAGAAAATTTCAACTCAATTTTAATATTACTCTGTTTATTTCATTATTATTTTTATTATTGCCTTACTTGTCTATTTTATTCTTCTGTGTTGTGTTTTTTGGGAGCAAATGTCAAAACACATTCTTTATATGCTTGTATTGGTTAATAAAACAGATTCTGATTGAGTGGGCCATGTTATTCTGACATGAAATCCCAAAGCCAAGAACCATAAAGAAACAAAAAAAAAAATCCTATAACCTATGCATGCGTTGGGAATGAGAATGGGCTGGCCTTTTCAGCCCTAACCCTAACCCCAACTCTAACCCAAGCACTTCAAGCCCTTCCTCCAAGCCTGTATTAATGCCCTAGATTGTCAGCAGCATAGAACCTTTCAATGTTAAAAGATATAATCCAGCTCAAATCTTAACCAATTACATCTGTGATTTATTATTGAACTATTAATAAAATATTGAGTGCAAAGAGCTGTCTCGCCATCACAATCACGGTGCAAAAGTGAGGGACTGGCTGTATGGTGCTCGCACTCAAGGTCAGCTGTGGAGCAGCACAGTGCTGCTAAAATGTCAGGATGATGGCAGGTGACAGGATTATGGAAAGTCTGACTTGCCTCTCCCAATATGAGGTGTGAATATACTGATTCCTTTTTTTACCTCAACCAAATCAACAATGCTGAAATGATCATCATCAGGTGTAGAAATCCAAAACATCATCAAATAGCTTTAAAGCATTGCAGAACAGAGCGCAAATAGGTTTTTTTTATTATATCTTCTAATACTGTGCATATATATTCACTGTGTGAGTAGTTTAGTTTTCATATAGTTATGGTATGTAAATTTGTTGTAGTGAACATGACTGTGGTTTCAGGCACATCTTCACCATCTGCACTCATGTATGAACTGTGTCAATTAGAGGAACACCTACATGCTGGATTTTGGAGTAAATATAAATGTAAACAGTGTTTATTGTATTTTAGATATTGAATGTGTGGTTTCATCAGTCATGTATGTGCCTATATACAGTGGATGCTTAACAAATACCACGCGGCGAGCTTGGTGACCTTGTGCCTCCACTAATCCATACCCTGACAGTGTGCAGCAATGCATTTTTTGGCATCTACCTCCATGTCTGAGGATGTCTGCTGTTTAATTTCGGAACTGTTTCATTCGTCACACCAACTGCATTAATAGCTGCTGCAGCCGTCAGCCTCTCATACTTCCTTACTTGATCATATGAACTGTGGTGCCTGAGACGTCCTGAACCATGTCTTGAACGTACATACAAGGTTCCTGCACATGAGAAACGGGAATAGAGCTTATCTCTCTAAACTTGATCAGTTCATTCTTTATGGTTGATTTTATCGCGTATGTATGTAATCTCATCTCTGACCACAGTGTGGGTTGCAATAACAGAGTGGCACGGTCTGTGTTTCCGCTCGTTTGAATCCATGTGCAGAAGAGGAAGCGGAGCAATGCTGTTTATGAGGTATTTTTTATATATTTCTGAGTGTGCCTGAGACATCCAGCATTAGTCTTGAGTCTTAAGTCCACACAGTTCAATGGTAGAGCTCAGGTTTCTTAAACCTTTTCAAGTCATTAACACTACAGATGTTGATATTGCATTTGATTCCCTAGCATTACACCTGCCAGACAGGAAGTAGATCAGATGAGCGGACATACAGATAGACAGACAAAGATTCCCTGCTTTATATAGAAAGATTGTGATATGAGGTTTGTCCACATGCAAACATTTTCAAGTTGATTATGATTTATAAAGGGTAAAATACATGCATGCACATAGTTCTATAAATCTGATTCTTTTTTGGTGCATGCCATTATTTTTGCTTTTGTGTGCATGTATACTTTTGGTATGGATCCAATGAGGCCCCTGTTCCCTTGATTTCCCTCCCTTCTACAAAGGATAACAAAATTCACCATAAATTAAATCCTGCTATGCTCTCGTCATGCTGAACGCAGACTAATGATTAGAACTTCACTGGCTGCACAGGTGGGACTTACACCACCGAGACATTTTATCAGCAGGCAAAGCATAATAACATTTTCAGGGTTATTTTTCTGGTATTGCTCGAATCTGCCAAGGTAACAGTGAAGTTCAATCTGTCTATCCTGAAATCAGTTATCCCTGACCATCTGCTTCTCCTGGCAGGTTAAAAGCAAACAATCAAACTGAACATGATTGTTTGTGAAACCTGAGAAACCAACGCGCTGCTGAGGGCCACTGAGTTCAGAGAACAGCACAGCGTCAACCAGAGAGGGGTGGAAATAAACAGATGTCTCACCTTTTTAGATTCAAATGCTTCCACGCTTTTGTTTAGCCTGTGCGTTTAAATCACATCGCTTGTTGCACTCAGGTTTTAGTTTCTCCAATATAGTCTGTTTGCTGTTTGACAAACCAGGGAGGTCCAACAGGTCCCAGACAGCAGCAAGGACAGTAAGGTGAGAAACAAATTATAACCATGTGTTCAGACAGAATGCAAAGCAAATTGGAATGGCACAATGGAATACAAAGTCAATAGTAAAGGGACAGACACAGAGTCGACTTCATTGACGTACAAGAGAAATAATAAGAGAAATAAGAGAGGAGGTGAAAGAGGAGAATAAAGTTATTGTTAAAGTCAGAGATTGGTCAGAGTCTGAGTTGTCTCACAAAAACATGCACTTACACAACAAATTCACTGGAGTCAAATTTCTAGTGTGTAGCTATTTTAGAACGAGGTGTTGAGGTTCCAGTGCTGCTTCTGAGGAATGAACTCTGCGCCAGTGAGAGAACCTGGGATGTCATCCACTCAGCTTCAAGCAGGCTGCAGACACAGCAACTGAATGCCCTCCTTCTTGTTTCTGGTGACTTTAATCATGCCTCTCCATCCTCCAGTCCACCCACATTCACTCAATATGTTATATGCCACACCAGAGACAATGAAATACTAAATGTATTTTATGCCAACACTGAGGAAGCATATAACTCATCATATATCTCTCTCCTCTGAGAAGATCTGATCACAACCTGCCTGCCACTTCCTGCCTGTCTACAAATCACTCATACACATGCAGTCAGCTGTCACTCACGCATCGGAAAGATGGCCCAACGAGCCCGATGAGGCTTCAAATGACTTTTTTAATTCAACTAAGTGGGAGGTGCTTTGTGATGCTCATGGGGAGGACATTGATGGTCTCACACACTGTATAACGGACTATATCAACATCTATGTGGAGAATTCCATACCCAAAAGGACTGCACAGTGTTTTTTCCAAAACAAACCTTGGATTAGTCCTGACATAAAGGCTCTCCTCAAGGAAAAAGGAGAGCCTTCACGTCAGGAAATAAGGAGGAGCTGAAGAATGTACAGAGAGAGCTGAGACGGAGGATCAGGGAGGGGGAAAAAACAGCTACAGGAGGATAATGGAGGATCAGTTGCAGTGGAACAATGTTAGCTGAGTCTGGAGGGGCCTTAAAACCATCTCTGGTTACAAGGAACCCAACTCCCAGTCTGTGGGAGACTGTCCCTCACAACAAACCAGGTGAGGAAAGAACTCAGGAGGATCAAGGCAAGAAAAGGCTGCGGATCCAGATGGCATCAGCTCAAGGCCTCTCAAGTCTTGTGCAGACAAGCTGTGCAGCATAGTTGAACACATTTTCAACCTGAGCCTGAGGCTGGGGAGAATGCCACAGTTGTGGAAAACATCCTGTGTGGTACCAGTGCCAAAGACATCGCACCCCAAGGACCTCAGCTACAGGCCAGCTGCATTGACATTGCAACTGATGAAGACCCTGGAGATGCTGGTCCTTATGCATCTTTGCCCCCCGGTAAGCCCACTGTCAATGAACTCAATACAGTTTGCCTCTCAACCTGGCACTGGGGGTGGATGACTCTGTCCTCTACCTCCTACATAGATCTCCCTCTCACCTGGAAAAGACTGGGAGAACTGTGTACATTCATGTTTTTTGATTTCTCCAGTGCCTTCAATAACATACAGCCCACGCTTCTGAGGGAGAAGTCGGAATTGCACAGGGGTGGACCACCACCTCACAGCATGGTTGTCTGCAGCACAGGTGCCCCGCAGGGAACAATTCTGACTCCCTTCCTCTTCACCCTCTACACTGCAGTCTTCACACACAACTCAGCTATGTGCCGTCTGCAAAAGTTCTCTGATGACTCTGCAATCGTCAGCTTCATCACAGAAGGGGACGACAGGGAATATAGAGAACTGACCCAGGGCTTTGTGGATTGGTGCCAGAGGAAACACCTTCACATCAATGCAGGGAAAACCAAAGAGCTGATGGTGGACTTCTGCAGGTGCAAACACTCTCCTCCTGTACCAGTGAACATCCAGGGAATGTACATGGAGAGGGTGAAATTTTCAACTACCTGGGTGTTCACCTGAATAAGTAACAGGACTGGACAGACAACACAAATGCACTGTGTAAGAAAGGACCGAGCGAACTCTGTCTGAGGAGACACAAGTCTTTTGGACTACAGGGGGCAATCCTGACTCTGTGGTGGCATCAGCCATTTTCTATCGACTGCTGACAGGGAGAGACTTAACAGACTGCTAAAGAAGGCCAGCTCTGTCCTGGGATACCCCCTCGATTCAGCAGAGGTGGTGGGAGAAAGGAGAATGATGGCTAAGCTATCATCCCTGATGCAGAACATCACCCCATGCAGGACACTCTGACAGCACTGGGCAGCTCTTTCAGTGACAGACTGCTTCACCTGCAGTGTGTGAAGGAGAAATACCACAGGTCCTTCATTTCTGCTGCTGTCAGACTTTACAAACAACACTGCTCCTGGTACACCACACACACCAAAACTGACAACTCACTTGTGCAATATCAATATACACTAAATTGTGAAATATCAATATTTCCTATGTGAAATAATGTAAATTCAACCCCTCAGTCTGTCTACATATTATATTTTGCTTTTTTACTGTTTACTTGTTTATTATATCTCATTTTTTTATTGATGCTGCTTGTTAGTGTGCTATCCCCTTTGATGTTGCAATACTCTTTTTTTCCCCCCAGTTTTCTCGCTGTGGGACAAATAAAGGATTATCTCATGTTAACTTAACTTAACTTAACTTAACTTAACTTAACTTAACTTAACTTAACTTAACTTAACATGTGTTTATTTTGGCCTACTGTTTCAAATTTTGGAGAGTGAAAGAGTGAGATATAGGGGATAACCGACATGATGATTCGGCAACCCTCAACTTCTAGCTATATTACGCATTGTTGACCAGCTGCAGCTTGGCAGTAGTGAGTCTGAAGTGGTTATAGTTTTTGGTGCATGCCAAAAAAAAGGTAAAAGTTTCGAAGCAGAATTGAAAATGTCTTTACTGCTCTGGTTTCATAGTGAAAGATCTATCTTTATGAATTAAAAATAATACAAGTTAAAATGTATGACATCATTTAAAGATAGGTTTGAGCATTGCTGTGGCTCTGCCGTGAAGCTCATGTGTTTTGTTACCTAAATCATCTCATATCATTTAATGTATTGTAACAGTGATATTGTGTTTAAAGTTAACATTAGCTCACACTTCTTATGGTGTTGTAGATATGTGGCCCAACAGATGTAATGTAAATTTATAGTCTTCTACTGTACCCCTCCGTAAACACTGTAATCAACTTGATATATCTCAAGAATGAATACTGTACTGTCGTGTCATCATAGTTGATAGATATTCGCATCTTTGCGTCTCTTGACTTGTAGCAATTGACAAGATCAGGACGATCCCCATTCAGAAAATCATCTATCAGGTAAGTTAATTAAGTGGGCAAAAGTTTTAATCTATTAAGTTGCTATAATATAAATATAACCATGTAACCAGTGCACCTGTTATATTTGACAACTATTCAGTAGAGCTTTAGAATTAAGGCCATAACAGCCAAGATGGCATAAAGAGGCCATTCTGTGTTTTTCAGTGTGTTTGTTTGGTAGGATACAAAGATATCACAATCATCACAAGAGGTGTGAAGAACAGTATATAAAGTTCCAGACCTCTTAGGCAGAAAGAGAGCATCTCCATACCTACCAGCTTCATTTCCAACAAGTATATTTTGGTCCATCAGAGAGCATTTGAGCGCAGTGAAAGTCTTTTAAGCGATTAAAGAAATATCATATTGTCCCATCTCATGTTGTAGATGGCTGAAGGTAAACTTCCCAATTGGTACATGACTAACCAGTCACTCCAACTGAGTTTAAATCATTATATTGTATAATTTAAACACTTTGTCACACCATTTAGTGCTTGAATGTTTTGTTGCCATTCAACATATAGTAAGATAATAAAAAAACAAATGTCAATATGATACCCTGACATCATTTGTAGTGACGCCCATGCGACTCTGGAAAGGATCCTTGTGATCCAAAGAATAAGCCATTACATTTTGATAGACACAGAGCCAAATCCAGACCATAATGCTCTGCCTTGTTAGAGGTATACATTGTAAGAAGTGCCAGTCTGATTCATTGTTGTCATCTGTGCAGCTGATAAAACAGATCCTGCTGACAAAACCTGGAGGGAGAACAGTGCTCGAAGAATATGAAGAGACGGGGATGCTGTGTGACAGTAAAAGAATGGTTAACATTCTTACAGCACACATGGCTGAGAGGTGTAAATTGATGATGGCTGGATATAGGTCTGATTGTAAGGATGAGCAGAACTGTGTGAAATAGGACCGCTTTCCCTAGTTAGGTGTTTCAGCCATGTAATAGTACTTTTCATTTTAAATCAATTCCCATAATGAATAATTACTAAAATTGCAGAAGGTAGTCAGACGTGTGTTGTTTTGGGGCTCAGTTACCGGTAGTTTGTTACTAGTCACCTTGTTGGATTATGAAAGGACATCAGTAGTTGAGACTAGAGGAAAAAACAGCAATGACAGTGTTGGTCTCAACCCTGCAATAGACTCATGTTACTGCAGTAATGTGATAATTGTCTCATCCCTATGAAGTGCCATCAGATACTTGGGTAAGTGAGCACACCACATTTTTTCTTTGCAGGAGAATCCTGTAGCAAATTACTGTAGCTATAAATGCATTAAGAACTGTCACATTGTTCCATTGCATTAAAAGATCCTCTCTCCAGGAAAGGATGTGTATTTACCTTAATCGCATATTATTTTTAAAATGATTTTTTGCATTTAGAAATGATTAGTGATGCACTTGACACGGAACAGGATCCTTTTGACTATTAATGCTCAAATGCTTTCATTTGCCAGTTTATTAGGTTCACCTAGATAAAACTAAGGCAGTCTAATACAGTCCTGAAAAAAATACTCCCTTTATGAATGTTCTAATGTTGATTTAAAAACAAACTATTTTAGATGTTAGGTGCTCTCAAATTTATTAAAAGTTATTTTTGTACAGTACTGTGCTGTTGTTAAATTAGGCATGAATGCATACTCTCCATGGCTGTTGATATCAGTGTTTATAGAAGGATGTCTGTTTCAGAATCACCCTAAAGTCTGATTCTTCTGATACTAAATTCTGACTATTCTGATTCCTGACTTTTATTTATTCTATGAACAAATTGTTACCGCTATTTGTTGATTATGAAGTTGAATTTGGATTATGCCTGTGTCCTTGCTAAGGAATACTTTTATGACGGCCAAAGTGGCGCTGGGTTTCTGGCTTGGCGGCTCAAGACAATTCAGAGAAAGACGAAACTTGTGTTCCAGGAACCCGAAAACACAAACCGCAGCAGGAGGTCATCCAAGACAGGAAAGGGAGTTGCCGATGATTGGTGGTGAGCTAGATGAAGAGCCTTGTAAAGAAGTCATATCCGTGATGAACCACACCAGTGACAGAGAAATCATCCTGCAGAAGATGAAGGAGACCTTTGAGTATAGACAGTGCCTCATCAACAACCCCAATGAATCACACACTGTACTCTCTGTGTTTCCAAGGCTGCTGGATACTAAAGGGCTGGTAAGTGTTAGCGTCTGTTTCTGCTACCACGATTCATAGCTAAAAGCTTATCATTTGATTGTCAGATAATGTACAGTATATTGAACAAAAAAACATTATTTTCTCCGCATTGCTGCAGATACTTCAAGATTTTAGCCTTCCCTTTTGGACCAGAAATAGCCACCAAACTGCTGGAGAAGTGGCACACTGCTCAGAGAGGCAAAGAGCCTTACTTCCACACCAGTGCTCCAGAGTTTGCTGAAGTCTGCTAGAAATCATTAGAATGATGAATCCTCTGAGGATCATCCAGGTATTCAGTTAAAGGCCAAATTAAATCATTTTGAATTCATCAGGTCATCCACAGTTCTTATAATGGAACTTAACGCAGCTCAGAAAGCCTGAAGACGTTGTAGTAGGTTAAGTTGTAAAAGTTTTAAAAGGAAACATAGTTGTGATGCAAGCCAATCAGAAACAATTATTTTCTGTGGGCGTGATATAAACTTGTCAGTGTTTGTGAACCTTATGTGGAGTTTTATTTACATTTGTCAGCAGGGAACATTAATCAGAGCTTTTGACCAGTTATCATGTTCATCATATTTAGGGTTATGTGAATGTGTGTTTGTATTCTTTATGTTAATATATCATTAACATATGCCATTCATATTCATATAGGCCTATTATCCATATTTACGTATTCAACATCCTTGCCTTTGTACTTGAAGTGCATGTCATATCTTAATGTGCACGCTGTAATGAAACTGTATCCCCTCCTCTGCCTCCCTCCTCCTTTTACAGCTTTCCTCACTGCTGCAAGATGTAACATAATGCAGTTATCACCATGGAGATCACTCGGAGATGGACTCTCTGGACAATGTCAAGAGTCCCTAAGTCTCTCTCTCTCTCTCTCTCTTTCTCTCTCTCTCTCTCTCTCTCTCTCTCTCTCTGTGAAGATTTGATTCCAGGCTTGAGAGATGCTGAGAGCCAAAGCAGATGGATGAATCCTAAATGCCCACACTAGAATACAGACTTTGGAAAGTCAAATTCAAGGACAGGATTTTCACCATTATGAAATTATGAAGCATCGGCTCAGCAGTTTTGTTTGTTTGTTCTTTAAGAAACCTGTAACACTGTAGGCCAAAGCATGTTATTCTATTACTTTAAAGGATGCAGAAAGTCACTGACCTGAACAAGAAACACAACAGGACAGATTTTTTTTTGACTAACATTACTTTTGGACCATCAGCAAACTGTCCTTACATTGTTTCTGCCTATAGAGTTCAGAGTGGCAAAAGCTTCAGCAAGTTTTGTTTTATAGTTCTTCTCTGATTCAGAAAGACTAGACAAATAAAGGACAGTAAAAGATAAACAACTACAGTTGGCTGCTTTTTAAAGTTTATTGGGAATCCACATTAAAAAGGAAACTTTAGTGCTCCGTTAAACTCCAGCCTTTGTTATACAGTGGCTGGTCAGACTGTCTTCACCAGGCTGACTGACAGCAGAAATATACTGAACAAAAATAGGCTCCATTTTTTTATTTTTTTTATTTTACTGATTCATTGATTTTATTTCCTCACCTGCTAAACCGTGAAACCAGCAAGCTAAAAAAAAAACCAAACAAACAAACACTGGGAGCCTTGTCCAATTATTACAGATACCTTTAATAATTTCACAACGTATTAACAATTGTCTGTGGAGATAATGGAGTCAGTGAGGACTGATGCATTTGAGAAAATGGAAGCGTATCTGTTGCGTGAACCACGGGGGTTCAATACTGGTGCTTTCAAGATTTCCATTCAAGTCCCGTGGGGACTCGGCAGCTAATGACAGGAGCCCTCACTGGACATCATGTGACATCATGCACACTGTTTTCTCACCCTGCTGTCATCGGTGCGCACCAAAATAAAAAGCAAAGACACAGAGGATTTTCTTTCATAATTGGTGAGTGATAACACTCTCTGAGGAGTCCTGGCATATAGGATTTTGTGAATACCGCTAATCCTTCCGTTGTGTTCTTTACCTGAGCCATTGGCTTTGGCTTGATTGTTACAGCTCCCTTTTATAGTCTACTGTAATAAAGTATGATTAAATTAAAGTCTATTAATGGTACTCCATGAGATAATAGAGCCAAGAAGGGCGGGTTTGAAACAGCTGTAAGCATGCTCTCGTAGCTCGAGGAGAACAGAGATGGAGACAGAGATTGAAAGAGAGAGGAGAATGAGAAGGAAATAAGGTCCAGTGCGTCCTAGAATAGAAAAAGAAAATCCATTTATTCTGAGAGGCCTGCGGGGCTGGAGGTAGCAGGAGTCCACTGTTACTCTACTGCACACACACACACACGCATGCACACACACACACACAAACATAGACCTCTCATCCTAGTGGAGAAAATTAATTCTTTTCCTCCCCCCCATCCCCTCCCCTCCCCCTCCTCTTTAGATTTTTGCCTCTGTCAGCACAACCACCATAACTCCAACCTGGGCAAATATCCCATATCCCATCTCACACACACACACACACACACACACATGGTCACCTGCCTGAGGGGTTGTGATGCTCTTTCACTCTTTGCAGGGGTCTCTGTTTCCTGTCTGCCCGGCCACAAAGGATAGGAGGCCATCAATAATCCTGAGGAGAGGAGATGAGACTAAGAGGAGAAAAAGAAGAGGAGAAGAACTGAGAAGAGGAAAGAAGAGAGGACGCGAGGGAAGGAGAGGAGCAAAAGTATGAGAAGAGAGATGAAACAAAGTGATGAGTAGAGAGGAGAGGAGAGAGGGAACGGTGAGAGGAGAGGAAACCAGGAGAGGAGAGAAGGCAAGGAGAGGAGAGGATAAGGAAAGAGGAAATGAGGGAAGGAGAAAAAGAGAGGAGAGAGGTGTAGTGAAGCAGATGTAACTTTGCCTGATCCAGATGCTGCTTATTGGCAGGTGAACAGCAAACATGGACCACAACATGTACACAGACACACACACACACACACACACACACAAAGGAATAAATAAGGAGAACAGATTTTTTTTGTCCTCCTCTTCATTACACTCCTTGCTGAGTTGATTCTCCTTCCCCCCCTTCTCTCCATTTTACCTCAAATCCTCTTCTACTCTGCTCCCCTCTGTTCCATCTGCTTCTCTTGCCCAAACTAAATCTTTCTTCCACTTGCCTCTTCTCCCTCCGTCTCCTATCCACCTATCCTTCTGTTCCTGTCAACCTATTTCCTTCTCTAATCCGCCAACCTTCAAACCACCTCTGCACCTCCCTCTAAAGGCAAGGCAAGGCCATTTTATTTATATAGCACCATTCAGACACAAGGCAATTCAAAGTGCTTTACAAGGGCATAAAAATACAATGAAAATAAGACATTAAGATTGCATTGAAAAGACAAGAAGACAAAAAAGATCATATTTAATGGCATTTAAAAGATAATAAAAACAAAAACAAGTGAATAAAGAGTTAAAAATGAAAAAAGAAGAGTCCTACTGTTCATATTCTGACCCCTCATAGTATGGAGCGGGTCATTTTTGACCCAGCTCAACTATCCCTTTATAATTAGTCCTTATAGCACATTTTGAACCCCAAATGTATTTTTCATCCATATATGTCTTATCAGTCATTAATGTGTGAATAATCATTTCTCGTGAAAATACATTCACAATCACACTATACTATGATCTTGTAATCTAAAACAGGAGAACAAAACAGCCATACATATTTCTATGAATGTCATTGAAAGTGAAGGGTGCAACCACATTATTAACATAAACCACATGCTTTTCTGTCAGTTTTACACAGTCGACTCTGCATCGAATGTATGAGTCATAAAATTAAACAATAAGCCGGTTTGTAAATTTCAAACTAACAAAACTACATGTCACAAGGACTTTTCCTCCATGTTGTCCTCCTCTTCTAATACTTTCTCTTCCACTCACTGTCTATTCTTCATCTTGGGCTAACAGATCCACCAAATTACTCCTTCCACTCCATCAAATCACTGGAATAGGTGCCCAGGTACTTTTCAAATGTCCTATGAAAGCTGCCCTCCACTACCGGGAAGACTATGCTGGACAACCATCCTGTTAGCATGCAGATTGATGGGTTTGATTGGTAACTTTGTAAAGGCTTGTTTGCAGGTACAGATACCCTGGCATCCCTGACAAATGTAGCAATATGATGGGAAAATGGCCAGTTCTCATGTCAGTGTCAAGGTTCCCATTGAACTCTGTCCCCACTGTCCTAATGTGAGAAATACACAGACATAGTTTCACTGTTTTAAGATTCCTCATAACCACACTTGACCTTGATTTGACCCTATCTGGTGACTTTAAAATCCCTTTGAATAAGTACGGGTCAAATTTGACCTGGAACACCCTCTATGTACAAATATCTATTCTGGCTACTGGCTGAAATTTGAAATATTTCCATTTTTGTATATACTGGGCCAATTTCAGACATAAAGACGATCATTCAGGGTGTTTTTACTGCTTATTCAAATGTCAAAATGGGTCAAATTTGACCCGAACAGTATGTAAGGGTTATTTTATTGGAAAGCTGCAGTACATAATGATGTTTTAATTCCTGATTTAAATGAGCTGACAGTTTTAGCAGACCTCAGGTATTCAAGCTCGTTCCACAGTCAGGGAGCATAGAAATCGAAAGCTGCTTCACCTGGCTTAGTTTCGATCCTGGGAACACTGAGTAAACCTGTCCCTGATGACCTGAGGGATCCGGATGCTTCGTAACATACAAGCAAATCAGAAATGTATTTGAGTCTGTGACCATTTAGTGCTTTATAGACCAGTAATAGGATTTTAAAATCTATCCTTTGACACACAGGAAGCCAATGCAGTGATTTAAGGACCGGTGTAATGTGCTCCATTTTCTTGGTGTCAGTGAAGACTCTGGCAGCAGCATTCTGGATGAGCTGCAGCTGTCTGATTGATTTTTTTCTGGGACCTGTGAAGACACCGTTACAGTAGTCTAGCCTGCTGAAAATAAACACATGAACTAATTTTTATGTATCTTGTTTAGATAAAAAAAGTCCAGAAATACCCTCGGTTCTCCTCCACCCATTGAAATATCATGTGATATTACCCCATACCTAAAACTCACACCAGAAATGTCACATCAGTGTAAAGTGTTATCTTATCCACGTTTCTGTTCACCTTATTGTACATTTTCAATTTAAGCAAAAAAAAAACAAAAAAAAAAAACACGAGTAGAACTACCTGAATTTTGAGAAAAAAGGAATAAATACCACAAAAAGAGATGTTATGAAGAGTTATGGAGTTAAATCTGATAAAGGCAGTAGAATGCACCACACACACTGGTGCTCCATTAATTATATAATCTTTTCATGTTCGTCAATTCAACATGTGGTCTATGTTAAGTGGCACATTTTAAGGTTGCACGTCAATCTCTGTTGCATTTGAAAGCAGCAGGCGGCACGTCACTGCTGTCCATCAGTATCGCTCTCAAAACAGACTGCAGTAAGACGAACCCTTCATGACAATAGCTCAATACTTTCAAATATGTTTATTGGCCTACATGATTCAAAGTAAATTCAGGCCGGTCTCTTAGTGCTGAAAATACTGAACTTCTACTTTTCCATCTAGCACATAGCAATATAGTGTGACTGCTGCTGAAGAAAGATGGTTTCATTTCCTTTTGGTCCTTCTGGCTTTTTGCTTCTGATGGGATCATTTTAAGGGGCACTTTGGAAATAATTACCTATCTGAAAGGAAAACCTTTAAGAGGGTAAATGAAGTCCTTCCCACCTATGAAGATCTAACAGGCCCCATAAACATATCCATCAACACGTTGATGGCTGCTAGCTGCCACTCAATTCTACACACTGCACCTCAGAAGGCTTTAAGACGTGGTGTTTTAGTGTAATTCTGAAAATTCCAAAGTCAGATTGGATCTCAGTGATGTGTGGAGCACTCTGGGCTGGCTCTGTTCAAAGATAACAAAATCCACCTCCCAGCACCTCTAAAGCTCACTAATTAACACTTAACATCTTTTTTATTAAATCTGCACAAAAACAGAAGTATAAAAATGACACATTGTGGTTTTACAGGGGGGTTATGATCCATGCCAGACTAACTGTTTCCCCATTTCCAGTCTTTATGCTAAGCTAAGCTAACTGGCTGCCTGGTATAGCTTCAAATTCATCCTACAGACATAGCTGTATTGCCTGTCTGTTCAAACTCTTAGCAATAAAGTCCATAAACACATTTCCTCAAATCTCAAACTATTTCTTTTACCTGTTGGGGCTTGTGAGAGGCTGCAGCCTATCCCAGCATGCACTGAGTGACAGGGGCTACGTACACTCCAGACAGCTTTCCCATCTATCACAGTAGACAGGTAAACAAATTTAGACTCTCCAACTCACCTGACCTGCGTGTCTTTATCCTGTGTTAGCCACACTAGTCTGATTAATCGGTGATTGCTTGTTAATTAAAATGAACTGTCTAATTAGCTAGAATTGCACGTGCAGTCTCAGAAGGGCTATAAAAGTCGACACAAGAGAACAAAGCATCAGCTCAGCTTCATCAGCGCCCCCATGCAGGGGGGTCCATTTAGGTAAGAAAAGGCCCACGTCCAACTCTGGGGCCCCCAGGGCTGACAGTGTTTACTGTTTCAGAGCTAGCACACATTTGAGCAGTGCTCCTGTCTCACTATAATGCTCTATAAATGTCCTGGCAAGTCTGGAATGGGTATAGCCTCTCAACAGTGACTAACACTAGTGGTAATTTTGGCTTTACACCCAAAGGAGGTCGGGAAAGTTTAATAAATCTTGATCTTGAGAGGAATGATAATGACCTCTTAAAAAAGGCTGAAATTGTCTCATCTATCTTGCCGCTAAAGTAGTGATGCAATAATTTTCAATAAGAGAGAGGGGAGATATACTGTATATATCGTAATCATTGTAGACACACACACTCACACTCTACTTCTGAATGCCTCCAGATAGAAAAAAAAGAGATAATTAGGGAAATAAAGCGAACGATGTATGAGCAATTTGTCTTATTACATTAGTGGTGTGAGGTAATATGAGATAGTGTTAGTAAAATGATCAACCATAAAAAATGTAGTCTGGATTAGAGAGAGAGAGAGAGAGAGAGACTACATTGGTGCCACTATATCCTGGACCTACTGACACATTGGAGACGGGGAGGAATTAGGTCAGGGCTTGAATGTAGAAGGTAATAGATGGCTACAGCAAAGATTTATGTGCGACACCCTCTCTCAAGAGAGAAATAGAGAGGGGGAGACAGAGGGAGAGAGAGAAAGAGAGATGGGAAGTTGGTATTGGAGCTAAATCAGACTGTCAGTTGGTGCTGAATTCTTCCTGAGGCGACAGAGGGAAGGAGGGAGGGAGGAAGAGTGAGAGAGAGAGAGAGAGATGGAGGGAAAGGAGAGCAGAGCACTAGAGAGAGAACTGGGACATGGAGAGGGAGAAGAATAATGATGGAGGAAGCAAAGAGGCTGAAAGAAGGATCAGGGTGGTGGAGTTCATGGGGCAGAAAACAGCACAGCTAGAGTGAGGACACGGCAGAGATCGGGAGGCTTTTAGATGATGTAACTCGCTCTCTGGTGGCAAAGGAGGAGGATTTCTGGTGTCCAGGGCTCCAGAAGCATAAGTTCTGGTCTTATTTTCTGCATAGATAATACAAGGTGACTGACAGTGAGAGCACTTCAAGACTTGGATGGGTGTGAAACTTTCCTGTTTGTACCATTAGTACAAAAAATATACCTGTTATAAAATATGTTTGTTTTATATAAAGTCAAACTTGAGGAAAGAAGTAAACTACAACTCCAAGGATGTTTCTTATCAAACATCCAATCAATGGATCATATTGTGCACAACAAATGAAGAGTCAAAGCTCAAAATATTGATCTGTTCAAATCAGTTCACTTTCATATTCTAGGTCTACTGTATGCAGCAACTGTACTGCAGTGTTTGACTCCCACTTACAAAACGAGACATATGAGTCTGTCTTTAGAAGAGTAGCTGCTGTGCAATGTGAAAAGGAGTCCTGAGCGTGCTGGGCAAGGAGCCATCACACTAACAACCAAAGGCAGGTCTGAATATGAAGAACTATAGTTCAATCAATACATTTAAGGCCAAATTACAAAATCTACTAAAGACCAATCAGCTGTGTGACCACTGTGTCTAAACTCCATCTACGGTCTTCTCATTATTGCAGGTAGGTTTGACAAGTTGACATTATTCATTTCTGGTTGACATTGTGAGTGTATGTGATGTGCTGCTGTGTGTGATGTTTTTTTTTTGCGTTGCACTGTTTGTTGTTGTGCTGTTGTATGTTTTAATTGTGAGGGACTACGGATACAAATGAGCTTTGAGCTAACTCTGGTGCAGTGCATCTTTAAAATAGCACACTGGCCCAATCAATAAATCAAATCAATCAATTCTTTCTGAGGACACAGATATCGACAGGAAATGAGAACTGAAGTTCAGACTTTTACTCTGGGGCCCAGGGATACTGCACTCTGGCTTGGACTGGGTCTAGTTTATGGGGAAGCATCTCCACTCTGACGTCTGGGGAGTTCAGATCCTGGTCTCTTTTCTCTCCAGCTGCTGGTTGCTTCAGCTAGGTTGGCCACCTCTTGACTTGAAGCTTCCTTCCTTGTTCCTCCTTCTACAACCTTGGCTTCTCAGAGATAATTAGTCTGTAGCACAATCCCAATCCACTGCACCACAGGTTAATTCCTCTCACAGTTAGTTTCCCTCCATTAAAAGTCAGTTTGCTTAAAAACATGCCGGGCCAGGCTTGCAACTCCTGTGCACATGTGGTGCTCGTGATCTAGACCAGCTCCCTCAGTGATAAAGCACAGCTCCTCTCTGCTTCATGTTGATAAGGTTTTTTTTTTGTCCCCAGCCTATTGTCCTGGGCTGCCTTTATAGGAAAGAACACCAAGCAACACACCAATGAGATCAGGGTGGTATTCCAGAACGCGGATTTAACAAACTCTAGACGTAACGCTGAACTCTTGAGTTGATTAACCCTGAGATGGGAAACTTAGAGTTTTTGGTTCTAGAACAGCTGATCAGAGTTTGTTTAATCAACTCTGGAATAAGCTTGTGTGTGCTGAATGAAAAAAAAAGCCATTATATGGAGCTCTAATACTACGAATCACCATGGCAATAGATAAATAAAAGTCAGACCTCCCTTTTAATCCAGAGATAGTGTATGCAGTTAATGCAGGTGTATGCAGATGGTGCACAATTATCTTAAAAAAAAAAAGCCTGAGTCAGAGTGGGGAAAGTGTCAATAAGTTAACACAGTACAGTTTTATTTAGTGTTGTGCCTCACATTTCCTTAATGACTGTGTAGGCTGTACCTACATTAGATATGAAATATATTGATTCAGCTTTAATCTGACTGGAACAAAACACAGGAGGCAGCAACTGAAGATGAAAAACATAGTTAAAGATTTAAAAACTATATAGATCAAAGACACAGAGACGCGACTGTAAGCTCACAGTGTGATCAGTAATAATGTGTTGTTGTCTTTGAAAATGTGTCACGGTTAAAATACAGTAGATTTTAAATTTTAGATGTCTATTTGTGTCTTGGCTTAGCAGCGTTCAGTGATGCTGCTTGATCCTGCTCACTCAGAAATATTCCATCGCTGCGACAAATCACATCATGAGTGATAGAGATAATCGTTCATTAGTCCTACCTATGTGTCTAAAGCTTGATAGCAATTTAAAAAAAAAATGTTTTAACCAAAATGACACATTATGTACAATAAACATTTCAGGTCAGGAGCTGCTCTAACAAACTGACAGCTTAGATGGTTCATCCAATCACCTCCCATGTATTTTTTTGAACAGTTTCCATGGATGACTTCTCAGATGGTTCTGTGTAACAAACTGTCATAACACACTAATATCCAACCAGGATTTTGATAAAAAATAAAGTAAAACAAGATTAAATATTGATTGATTAATCAAAATGATAAATGTAAAAAAAAAACAACAACAACAAATAAGTAGTAATAATTACCACCACCCCCTTAATAACTGCATTATTTACCATAATAAAAAAATAGGACCCAACTCGTGTTCTTGACCCTGAATATCAGTTCCTCCCCTCATTCCTTTGTCCCCCTGTCCAAATGTGTTTGTTGTTTTTTACTGTTGTTTTTTACTGTGTTTTTTTAATATTGCAGACACTGTGAGGTCCAAGGCATATTTCCCACTGGGACAATAAAGTCTATCCTATCCTAAAACTAAACAACAAGTAACAGCAGAACTCGGAAGGGACGAGTCTCAATTAAAATGAACAAAATTCAAACAAAAACAATACAAAAACACATTCAGTATATGGCAGGTAAGTAAG
This sequence comes from Euthynnus affinis, assembly GCA_029490765.1. Lineage (NCBI taxonomy): Eukaryota > Metazoa > Chordata > Actinopteri > Scombriformes > Scombridae > Euthynnus > Euthynnus affinis. The sequence goes on along the minus strand of CM055850.1, from coordinate 2,186,071 downwards.
AGGAAAGGATAGAGGGAAAAGAAATGTGAGTGCTTAGGTTATTTTTTTGATTTCCATTTTTTTTTTGGGGTGATTATTAGGGCTGTGAGGAGCATACTAGAAGTAGTGCTGTGTAATTGTAATGCTGATAGGTTGCCTATGATGCAGACCTCCAGGGATAAAGGGATATGGCAATCCAGTAAGTGAGATAATTGATCTGTAACTTGGAGCCAAAAGTGTCTGATTCGTGTGCAGTGCCAAGGGGCATGCAAGTAAATGTCAGTGTGTGTTTTGTGAACAGTGTGTGCATCTGTCTGATTCATTAAATCCCATTTTGTGGAATTTCTCACCACTGTACTTCATTCTATGTCTAACCTTATACTGTCATTGTGTAATGCCTGTTCAGTTTCTAACCGGAAATAATGGAGTTTGGGTTTGATGAGCAATTTTCTAATTTTTATTTAAAGTGATTGGCTAGGTGATATAATTCAAAGTTTCGCTTTTCCAGTAAAATAAAAGTTGGCAGAGTTGAGGGATTTAAACCAGGAAGTGTTGGGAAAAATAAGGATCATTAAAAGTAAATAATTGATTTTTCTGTTGCTATTCCTGATTTGAGTAGTGGTGTGAAATTTATATTGAACAGCTCTGACAGTTTGGGAGATATATTGATGCCTAAATATTTAATATTGCCTGTGGGGAGGTGATAAGATGATACAGGACTGCTACATCACTTTCACCTATACCATGTGGTAAGATGTGGTGGGTTTTGACCAATTCACTGAGTAGCTGGAGAGTTCTGAGAAAGATAACCATACATTTATAACCATAAAGTATTCTTGCAGGGATGAGTGAGAGTCCTGAAGGAGCTATAACACATCATCTGTGTAAAGAATCATTTTTTGACATTGCCATTTTGCCATATTGCAGCTGAGTGAAATTTTGTTAAATAAACCTGTTGGTAGTGATGGTGGCCATTGGTGATGTGTATAGTGCCTTTATCTAATCAATAAAAGATTCTACAAACCTGAATTTTTGTAAGGTTGCAAATCAGGATTTCCAATTAACAATTAGCTGATATAATCAAAGTGTTAGATTTTTGGTGATTTGAAAGCTGCATTAGGTTGAACAGTTTGCGTGTGTTGATAGATGACTGTCTATTAATAAAACCTTACTGATTGGGATAGATAAGGTCTAGCTTTCTGACTAATACTACTACAATGTATATATATAATAAACTTACTACAATAATACTACTTCCTCAAGTCACATACTCTCCTAGCTTTTGAGGGGTGGATTGTTCTGCCTGTCGTTGTTTCCAGTATAATGAAACCAGGTCAACCTTCACGATCCCCACATAGGCTTCAAGAGTAGTCTACAGGGATGTTGGGTCTTGAGGTTCCACCTGTGGTGATATTCTAGAGAGTACATCAGCATTAACATTTTCCTGGCATGGCCAAATACTTAATGTCAAAATTTTAGTTTGCAAGTTGTGCTGCCTACTGTTGTTCTACTGCTCCCACTTAGGCAGTGGATAGGTGGACCAGTGGGTTGTTTTCAGTGCAGACTGCGAACTGGGAGCCCAACATAAAGTCATTTGAATTTTCAATCATTGTCCATTTCAAAGCCAGCAGTTCAAATTTGAGGGAACTGTAGTCATAATGTGCTGCATGGGCTAAACTTGTACTTGAGATAGCACTGCCCCAAGGCTCACATTACTGACATGAGTGTATAGCTGGAAGGGTAGTTTAAAATCTGCAAAAGCTAGGTTGGGTGCTTCTAGCAGTTTCTGTTGCAGAGGGTTAAATTATTGTTGGCAGTTCTAATCACATTTTATGGGAATATTTTGTTTTTTTGTTCTTAGGTACTCCAATCAGCAGAGAGTTACGTGGCATAGCAACATCTGCAAATCCACCAATGAACTGGTGATAATATCCTGCAGAGTCAAGAAAGGAGCACACCTGTTGGATTGCCTGTGGGACCATCCAATGCTGCACACTGGTAATCTTTTCTTGGTCTGGGGCCACAGTATCACTGCTCACAAGATGTCCCAGGAATTTGACTTGTTTCTAGAATAGAACACATTTGTCTTGTCAAAGTTTCACTTGCACTTGTCTATAGCTGAAACAAGTGTGGAGCAGTGCTTAGCTTTTGTCAATGTTATTAAAGTCAGCATCTTCATGAATAACTGCATTTCCTGTTTCCAGCTGTGAGTTGGGACATTTTTTTAAAACTGTAACATGGTGTTTTCTGTTGCCATGACAACAAGGTTGACTAACTTTGATGAAGTTGTAAGCACGTGTCAAGAGATCATTTTGATGCAAACCATTATCTTTCTGTAACTCTAAACAAGTGGGTTTTGTGCCTAAACCTAACCAGACTTTAACCACAGTGTTGTCACATTATAAAATACAATTCTGATTTGTAACAGTTTTGGAAAGCTGCATTTATGCTCTTATTTTGGAAAATGGCATATTGGGTTGTTCTGAAAACATTTTAGTGGGTCATTCTGGAGTGCGGGTACAAACGACCTATGTGGTCATTCCATTTGGAGGACTTGTTAGGTTTGATATACCTACAGACAAACCCATATGTGCTTTAACTGCCCTCTCACATACCAAGACACAGTCATTTTCTTCTTTCTTGAATTGTTACTCACACATACACACACACACTAATCAGTGTTTCTCTTGCTGCTAGTGACCCTTATTGAAGGCTATGTTAATGATGACTTAAACAAACAGTGCGTCATTAGCTTTCGTCAATAACTCTAAACAGCCACAGGACACATCACCCATTACAATTAAGTTAGAAATATTAGAACTGCTGCTATGACACACACTGTAACTGTGTGTGTCTGTGTGTGTGCCTGTGCTTGTGCTAATGAAGGTATTGAAATTGCCATTAATATGTGTGATGTCTCAACACTAGGAGAGCAATTGGGTTTATGAAAGGCTCATTGCTTTCCATATTTCAGCCTTAAGCAATATAAATGTTTATGTGTTTGCTCATTGACAAGTCCATTTAAAGCAGCTTCCAAAGCCCTGACAGCCCATAACTAATTCTCTGGCGCAGCCTTCTCACCAGGGTTGCACTGACATGCTGAGCTCCTCATATAATGGTCTGATATTTTCCCTTTGCCTAAAACAGATACAGTCCAGTCAGTATCATCCATTAAGATACACTAAATGGCCAGAGGTTTATGGATACCTGAACCTTATTCCAATATGTTATTGTTTAACATGTCATTCCAAACCCGTGGGCATTAATTTGCTCCTATAATAGTCCCCACTCTTCTAGTTTCAGGCTTTCCACCAGATTTTAGATCCTGGCTGCAGGGATTTGCTCCCGTTCAGCCACAAGAGCATCAATGAGGTCCACCACTGATGTTAGATGACAAGGTCTGGCTCACAGTTGGTGTTCCAGGTCATCCCAAAGGTGTTGGATAGGATTGAGGTCAAGACTTTGGTGTGGAAGAACTTGACTGGCCTGCACTGACTGAGAAACCTATTTCTTTCTGGAGCTAGCATACACACGGACAATGTCATGTTGAAACAGGAAAGAACCAAACACAAACCTTTGCTACAAAGTTGGAAGAACGCTAACGCTATTGTCTAAAATATCATTGTGATCTTAATGCTTCAGCGTTTAAGATTCCCCTTCATTGGAACCAAACGCCTATAGTCCATTGATTCTCATTGAAAACACCAAATGTACACAAAATGATGACAGGATGTTTATCAGATTGTGCTGGTTGGATATATTTGTTGTTTGTTCAGACACTTAAACACTATGTTCATGTAGGTTAAAAATACCACATGTTCTAATAAAGTTTATGTTTGCAAATGTTACAAAGGTACCCAAGACAAATACAAAAGCATCTATAAACAAAAGAGAAAAAGGATAACATCTAAGTATTATTTATATTTATTTATTATACATTAAGTTAGTTGATTTAAAGAACTTCCCTGATTAGATTAGGGATAGGTGGGCTACATTCAGGTTTTCCTGACAAGAAACATCTGTACAGTTGGTACACTGACTGTAGCAAATAAACACAGACTGCAAAAAAAAACATGCAGGGGTTAAATTTGTACGGATAGAAAAAAAAATGCACTTTGCATTCAATATGAACATACCATAAGGAAGGAGGGTTGGGCATTCAAAGCAAGCCCCTTTAATACAGGAGACAGTGTTTTAACAGTCAACACAGGCTTTTCGAGTAGTTTTAGTCGCCTAAACTTAATTATTAACCATAGAGGTGCTTGAACACACTCATCTGAGTTAAATTTGGAACGGTCATATAGGTTGTTCTGGAAGATACTGACTGATTTTGTTGGTGAGCTGTGATGACTTTCTGGGTGGATATGATGCAGTATTGATGACATATTTATCATAGTGTGGCTCAATATTGTGCTAAAAGGTCAGTTCACACAAAAATAATAACGTTCCTAATTACTACTTGAGCTGTGTAGGTAGTTCGCTTTTATTTGCAGAGGTTTTTGTAATATCTACACACAGTGGAGGTAAATAGAATTCAATAAGTGATGCTTAAGCAAATCGTTTTTGGGAAAAATACAACAGCAGCTTGTTCTTTCCAGAAGCAGGAAGTCCCTGATGAAGTCCTTTAGTGAGGTCTGTGAATAATTCTGAATGACAGGGACATTGTTTCTGAGAGGAGACCTGCTGTTGAGCTTTTAAATATCATTTTGTAATGATTTGAGTGCTACAAATGAACTTCTATTTAGCTCCATGTATTGGGGAAGCGACGGTTCTGAAGGCTTCACACTGCATATAAAACTGAAAGTATTATACCACACACACACACACTACCACAATTGCTAAGTGCGAGAAATGCTTTCAGTGTGATTCAAGAAACCCTTAAAGGAAATCTCTACATCTGTGTGTGTGGAAGTGATAAAGCCACAGAGTTGGAATGGTCTCAGTCCCCTCTGTGTTTATTTGGCCTCCATTATGTTTTATTTGTTGCCTGATAAGTGTCTCTTGGCAGGAAATGAACAGGCTGTGAATCAGAAATGTGTTTGTGCATGGGTATGAGGGAATTCAGACATGCACCAACACAGACATAAATATGCAGGTGAGCGATACTAACACAGGCGAGCTCGCTCCGTTTTATTTTATTGTGCGAATCGGAAAAGAAAACAGCTAAAAAACAATGAGCCTGATTCCATTAACTGTTCAGAAAATGCACGCAAAACCACAATGTGAATATGCATATTAGAAAATCAGCCGTGGCAAGCTTCAAGTCCTCAACACATTTGAATATGCAAATGTTTCTCTGCAGAAAAAAAAAAAAAAAAACCTTGACAAGCTGTTATTACATGATTCCTGTGGGTGCAGACACAACAGCCTGAAAAGATAAGGAGAGTAGCCCTTAGACAGTTGCTGGGGAAATGCATTTGTGGGTGCTTGTATGTGTGTGTGTTTGTGTGTATTTGGGTGGGTGATGTGCTTGGTCATACTAGTTGTGAAGGGTTTGGTCACAGAGGGCACAGAAACATTCAAGGAGAGAAATCTTGATCACAACTCAAAAAGTTGTGACACTGCAACCCGCGTCTGCTAGAATGACGTTTACCATATATACCACATCACACAACAAATGCATTTTTGAAAGGATTAGGTTTGCTGATGAAAAATGTTCATACTGAACATATCAGCAAAATGTTCACTGATAATGTATTTTTTTTTCTTTTTGGTCTTCTACAGTATCCCTTTTTGCAGTATAGTATCCACTTGCAGCACCGAATTCATGATGACAAATGTTATGGTTATGTTAAGACTGTCACAGTGTTTGGTTGATGTCAAGGAAAGATCATGGTTAAATATTCAAATCTTCAAAACTTGAAGCACAACACATAGCTTTTTTTTTTTTTTTGTAACAAAATCATAATCGTTCCCTTTAAGCTTTAACCAAAGTGCTTATGTCGCCAAAACCTAATCATACACATGTGACTCAGGTTGTGATCCCTGGCCTGAGCTTTGCCACCACCTTACTTGGGTGCAGTACATACATTTAGCACTTCCTTTACTGGAGAAAACACATTGCAGGGGTTCCATGATAAGGAAGGAATTACCATTCCCTAGAAAATGAGAGGTATAAAGTAGAATGTTGTCAGAATTATTTCATTTCTTCCACATTTTGGGTCGGATACATTTTGTTGATCACCTGAGAGCCCTTCTTTGTGTGACTGATACTGTATAAAAGCTGTGACCACAAAACTGGTGACCACAAATGGCAGACAAGGAGATTTTTTTGTTTCGTTGTTTGTTTTGGTTTGTTTTTTCTGACAGCAAGATGAATCGTCCTGTCTTCTGACCGTCATGGCGGCCCAGTTTGACCGGTCTCTTTGACCGGGGACTCAGGTGTTTCTTATACTGTCATGCATTTCCAGTCTGTGAACTGGAGTTTGTCATTTGTGTGTGTTTAGAGATTTATTTAAAGAGTAACCACACCCAGACTGATAATCCTGCTTGTTCTGCTATTTTGTGATTACTGCTTGTTCTATTCATAGTCCAACTGTACTGTAGTCTACACTAGAGTGTGGTTACAAGTAAAACAGACCACACCCGACAGTGTGGATTTCCTCTTTTAAATAAAGGGGAATATCAGTATATGGAAAATTCTTGCACTGTCAGAAAGAAGTACAAATTTAATCAAACTTTCCATCAAAGTGTTTCCAAAAATGGTTTTGGCAACCACACAAAGAGACCAGACAGTATGATTATACTTGAGTGTAGTAATTTTTGACTAAACATTAAGCTTAAATGTCTATGAGAATAAAGTCCCAATGCTGAACAAAGATTATCAAGAGCCAAAGAAAGAAAGGAACAATTCTGCACAACTACAAATTAGCTACCAGTGATATATTGCTATATGAGTAAACTAATGAAACTACAGGAGTTTTTACCATTCTATTATATGCACTCTAATGTCTGCAATAAAGTATATTTAAAGCAACATTATGCAACTCCTTTAATTTAAAATAACAGCTTCAAAATCATTTTGATGATACACTGACTTGTCATTAGGAAGTATGGGCCATCTTTCATTCCCACTCGGCACCTCAAACACCTTTTCTTACACAGCATAACTTGGATTGAGTGTGTATGATCATCCATTTCCTGCTGCTGCTGCTTCATATTATACGCTTTCTACTGACAAACTAACGAGAGGCTTTTATTTTGAAGAGGAGCTATTTGTTCAGCAGATCAGTTAGAAATACTGCAGAGAGGAAGAGCACAAGCAGAAACAGCCACTGTGATGATGATGTTTGATGAAGAGCTGCAGATGACAGGTTTAGTGCATTTTCAGCAACAACAGGTAGCCTAGTCAACTTATTTTACCTTGCAGTGAGGGTACCACACTACTGTAACATGAAGGAACACTATTTGAAGGGGAACAGCTTTCAACACTTCCTGTTGTGACATCCCTTCCTGTGCTTCTGGCTGATCTTATTTGTGTGATTGTCAGCATCTGAACCAACAGCAGCTGTGTGCTAATGATCCACATCGTCTTCACAAACCATGGAAAATACAGTCTGGTGGCTGCAAGCATATATCTTTGTTCTGCTGATAATGATATATTTACATATTAGCAAGTGTTTGTAATTCACCAAAAGACTCATCTGCACTTACCTTCAGAAATGTTTTCATCAGAAGTACTTAACATGGCCCCAATACAGCTCAAAGTGTGCAGAAACAGTTAAATAAGGCTGATGCATTAAATTTGCAAACAGGAAAGTAGAAACATCTATTAGTGTCCTGTAATTACCACTCGTGACAGCAGAGGGCACTGATGCTGCTGCTCAGCAGATGTTACATAGTCTTGCTTTAATTACCTGTAATAGCTGATTAGATACTAATCCTAGATACTGAATTTATCTTTTGTAATATGTAGACATTTTGTAAATTTGTTATTCAGATTTTTAGAGTAAATGGCTAGAATTCAGTCTTTCAGCCTTAAGTGTGGCAATTGCATTCAGAGTTACCATGCTGGGGTGAGGAAATCGGACAGCACTGAAGGTCAAATGATAATTTGGAGGAAGAAGCAACAATGAGGAAGGGAAAATGAATACACCTCCCATTTTACTGGTCATTTTGTAAAGGTCAGTTTCAAAATCTTAAGGGAATGAGAAACTGCAAATGACAGTGGTAGAAAAAAATATCACTGAATTTGAAAAGGTGTTCCTGTGCTTTAGCTGGGTTTTTAAAAGCTCATTTGTGAAATGAATCACTTCGATAAGCATGAATCACACAATCTGATTTATAATGAGATTTACACTTTCGGGGATCTTTGAACCTCATTGCATAAAGTGTTTCAAAGTTATTTAAGAGAGACGGATTATACTACTAGCAGCCATTATGCTCAGTCCTATTTGGTTTATGTATTTAACAAAAACAAATGAAGGTACTGGGTGTTTGTTCATGTGTCAAACATATTTAATGTCAGAAATTTTGTATATGAAGTCACAAAGGTAGTTTCCAAATGACCGACTCTTTCATTTTCAGGTAAGGTCTCTTAAAAGATGGCAGATTCAAGCTCAAAGCTCAAGCTTTGGTCTTTAAATTGAAATCTGATGTTTAGGAGTTTGTGTGAACTGACAAGTCAAATATTATTTTGTACTTTTTTAAAAATTTGAAGTGACTCCCAGAGCCCACTAAACAATAAATCACATGTTCAATATGCAAGGAAAGATATTAAACTGTATATTCAAAGTTCTCAAATAAACAACGAGTCCAGGAGTTTAAAATTGACATTATTTACATCCTGCACTGCAATTCACTGTTCAACAGGATCCTTCCCATTTTTAGTACTGGAGACCAAGCTTACACCAGATACTGTAGCACAGCACAATAAATGGCTGTATTTTGGCCAAATTTTCATCACAAGGTTTTGATGGACAAAAAAAAAAGACTTGAATAGAAATGCATTAAAAAAATCCTTTCAGTAGCTCAGGCATTCATAGTGAACACTGAGGCCACTTGTGACCTGACCTCTTGAGTGAAACAGCCAAATGTCAAATAACAATAAAAGGAGAAAGATACAATATGCCTAACATAATAAAAAAGGACATGAATAGGCTGCCACCCTAAAAGGTCAAGAATCATTTAAGATATGTTCCCAGATGTCAGCATAGACTTGCGTATAATAAATATTTGAAAATACAGCCGCTGTTTCCACAAACTGACACACACACACACACACACACACACATACACACACCTGTATGAAGACAGTCACACACAGCTCTATTCAGCGGGATGGTCAAGTGTCATTAAAGCTGACCGTCTGAGTGGGCAGAAGGGCAGCCAGTCATTTATTGAAGGGTGCTCACAGTGAAGTGTGTGATGGCTGTTAACAGAAAAGTGAGTTGCATTGGATTGAGGATTGTCATTAGCGAGAAGCTTCAGGTTCTGCCAATACCAGGTCCTGCACTCATGCAGATAATTTTGTAAAAGTGTTTTTTTTTTCCCATCCTTCCATTTTGGCCTTTTCATCCACACTTTCCACATGTTCTCCACACCCAACATGCTAATATGTGTTTGTCAGCACTCACGCACATGATCACGTACCAGATATTCTCACATGTAGCAGCAGCATTAAGCCTGCAGGTGCTTTGCTCTGGTCTGAATCAGTGGATGAGTTTCTTTTTTTGTTTTTGTTTAATTTTTTATTGACTCACAAAAATGTAAACAAAAATAATTAGCAAATCTGAAACAACCCCTCAAACAATATCAGTCATAAATGTTATCACTATCCTTCACTTCTATCTGTACTTATAGATATTACAGCACAGGCAACACAGAGCAGCATTGACAGAAAAAGACCACAACAATTATTAACTTCATTCAAAAAAGAGAAGGAAGTGAAATGAAATAAAATAAAAAAGGAGGGCTTGGGTTGATTTTTATAGTGACAAATACTTTTCCACTGGTGCCCCTCCTTCAACATGTTCTGTCTCATTCTAGATTGCAATATTGCCATCTAGAAGCTACCTTTCCAACTCAATCATTTCTATTGTGATCCATTTTTTTTTGAGTTGATAAGTGGATGAGTTGATGAACTTGGTGTGTATTCCCATTAGTTCCTGTTGGGTAAAATCCAAGCAAACCAAAATGAATTACTAAAATCCACGAGAAGATTCACTCTGCTCATCTGGTCAGATGTCTCTGGGGTGGGAGCAAGAACGTAAACACAGGAAGAAGGTCTTATCTGACCAAAATATAAAAAAGTATTTTATCGGGCTAGTCCAGGTTAGCCTGGTTGGGTCGGATCAAGGTTGAATAATGTTCCCACTGCAAATGAACCACTCCAGAGATCATTTGGGACCAGACCAACCTCTTCCTCAAGTGGTCTCAGTACAGTTATTTTGGTTCCCACCTGAATATGATTTCTGTGTTCAGACCTGCCCAAATGATTGGCACCAAAGGGGGACACAAACTAATCTTATTCAACCTGACTAAACAGCACAGGTTTGAAAACACTCTGAGCAACCTTTCATGCAGTTGAGGGCTGGGCAACTTGCCATGTGCATATATTGTAGAGGGCATCAATATTAAAGACAGAATTTGGGTTTTGTACAATGTTCCAATATTGATGTCATTGGCGATATGGTTGGCTGCTTTATTACGAGGAGAATAGAAAAGAATAAAAGCTTCTTCTGAGTTTGGATCCTAAGTGGACTTGCTATTGAAATCTGCCAAAACTTTGTGAAGTATAAAGTATAAATAAATTGTGGTGCTGGCCAGGCCTTGGCACTCACAGAGTTCCTAGGAAATTGCATGTTAAGTCCATGAGTTTGAAAGTGCAGGAAGTTCAGATTTAGTTTTCTCAACACAAAGACAACCATAAACCCAGGGCTTGTTTTTATTTATTTTTTTATTTTTTATTTTTTTTATCTAATTCAACCTTCATTTGACCAGTGTAGGTTGTGCAGAATTGAAAAGTGTCTGTTTAAAGGGCATCCTGCATAATGCATCTCCGTGCAATTCCTTTGGGGACGGTTTCATGGCAACAAACAGCAAACACAACAAATGAGGAGGGGAAACGCCACTTGCCCCTCTCAGCACTGCGTCCACACCTCCCTAATTTGACACCGTCGTCTCAGGCAAACTTCCCAACTCCTCTGTTCACCCTTTAGCCAAATCAAAAAGTTCCACCTCATTAACAGCTGAAGGTTGCTATACTGTTAATGAGAGGCCCAATTAGCCTTTACTAAGACAAAGAGAGAGGGAGGGAGAGACTCAGAGGAATCGTTTCTCTCCTGTAAAAAAAAAAAAAAAACATAAAAAAAAAACTGTTGAACCATTGCCATGTCTGCACAGACCAGGAGTAAGATAGAGACAGTGGGAAGAGAGATACAAATAGAATAGAAGTGCATTTGTATTCATGTAATTCAACTGTCAAAATGACTTTTAAATGTATGTCATGTATGTTAATTGCTTTGTGTTACTGGAAGGAAGAGGAAAATGATTCTTTGAGGATGTAACAGAAACACTTCAGTCTCTGAGTGGGCGGCGTACATGTTTGATTGACAGCTGTCTCAGCCTGGGGCAGTGAAACAATACAAACAAACAAGGAGCTGTGTTCAGATTGGTTGTGAATGATAAGGATCACACTATTTGCAGTTAGGTTTTTAAGCGGTTTAACCCTAACCCTAAGAAAAATAACTGTACCATAAATACATATAATGAATGCAGATATGTAATATCACATGGATATTTGGTATTGAGTTGTGTCTCAATTCAAGCTCTGCTTTATTTTAAGTTTTAATTTCCTGACCAAGTACGTCAAGTCAAGTCAAGTCAAGTCAACAAGCCAATGTTCCCCCAAAAGTGAGAACAAAATTCACAACAGTGCATCCGTTACAGCCCTCCTAAAACTACAACACAGTATCCCATACTCCACTTGTTGAGTTGTGTGTTTTAGACAGTTTCTCATCAGCTTGTACATTCAGGAAATATCATCTAACCACACTGGTTTTTCCAGGTGTTTGTGTTCAGGTGGCTGTCAGTCACTGGTAAATACATCACACAAACAGAACCGATGAAAAAGCCTTAGCAGGATGTAAATAATAGAGGCCAGAGGGCACAGAGGGCACCAAGTCTCCTCTCTGCCCCCCAGCTAGCGATGAAAACGTCCTGCCTTCAACACAAAGCTATTACATATAAGATTTATAAACATCATGAAATAATTTTGTTGAAATTAGACACTAGAGGCACTATGAGAATGGGATAAAAAAGGGCTAGATTGCAACTTTAGCCTGAGGCTTTTTCACTTGCCACATGTTGTGACAGGCCACGCATCACAAAAAACAAATCACTCTGCTCCAGTGTGGATGCTTTCTTTTTGCGCACACACACACACACACACACACACACACACACAGGTACAATCACTGGCAAACGCTGGCACACACAGATAGCCACAGAGTTTACAGTGTTGCCCGGTGCTGCCCTTCCTTTGTTACTGCTCTCACTTTTGTGTTTGCCTATGACTGACTCTGGTTTGAATGCAAATTTCTGGTGGCAAAATCTTCAGCTTTATGAGTTCAAGAGGACCACCTAAACACACCATTAGTTTGGGTTTCTTTGCAGCGGACGGGATGCAGCCCTCTGGCTTCTGGCATCTGGAATCATGTGTACATGGAATGATGTAGCACCTGTAACAGGACACAACAGACATCAGTGAACCCTGTCGGGGTCGTCCATTCCTGGCCTGATGATCATTTCACCTCATTTCACTTCATTATTCAGTGTGACGCTGTGGGAGGGGGTGTGATTTTGTTGCTGTAACCTACACTGTTTTCTGTTGACATAGAGATTGTGGTCGTGGTTGCTCGAAGCTGTTAGATGTTTATCTCAATTAACGTTGAACACTGAACAATTTGGAGATAAAGGTGGTGATTCAGAGATCTGGAACTAAGCAGGTCCATTCCTATAGGTGGAAATTAAAAGCAACATATTATGGTATTTGTGGTTTTCTGTTATCTTTATACTGTTATGATGTCGGATGGTCAAAGTTCCAAAACTTGGGGTTAGCATATGTAAAATACTGACTAGCTGATGTCACTTCATCGCACATGTTCCTGAACAGCTGACCGTCCCATAGCCTTGGTTGCTAAGGTTTTTCCATGTGTTGTTTGAATTGTCCACTCTCATGTTTGGGATCAGATCTCGGCTCAGACATGTACGGATGTATTCGACGAATTGACATTTCAAGTAAACAATGAGAAAAAGGAAGTATAACTCTATAACTCTGGTTTGTTTCATGTCTTTTTGACAAAGCCAGTGGAAATCTCCCAAGAGATAGCTTCCGAGAACTGGCCAATCAGAACAGAGTGGGCTCATCAGGTGGGTGGCTCTCTCTCTTAAAGAGACAGGAGCTAAAACAGCCTGTTTCAGACAGAGGCTGAACTGAAGGGCTGTGTGAAGGGCCAGTATGAGTTGAACAAGGAGGTTTTTGAATTGTGAATCATGCACAGCTTTTTCAGTAGAGCCTCTGATGAAAAGTATGAACCTGGGAATGTGCTGAATAGCATTGAGTGAACATTTTTTACAAAGAAACATAGTCGCTAACTACTAGATTTGTTTGTTTAGAAGTTAGATATTTGAAGTGTGGCCTTTAAATCCACATCAAATTTACTCTAATGGCTAAAAAGAAAAGAAAATTAGAATTTTTACAACATATATTTGTTGTGAAGCTGGCTTTATCTATAAGACAAAATATAATATAGCCTATAATTTCACCAGAGAGCTTAGTTAATAGCATGATGCAACGATAATTGGCCTGTGTGGTAGCGAACGATATACATGAGGTCAAGTATAGGATAGGTTGGGTTTATTCTTTTACAAGGGATTTATTTCTACAGTATGTCTATAACAGAATGTCAATAACTGTATGTTTAAGGTATAATTAAGGTTGTCCAACTAAAACACTATATTTGGAGGTCTGCTCAGAGGTCCACTACGGCAGCAGAGAGGGGAGAGACAGAGAATGTAGACAAAGACAAAGAGAGACAAAGCACCATTATTTTAGTTCCCTGGGTCAATGTCGGAGAGAGCTGCAGGCAAATTAAAGAAGAAGAAAGAGGACCGCCCTAAAATGTTTTAAGGGCACTTTTCTTTCCTCTTCTTCAAATTTATCTCTTGCACACTACTTCCTTTTCTTCTTTTTTAATCAACTCCGTCTCCCATACCCCTGAACTGTCCGTTTATCAGCCTCCATCTCGATCTTTCTCTCCCCTCTTTATCTCTGTCTCCCCGAGAGCTCGTCTGAAGCACAGCAGTCTCAGGGGACTGCAGACCTCTCTTTCTCCATCAGCCTCTTCACTCTTGCATTCTCCTCTTTCCCATCTTTCTCCTCAGACTCAGTCAAATCAGCAGAGAGAGCAGCGTGACTGCCTCTTTCAAGTCACCTGCTTACCAAATTGTGGCCAAAAAATTGTCGCAGCAATGACAAATGGCAGTGACTTAAGGCAACTGGATAAGAGAAAATTGCAGGATCCATTTCAGTGACATTACATGGTTACATCATCAGTTGGTATCCATGATGTTGACACAATGTCATTTCATCCTGCATAATTTGCAGTTGGAAAGCATCAAAGGCAAACAATTACACCACAAGTTGATAAGTTTTTATAGATAAAAACTATGTTGTGAGGTTACAGTAGTTCAACAGATTTTCAGTGAATAACATGTCCATGTTTGGTAGGTTAAGTGACATTCCTTAAACCCCTCCCCAGAACAACTATCATCCAAACATAGCTAAGCAGCAGTAACTAGTCATGGCAAGCCTGTCAAGCTTTGGCTCTCTTAGCATGCTAAAGTGGTGTGCACTGGACTGTAGTGAGAGTAATACTCTGCAGTTAAAGAGTCCAGAGGGCAGTGTGGTTTTTGCTGTTGTTATTCCAAAACCAAAAAGACAAGTAAAAAGTGTGAAGAATGGATTAAACTGTGAGTTTATCTGCTAGCATAAACTGTAACTGTTAGCATGTCTGGCTAACTAGCGTACTACCTACAGTAGTAGTTGAATTTTAATTCCAAGTGCTAAGAAGCATATAATTAACAAACAATATTAGTTTATTAACTTACAGTTTATGTTTTTAAGCCATCCTGTTGTCCTCAGGTCAATTTTGACCCATGTTATAAAAAAAGAAAAAAAAGAAATGGTTTTAAAAAAGTATCCTGACTAAGAAATTATGAATGATTTTAACTATAGTTGAAATCAGAGGAGAATCTGTTGATGGATTATAGTAGATTGGTATATGTAAAAGTTTAGTCAGGATACTTTTTTAAAACCATTTCATTTTTATTTTTTGTAATGACAGCACATAATGACACCTGTTGTCCTCCTGGTTCAAAATTGACCCGAGGACAACAGGAGGGTTAAAGAAACACCTGTTAATAACTAGAACTTCTTCATGTTAATGGTGTTTGAAAAGACAAAGAAAGAAATGTGTGAGATAACAGGATTACATTGAAAACAGTCTGATCTGACATTTTTCCTTATCATACCTCAAACACTAGGACTAACCAGCTCTACAATACAATACAAGAACAATGCTGAAAAATCTAAAAAAGTCATTAACTTGAAAAGAGAAGCTGCTTTTGTCTGCCTCTATCTAACATCAACCAGCCATTGTGTGTGATGATCTCACATCAATCACAGCCTATTCTCAACCTGAACAGAGGTCTAATCTATCAGGAAAAGTGAAAACACTGGTGCCAGGCCTTTATGGTAATTACACTAGGGATGCATTTTCATTAGGGATTTTTTTCATGAATTATGAGCCTGGCTGCTTACTTTTAATAACTGATTAATTATTTAGTCCATAAAATGTCAGAAGTTAGGATTGTCTGAATAAAAGTTAATAACTAAAATCCTTTATGTGGAGCTGTTTTAGTTTCTGTTTGGTAAGCGAGTGTCAAGATTTTGACCCGATTGAATAACTATCTCAGCCTTTTCGCAACAAAGCAACAATAGAGGGCATGACTCATGACAGATGAGCCACCTATTGAAACTCAGAGAGGGAAACTGGACAGTGCTCTTACCCCAACAAAGCCTTCTAACAGCCAAAGTCTGAATCAAAACTCAAAAACTAAATTTCAGTATCACTTACCAACCAACTGCCATCTCTTTTGTTTTAGATCAGAGCTTGTTCTATTTTTCTTTATACTAGAGCACAATGCACATACTGACTCTATGAGTATCAGTGAATTAGCAGATATCTATGATGATTTGTGTACAGTTTGAGATGTTTTCCTCAGCACTGCTGTATTTTTTGGCCATCTGAAAATAGAGGTAGTAATATTTTTTTATTGCGGTCAGTTAAACAGACAATAAGCATTTTATGTGAAGGCTTACAACTCTGAAATGTAAAAAAATATATATATATTGTAAGACTTTGCATGAAGCTGTGCACCTGCTTTTGGGTAAATCATAATAATTCATACACATTGACATGGACTGTTGGTTGTATCTGGTCCATGTCCATGCAGAATGATAAAGATGGCACATAAAGGCGGTGGGCTGTGGAGAAATAAACCAACAGCCTGCCAGAAGGCAAAAAAAACTCAGTGTCCAAGGAAACGCTTTCATCAAGTCCTGCTCATAAAAGACGATTTACGACCATCTGGGGCTTTGACCAAGGCTGAGGTGTGTTTGTGTGCATATTGGTGTTTGTGTTTATGTGTGTGTCTATATATAGTTGTGTTTACAGGGCTGTGATTATAATTCACCCAGACGAGAGAAAAAGTGAGAAGAGAATCTGGTAAAAACACATCAGTGTGTTTCAGCACCTGAATGGATTTTAACATGGTGACCGATGTGTCTTGCAAAATCACATTTGTTAGCTTGATTCCTGTTGTCGACAATCTGCAAACACACACACACACACACACACACACACCCTGCAGACCTTGTTAATATTGTTTAGTTCCTGCAAGTTACATGTAAAAAACTGCTCTGAGTGCTGAGAAAAACATCTTGTGCTTCCAAATTTTAAGGACAGACCAAAAATCTCCTGCATCTTGTAAACATAAAGTGAATTAAATATTAAAAATGAACGCTGCCTTTCCTCCAGACCACAAATTTAACACCTTGATAAGAAAGCTGTGCTGCAAAGTCAAGTTACAGGATTAAAAGATTTTATGTTATTTTTTGCAGATAGAAACTTTGATCCATTTTTTTGCCAAGACATGATACGTTAGATACCTCTGAACAACCTCATTTATTTTGTTGTCTTTAAGTTATTTGGTGTTTCATGTTGGTGTCAAACTGATTTTGATCAGCTCAGAAATCTCAGAGAAAATGGCAACATTAATATTTAATACATGGCCTCTTATAAATAAATGAAATGAATAGACATTAAGTTTTTGGAGGCATCACATCACACAATGCATATGTTAATGTTCACACCAAAACAAGTTGTTGCCAGTAATCTGTTTTGGCTGTTAGATTTATTATCAAACTGCACCTCCAATCAGTAACTAGAACTGTAAGTGAATGACACTTTGAGTTACTATTTCCTCCAAGTTGGGAGACCTTTGTCATCATGGCTACAATAATAACCACAGGGTTAAGGGTAGGTGATGATTGTAATCCCATGTAAAAGTGCCCTGAGATGGCTTTGTATTGTGATTTCATATATATAAATACAATTGAATTGAACTGAATTGAACTCACGGTTGGAAACGTGACATTCACGGTTAATAAACAGGAAACAAACAACAGTCTCCTGTGTCAAAGTCCACTATCAGGATAATACCTTCAACCATCCCTCCTCCTCCAAATGAGGAAATTGTGGACATATACAGTATATTTATGTTATCTGAACTGCATCATAATAACCATGGCCACTAGATGGCATCTGTCACTCAAACGTAAGTATATGACATTTTTGGGCAACTGACATTACGACCTATTTCGTTATTGTTCTTGGGAGGGCAGTCTTGTTTTTACTTACACTATACAACTCTTGACTCTTTGTACAAAAAAATCTGATGTTCATCCGATTTTGTAGAATTTCAGAGCTGTATATTTCTTTGACAAAAACAATTATAACCTAGCTACTAATAATAGGACAACAAGCTAACATATTCATTATTTGTGGGTCACAGTTAAAACCACTGATGCTATAGTCACTTTAAAGGGAAATTCTAAACCTTCTAAAAAATTCTTCAAATGATATTTTTTATGGTGTGAGCTGATATTGGTTAGTCGTACCTTACATTACAGTTAACAACAATTTTCCATGACTTCCACAGCCGCAGTTGAGTGGTTCTATGAGCTCCAAAGCTACTACATGGTGCTCTCCATGTGTAGAAGGTACAATTTAATATGAATAAATCATACAGAAAAGGTACTTTTTTCAGAATTATATTGTTAAAGCTAATTCGAAACACCTATTATTAAAAAATGGAATGAAAACATTTCTAAAGCCATCCAGTCTCAAATATTGAGGGGCACATCTTCCCTCAAGTTGAATAGACTATGGATAGAATAAATAACAATGATCTGCATTCCAGTCCTCTCAAAAAAAACAAACCTACAGATTCTCCCCTTAAAAGGTACTACAGTGCAGACATTTATGCACAAGAAGATTAAAACAGGAATGAAACAGGAGTTGATTTGCAGATGGTATGTACTAGTGATACATGTTTTATAAGTTGTATGCATCAAATCATGATTTTCATTTTTTTTAAATTAGCAGTTACTACACAGTCTTTCTGTCGTACCCCTGGAAACTGCAGAAGTCTGCCCTGGTTGGGTTTAGAATTACTGGTTTACTGGCAATCACTGATCAACTGATACCGTAGAAGACAAAGAGAAAGCATACTGAACAAAACATTGCCGTAGACATTCATAATGTGATTACAGCAAAGAACAGCTTACAAACAAATAATAAATGACTCTCTCCTTTCTCCTCTGTCTTCTGCTGTGAACATGCAAATCAGAACATCTGCATTTGCATCTCACCTGTCTAAACAAGCAGGAATTAGCGGAGACAATCAGAACACACGAGGAGTGAGAGATGAGATGTGAACAGCAAACTCTCCCCGGGCTGATAAATAATACAGCACTCTGGCTTCTTAAATAGTGTACACAGTGCCACTTATACACACACACACACACACACACACACACACAGGGAAAGTCATACTTGATCACAGGGTGAAAACCAGCTGAGATCCTGACAGATATTTGTTCATTGTGTTAAAACAGTGATGACACAGGAAGTCAGCCACTCACAGCAGGTTCTCTGATGTGAGACCACATCGCATGTTGATACATGTCATGTAACTTGACAAGATCAGAATTCCCTGGAGAAGTTTCATCACAGCTGTTTCATCATTTAAAGTAAAAGTGTACTGAGCAGATTTTCAATGAACAAGTGAAGGCGCTCAACTGTAGAGACGTTCCAAAAGTTGCTGTCCATGGTGCTGAACAGAATGATTTGTGAACTGGGCTTATTTAATGGTTTGAAAGCTGTGCTATACATTAAAATAAAAAGCACCAACAGCAACAAAAAAAGCAAAAGCAAAAGATTTTAAAAAAAATCCAGTATGGTGGTTTTGCACATATTTTTGTCCAAAGTAACTTACATGTTTTACATACATATCAGGTGCAATACAGGGTACTGGGTCTTATTCAAGGACACTTCAACATGTAGACCAGAGCAGCTAGGGATCAAATAATCAACTGTACAATTAAATGTATAGAATAACATCAAAAACATAGCCTAATTTTTGGTCAACAGTTAGTGTATAATACAAGCTGACGTTTACCTGAAGGACATTTTAAAACCACTGTTTGTATGTGTATTTCCTTTACAAATTATTGCATCTTTCAAATGACTGTGATGGTATATTTTTCGGTTTTGTTTTTTGACTTGTCTTGGAGAAATCTTTTTTTACAAAGTAAAAAAAAATTCTAAATGCATTGGGACTTTTAATGCCACATGGTTGCCACATGGCTGCAAGCGTTTTTGAAGGGCCACGTGATGTAAAATGTTGTCATCTGCCCATGTCCACACAGAGGTCCGTGCACAGCCCAAAAAAAACCCCACATGGACTGTATGTGTGCCAACTGTGCATGTGCCAGCAAAGTCATCTGGATGCTTGTTTTGTGTATCGTATGTGTGCACTGTATTCTTCATCCTTGGTCCTATTCTGACACTGTGTGCGCATGTGCCAACCATGCATCGTCTTCTAATTTTTCCAACGCTTTAACTTTCTCCTTTTATCATACTTGTTTAAATTTTTACTACTAACTTATTTGAGTTGTGCTTGTTATGTATTTGCAGTAAAGCACTGAAAAAGAAGCACCAGACAGGGGCGGGACAGCCACAGCATGATCATAGGTCGTACCTGTTTCAGTACCACCTATTGGCCTGGCATAAGATTGGCTTCCAGAACACAGCGGCACCCTCTTTAAACATGAGTTCTGGTCTGTTTTTCCAAGATATTACTCGTTTCATTCAGCTATGCTACAGTCTTGCTGCAACTCAATGGTCGCATGGTTTACTCCAGGGATCAGCTGGTCACACTAAGCTGGCTGGCATGGCGACCAGAACATTGGACATCCCCTGTAGAAATCAGTAGGAGGACACACAGAGGATGCAGAGGAGGAACAAAGTGACGAGGGAAGAGAGCTGGCTCCAGACTGCAGAGACTAATGGAGAAGAGGAGATATAAGCCCTTATCTCCCTTCTCTCAACACAGGCAATGTGGGATTACTGAACAATCTCGGTGTTTTATTTGACCCTAAATTGAAATTTGAACACCATGTCAATAAAATAGTTCAAACATGCTTTTTTCAACTTAGGAATATTACAAAAAGCAGACCATTCCTGTCAGCCTCTGACCTAGAACGTATCATTCGTGCCTGCATTTTTTTCCTTTCTCAATTACTGTAACTCTCTTTTCTTGCCTTAGCCAAGCTGACCTGTCACGTCTTCAGCTTGTACAAAATGCAGCAGCTAGGCTGTTAACTAAGGCTGACCACAGATCCCACATCACTCCTGTGCTAGCCTCACTGTGCATTGGCTGCCAGTGAAGTTCAGGATTGATTTCAAGATTCTCTTAATCACTTATAAGGCCTTACACGGTTTAGCTCCTGCATATATATCTGAGCTACTAATCCCGTATATTACCATAAGGTCACTTAGGTCTTCCAACCAAATCCCGTTGGCCAAACTAAAAACCAAAGGCGACTGTGCTTTTGCAGCTCTGGCACCCAGACTTTGGAACAACTCTCCACTTCCATCAGATCAGCTGAATCTATTGACTGTTTAAAAAAAAACAACTAAAAACCTACATTAATTCTAATGTGTTCTCTGGGTGATGGTGTCTATATGCTTGCTGTGTTTTATGTGTGAGATGTCTGTATGTGTTCTTGAATGTGTCTTTCATGGTTTTTGTGTCCTGCTTTCTTTGTGTCCCAATGTCACTGTAAAGCACTTTGTAACCTGTGTTAAAAAAAGGTGCTATATAAATAAAGTTTTACTTACTTATAATAAGACAACAAGATGGACAAGTTAGCAGCCTTAGTGGGGAATTAAAAAGACTTTTGAGTGTAGTGTTATGTGTTTCACGGAGACATGGCTACAGGAAGATACTTTGGATCCCATTGCTGCCATGGACAGCTGTCAGACCATTTGGGTGGACAGGAATAAATCCAAGAGTGGTAAGAAAAGAAGTGGCGGGCTCACTGCTTTTATTGACAACAGATGGTGCCACCCTGGTCACAACCTGGAACATTTCTGCTAACCCAGACATTGAACTGTTAGCCACGCATATTACATACATGGACAGTTCTCACAAGCCCCCTTCCACTAACCTGGCAACCACATGTGACATCATCCACTCTGGACCCCAGTGCTTTCTTTGTACACCTCGGACTTCAGGTACAACACAGAGACCTTCCACCTACAGAAGTTCTCCAATGACTCTGCTATTGCTGGATGTGTGAAGGGGGAGGAGGTGTCAGAGTACTACAGGGTGGGCAGTCTTGTGGACTGATGTGAGCTGAACCAACTGCAACTCAACATCAGCAAAACAATGGAGCTTGTGGTGTATTTCAGGAGATCCAGGACTCCTGCTACTCCTCTTTTTCAATAGGGGAGATGGTACAGGAGTACAAATACCTGGGTGTCCACTTGGACAGTAAACTGGACTGGATCCGGAACTCTGCGGCTCTCTACAGGAAGGGTCAGAGTTGACTCTTTTTCCTGTGGAAGCTGCAGTCCTACTAACTAACTTACATTTACTCTGCATTTATTATTATTACTATTTTGTTTAATAGTATTTTTTTTACCTGGTTACTTCCCCTTCCTCAACTGCATGTCGAGCAACTGAGCAATGGTAACAAAGGAATTTCCTTGTGGGGATCAATCAAGTTTTTCTGATTCTGATTCCTATGTGCATAATCAATTGATGCAGGTGATGTCCTTCTGTCTTAATTGATTTTTTGGCCGCACAACAAGCTGTAAACAAAACATTAACAAATTATCACCCTATAAAATTGATAGAGCAAACGTTTTAGCAAACACTTGCTTATTTACACATTCAGCACAGAGTGACATTAGCATTCATTATGAGTATTGTTTCCACCTAATTTATTTATTCACCTGATATTCATTTTCCTGATAACTTTGGTCTTCACCAACCACTGTGGCTACAACAGTAAATACTCCACTTTCCTCACCAACTAATTGACCTGTTTGCTGCATGGTGTTGGATAAGTACAGCACAGAGTGAGCTGATCAGAGCTTTTCACTGAAAACAGTTGCCTGACAAGAGTTGTGGACTGTAAAACCAAAACAATGAGCTGAAAGAGGTTAAAACACTCTCTAGAGCTGCAGAGTCAGGTGATCATTCTTTGAACTTGTGACTACAAGCAATCACTTCCACAAGTGCCCTTGTTATTATAAAGATATTAATTAGTGAAGACTCAAAAAACAAAAAAAACTTCCATAGATAAACATAGTAGAATAAAAAAGATGAGATGGTGGAAAAAAATGTCATTTCAACTTGATAAGATGGATATTAGGAAGCCAAAAAAAACCCAAAAAAGCAACTTTACAAAGAAAAATTTGGTAAAAGTGACAGAAAATCCTGTAGCTTACACTTTTATCAACTTCTTCCATGCTTAATCTGTTGTTGGATGGGCACGTAGAAACCATGTGTTTCCTCCAACGTGCACCAAGTCACCAGCTGCTTCTTTTCACCTGCCAGCACAGAGCTTCACTGTGAGGGCGTCTGTTACAGAGTTATGTAATGAACTACAGAACAAATGACTGTATCAATATGAATTTGCCTGTACTTATGATAATCATGAACATGTTTTACAAACTAGAGTTTTGGCTAGGTAAACTGTTCCATACTCAGCAAGACACCGATTCTGATTCTAATTTAAAAATCAATTTGAGATCAAATACCCCTGATGCGCCTATTGGTTGTATTGCTGAATGACACGATAACCACACTGACCTAGATAAACCCTTGGAAAAAAAAAAGTGCCCTGCACCTTCAGACTGAAGCCATGTTTCAGTTTTAATTAGAGGGGAGAACTTTATCTCCCTCTCAGCCTCTTTCTGTTCCCCTTAGCCACCTGGCCGAGGCAGCAGCAGAATGTAAATTGGGTTCTGGGCTTTAATTGGATACTGTACATGCTGGAAAGGACATACACGCAACCACACACACATCACACACACACACACCACACACACTTACACTGCAGGGTTGAACATGGACACAGGAAGCTGTGCAGTTAGCATCAGGGTTTCAGTGTAGCCGCGCTTCCACGTCCAACCTGGACTACTTCTCTGCTGAAATCTTGAAACTGAGAGGTGATGACAACAGTTCAATATCTTGTCACCGGTCAATAGTAATAAAGAATATAACATAATTCCAGTTATAGCATGTTTGTAATGTCAAACTAAAATGTTTCATACTATGCTTGGAACCATTTTCCCAGATGTCCATATGATATTGCTTACCAGTACAGCTGATGGGATCATGGTAACATGGGGGGAAAAAAATGAAAAACAAAGACAAATAATTCAAATAAATGGAATGAATGGAAAGATTCTGGTGGTCTTTTGTGCAGGGATATTAGCCGCACATGTGCAAAAACATCAATCCTAAAAATAACAAAATTTAATTTTTCAGTTTCCCCAGTTGAGAGAAATAATTGAACGAACCAGTGTTGCATGGACTCTTGTTGAGTGTCAGGTACATTACTGTCATCCAAAAGGAAATAGCTCTCTGACACAGAATCATCAAGCTTGATCTTGAACTCTTTTGTGGAGTAAACAAGCTCCTCGGATAAACTCAACAAATTGGACATTTGGAAACATGAAGTCAGCTGCTTGAAGAGAACTGGTGGTAGAACGGAGCTCAAAGATCCGAGTTTACAAAAGAAAATAACGAGCTGGAAGCTTCTGTGCAAGATCAGTGAAGGAGAATGAAATCCTTGCTGGAATAGCAGATTATATCAAGCAGAAAAGAACAGAAACTTAAAGGCTTTCTCAAGAAAGAGACTAACCCTTAACAACATCTAACCCTTTATCCTTCACCTGGACCCACAGTCTTGAAAAAAAGAAAACCTTCACTGAATCTCCTGCATTAAACACAACATGTAAACCAAACCCTAAACCAACGTCACCTTACTTTTCATTTGTACTCTAGGTGTATTCGAGGACAGCAAGGTGAGTCTAACTGCAGACTGCTCATAAATACAAACATTACACGCTGGCTGACACTGTGTGAGGTTCTGTACAAAAAGGCTTTTGGAGATGCAGACATGAGCCAATTCAGACTGAGAATGAGCTCCAGTAAGCAAGTCTCCGGGCCAGCTTCGGGCCCTATCTTTGGCTGATTGTGGCACGTCATTTATCACAAGTCTGGCTGGAGATTATAAGGTCCCTGTTTTGACAAGTCATTTGGCTCCTTGGTAAAAGAGACATTTATGGTCCTCCAAATTAAACAACAACATTTTAAAAGTGTTTTCTGATCTGACTCCCCATATCGCAAAGGACAACATCGTTTGTCAGTCACATTACTGAAAAAGTTCCCCCTCCAGTCAAAAATGTGTTTTTTCTTATTGCTACATCAAGTAGATGTTTGAGCCTCATTGTGCAGGACGATGTATGTGCAGAGTTTGTTCTCATATTCGTCCGACGAAGGAGGAAAGTTTCTCAGTGCTCGCTTTGAATGTGAGTTTTAAGGCGCGTGTGTGTCTACGAGCGATGATTTATGACATCACCGTTTGGAAGCCAATCATGGTCCACTAGGGAAGTGTGATGTTGCCTCCAGTACACAAACACTGAGAATAGACTTTACAGTCAAACAGTTAAACTCCTGAAATGAAAGATATTTGCATCTTCATAGGTTTGGGATTTTTCAACGAGGGAGATTGAGTAGAAGTCATTTTAAGGACTTTAACAAGGAAATCGTCTTTCAATCAATCTTTTCTTCTGGAACAACCACATTAGACACAAATTATTATTCAAACAAGGGATCTTAAAACATGTCTTGAAGAGCTCTTTAAGGTCTGGTTAGTTTTAGGCAACTAAAAAAATAAAAAACAGCTTGATAAAGTGTTCCTTTAAGATTCAAGAGTTAGTGAAAGAAAAGTTCAAACCAGTCACACATCCTTCAAAATGCCAATATTGACTGTGTGTGTGTGTGTGCGTGTGTGTGTGTGTGTGTGTGTGTGTGTGTGTGTGTGTGTGTGTGTGTGAGAGAGAGAGAGAGTGAGAGAGAGAGATCTTTTTTGGGAACTCATACTTGCAAGAAGCCAGTTGCCTCTGTGAATTTAGTAGTTGACACTGACAAACTGTTGTTTATTCGGCATGTGTGTGTGTGTGTTTGTGTGTGTGTGTGTGTGTATGCGTGTGCGTGCGCGTGTTTGTGTGTGTGCTCTACCTTAGCTTATCGACACACACACCAGGAGACATGCACACCCACTGGGAGATGCTTCAAAGCATGGCATCGCTGTCGGCTGTATTGCTTTGTGTTTCATGTGTCCTCTATTTTTCCACCCAGCACCCTCCGTCTCCCCCCCCCTCCCCCCCTTCCCACCACCTCCCCCATTCTTTATTAATGGCCCAGATGTGGCGGTGGCACACGGGGAGCTCATTACACAGAAGACAACACAGAGCGGTTGTATCCATATTCAAACATTTTGGGAGGAGGCGCTTTCATGTAATATGTAACCGAACTAGTGTACAGCCTCTAAAACTAACAATGTTGCTTGTTCGACACTTTCCGATCTGCATTTGATTAGGGTTAGGAGGTAGAAGAGGAGCAGGAGGAAGAGGAAGAGGAAGAGGAGGTAAATTCATGCATTATGTAACTATGTGTAGCGAGCGGTGGCATGTGCAACACTCTCCTCCACCTCATGTTTCTCCTCCTTTCCTGCAAGGAGGAAGGAGAGGAGGAGAAAGAGGAGGAAGTAGGAGGGAGGAGGAGATGAGAAGGAGATAAAGAAGAAGAAGAAGTTAAGGAAGATGGGTTGGAGGGGGAGCAAATGGTGAAAAAGTTGGTGAAAATTAAACGATAAACAAGTGGGCGGAGGAAGGGATGAAGGAGTAAGATGAGGAGAAAGATGGAGTTACTGAGAGATGCGCGAGAGAGGATTAACAAAGAGGTGATGAGGACCAAGAGATGGAGGACAAGGAAGAAGACGAAGAGAGAAAAGACAAAGGTGAAGGGAAGGATGAGAAAAGGGTGGTAGAGGAGGAGAAAAAACAGAGAGATGGGACAGAGTGTAGGAGGAGGTGAGGAGAAAAGGTAAGAACTAGAGGAGGAGGAAGAGGTGATGAGGAGTGGACGAATTGAGGGAGGAGGAGGAAAAAATGAAAGAGGCAAGGGTGGAGGGGTAAGTATAAGAAAAGATAGAGTGTGAGGAAGAGGGAGAAGAGGAAAAAGGATGAAGAAGAAGAAGACGCGGAGGGGGATATTGAAGAAGGAGGTTGAGGAGGGAGGGCGATGAGGAGGACAGAAAAGAGGCGAGAGTGGCAGAAAGGATGGAGGCCGAGAGGAGAAAAAAATAAAAGAGAGGGATGAAGTGTGGGTGGGAAGAGGTGAGGAAATAAGAGGTGAGGAAGAGGGGGAGGTGGGCGTCGGGAGTCAGAGTCACTTTCATCAAAGAAATTTGTTGTGTTGATGGGAGGTGTGAACGCAGCAAACCTGACAAATCTTCTCTCACAAACCCATCCAAAACACAAGGTGACTGAGTATGTGTGTGTGTGTATGTATGTGTGTGTATGTGTGTGTGTGTGTGTGTGTGTGTGTCACACCCTAGGGGACAGTCAACCTTTCCAGTGAACAGTCTTTATCAGCCTCCATGTTTGGGTTTGTATCTTCACCACATGATCTGCTGTTATTACCCTCCTGCTATTCACCATGATGCTGGGAGTACAGGAACAGAGATCCTGTGTGGACACCGGTTAAATGACTGCAGACTGATTTCCATATGTTTCCTGCACCATCTGGCCTGTGGAACAGAGCCTATGATGTAACATGGCACAAGTGTTTTATCTTGATTGGATGTTGCCTGTCACCTGCTGCCCATTCAACTAATTCAGTGTGGTGTTATCCTTTTTTTAAAAAAAGACTTCTCTCTTGAGTATGAATAAATCCTTTTATTGCACTGATAGATCCAATAAAAGGCTTTGTTTCTGCATGAGATAAACTTTGGCCAAATGTATGTGGACACCTGCATATTACATCCACACTGCATGTGGTAGCGCATGCTATTCCAAAACTCTGGAATGAATCTGCTGCTATAACAGCCTCCGCCCTTCTGGTTTCAGGCTTTCCACCAGATGTCGGAACCTGTTTGAAAAGACTGGAGAGCACTAGTGAGGTCCGACACACTTGTTGATCTGGCTTGTTGGCTGCCACAAAGGTGGAAGAAGAGCCACTGTCATCATTGTTTTGCAGGAGGCCGTTGTTGGATGCCGTATTTGAGTTTTGTGAGAGTGACTTTGTGCTTTGAAGGGAGTTACTTTAAACACAGTTTTGAAAGAAAAGCTCACATCTGTCAGAAACAGACAATCCAATAGTCCCGAGAGTTTGAAACAGCTCTTAAACATTCACATATCTCCTTTCAGGAATGACCTTGATGATCTGATCAAGGGCCAATAAACACACTGGTAATAGTGAGAAGAAAATCATCATTTCAGACACTCTCACTAATCATCATCATGTTGTGTCATCACCATCAGCTGTAGAATTGTACAACAGCAATTTTCACATCTATAACATGTGGAGCATTGCATTGTGGGAGTGTTAGCAGGAAGTAGTGTGCATGCTATGGACACTGATTTTTGTGGAATTTTTGAAGGAAGTATATAGTTGATAAATTTATACATAGAATTCGGACACTAAATAAAATGGTGAAGGGGAAACATGGTGCACTATGTAGTAAATAGGAAGTGATTTCAGACACAGCATGCCCCCTCAAATTTCTGACATTGGCTGTCTGTAAAGAATTATATTTGCAATACATTTTTAATTAGCCCAAATAATATAATCTAAAAACAAAACTTTCTTTTCTGTGTGTTTTTATTCATATTTTTCTGCCTGGTACACACAGACCCTCATCTCTGTTTAGGCTAGTTGCTTCCTTCTACCTAGCAGAGCCGCTCAGCTGCGCGGCCGTGAAATCGTGTAGAACTGTTGGTTGTGTTAACTGCAGTGTGAGGTGTGAATAACCAGTTTCAGCTCACACAACAGTTTGACTTAAACGGAATGAATTTGTAGGTTCCTTAGAGCTTCAGAACGTCCCTGTTTAGCATGACCTTAGCATCAGCGGTTTGTTAGCTTGCTGACCTTTGCTATTTAGCGAAGTTATTGTTTTTGTTAAAAATGTACAGCGCTACAATTTTTTTTTTTTTAAATTCTATCGAAAATGACATTACATTAACTTTTCAGCTTAAATAGAGGGACATAGGACCCTGTTGCAGTGTTGTTTTTCATACACAAATCTAAATCATGTCAAAGTCAGTTAGCTTTTAGCACTGCTCACTCCCATCCGGCTCCTCACATTTCCCCCCCTAAAATTTGCCCTGTTTTTTACCTTGTGTTGGTGTTTTCACATTGAGCCCTTTTTGAATCTGCCAGCGTGTGTACATGTGTGAAAATGTGTCCAAGAGCGTGTGTGTGTGTGTCTGTGTTTGCATGTCTGCTAAGGTATCATGAGCAGCTCAGTGGATGCTGCTGTATGATGAGCGGATATGAGGTGAAGAGACCTGCTTGTTTATTCAATCTGTGGCTCCACCGCTTCAAATCAAATCTCCTGTAATTAACTTCATCATGTGTTGAAGTTCAGGGCGTTCTCTGAAGGCACTGTGCGTGTGTGTGTGTGTGAGACTGGAAAATGAACATACTGTATGTGTGTGTGTGTGTGTGTGTGTGTGTGTCTTATGGAGTAATACTGGTGATGCTGATCGGGATGGCTGTGTGCGGAGATGTTTCCCGTTATACCTGTGCTTACGCCACAATGACATCATACAGGATGGAAAGTAGTGATGAGATATTTCCATGTTAACAGTTTAGGCGACAAGAGTCAATGTTTCCGGACAATGCAAGACAATCCATTGTCAATATAACACTGTATCCATTAATGGAGAGTTTAATTTCCTTGAAACTATGTCTGACATGTCTCTCTGTGTTATTTAGTGCCAAGTCTGCTTCCCTTATGCCTCCATGTTGCTCAGTGTTGCATGTATGTTTTCAATCTTGCCTGTCATGGTTGACAGCCAGTATTTTTTACAATCAGTTAGGCCACACTGCAATGTGCAACTGTTTTTTTTTGTTTGTTTTGAAAGTCTTCCAATCTGAAGAGCATTTTCAAAAAGCTCCCATTATTGTGGATTGAAGGAGAGGAAAAAGGTGCAATCTTGAATTGTATCCACATTAGTGTGGACATAGCCTCAGAGACATAATGACATGAGGGAGGAAATCAGACAGTGGAGTGCTGAAATCTCCCTGGAGACGGATGGAGAGAAAAGGAGACAGTTTCCACTTATTCCCCCTCGTCTGACCCTTCCTTCAACCCCCTCCTCCTCCCCCACCCCCCGCCTCTGTCTCTGTCTCTGTCTCTCTCTCTCTCTCTCTCTCTCTCTCTCTCTCTCTCTGTCTGCCTCTTAATGCTGCACACACACACACACACACACATTCTCAGTGTCCACACACAGCCGCGACATGCAGACACATATAGCCCACAGCATGCTGGGTAAATACACGACAAGACGCACAATAGAAATTGAGCATGAGGAGGCATACAAGTTCACACACACAAACACACACACTCACACAAACACATGCATATTGTCCTAGGTCACTTCTGGGGACATTGCATAGACTTACATTCATTTCTTGGAGACTTACCCTAACCCTAACCTTAACCACAAGTCAATGGAAAGATGAGCGTGTACATGGCTCACTCTACGTGGAATTAATTAACATAAATACACATCCACATTTGTTAAAAAAAAAAAATCACATTTAATGAAACATTTGATTAGCGAACTGTTTGTGATGAATAACCATGAACGGCACAAACATGCTTCGTGTTGAAACTGAATGAGCAATGCCACTTGGTCGCCCTATCTAATAGTTTGGTCTTCTGCAAAATATCTTAACATCATTTGTACTTATGATTCTGACTTATCATTTTTTAAATCATGGTGCCCAGATGATGTTTCTGAATGATTTTGATGACCTCTTCCTGTTCTGTCAGGCCGCCGTCAAGCCAACCAACTGTTTGACAGAAATCCTGAAAATGAATGACTAGATTTCTCCTTAACTTTCTGTGCACTGGTGCTCAAACACTTGCTCAACGGAAAATGATTCGATCCCCTTAACTTATTAATTGTTAGAAAAAAAGTGATTTATCAAGTAAAAACACCAAACATTCACTGTTTCCATATTTGAAGATTTGCTACTTTTCTCTGTTTAATATCACTGTAGACCGAATATGTTTGGGTTATGGATTATTAGCAGGCCCACACAGAATCTGTGCTCACACAATTCTGACAACAACCCACAGATTTTCCGCAGATTTTCTGCAGATTTTTTGCAGATTTTTTGCAGATTTTTTGCAGATTTCCTGCAGATTTTAAACTAATAGAGATGCTTTAACCTTTAACTTTCATGTTTGAGTTTATTTTTGCCATTTTTAGAGCTTCTCAAAAGACATTTGGTGAAGTTGAGGTCAAGGGCCAGTTATTAATTTATGTATTTGTTTGTTATGTGTTCATTGTTGGGAGATGATTAATGGTTAATGTTGCTCTCTGCTCCACATTGAACCTTTTAGCATTTTAGTGGCCATGTGTTAATCTGCATTTTATGCTGCTTGACTTTTCAGAATCATTCACACTTTGTTTTGAACTATTTGTGATGAAATACAATTCAATGGTTCTACTCAAATCTACGAAATATTTCTTTCAGCCTGCTTGAGGTACTTTTAGGTTGTGTGTTCTTATTTATTTAACAATCTTTGTTATCTTAAATGAATATTATCTATCACATTACAAGCAAAAAAACATTCAGCAGAATTTTTCATTCTGGATCACTACTGAAAACTGTAAAACAATCCACAGATTCCATTTGGGCCTGATTATTAGTTATAAAAAGCAAGAAATCTAGTGATGTCATCTTTGGCAATTTTACAGATTAAATTAACAATTTCCCTCTGGAAAAAATCCACACATGAAATATCAAAATCTAACGGGTGTTATGGATATTTCCATAACTGACCTGAGCCACACAAATGTCAGGCTGTACTTTTGTCTTCTCAAAGAGGAAATAAGGACATGGCTGTTTGATAACCAGGAGCCTCACAGGCGAACAAGGCCAGAATGCAGGTCATTGCCAGACGAAACAAGACAAAGACCTGAGATACAACTAGAGGTCACAGATTTATGATTCGGAACTGATGAACCAATTTCTCTGATTTGCTTAAAGGCTGGTCTCGGACTTTCAGGGCCAGAAGAGATGAGACACCGTCCAACAAAGACGTGTTCTCCATTGTTCTCCCTTGGCGAGGTTTCATTAAAGCAATCCTAGAAAATTCAGCTTCACTCCTCTTTTGGTTTTTCTGCCAACATCAGCTCAGAAAATCCAACAACAACGGGCAGATTGACCTGAAAACATTCATGCTCCTCAGAGGATGAACCCTTTGAATCATGATGATCTTCCCTCCAGCACCCTCCATTAAATGTTGCATTTTTTTTAGCATTGAGCACATGTAGAATTTGCATTTAAATTTGCATTTTATTTGTTCATTCAATCACTTTCAAATTCTAGAAGGATTTTTTTTTGTAGCCTTGTAGCCTGTCTTCCAGCATCATAAAGCTTTACAATGATTCAGAGTGGAACCGCAATGTTTTACTGTCAGGCAGTGCGGCTTCTTTGGTCAACCACAGTCCTGTAATGTGACTACATGAGGCGTCGAGGACACAGAGCATTCTGGAGTCCGGTGCCTTGCTCAGGGGCACCATCTTACTGACTGAAGTGAGATCATTACTTATTCATTTTCCACACCCATTTTTCCCACAGACATTTGGACGGATTTTACAGACCTTTACATTTTCTTTTTTTTTCTTTCCTGCATCTGTTCTTCTCTTTCCCCACATCACCTCCATTTTCCAGTCTTGATATCAAATAAAGATGAAGGTGTCGCTCTAATTGACATTGTTTCCTATGAATCATTTAGCAGTGTTAGTCTAACATCCCAGATTCCAGGTCAGTGCGTCTCACTACACACCCCGCTGCCAGCAGGGTTTTAGCCTGGTTCGGCCTGCCTGCCTGCTGCAGACTGGCATTGCTGTGTCTCTGCTGCTGCTTTTGCCAACCAGCAAATGTTTTTCTGCCCCGGCCATCCCTCGGGCACAGAGCTCCGATATGTGCAGGCATTTTCCCTGGAGCAGAAAAATGCTGAGGGGGTGGAATGTTTTCGAGAGGGGTACGCATTTACCCCTCCTGTTTGGTGGGCAGGATTATTGTTTTTTTGTTTTTTGTCAGTCTGATTTCTAGTTATTTGGATTGACACACTGGCAATGTTAGAATCTGTGATTAAAGAAGACAAGAAATACATTGCACATAATCAGATAATAAAAGGAGAATTGCATTTCTAATTCCTGCATGCTCACAAAAGTATTTGGCTTTCTTGCAATTACATATCTGCATAAGCTTGACTGATCTTCATGTAGAGTATACAGCACTTGCTCGGTTATTAGTAGGCATGTGAAGCACATTCACAAGTCTGCAAAGTGGAATTCAGATACAACTTCTAAGCACATTCTAATGCTATCAAAACATACAATTATGTTTTTACTGAGCTCCATACCTGCAGCTTTCACCTGCCCTTTATTGCTTCACAGTGTCGAAGGGTTTAAGTTTGCATCTGTGTGAGAGGAGAAAAATATTTGGAAGGATAAATGTCAGGTTTCAGAACATGACTGTGCTTGTGTGTCTTAGTGTGTAATTTTTTTTTTTTTACTGTTATGGATATGATTATTTTGGATATTTGAATCCTTGTGTTTGTGTGCATGATTCTGTATGAGGCTTGTGTGTGTGTGTGTGTGTGTGTGTGTGTGTGTGTGCGCTGCAGTGTAGCAGTCAGTAAAAGTAGGTCAGGAGAGAAGGGCTCCCTAGAAGACGATGTGAACTTGTCACCTTGAATCGCGTTAGAAACTGCTGAGGGAGGAGAGAGGGAGAGACAGATGAGAGGGAGAGGAGGAGGAGGAAGAAGAGAGGGGGAGGACCAGAAAGGACAGGGAGAAAGAGAGGAGGAGGAGGAGGAGGAGGAGGAGGAGGAGGTGCAGAGTGTGGAGAACTGACGAAGACAAACAGCAAGAATATTGAATGGGAGGTGGAAAGAAGTCCCCCCCTGATTGTCACATGTCTGTGTCCTCTTTATTCAGTCTGGACACAACAAATACCATCATAAACAATATTTCATATTCCAGCAAAAACACAACCAAACTGCTGTCGGAGTACATCGTCATTAAAGGAGACATATCATGCTTTTTTAGATTTTCTGTTATTTGTATATTGTTATGATGTCGGATATCTATTTCAAACATGTTCGTCATTCCAGAACTTGAGGTTAATATATGTAGAAATGCTTCCTGCGAGTCAAAAGCCAGGGCTTCAACTCGCTCTGAAGGCTCCGTTATCAACGTTTTTTTCAGCATTGTCAACAAGCTGATGTCACACATGTCCATAAACAGACAACAGTTCTGTAGCCTCGGTTGCTAAGGTTGTTACTAAGGTTTTTCCACGTGTCCACTCTCATGTTTGAACATGTATGGATGGATTTGAGAAGTAGAAGTGAACTTTTCCAGTAAAGAATGAGGAAAAAGTAGTGAAATCCTACTACTTTAGTTTGTTTCGTGGTTTGTTGATGTAGCCACCACAGCTGGTGGAAGTCTCTCAAGGAGTAGCTTTCAAGAGCTGGCCAATCAGAACAGAGTGAGGTCATCGGGCGGGGGCTTTAAAGTGACAGGAGCTAAAACAGACTGTTTCAGAGGCTGAACTGAGGGGATGTGTTAAATAAGGAGTTTGTTGAACTAGATAATGCAAAGATATTCCAGTATGGCACTAGATTAAAAATATAGACCTGGAAATATACAGAATATAATTTTAAAAAAAAACTTCATTAAAGCCACAATAGCGTTTTTTCCCCTTCTTATTGCTTTACATTTTACTCAATACAAATAATAATAAAGGTACCCTGACAAGCTTTTCTTTTTTTTTTTAACAAACAAATTTATCTCAGAGTAATTTTGTGTTTTCTTGAGGAAGACCTGATAAAACTGTTAAATGTATTTCTTCTCTCATAAAACATTTTCAAACCTGTTTTTTGTTTGTTTGTATCCTACATGTTTCTCTCCACCTGTTTGCTCACCAGCAGTCTTCTCCCTCCCTACATTACTGTTTGCAGGTGTGTCGCTGCTTGTTGGCACATTGCCACCAACAACTGTCAATTAGGGACAACGGATGAAACCATCTGCAGGAATGTTTATATCATATGTGTGGACACATGCATGTGCATTCTTGTGCACGATATACAAACCTGCTCATCACAACATTGCTCCATAGTGCCACTAGAGGTCAAAGACTCACAAGTGAGACCTTTGATACTTACACAAAATCAAATTTGTTATGTGGAAGTGTTGCTTGTTGTGCCGAACCCACTGAGAACCATCACCAGTTCTGCAGCATTTGACCTCGTTTAGCTAATTGTTTGGTTCTCCAGCACGTAGACTACAAATGGTTGAGTCTTACAGCTCTCAACAACCCCCCATATATAAGAAAATCAACTCTTGATTCAGTCAGCTGATTATGAGATATGTTTTATCTTTTGTCATAAACATATACCTTTTAAGTCACATTTTAAAACTTTAAATGTACAGTTTTCAGAGTCTAGAAATATACGATTTTGTCTGTTTTTTCACTTTGTTTGATTATTTGTATTTTACTTACAATATTACTTACTATCATAAGTTTCTATTTTAAGTGATGTTCACAGTAGCCTTTCAACAAACTTTCAAAAACTTCCAGCTCCAAACCTGATGATGATGACAATGATAACCAGAAAAGCTGACCAGCTGACATGAAGTCACATAAAGAAAATCAAGACTCAAAACAAATCAAATTGAGAAATGAGGCCAAGTGATGGAACTAGAAACTGTTGGTATTAGTTCATCACGGCATTTTTGAGGTTAAGTTGTGACGTAAAAGGAGGAGAAGATGAGATGTGGGGAGTAAAATAAGAAAGAGTAAAATCAAGAGGAAGAGAAGGATACTGGTCCTGGATGTGTCGAACGGTTACACACTTATTCCCTTATGATATCATATTAACATCATATAACCCTCATAACAGTAGAGTTAATCTATCTGTTTCTTTTAATTACTCTCCCCCTCATTGCTATTAACATTCTGTGCACACACTCTACATCAGTATCTTTCACTGAAGTAATGGTCAAAGAGTCAAAGCACAACAAATGAAGGAAGATGGAAAGATAATAACACGATCATAACTGACATCTTTTAAGCCCTTGATAGCTGAAGACAGAGTTGAGGAGAGAAGTAAAAGGAGAAACGGGATGCGGATGGAGGGATGAGGGGAGGATGACTGAGACGATGAGGGGCAGATGCTCATCTGATCTCCGACATGAACACACTGAGGGATTTGTTCAAACTTTGAAGTGAGGGAATGTTCTGTGTAAATAGCAAAGTACAGGAGTCACCCAGGGGCCGCGCACAGCTGACTGGATTTTACATTTGGGTATAAACATGGTAAATCCATTAACGTTAAGGTCACTGGGTAATGGACATGCTATGTACAGGAGAGCTCAAACGCTATGGCTGTCCTCAATGGACGGATTTGGGTGAAAGCACCAAAACTTTTAAGATTTCTCTGCAGTTCAGCCGGAGACCAACTGAGACACGGTAGCACATATAAACCTGCACGAAACTCATCTTATTAATGACATATTCTAATAATATAACCATCCTATGCCTTCACTCTGCCTGTAGGTGCATAGCTCTGCGGTGAGCTGAACACAATTTGGCCTTTGAGGTTTTTTTTTACTGGAAGCAATTGTGAAAATGGGGAAAAGGGTTAGGGTTAGGGTTAGGGTTTAGGGTTAGGGTTAGGGTTTAGGGTTTAGGGTTAGGGTTAGGGTTAGGGTTGGGGTTAGGGTTAGGGTTAGGGTTTAGGGTTTAGGGTTTAGGGTTAGGGTTAGGGTTTAGGGTTTAGGGTTTAGGGTTAGGGTTAGGGTTAGGGTTAGGGTGAGGGTGAGGGTTAGGGTTAGGGTTGGGTTAGGGTGAGGGTTAGGGTTAGGGTTAGGCATTACATAAACATAATAAATAAATGATAGTGATTATTAATCAGAATAAGATGACATACCATACCAACAAGACCAAAGATAATATAAAAGTGAATTTGTAGAGTAACAAGGAAACTGACTTCTCAAAAGTATCAACTGTCAAAGTAGAAACATTGACTCTCATGGCAGAGACAACAGCGGTAAAATGATAAGTCCCCATAATAAGTTCAACACAAGTAATTGATCTAGTGACCATACACAGAGTTCACATAGAGTAACAGTTAGCTTCAACAATGAATCAACAGTTACACAGTAGGTCATATTAGCAGCACATTAAAGTGTCTGTATACTCTTCTTTGATCAAGTCATTCAATACTAATTGCTGTTGATTGCCAGGTCAGCACTCGGCGCCACCATCAGCGTGAGTGTTTGTTTGTGTGAACGAGAGGCACATTGTGAAACACGATGGTATAAAAGGCATGTTTGCATAGAAACACTGTCCATGTACAAATCCATTCACTCAGTCAAACGTTCAACACAAAGCATTCATTGCTAAAAAACTATTCCATAATTTAGTTTTTATTTCAAATCTGTATGTTCCACCTGTCAATTAATCACTGCTTGGTGGGATTGTACTGATATTAACTCCAGTCGGTCAGTCAATTCAAATGAGCCAGATAGGACACAACTACTGTTTATTGTTACCATGGTGATTAGCTACATTTAGACCATGTCGCTGAGATGTACTTTATCACAATAGTACAGTTTGAATAAAAAACTCTCTGTGCATGTACATTAAGGAGGAGGGCTTCTCTTTATTGAGGTTAGAAATTTGGAGCCATGGCTGAGGCTCTGCACTAAATCCTGGCTTAGTGAGGCTAACGAAGAAAGCCCTAAACCCCTTCAACCTGCTCAGCCGAGAAACACGATCATGTCAAATTTAGTGAAGGGAGAGAGAGAGAGAGAGAGAGAAAGGCACAGAAAGAGAAGGAGGGACGATGGAAACAGAAGGAGGGAGAGGTGTGTGTGCGTGTGTGTTGTGTGAGAAAGTTCAGTCCGCCCTGCCCGTCACAAACCTGACCTGCATGTCTTTGGACGGTGGGAAATATCAGAACGTCTGGATCAAACATGAAGAGAATGATACTGAATAATTCACTTATTTCATTAAAGGAGCTTATTGTTTGTTGATGTTGTGGATTTTTTAATATTATGGACAATCATTATAAGGTAAAGCTGACAGATCACATGGCTTTTCTGGGGACAGTCTGGAGAACAAAATCATAACAAGACAAGATAATAACAACATGATAGCAATAAAATAACCAACACCAACATATGATGGACAAAACTATATTTTCAGTTAAAACAGCAGCAGACATATGCAGCATTTACCCAGAGCTGCTGGTTACATAAAAGCAAAGGTGAGCTCAGGCAAAAGATGTCACTGCTCATTGATCCTCAGTTCTGAGCCGTGATGACATTCTGTGATAAAACTGTCTGATCCTTGTTCCTCCTTCCAGATTCCATTTTCACTTTACTGATGTTTCAAATTGCTTATACAAGAGAAAACTGTAATGCACCTAATAAAAAACCTGTACAGCAGGTTTCAGGCGAATGTCAAGTTAAAAACATGCAGATACGTAAAGAATGCAATAAGCCAAAAATCCATAAAAAAAAATGATAAAAACACGTCGTTTTGCAAACAGCCACTTATTTCACGTATCCATGCTTGAAGGTTTTTTTAGCAAACAGAAGAGGCAAACAAGATGAAAACAAAACAGAAAACACAATGGAAAATAAGATTTGCATGAACCGTCTCAGTGGAAAAACAGATGTGAGCGCCTCTCCTGTACATGCAGTCACTGTGTTATGGCAAGCTGCAACAGAAAATAACAGTAATTCAGGTAATGATAGTGGAAATAGTAGGATGGGAGACAGCAGTTTAACTGTTCCTTAAAACACTGGCTCCAAAAAAAAACAAGAAAAAACAAACTGAAAAAAAAAAATGGAAGGAAGGTGGGAAAGAAAGAAGAAAAGAAAAAAAAAATGTGTCCAGTGCTGTTGAGAAGATGTCAAACAAGATCTGAAATGATTTCTGTTTTCCTGACCAGGACGTTTCAGGTCTGGTTGCTCTGAGCAGACATGAAAGATGGTGAAACTGCTGTCTGAACGCTTTTATCAAATCATATGACAAGGCCTTCTCAGTCACTTTGAGGGGAACATGATAGGCACACCTATTATTAAAAGTGAAAATCCTGCACTCATGTTGCAGGTAACACACACCCGACCGTTGGCTTTGTTTTGTACTTACAGAACTCAATCCTGGTTTCATTTCAGGAGCTCACTTGCATTTTGTTTCATCAAAGTCTTCGAACTTAAAGTGACGTCCACCGCTGCAAAGGTTGGAGTAGTTGTGACATCGTTATATCAAAAACAAAATGTTAGGGAGCAGGTCAGGTTGGACTCTGATGCCAGTGTTCCTTCACCTGCCAGCAGTCATTACTGGTTTCTGTTAAGCAGAGATCACATCCAGGTGATATTTTCCAAACTTAAACCAAATCCTATCAGGTGCTTCACCAAATCTCAACCATGAAGATGGCGGATCAGAAAAAAAGTTCATATAGTTAAGGAGGGTACTGACAGAAGCACTTCCTATTCATCAACATTATTAATTATCCAGCTAACTTCCAGGTTAATTCCACTTGATGCATTTTCCATACATTTTACTATTATGGCACCATGGATGATGCAAACTTTTCGTTCAACTTCATTCATTCCCCCATCTATGTGAATCTGTTCAGACTTTTGTCTTTGAGTTTAATCGAATGTAAACCCAGGAAGCAGCCGGCTGGAGCAGCCAGTAAAGCTAACTGCATTGTCAGGAAATTGGCTGCATAACTTTGTTGGAACATCAATAATATTAAAAGAAACTCTAGCAACAATCAGCTTGATCAAAATTTGAATGGATGCTGTACGGACGGAAGTGTAGTCTGGACATTCAACAACACAAAAACCTTCCAGTCAGTTCCTGGACCATGAGAAAGCATATTTTTAATACAAGCAAATGAAAAGTAGAGCATCATTCCTGCTGTTGAAATTCAGGTAATAGTCCTAAATGCCTAAAACCCCTCCCGTAGAGGAAAAAGCCCTTAAAGAACATGTACATACGCTCTTTACTTGCAGAAAACCTCCACTTATCCTGGTTCCATGTGTCTGAGCACAGCCTTTCCTTGGTTGACACAGTTCAGGTATTCAGCATTTAGTGCCTCCAGTCCAGGAAGCACTGAGAGTCATCTGAATCAATAGGACAGAACCTGTTACTCCCCATTAACGATGCGTTGTATGTGTGAGCACTAATTAGCCTCCATTACCTTGGATAAGAGCTGCAGAGAGAGGAGAGCATCAAAATTTAATGAGCCTCTTGTAGCCGCTCTGAATATTAGCTGTGTTTTAAGTGCTGCATCTAACTCTCTCTCTCTCGCTCTCTCTCATACACACACACACACACACACACACACACACACACACACGGCTAGTGCATTCAGATAAATCGGCATCTTAGTCGATATTAGGTCAAAGGAAAACATCATGTCCACTTCAGAAGGGCTGCTGGTTTCTGGCTGTGAGCCATTTGTAAGATACATTTACTTATAGAAACACTCTGGTTGTTTAGGGGATGGTGTTGCTTTACAAAGTAGAGTCTCAAAAATAAATGATGAACTATGGATGGATGTCCCAAGGTGCAATTTGGCTCAGGCAATCTAATTTGTGGGAAAGTTAGCTGTCGGCTGTTTCACACCTTGCCTTCCTTGTTACAGGTGAAGACGATGTGTGAAATGTAATGTGGACTCATATGTTCCTTAAAGATCAAATCAAAATATTTTAGCATTGCGATTACTATTTATTTTCATTATTTATTAATGTTTTCATCTTTTTGAATTGAATACATTTATAAAATGTAAAATAAAATAGGGAGAAATGGCCATCGCATTTTCCCAAACAGATGTCTCTCAGTTGTTGTCTTGTTAAAATCAAAAGATATTCAGTTTACAATCGATCAGTCAATTCATTTCTTACCAAAATTGTTATGGATTCATTTTCTCACGATTGATCGACTAATGATTTCATTTTTCTTTAATTTGCTTTTTGTGTGTGTTTTTGTGTATAAATTCATCTGTCTTGTGCTTTTTGTCAAACATCTGAGAAAGATATCCAACTCTAGAATGATGGCGTCTTAACCAGCTTTCTCAGTTTTTGAGGGTTTGAGACATTTATTCCGAAACAGTTATGACACGTACAGATATTGAGCAAAACTCAGGTTACTTCAAACACTTCCCACAAACTTCATAATCATAGTGACATTTTCCATAAGAGGCTGCTGCGGAGGATTGTGCTGTGTTTGATGAGTATCTGATAAACCTCAGACAGACCCGCACACACTTCAGACAGACAGAGTGTCTGCCTCCTGGGCCACTAATGGACAGAGAGAGCAGCGAAGATCAATACAACCAGACACACAGCTGCCTGAGAGAGAGAGAGAGAGAGAGAGAGAGAGAGAGAGAGAGAGGAAGTGGTCTAACTGGAACAGATTAATGGACCTTGCTGGTGGCTTTAGTTTGTATTGCAAGTTGTGTCCTAAGTTACTGAGGGAAATTAGGATGTCTGTTAATGTAGTGTAAATAACAAGAAGTTTCATATTTCAGATAATTAATAATTAAGGGTTTGTCATTGGCTGCCTTTCTTTAACACCATCTGATAATAAGCAGATGTAAGAGTTATAACTTGAACTCCCGTGGAGGCTGCTGTATAACTTCTCCAGGTACAAACACATGGCACTTGCAATGCTGTGAAAACATCACCGCTGAACATAATCCACACAGCCTACAGTTATATTTCCATCGTGTCATATTT
Source organism: Euthynnus affinis (assembly GCA_029490765.1). Taxonomy (NCBI): domain Eukaryota; kingdom Metazoa; phylum Chordata; class Actinopteri; order Scombriformes; family Scombridae; genus Euthynnus; species Euthynnus affinis. The sequence continues at coordinate 2,144,306 of CM055850.1, read as the reverse complement.
GCCAAACTAATGACGAGGATATAAAAGAAGTGCAGAGGCCATCGGTGACTCACACTAAATACCAGATATAAATAAAAAGAGATATAGATATAAACTCACCACTTAGTGAGAGCTTTGGCTCCGTTTAAACTGTCATAGCATGGAATGATTAATATCAGTGTCAGACGTGGTGGACTTACTTTCGTTCTGTTGTGTTTTTTGGCTGTCAAAAGCAGATTTTTCCTGCTGATAGACAGAGGCAGGGACACTCAGCTCTAATGCTCAGCTAAAATGATGAGACACAGACTGCTGAGCTGAATGCACACTTAAGTGCACCATCATATCTAAAGTCAAGTCATCTGGTCTTGTGCTTATTGCTCCTGCTGACAGGGGGTGGCAGCAGGGGTGAGTGGATGTCTGTTTTTAGCCAGATAATAACTTTATGGCCTGGTAGCCAACGTTGCAAGGACCGACATCAGGTCACAGCCCGGCTGAGCTGCGGTGGTTGTGGCAAGAACAAGAGGCGGGGGGGGGGCAGTGCCCCTGTGGCAACAAGCCTGGACCCCCCCTGTGGTTGCAGTGGGCAACTATCTCAGAAACCAAGACAAGCAAATAACTATCACTGCCAGTTTAAGTTTCAGTTTCTTTGTCAAATAACAGGCACTTCTGATCTCATCTTTGACGCAATATCTTCCACATTTTGAAACAGTGCCCCTCTGGGATGTAACTGCTGGTAAGTATCGTACAGTCTGTGTGGTCAAACATGATGTTGCAGCCTTTCCGAAATCTACCACAGCGAAGAAAGGAGAAGTTGGCTTCCTTTGATTGAAAAGATTAGTATCAAACAATCCAATGTGGTCATTGTTACATCATACTGAAACTGTAAATGGCTTCACAGCAAACAATAGAAAGTTAACAACATTAATTAAATAACCAGGAGAGTGAGCTTGTTTTCCAGTGTTGCTAACGGTGTTTTAAGTGTTTTAGTTAGCTAGCGGCAATGTGGTGTGTCAGCGAAGAAAATTATCATCACAGGAACATATGGTGAGATACTATATGACATGGATACCTCATCTGCATTAACGGAGACACATTATGCTTTTTGTCATTTTCTGTTATTAATACAGTGTTATGATGGTGGATGTTCAACATGGTCAAAGTTGGTTAAAGAGACAGGAGTTAAAATGGCCTGTTTCATGCACAGGCTGAACTGAAGGGTTGCATAAAGGGCCAGTATGAGGTGAATAAGGATTTTTTTTTTTTTAAAAACTGTGACTAATGCAAAGATATTTCATTAGAGTCTCAGATTAAAAATAGACCTGGAAATGCACAGCATATGCCCCCTTTAAAGAAAGGAGAGTACACTTTGATGTCAAATAACGTGAGTCAGATACACCTTGAGGACAAAATGAGACAATAAAAAAAAAGAACTTTGAACAGCATTCTGTGAGCCTTGAACACCACAAGTTGCACCATAATCTGCTTCTTCATTTTCTTTCTTGTCTCACCGCGCTCCTCAGAGTTTTCAAAATGATTGAACTGGATGAGTCGCACCAGCAGCTTTTTCTCTGCTGCAGCTGCTGGTTTGGTCCTTTTCCTGTGTTCCATTCTCACAGTATATCGTGACTTTATCAGCTGACTTCTGTTCTTACTTAAATGATGCAACTTGAACTGTAGTGAAGGCCAACACTAAAAACAAAAAAAAAATAAAATTACCGTCTGAAATAATACACAAAAAATGACTTTGTTACAGTAATGAGATTAAATGTAATTCATTACTTCAGCCCGTGTACATCAGCATATTTGCACTCTACTGATTAATTATTCACAAATGACTCATCCTTACTTCTTCGTGCACCTTGCGAATGTGAAGTTGTGCCAAAACCTCCACTCTAATTCTTTAAAAGGAATGAATATTTTGACTGAAACTGTTCCAGGCATGGCTTACCTCACACATCTGTTGTGTACATATGACCATGTTACCACAGTATGCAGCAATGTTATCTGCTGTGGTTTGGGTTTCTGCGTCATATAACATTACTGCTACATTTTCCAGAGTAGACTGTATGCTTTTAAAATGATTACTATTCCCTTCCAAGCAGCCAATTAAGTAAAAGTTCCAACTTTTAGAGACTTAAAAACTTGCCCTTGATATGTGATCCATCAGTTCAAAAAAGAGAGAAACTCCCAATTACCCTTTTAATAGGTTCCTAACTTCCTAATTTAATTAGTTTGTTGAGGAGACACTTGTAGGAGGGCTGAGGCTTTGAACAGCGATGACACGTACAGTTCAGCAGGAGTTTTTGACCACTACACTATTTTCTGGTGGGACATTCATTATCTTCATACGCCAGTGTCCCCTCCTGTTTGTCTTATCTATTACCATCAGTGAAATGGATGAAAGTCATTACTTTGAGTGATGAGTTTGTGTTCGCCTGGTTTACACAGGAGTTCAATTACAGCGTATAGATCTACTTTCAGCTAATGATTTCTGAAGACAAACAAACCTCCAACTTAATGAGCAGCTCGCTAGAACAAATTTGGACTAAATTGAATTAGACCTCGTGCTGATGCTGCCCATTCGGAGTATTCTGCAGAGTCGGTCGTTTGTCAGTGCCACAGAAGTGATGATGTTAACATGACTTAAAAACAAATCTTGCTGTGTAACAAGCTGAGGACCCAGTTATGAAATGCACAATGTAATTACAAGTCATTTCAAGTCTCATAGGCAATTATTGTTAGCTATTATCAGCCACACAAAGCAGCAGCCACTTCAGTGATGGACTGGAGACTGCTTTCATTTGTCACTGTCTAACACACACAAACACACACACATGCAAAGGAAACAACAACAGACACAAACATATACGCACTCATACATTTTGGACACACTTGTGTCTAAGCTTTTGACTGCTGCTGTACATATAATTACAAAAAACTATAGTATATGTAGTTTACTGTTTCTTGACTTACAAGAATGATAATCTCAAGTTATCATGGTTTTGGTAATGAAAAAAAGTGGGTGATATATTGCTGAAAAGTAAAAAAAACCCATGTTTTTAGATATGTGGCTAACTGCATGGCAACGCCATAGCAATGTCAATCAGTCACTCAGTCGGTTCCCCACTTTGGTCCAGAAATATCTGACCAAAAGTTAAATGGTATGTCATGGAATTTTGTACAGACATTCATGATTCACAGAGATTGAAGCCACCGTGAGGTTGACTTCTGTTTTTGTCATATATCTCAATAACTTGGATGAATTGCCATCTTATCTATGTCCATGATCCACAGAGGATGAATCCCAATGACTTTGGTGATCCACCGACTTGGACCACTATTGAATATCTTGGTTTATGAAAGAATTAATTTAATCAGCGTTTGATGAACTTTGTGTTAGCAAATGTTAGCTTGCTTATATTGCTATTATGGTAATATTCTACTTGATGATGAACATAATAAACAATACCTCCTAAATATAATTATATTAACATTGTTGAATGTATAGTTATGACCAGCTTCATATTAAAATTTTCTTAATCTGGTTGTAACACTGCATTGAAACAAAGTAGTGTTTCTATGGTTACCTGCAGCGTAATATACTAATTTAGTCTGGTATCCAACCTCTGAATCACAGCCTATACCTCAAGTTGTATTCAGTAAATTGGCTGATGTTGCTCTCAATGACAGCTGTCAACAGGAATCCACCAATCTGAGCTTTATGGTGATTCAGAATGTCAGCGCCATACATAGCTAGCTAGCTACTTAGCTACAGTACATCAAGCCTGCAGGATCAAAGATGGGTTTTTAAGAGAACTTGTTGTAGTTGCCATGCAAAATGACCTTCTCACATACACAATTATTACAAAAGGAACAGCTGTAAAACAGTGAACGGTGAATTTTCCTGATTGTCACACACCAAAATGTCTTTGTATTATCAGAATATGATCCATTTAGTCAGGCAATATATATGCTCAAATATATGCTTATATGCTCTCATCTGACTCAACTGAAGAAGGACCCTGGTGCCTGCATGTTCAAAAGGCCCCAAAAAGCTGAGGCCTTTTTGTTTTTTCCTGCCTTCCTGACAGGAAGACAATTCACTTACTTGACGCACGTCTATTGAGATTTGGAGGCTGTGTGTGCTGTCCCCTCTGCTATCTTTCACCTATCCCCTATCTGCAATCTACGATTACCCATAAAACCTTTCTCTTTGTGGGATTACAGAGATGTTAACATGGATGTCTTGGAAGCATAATTCCATTTTAAGCTGATTAAATCTGAAAAAGCTGTTAATGTGTGAAAACGATGTTCATTTTCACTAAAAGACCTCAACAAAAGGAAAATGGTTCAATCTGTTGTTTGTGCTATTTCAGTCATTCACTTACTGTAAGAAGTGGGACAGTCTGGTTACTCTGATGATGAACTTCAGCCGGGTAAACCTCTGCTCTCTCCCTTCCTGCTGTGGTTTAGTACAGCCAAGCTCACAATTTAGTCTTCATACAATTTACATACAACAGTTTCTGTTGTCAGAAATCGAATGGACAGAAAACAGTTATGATTGCAGTCCATAAATGTTACTCTGCTAGCCTGGCATTGCCAGACCAATTCACAAATGCATTAGTCTGTAACCTCTCAGTTCATTTTCGATTTCCAAAGGGCGTTACCAATGATGCAGACCGAAATGCCTCTGGATGCAATTGGATAGACCTACAACCAATCAGAGCAAAAGAACATGTGAAGTAGTGCTGAGCGCTGATTCAGATAAATAAAGCTATGCCAGGCTTTGTCACTAGACACATGTGTGCATGACGTAACGCAGTAAATAAAAGATGATAACTCAGTTATATTTGAAGTGTGGCATATATAAATGCAGTCTGTTGTCTGAGCTGTCAGAAACTGATTTGGAATATTTCCATAGTGATACTGACACAAGACAGTAGTTAGTAGTAGTTAGTGGGTTTTCTTTTTTAGAATACATATGCACACTGAGATTTCACTAAGTTATTGAACTTTTACACTTATTTTCTTTTCATTTCTCCCATTCTTCCACCCTACCCCTCATCCTGTCTATCTCCTTTGTTCTGATAAGAGGCTGCAGGATCAGAAAATCCAGCTTGCTTCAGTTCTGCCTTCCTCTGTCTGAAATCAGTGCAGTTCAGGTCCATTCAGTTGCTGAAGAACTATGAGAAGATCGGTGGTTCGATTCCTGGCTCTTCCAGGTCCGCATGTCGATGTGTCCTTGGGCAAGACACTTAACCCCAAATTGCTCCTGATGGCTGTGTCATCAGAGTGTGAATGTGTATGAATGGTTAGTTTCCTCTGATGGGCAGGTTGGGACCTTGTATGGTAGCCCCTGTACCCATTCAGCGTATGAATGTGTGTGAATGGGTGAATGTGATTTGTAATGTAAAAGCGCTTTGAGTGGTCTGAAGACTAGAAAAGCGCTATACAAGTACGGTCCATTTACCATTTACCATTTATTTAGCCTGCTAAAAAGCTGTGTTTCCTTGAACTGGTCTCATCTTCAATTCTTCAGCACATCATTGCAACATGATGAAGAATGAAACTTCTACTGCTGTTGGTTCATAAACACAAGTTTATGTTCATTATGTAACATTCAGTCACAGTGATTTCTGTCCAGATTCTTCTGGTCATCCTCCTTCACCTCAGACCTCCATACATCCCTCCTCTGGTCAGACTGCAGCCCCAGCTCTGACAGGACTACAATTAATAATAATAATGTCTTTAAATGGTAAGTGTTAAATGGTAACAGTTTCACGGCCTTTTCTTCAAGTCAGAGCAGTCCTCTACATTCTGCAGAACATACTTTTACCGTGTGAGTGTTTGAAACGTTCGAAATGATCTGAAAAAGACTCATTCGAACATTTGAACATTGTTGTCATTCATTTCTTTCTGTTGTTGCTGTTATCAAAATTCTATTTGCTATTATATTTGTATTATATCTGTGTTCCAGACGAGATCTTGTGCTCACATGAGAAGACAGCAAGTGATTACTTTCACTCATGAAAACCCTCTACACCTATCTGCAGCTGGCCAAACCCAACTTAACAAGACAAGAGGAGGAGAGAAGAGGAGCCACACAAGGCATGAGGTGCTACAGGCTGCAGCCGAACCTTACTGGAGCTCTGACCAGCAGTGAAACGTTTACCAAGTCCTGTCAGAAGTACGGCAAATACATCTTTCTTTAAGTGCAGTTGGTTGTTCTTACAGAGAAAATACACTACCCAGTTTGTTAAATAATGTAATGTAATGACTGTCCCACATCAGTGGTAGCCATCTTGATTGTTTACAAAAATCCCTCAACGGCACTCCCCTGTTCAGTCATCTTATCAAACCCACCCTATATTAGATAAACAGCTGTGATTGGCCTGACTCAGGCCAGGTCGAGTGGAAATCTGTTTGAACGGAAGGGGGACCAGACGCATCTGCCAGAGCAAATAAAACATGAGTGCATAGATTCATTTGGTTCCCGAGCAATTACTTTGCTGCACTGACACATCAATCAAATCACTATTTTATGACCAAAAAGTCTTCAGAGAAATTAAACATATGGTAAATAAGACAGCACTGGTGGTCTCCTCTGGCTTATCCACCATCTCCTTAACTCTGGATGTCACCTCACAACCTCCCCAGTGGTCTGGTCCTCCAGTGTCCTCTCATCAGCCTCAACTTGACTCTTCATTTAAAAACATTTAAATCAACATTAGCTGTAGAGACCATATTTGTTTCCTGGTGTTCTCATCATGAACTTTTTTTTTATTCAGTTCTTTATTTTATTTATTTAACGAGATCACAAAGCAAGCATACAAAGAAAAAAGCCCCACAGACATTTGTAACTGCATCCATGGATACTGTCGGCAAGGTAACAAGGAAAATGCTTCATTACATTACTGTATTGTACATTACAGAAGAGAGACACACAAACACACTGAAAATGAACTGCAGAAAACAGAGGACGTTTAGGCTTATATTTAGTATTTCTTTTTTGTTGAAACAAGAAATTAATTCTGCCAGTTTATGCTATCACATAATTCCACTGATTACCGGTTCAGTTTTTTGTTGTTTCAGGAATTTTCTAGGAATGAGTGTCACTAACTTGGAATGAAGAGGATGTTTTTTTTATCCAAAACAATAGAAAAAAAAGGAAAACCCTTCAGCTTTCAGGATGATCTCTCCATCACTTTGTGGTCTTGCTCCCTCCAGACTTTCGCCCCAGTATGGTTGGATGTGTGTGTGTATGTGTGTGTGAGTGTCTGTGTGTTTCGAGTGAGTGGGGGGTGGGGGAGAGGGTATTTTGGTGGGGGGTACATTCACCTTCACCCACTTCCTTGACCCACTTTCAGTGTTGTGTCTCCGCTGCACCTTTTTAAAGCTGAAGGAAAAAGAAATCCCATTTAAATCCCCCCAACATGTCTGACCTTCTCTGCTGCCCCTCCACACACACACACACACACACACACACACACACACACACAGCATGTTGTCCTCTTTCTGCCTGGCTTCACCACAGAATTTGGGCAGAACATTTGAATTATTCAGTATCATCCCTTCCTCCAAAACACACACACGCTCACACACATCCCTGTCCCTCCATCCTCAGGTCTTCCATAGGACTGGTGTAGACTAAAGTAGGGGTGGAAATTACAAATCACTTCACAGATTGAATTGTTTTTTTCTTATCTTTCTTTCATTTTTGACTATGAATCTATTTTTAAAACATCACATCAGCTGGTGTCTGGTTTGGCACCATCCTACACTGCCACTCATACTGTATGCACTAAAACTAAAGGCAGTTTAGTTCAGTATATCATCCTGCAGTTAAACTGCATCCGTTTGTAATTTTTTACCAAAGTAAGGGGTTTATATATTTTAAACCATACATGCAAATTACAGTATACAGGCATCCTACATATAACTTTAAGCAACTGCAACAACAGTTTCATTTGAAGGGAGTTGTTGTTACCTAAAGTCACTACTTTACATTTGTACTCAGACCAACAGGGTGTAGGGTATGTGTGCTGCGGGGAAAGCCCGGGGAAGTATTTAGTTAGCTGTTGGAGAAGTCCCTTTAAACCAGCCTAGTTTGGTTATAATCCTGTGCTGTTTACCATGGGCATGCTAATTCTTAGCCTCTATATCCACCAGAGATGGCTGCACTGTGTTCTAGCTTCATCAAAGCTGCCAGGGACATTCCGGTGTGTGTATTTCTCTTCCTCACAGTTCATAAATAAGCTGCAATTGTGTATTCAGTCTGCCATCTACCATCCATTTCTGCTACTTATCCGGGACCAGGTTGCAGTGGCATCAGACTGAGAAAGGAAACCCAAGAGCAAGGGGGTAACAGCTCTACTCTACCCCATCCAGCCTCCTGGTCTCTTGAAGCATTTAGGTGCTGCAGAGCCGACAGCCATAGTTGCTGCCCATTGGTGGTGACAGTTAACAATACCCAGGTAGGATGGTGGATGGTTATCCCACTAGTTATGACGTAAAGTTGCATCTAGTGTTTTATATCTATGGCCAGGAACAACAGAACCACATCATCTGCGAAAAGCAGAGAAACAATCCTGAAGTCCACAAACTAGACACTCCTCCCTATGGCTGTGCCTTGAGATTCTGTCCATGAAAATCACAAACAGAATCGGTGACAAGAGACAACCCTGATGGAGCCCAACACCTACTGATAATAAGTGTGACTTACTGAATGCAGACACAGCTCTCACTGCACTCCTATAGGGATGGAATAGCTCACAGCAATGGTCCTGGGACCTCATACTCCCACAACACTGCCCACAAGGTGCACCAAGGGACACAGTTGTAAGCTCTCTTCAAATCATGTAAACTGGATGTGCAAACTCCCATGATCTCTCAAAGATCCCTGCAAGGGTGAAGAGCTGGTCCACTGTTCCAGAGCCAGGACGGAATCTGCTTTGTTCCTACTGAATCCGAGGTTTAATCTATGACAGCCCAACATGTCCAGAGCCTTCATCTCAGGGTGACTAGCCCAGAGACCTCTGCTAGGATATGAGTGAAGTTTCCCTTGAGTTGTCCAACTCTGCATCCTCCACATAGAACATTCCACCACCCAACAACATCCTGAGTCAAGGTCAACAGTTCTCCACCCCTGCTGAAAACAGCCTGGGCTAAGCCCTGCTTCCCCTTCCTGAGCCACCTGATGGTTTGCCAGAACTTTTTTCAGGCCAACTGAAAGTCCATCACCATGACCAAAACTCTTCCCACACTCAGATTTTTGCTTCAGCAGCCACCAGAGCTGCACAATGCCAGGTTCAGATCAGGCACGCTGTGCCCCACATTCAGCACCTTACAGGTTTCTCCATCATTGCCCTTGTGAGCATTGAAGTCCTCCACCAGAACTATGAACTCACCAGGCTGTGCCCTCTCCAGGGCCCCACACAGAGACTCCAAGAAGGCTGGATAATCTGAACTGCTATTTGGTGGGTATTCACAAAGAGGCTTCCTCCCAGCAACACATAGCCACAAGGAGATAGCCCTCTCATTCTGCTGGGAGAACTCCAACACTGCAATGCTCCACCAACATACTTGTGAGGATACTCAATTTGTACCACTGGTGGTGTCAATTTGTACCACTCCACCTCCTGCACTAGCCACAGCTCTTTTGTGCCCAGGGAGGTGACATTCCACGTCCCTAGAAACAGTTTACAATGCCTGAAATCAGCATGCCCGGGTCCCTGTCCCTGCTTGCCGCCCCTTTGGCAGTGCCCCACAAAACAGTGACTCCATCTCATTGAGCTGTGCCTGACCAGGTTGCATGCCTGGCCCCAGCAGGGTGCCCCACTATTCCTCTTATGGGTAAGGTTCCCACATGCCTGAAATGCTGCTTCATTGAGGTCTATGAATCGTTCTTGGTCTGGACTCTAACCTGGACCCAATTTGCCTTGGGAGACCTTATGAGGGGCTATTGTCCCCAACAACATAGCTCCCAGTGTCACAGGGACACTCAAATCCCTCCAGCAAGATAAAGTGATGATTCTCAGAAATGTGGCTGTTGAAGTCTGCTTGAAAACTTCCCCTTCTGAAATATCCAGGGGATCTTTGAACCATGACCTAGTGGACATCTGATGTTATCCACCTCACACAGTGTCTACACCGCACGTTGGCAGACCAGCAGCAGCTTTGATCCTCCGTCTGTATCACGCAAAGTTTTGAATGTAGATCACCTAAATTCTGGCAATGCTCAGACACACTCAGTGTAGTTATATGCATAAATGGAAGAAAATAGACTTGAAATGTAAAAATACTCTTCAGGTTGCAGATACACACATATAGTGCGAGTGAAACATGAACTGTTACGTGGCCTGTGTAGACCCCTGTATTAATTAAAGTAGACACATATTCCTTCTGTCAAATGTGACTGCTTATTTTATTTACCAGTTGTTATTTTCAGTTGGAAATGTAGATATTTTCCCCACACAACAGGCAACAAAATGATCTCTGGACCTAATTATACTTGTACATAACGTGGTGCTGTCTTGTCATCTTTGTGTCTAAACATGCTTTTTCTTCCTTGAATGTAAAGCTCTCTCTCTGTCTCTCTCTCTCTCTCTCTCTCTCTCTCTCTCTCTCTCTCTCTCTCTCCCTCTCTGGGTTGTTATTTTGGTTTGGTTTCTCCCCTAAGGCCAAGCTTATCAGACAGGCCCTAAAGTACTGACGCCAAAATCCCAGTCTAGTTTCTATGCGCTGCTCAGTAGGTGGCTGCACACAAACACACACACAAACAGATTTCAATGGTGGAGTCCTAAGGGACAACAGTGAAAAAAATAATTCCACTCTTGCCTTGGTTCATATGGAATTAAAGAGCTTTCTGTCCTCTGTTTCAGATTCTTCTTTAACCTCCAGCCATCCTTCCAACAGGACAGATTTTGTAGCCTGTGGTTGATCACAGCAGGCACACACACACACACACACACACACATATATATGTAATAGATAAATCCTTGGCTTCCAGGCACTACAGATGTCACCACTGGGCTGATGAATGTTCGGTCTGCCAGCTTATAGCTCAAAAATAATACATTCTCTGTGATCATACAACCAAATATTGCAGGTTGTAAATTTGTAATGCACAACAACTTTGAAGTAGCAAGACAACAGAAGCTGTGTTGCAGCTCAGACTCTGACTCTTTCAAAGGTCACTAACAATGAGGATTTGAAGGGTAAAGGGATGAGCATGCTCCTGCTCCCAAAATGAGACGGTCTAACATCAGAGAGCGAAAGTGATGGCATGTTAAGTTCCTTAATGTACACCCTGCTGTAGTTTTATATTGTATTAGTCCATGTGACTGAAGACCACTTGTAGATAAAAACCTGGTATAACTTGGTTGGAATATTTCCCAATTTCACAAGCTGACAAAAACCAATGAACTGCTAATCAGATGACAGATATTGGAGCTTCGGAGGATTTCTCAGTTGTGTCATTTTCATAGCCTTTGAAATTTGACAAACTTTGTTGACCTATCTCATGATCTTTAAATGGAGACTTTAAAGGAGGCGACACCTGAATTTTGATACAGCTTATGATTCAGTATCTTCTCAACTCAGGAAATAACACAAGACACTCTATGTGTATAAAATTCTTCCATCCAGACAATATCTGGAGGTCAAAGGCAGTCCAATTTGCAGTTTTTGTCTCGAAGATGTTTCACTCATCCAAGAGGTTTCATCAGTTCTACTGGATGGTATTAGCCCTGATAATTGGCAATTGGATAGAACTGAAATTTATTCTAAAAGAAATCTGCCACCACTGAACATTGATGTGATGTTCCCTCATATGCATCTGAGGGAAGAGTAGCAGATGGTTGTTTCATGTCTTGATAGTGTCTTTCTTGAGCATTCAGACATGAAGACGAAATCCAAAAGACCTGTGGCAGATATTCAGCCAGCGATATAAAAAGTAGAAGCTATCTACCTGTGGCATTTATTCAAATGAATGGCAGATGGTGCAGAGCAGATAGCGCAGCAACTGAGAGGCGAGATAAGGAAATTCTATTTAGTGTCTGTTTGGTGTCCTGATCTGAACACCTCAGTGTTGATGGACGGATCAGATACATGAACCTCCATGGTCTTTCAGTACTGTTGCACTGTAGGGAAAAGCGTTATTTTAGGTAGCCCCAATTTTTTGGTCTGTTTCACCACCTTTTACTATCATGCCAATTTAAGCTACAAACATTTGTTACTATCATTTTTTTCTGATTATACAGTGCAGGAGCTGCTAGACGTCACCGACAGTACAGTGAACCAAAAGTCTTGCTGATCTGAGATAATTTTACATTTAGCTATGGCAATGGTTCATAATGACAGCTGTTTATAGTCTATAGTGGGTACACAGAGACCCTAGCAGAGACCATTATATTTAATTAGACGCACCTTCTCTGCCACTCTTAAAATTAGAGCAGATATGTACATTTGGAGAACACAAACCTATTTCTAGTTCATTTTTGTATCCCTACCATTTGTAACTTTGACCCAGCCAAGGTTGACGAAACTCTGACTTTAATTTCAGCAAGCACTACCCAATGTATCACTGCTTCTCTTTCAGCAGCCTCTGATGCCTCTTCTCTTTGCCACCTTGTGACACCCAGCAGCATGAACTCTCTGCAAGCAAGCAGCTTCTACATAAGCCACCCAGAAAGCTCTCCACCCCTCCAAACTGCTCTACCAGTCCCCCTATATTTGGACCTCTCTTGCTCCTTGGCTTCTTTCATACAATCTTCCCGATGCACCTTCAGCTGACATTCACCTGCTTTGAGACTTCTGACAGAAGAACCATGTTAGGCGTTGTGATGTTGGTATAATGGTGTTAAGGAACTTGAGCTATCTGCCCAGGTCCATGTGCCAAACATGTTGCATTTAATGATAGAGAAAATCTGTGTTTGTGTTTTAATTGTGCCCCTTTTCTCCTAATTGTAATTAACCTGTCCAGACCGTCTAAATCAGATCAACCGGTAGGATTCACTAGTGCTGAGACAAGGACATGATCCCTCACCAGCTTCAGTGTTTGATGAGACCGAGTTTCTCAGTCATAACTTAGTCAAAATAGATATCATAGATATACTGTTGGAATCACAGCAACTTACTCTTTTTTTCTGATGTCCACAAATCCAATTCAAAATCATTAAACATAACTTACAACTAACTATGGTTCAGTTCAGGTTGCTGTTTGTTTAGTTGACCTCAATTTGAGTTAAAGGGCCATAGTTTTTGAAATTTCTTTTTTTCTAGTTTTCCTTTTTTTTGTATTTTGTAAAACATAATTTGTTAAGTTGAAAGGAAGTTGTAATAAATTACTATTTCTTTATGCACCTGCTGTTCTTGAGCCTTCATGCTTGGTCACTGATAATCAGCCAGTGCATGATAGGAATTGTAGCTCCAAAACATATTCACAAATGGAAACATTTTTAAGTGTCTTTTATGTTGCATTCATGTTTGCCACCCTCAAACAGTAGACTTTAATGTCACTCCCAAACTTCTCCTCTCTCCTGTCTTCTTCCTCCCTAACTGCTTCCATCTAACTTCCTTCCGTTTTTACGAAACACTGAGGCACTAAAAGGCCATGTAAGAACTTTCTACAAGTTTTTTTATCCCCAAGAGATACTCTCAAGCCAGCACCTCACAAAGCAAGAGAGGGGATTGGTGGATTGAAGGACAGACAGAGAGATGGAAGGATAGATGGAGATGAAGTACAGACAGGAGGTGAGGAGGCGTAAAGCAGTTTGAGAACTTTCAGACTGCACAGTGGAGAGTTTCAGAAGGGGAACCGGGCATGTGTGTTCACATCGTGTCTGTCCATGTGGGAAGCTCATAACTGGTGTGTGCGTGTGTGGGTGGATGCAGTACGTGCGATAAGGTTTCTAGTTCACAGAAGTTTGGAGAAAATCACCAGAAGCACAAACTAGAAAACTGCAGTTTTGGGGGGGGGGATTATCTTTCATTTAAAACTCAAAATGTAGCTGTTTTACACAACCACACACTCTCTCTGCTCTCAGGCTGCTTTTGGCTTCACGTGACCTTCACTGAAGAGGGAAGCAAAGTCTTCCAGTAACATGATGTCATCTCTGAATAAAACATGTTGGAGTAGAGCAAGAGTTCTCTGTTGGATGAATGATCTCATCGTTTTACAGGAAAAATCCTCTCCTGAGCACAAAAAGATTTAATCGCCAGTGTCATCACACCATATCTAAAAATATACTGTGACTTCATTTAAACGGATGGGTATATGCATTCGCACACACACTCCCCCTTTATGCACATATGCGCACATAGGATGACTCATAGCCTATCATCAAATCTTAAAGATACAGCCCTTGATTGTGTTAGATTCTTCAGGCGCTGCACCAAATCCCAAAATTTCCTCCCACTGGTGAAGTTTCAAAACTCGACCAAGAAGAACGTTCTGCACGGAGCTGAGCAGTGAATTGATATACAACATAAAACAAAATGTTGTCTCACCATATTCACATAAATTCAATCGCTGGATACAGCAGTTTTCAGTTAGTTGCAAACACAATGAATGAGCTCCAGATTTCATCAGAATGTTTAGTTCTTTTTGTTGTTGTTTTGTTCCACCATGCTTTTGTCATATTTTTCTCCGTCTGTGCATCACTGAATAACTGGATATTTTTCACCCAAGTTGAGCAGAAAGAAGTGTTACTGCTTAGACTTCATTAGTGTGCGCTATTTTCATAAAACAATAAGACAATCATGGTGATCAAGGGGGATAGAGTTAAACAAGAATGACAAAGACATCCACAAGATCTTTGAATATCTTATCTGCTTTGTGCTTTGTGTTGCTTTCCCATGCTGTCAAAGCATGGGAAAGCAAAAAAGGATTTAAAGGTCTTAGTAGGTAGAGACAGTAGAAATCCACCAGTAGGAGAATAAAGGTTATAAGAGGAAGGAATTCCTCACAGAAGTTTTACAAAAGATTCATTTCATGACACCTACAACAAATTTGCTTCGTTTCACTTTGACTCTTGTCTTTGCATTGACTTTATCTGAACTCAAGCGGCCATTAAACCTCTCATTCCTGTGTTTTATCTTAAAGGAACAATTCACACAGTATTTGCTTTCTTGCTAAGAGTTAGATGAGAAGATCAAGGCCGCTATCATATCTGTCCATTAAATATGAAACTGGAGCCATCAGCCCGTGACGCTTGTCTTGCTGTCAGCATGTGGTGGCCAGACAATGAGGGGAAACTCCAGGGAGTCACTTAGAAATAGTGTGACACATAAACCCCTATAAAACTGAAAATTGTGAAATCTGCAAATGTTTAAAAACCTATATATATATATATATATATATATATATATGAATAAACAAACAAGATATAATGTGTTCCTTTTGGAGAGAACCAGGCTAACTGTTCCCCTTGTTTCTATATGTTGTCTATATGTTAAGCTAAGCTGAGTTAATTGTCTCCTGACTCCAGCTTCATAATGAAAAGAGTTTCCAGCTTGAGTTGCCCCGCTCCAAAAGCTGCAGGTTTGAAAATGTCAACATAAGCTGGGAAGAAATTTGGGGATATTGTGTTATTTTGTTCCACATAGTCTGATCTGATATACAAAAACTGAACATGATTTTTTTTTTACTGTTTTGGCTGTGGGATCTGAGAAAGTGAATGGGGACCATTTTTAAAATCTTGGGCCTGAAATTACACACCAGTTCTCTTTGCCAGTGCCAAATACACACACGTGCACCCACACACACACACACACACACACACACTCGGAGAAATGCAATAATGACCTTGGAAGCATGATGTACAGCCAGCTCACTCATTTCAATTTGGCACAACAATGGTACCATAAAATTATCTGTGAGTGCTGTGAAATCACACTGGAAGCCGAGCTGCATAAGTGCAAAAGAACTGAAATGCTAACATCGCCTTATCAAAACAAACAAAAAACGGTAAAGTAGAAAAACAGGAAAAAAAAAAAAAGCCAATCAAACCAGAAAATGTGACAATCAAACCTGTTCAATCAGTTTCACTGCTGATGATTTTCCTCAAGCAATCAAACTAATGAGAGCAAAGAGGAGGAATTGAACATGCCATAATTACAGGAGAACATCACAACCTCCTGCTTACACACCCCGGGCACAGGAAGTGACACGTGAGAGCAAAGAGTGGTTAATTACTATTGGCCCTCCACTACCGTCCCACTGGGCGTCAGCCTCAGTTGCTCCCGATACTAAAATAATTAATGCTGTCGCCGTCATCCCCGGTCCCTGTAGCCATGGCGATGAGAAGATTTTTCCCCCAGGTACCCCCCCTGGTTGTCAAGCAGCAGTTAGCCAATGAGAAGAGTCCATGTGTGCGTGTAGAGATTGTGCTGAATGATTCAGTCAGTTAAGGTGATCTGTCTCTCAGATGGTATATTTCCTATGAATCAATGTAGACAAAACATTATCAACTAAAAATCAACTTAGGAGACAAAATTCAAGTTCATTCAAATCACAAAATGTAACATAATTCACAGCAGCTTAAGAGATTCAGACCTTTTCACCACTTTATACTGTACACTTCAATTTAAAAATGTATTTAACACTGCTTTTGTAAATTTAGTAAAACTAACAAAAGTCCTCAAAAGAAAAATTTGTCATTTAAATTCTGTCTTTGGAGACTTTGGAGCATTCATCGTTTAATGAAGTCTAAAAAAGTGATCATCACTTTAGATTTGCATTCATCTGTCAGAGTTTGGTTTCATTTGGTGCACCCTTGTGTCCTAAAAAATATGTTTATATACTAATAATGGTTTTGCCAAATATATTTTGTAGGAAATATAATATATTGCCTGGATTCTGTTCATGGCAACATTTTTTTAACGTTCTTGTACCACATGGGGAGACAGTTATGGTAAATGGTTATGTGGGTGTACAAAGGGCGGGACTTTGACAGCAGAGACTGGGGATGTGTAACTAGGTTCAAGCTACTAAAATACTTTGTGAAAACTGAGGGAGGATTGTGATATTGGTTAAAATATTGAAAAAGTAAATGTCAGCATTGACCTTTTCAATATGTAACCAAATATTTAACCACAGTCTTTCCTGAACTGTAACAAAGTGCACAGAGTTGCCTAAATAACAACCAGACAGGTTTAAATGCTTTAGTCTCCACAAGCAGATATTGTAGGAAAACAAATGGAATACATTGTCACCAAACACACAGCAGATACGATATGAACATCATTATGTTGATTTAAAATGTTTCTTTTGAAATGTGTTTGCTGGTAGAATATGAACATCATTTTATTAGACAGAGCTGATGGTGAAACGTGAAAGCTGCTGGTGAACTCAAGTGGAATCCAGAAAATGAAAGAAAGCTGAATAACATGATTGGTTGAATGTGCCACACTTCTGTCACCTGGGTATTCAAGGACAGATGGATGAATCACAATCCAGGAGTGTAAAGCAGAGAAAATGTGTTGAATAAAGAGATGTTATATAATCAACATTTTTTTTTTTGTCTTTTTGGTTTCAATGTGCAAAAATGTTATAATTGTAGCTCATGGCATGCAGATAGCAAACAACAAGTGTGACCAGATGATACTCAGTACACCAAACACAGAAAAGAGCCAGAGACTGCTATACAAGAAATACAGATTTGATTTACAATATATTAATGATGCATTAAATATAAGTAGCAGTGAGGTGATTTCAATAGAAGGCCTAAATGCAGACCATAATAAAGGTTAGGTAGAATTAGTACATTGATCAAATAAACTAAAGAAAAAGAAAACAAACAATGTGGGGCTAGACTGGATTGTCGGGGAGGTTAGTACAGAGTTATGCCAAAAAAAAACAAAATTGTTACAAAACATGTAGGTGAGTTATTAATACAACACTACTGTGCACGAACCAGCTCAAGTGTCTACAACACTGCAGATTTACCTAAAGCTAATGTGACTCAAACCACACAATAAAGCGTACATGTCTTAACACAACACAAAGCCCCACAAGGTAAACTAAATACAAAAAATGGCATTCTTGATTGATAAGGGACGCTAAAAACCGCTGAACCAGGGCTGGCCTCAGCTGCTCTCTCAGGCGTGTCTCAGTACAGGAAGAAAGGCTCAGGTGAGTTTCCAACCTCTTTTTTTTTTTTTATAGACTCTAAACCTAACCTGGGTCCTTGGTGGTAGACTAGCTGTTACATTCCCCTCCACACAAGTATGAACAAACCAAAACATGAAAAAAAAAACAGGAGGAGTCTGCATGCTTTTTGTTCCATAATTTAATCTCTATCATCCTACAAATGGATTTGTGCACTCTTTCAGTGTCACTCATGGGAGGCATTAGTCAGAATAGTCTCTCTCCATCATGCTCGTTTTACTGTATGTTACTCATGTTTAGTCGTTTCTCTTTACTTCAGCTGAAATTAGAGTTTTGATACTTACAGCTTACTTTGCTTTTTTCCATTTGCCTGATCAATAATTATCAAATCATCTCAAATGACGAATTTATCTTGCATTCATTAAAACTTTGGGGGAATAGGTTTGTTTTACTTACCATTGGAGTTGGATGGAAAAAATAATTCAATATCAATCAAAATATGTAGACATCCAAACACTCCACCCATGTATGATAGCTGAACATGTCGTTTTTTTAAAATAAATCCTTTGCTTGTAACGGCCTCCGCTCATCTGGTTTCAGACTTTGCAGCAGATGTTGGAACCTGGCTGCAGGGATTTGCTCCCATTCGCCCACAGACGCGTCAGTGAGGTCCAACACTGGTGTTAGCCCAAACTGGCTCCATATAAGGTACAGAGGTAACAAATGACTATGAGCACTAGACCAAACCAGGACATTCTGAGACCGAAAGCACATGGACATTGTGTGTCCACATAGGAGAAACAGATTGCAACAGCACCACAGTAGATCATCTTCAGTCTCATGAGCCACATTAGCAGTTCTTGTAACCATTTCAGATCATATTGATTTTTGTTGCTGTTTCTCCTACTTCATGCTTTCATACCTGACAACTGCACGGGTCTTTTATGGATTGGATTGCAATGAATATGAGGGCAAACAATTTGCAAGAATGCACTTGAAAAGGATTATAGAATACTTGACATTTGTGCGTGTGTGTGCGTGTGTGTGTGTGTGTGTGTGTGTGTGTGTGTGTGTGTGTGTGTGTGTGTGTGGGTGGGTGTGTGTGTGCACATTTGGATTAGAAGTTGTCCTGGTGGTCCTCTGTTTTCTGTTGGACCCTCTAATCCTTTTAAATCAGCTTTGTTAATCCCACTTTCTTCTCACAGCTGCTGGGGTTTCCTGCGCTCACACAAGAATTCTCAGATCTGTGTATGCAGACAGAATGGTTCCTATTCACAAAACTACTGTATGAACAGTTTTCAGCTTCCTTCAAAAGGATCACAATCATTTTTTTTTGGAAAATTCTTGTTTTTGTCTTACTAAAATAGAATCTGTTAGAAGATCAATATCTGTTTCCTCTCTGTGCACCCAGAGTACAGAGAAAGGTCCGGGACTTGTTTAGCCCGGTTTGGCTCACAGAGTGCAGGCAGGGAAGCTGCTAGACTATTGGACTTTGATAACAGCTGTCAAGTTAAAGCAAAAAAAAAAAAAAAAAAGTTTAAAAAGTCATAAATTAAAACAAAGACCATTAAATTTATGTAAATTAAAAAGTAAGCATACTTCTTTGTCAGTGTTTTTGGTAGATGGGCTACATTTATGTAGAAAGAAAGTGAGAAAGCTTACAAAGCATCATTTCTTATGAGGACCAATGATTAAAAAGAAGAAGAAAAAAAAAGCCTAGGAATTGCTTTCCTTGCTGATGGCTCACTCTTTCACCCCGTGTCACCGATTTTACACATCAAAGTCTGGGTCTCAGGGAGTACTACTGCATATGCCAAAAAAAAAAGTTGTATAAAGCCTTTTGTGGCTCAAGAGTGAACTGCATAATAAATCACACTTGAAGTGTGACTAGAGACTACAAGTTTGAAAAGTAAAAAAAAAAAAAAAAAAAATCAAGGCGGTGTGGAGTTAGAAAGGAGTGAGGTTGCCAGACCTCTGTAGCACCTCGTCTCTGCTCCGGGTTAGCGGGCTAAATGTGTTGCTTGGGTTTATTTTTCCATATGCTCAGACAAATTGGGATCTGCTAGTTGAATCATTACTTACATACTACAGATTTCAGCAGGATTTTAAAATGTGGCTTTCTCACATCTGGAAGAAAGTCAGAAAACCCTGAAGTTTGGTCTTCTCCTACTGCATGTTGGAGGCTGTCTGAAATCTATTTAGACAGCTTCTTAGCCATGATGCTAGCAAGCGACAGGTTCATAGATACATAGACTGAGATATCACATCGGTCGCTGCTGGTCATCGTATCGATGTGTGAACATGGCCGCCATATTGGAAGGGGATAGCCAGGCCTGCTTATATTATGGAAAGAGGTCTATCAGCAATTATAACACACTTACTTTACAGTGGACATTGATGTAGCCCACTATATCCAGCATGTATGTCATGGCCTTGAGCAAACTGCTTGTGGTAGAGGAAAGATGTTGTCAAAAAAGAATATAAAAAAACGACAAATCATGATCTTGTTGTTCCGTTTTTTTTTGTGGATATTGAAATCTGGAAATGTGTGTGTTTATGGTGAACATGTCTTTAAAGATGCATACGGTTTTGTTAGTGACTCAAATGTGAAATGAATAATTCCATAAATGAACCGGTGCACAGGTGAAGCAGGAGGAGAGAGGAAAGGAAGGAAACGTGAGTTGTGAGATACAGAAGCAACACAGCTACTCCTCCTGCGCTACCGCTGGGATTTTTCTTTTTTTGTTTTGCAGCTTTGCCCTTTTCTCCTTCACCTAATCTCTCTCAAATATTCTTTCCAACTTTCCCACCATCCCCCCCCCTTCCCTTCCCGGAGATGTGTTTATGGAGGCAGAGTCTTTGAACCCTGGCAGTCTTTTATAGTTCAGAGGCTGTGCGGTGGCAGCTGCTAATGTCAATGCTAATGACGCTTTCGCAACCTTGTGCACCCTCGCAACACCTCTGCGCTGCCAAGGTGGCAACAGTCCTGAATTCTCATTTTTCAGAGAAGTCAGGTGGGGGCGAAGATTTAGGGATGGTGGTACCAAAAAAAAAAAAATTTCTTTGTTGCTGTTGTTTTTTTGTTTTGTTTTTTCCCCAAAATGTGGGGCTCTATGAATTTATTCATGGAAAACAAAGATGAAATGAGACAAAAACAGCCCAAAGAAACAGAGTTGCTAAGCTAAGAAGTGAGTAGAGAGGCTGCCTTCTTTAGCTAGCATGTCAACACCAAATTAGCATCACAGCTGGAAGCCCCAGGGACAGAAACACTGGGAAGCCCCTTTTTTTCCCCCGCAAAAGAAAACCTGACAAGGGAAACAAAGCTGCAGACAGAGAGAGAGAGAGAGAGAGAGAGAAATCATAATGAGGACTGTTCTTATACAGAGAGTGTGCAGCTGTGTCCCATTTCAGGCTCTGCCTCTTTCGAAGGATGCAGCCTGTCCTTAAGAGGGCTGAAGGTCAGCGGGCTGAACCTGCACGCCCTCTCAGATTAAACAGTCTGCGGAGGATTCACCGCAGCGTCATCGTCGGTTCATGCCCCTCAGCTCTCTAGACATAATCAGCGATATGGGGGTGCGGGGCACGGAGCAGAGGCGAGGTGTAGAGGAGGTTTATGTCACCAACATGGCCCCAGGTAGGAGTAAAATATCTGACTGACACTTAGCCGCGGTGTAGTCTTCTTGCCAAGATCATGGTGTTATTTTAAGGTGGTTTTCTACAGTTCTGGGGACTCTGAAACCACAGGCCACATTCAGGCTGCATCTCACTGGTTACGTATTTAAAGGTCAAAAACAAGGTCAAAAGTGAAGACAATTGAACTTTGTTTGCACCGACAAGTATCTCTACTCTCACAATAGGAAAAACCGACACAAAGCAATCCCTCATGCCACTGTCATGACACAGGCTATACTGGTAAAAATCATTTCTTTATAGATCTAGAGAGGAATTAATGAACACCAAGCCTTCCATCTACCAACAGGCCATGACATATACTGAATACCTTGATTGCCCACACTTGGAAAGCATGCAGGCCTTATTTGAACCCCAGTGAGCTTGACTTGCTTACCGCCGTCTCATCACTCATCCCCCCGGCAGACTCGTCTCCTCCAACTAGGTGGTATGAGCTCAGCCTGTCCTTCTCTCACAACCATGCATTGAGCTCGGTGTTGGTTTCTTTAGGTCAACACACGAACCCCAAAATAGCCAAATACTTCAGGAATCACAGTGATAATGAACTGTCTGTCACCATCACTGACATCAATGACACGTCACCCTTCTCTCCTCTCTCTATCACGTCTCTTCTCTTCATTTCCCCTTGATGTCACCTCCTTGATGTTTGACACACAATCGATAAGACAAATGGCAACCTGCGTTGCGTTCATGTCATGGGGGTAACCGTGATTACCAATTTGAAACTTGTAAATCATTCACATCCACATTCTAGTTGTTATCATGACTGAAAGCTCCAATGTATTCGGCCTGGTGCTAAATAATATGAAAGTGCCTGAAAAGCCAAACGCATTACTTCAAAAACAGTCTATTGTCAAAGTTTCAAATCTACTGCTCTGATTTGATGTTATAATTGGTCCTGTATGGTACCAACTTAGTGCAAATGTAATTGCTTGAAAAGATTTTTTAAAATATTGTAGCTATATAACATAGTTTCAAACTTATGATGTGGTTGAGTGGGGGCTTTTACTTAAAGAAAACACACACAGTGCATTGAAATGATATGATATGATATTCTCCAGCCATCGCAGTGTCCTCTTCTCACATTTTTCTTCATTTTTTTCCCCCTTACCCTTTATGTCCCCATATCCCCCTTCTCTTAACTGGCTGCTCTGTTCAGGGTCTTTCATATTAGGCGAGTCACTCTGATTTGCCATACGTATGTTGAGACTTTCATATTCATGTGGTTTCATATGAAAAACTTCCAGTCTATCTCAGGCAGCACATATGTGTTCATTCAACTCGACCTCTTGTACATTTCCGATGCATGTTTATATTCAGTCCATTTGTGCTGCGATTTAACCCAGTTTTCTGTTCCCATGTTAGTTCTACTGTTCTTCTCAATTAGCATCCAACACTAAATGCTTCTTAGTTAGCAATTAGTGTCCACTCCCACAATAAAACACTCCTGTAATAACTGCAGGTCTCCTCCATCTCTTCTGTTGAAAAATGCATAGATACATCAAAGCAATTCAATTAGATGCCCACAAAAAAAAAAAAAAAAAAAAAAAACAGAGATTATAATATTAAGCAAATGAGGATGGAATGAGCAACTGAGCTCAGATGAGTTCATTACAAACACTCTGGATTTGCACAAAGGTCAGCCAGCAGAGGGCACTGACTACGAATCGCAAGGTAAGCTTTCATTAAGTGGCATTTTATAACAAATACACAAAGCAGTATGTAAACAGTACAGTAGACACAAACTGTAAAGAAAAAAAAATACATTTATTATGTAGCCATCTTTAAAAAGTGCATTTCAAATTGTTTCGATCAGCCTTTCGTAAACTCGGTTAGTCCGACTGACAGCAGCAGCGCAATCAGATTAAGTTTTTTCAAAGCAGCGCCACTTCCTGTTCTGAGGACATTAGGTCCCTTCAGGCTGCACCGGGTGTTCACCGAGGATGGAGGCAACAAAGTGAGAATTACAAAGTCACATGAAAAAGTCATGATAATCCGTGTGAGAATGGAACAAAAGAAAGATGTCAAATCAGCGGCTGCTGGAAGAAGCTGCTGGTGTGGAGCGCTGATCTGCGTGTCAGTTTAAAAAAAAAAAAAAAAGAAAAAAAGGAATCATTTCAAAAGACTTTGAATTTCAGCACCTACAGAAACATTAATGAAAGCAATTTGGGGTCATCATGCATCATGCAGAATTGCCTGGTATCAGTGCTCTGTTTGATTGGTGCATTTTATTGGTGACAACATATCTGTCATTGCTCAGGTATCTGAATAGGTTTAATGATGGATCAGATGATGGCCATCTCCGGCTAGAAGGTACAATATCCACAAAGGCTTCAGCTCTGAAAATATACAGGACATCAAATTGTACATACACTGTAACAATTCTGATGCCTTTTTTTAATGAAATGAGAGCAGTTTGAATGAAGTTTGACATTTATTTTGGTTGCCACTGTGCTTCTTCAGAAATGCATGTCGGGTGATCAAACATCTCATCTCCGTGCTTTTGTGTCCCATTATGTGTGTACAACATTGTCACACAACACATCATTTCAGGCATCAAGCATATCCCAATTCTTTATCAAAAGGCATAACTCAATCAATGATTAACCCATTTCCTTTTTCCTTGGTGTTAGTAAAATGATTCTGTACAGTTTTACTACAGTATGTCTCTGTCTCCACTTGCTTTTCAATAGTAACCAGGGTGATCACTGGCAGCAAACACTCCTGCCACAAAATATCCTGCTTTTGTCTAAACGCATGAATGAGACAATCCCAGTGAAAACTGCTGCATTCTGTGTGATGCTTTCAAGCTCATTCATTCTCAGTGTCCCGGCAGCATTATGTGTTGTCTGCTAAATTTGAGACATTGTCCTTCATGCAGGAAATAGCAAATGAAAAAAAAGATCAAAACATCTGCACATATTTCCATTGCAAAAAGCCCTATTTACTGTCAACAGTGTGAGAAAACACTTACACACAATAAATCGGGTGTGCATATATTTTTCTCTCCTTTTTTTTTTTCTTTTACTTTTTTGAACCAAATATAAAATGTGACCGTCCAGCCTTCATCTGAAGTACAAACATGTCAGTGCTGGAAAATGTGGACCTGAAAGCAACACTAGTTTTGTTCATTTTTATTTTATTTTATGTCACACATACAAAATTAAAACACATGAATGAAATATAAAAAGTATATGTGAGGGTGTGGTAAAAAAAAATAATGGTTTATATTTAAAGCACACCCAAAAGACATACAGAAGGAGAAATACAAACTCACAAAATCACCAATACATTTTAAATATGTGTTCAAAAAATTGCACTATAAAATAAGTGTTTTTTTTCTTTGTAGTAGCTGAATAATAATTCCATGCAGCCTTCATATTGCTCTTCATATTAGTCAATGAAGAACCTTTTCTTGGCTCTTCCAAGGAGATGAATGTATTTGTTTTTGTATTTCATATGTGCTATAGCTACATTTACGGGAGTTGGCGATAAAATATTGTCTGTAGAGTTTATTTTTTATTATGGAGGACTTTCTAAATCCAGCAGAAAATAAAGCATTGTTATATTTTCTCCCAGTGTCAACAAGTTCATGATGGTCATCGTTTCACCAGAAGTTCATTGATTCACCAGTGGCTGATGTGATATATGGCCTGCAGCCTTTGGTACCGAATTGCTTTAAAACACACCTGGTCCATAACACACACACACACACACACACACATGTGATTTACAACATGCAGTGTAGAAGCTGACTGATCTTCTTCCTACTTTCCTAATTAGTTGCACTTCATTTCATAATTTATGCAAACACATTGATTAAAGACCAACACACCGGACACATCAATGTGACCAGTGAAAATCTTTAGGCACGCTTATAAATGAGTATGTTGACGGCTTCTTGTCGGAAATCATTTGGGTGAATGATTACAAAACAAGCAGTGACCTTTAAGTCAGGTGACTTTCTATACTTCTCTCATCGTCAACAAATCTCATGTGTAGATCCAAACCAACAATGTATTGATCTAATAACAAACATTATGTGTGTATCCAAAGTCTGATATATCTTATTCATCTGTGCCGTACGGTTGGTTAAAAACACATCAATGAATCACACCGTTGCACCGGGTGACATGTTCCTTTATTACCATGAACACACACACACACACCATAGTTTATATAGACTCAATGCTACACACACTCTCCTGCTGCCAGGGATACTCCCAAGACCACCGAATGTGGATTCATTCACTGCTGAAAAGAGTCCTCACAAAATGCACAAAATCAGCTCCTGTTTGAGTAACGTTTGCTGAAAACTACAGTGCCCAGCTGTTTTATAAAATTCCCATAAACCCATAAATTCCCATAAAATAGTTTGCCAATGAGGTTTGAGGGTTACACAAGTCGGACAGTATTGAGAGACAGACTGACATATTGTTAGTCTTGTCATGGAATTTGTTGCAATGACAACAAATACAGAATAATGCAAATCTTATCCTTTGAAGTTACTGAGATTTCATAACCAGCCATGTCAACCCAATACGACGCTTTCCAACTCTCTCTCTCTCTATGAACTAGCCATATACTGTTGCATCAGGTTTACTGTAATCAACATGAGCAGCGTGTTTATTCTTAGACAACTCTGCAACTCCACATTCAGTGTCCAAACCGCAGCTCTGTGTCAGGCGTCACTGAGCAGAGGACGCCCAGGCATGTTACCCATATGTCACCCATTACAGCAGTGTGACTCTTTCATGTCTTTTTTTTAATAGTTTTTGGACATGAGTATAAAGCATTATGGCACAGAGAGAATAAAATATATCTAACTGTGACACACACACACACAGAGAGAGAATAACTGCCAGAATATCACTGTTTTAGTTTTAGTCTCTTCATGGGATTTTTGAAATAATGATAATAATGAAATAAAGAAAATAAAATGAAAACTGAATGCATTTTAAATGAATTCAAATCATTTTTTCACATTGCATTTGTTGCAAATATGTTTGCATTTTTGCATGGTGTTTTTTTTTTTTTTTTGTAATGAAGTCAAATTTGAATGCACTTGTGATGGAGTGTTAATGCTTTCGCTCGAGTGAAGGATGTGAAGGCTCGTTCGGTCCCTGCAAACAGTTTTATACACAGGTGAGGTGCACGGCAAAGGTCTGAAAATAATGATCACCCTCTCAATATAGGCCACATTAGCATCGCATTAACATTTGGGAAGTGTGTGTGCGTGCGCGCGTGTGTGTGTGAGCCAGGGTTAGAGGAGAAAAGGGTCAAATTTTTTTTCTCTCCTCCATCCATCTCTCTTTCTAATTCCCTTGAAGTGAATGTCCTGTACACTCCTCATTTTCTTCCTCTCCCCTTTTTCCTCCTTCATCCGTCTATCTTTAGCTTTTATGTGTCTCCTGGCACGAGTAAAATCAGTGCAACACAAAGAGGCACTTCCTCTGCTTTTCCTTTGCCTTTTATAAGACAAATGACCAAGATGAATAAAAATCAGATGTTTTCAGAGATGCATTGTGTAGGATTTTCCCCAAAGTTCGCCTTTCATTCTCATATATTAATATGATACTATATATTAGTAGAATTATACCAATATGTTAAGGTTGTGGAACAGGTTAATTCATGTCTTATGTGGGCATTATTGTTTGTATTACATACATTATTTATAACACAACAGCTGCAACAACCAAAAACCTCCAACAACAGCCTCTTGTATACCCTCCCACTAACTAATTGATGTGGACTGAACCTCCAGCGGGGTGTACTATATACAGCATGCATGTAAACAGACAGTTTACAGACAAACATATTTAAAATTTATACAGTGCTGTTCACAAAATACTGAGCAAAACCCAAATGCAGATCATGGATCATGTTATTTATGTTTGTCCAAAATCATAGACAGTTATTAAAGGGCCTGAAAACTTCTTTTTCGTGATCAGTTTCTTACTATGAGCATGTCAACATAAGGTGTTTCTGATTAAAAAAAAAAGTCCCCTGACAGATTTTTTTATATGTGTCTTTACATGCAAATACGTTTTTTTTATGTATCAATAAAAGCAAAATGTAACCAAGAACAATGGAAACAGACTTAGTGAATAAATCATGATCTACATGAAACATGTGACTTCAACGTCCACTGAAGCTTCTGCTCCACCGAGGAGATGAAAAATAGCCGCCGACCCAAAACATCAGATCTGTGTGGAGTCACACAGATCTGTCAAATTCATACATGGAACAACCATAAATGCCATTTTTCCATCATGTTTACTGTGATGTTTTTCACCATTTGAGGTTTGACCGGCCTTCTTTTAATTATGTCATCTTGTGCACTCTTCTTGACAACCCAACAGCAGCATATCAATTCTAATTTTCTTAATTTGTTTCAAATTTGCTCTAGATTTGGATGGAAACCTGGATTGTCTCTGTGCTCTTCTCATTGGTGTAGAAGTGGGCCTATAGCTCAGATGCAAAAAGATGATGTCACATCCTTCTACGCACCAATCAGAATTTGGCTAAACTTGAATCGAAATGTAATGAAAGCTGTGGGGCTGTTTGCTTCAGTTGCAATGTGTCAATCAAATCTGATCCAACCACATCTACACAGTCCTGAGGAAGCAGATCACCTCAGGTTTACCTAACGACATTTGTAAAAACTGATTGTTTTTAAGTAATCATGAATATTTGATATTACTGAAAAGGGCTTTAAAGTGATTATTTAACTCATGGAAAAGAAAGATGCAGTTCAGAATTCAGTTCTTACACATCTTCAGTTATTTACAAGATACAGGACTGATAACAAGGACAGAAGGACATCAGTGAAACATTTGCTGGCTCTGTTGCAATTCACTATTATGTGAAGAATTATAAACAGACTCTGAACAGCCTGTCAATGAGAAAACAGGCGGATAAGCAGGTAAGTATCATCTTACCTTTCATATCCCCAAGTGTGTTAGCAGTCTTTAAACAACAGATAGAATCTCCATCTCAAAAGTGAATGAGCTTTAGGAGGCTTCACTCTCCACTGTATCCTCCCTCCCTTCCAGCTTTGATTTCTGGAAGGTTTTCTGGAGGTTTTCAGCAAACATCTCTGCTTTTCAGAGCCAGCGCTAAACTAAAATTGGGTAAATGTCATCGTGTAGGATTTCAGTGGAGTGTTCCTTTGAGACATTCAGTGGATGCATCTTTAAAAACATGGCTCGTTAAAGAGGCCATTTATGCATTTTATTTATGTCTTCATTAGTGCTCTCTCTCTTCTTCCTCCGTCTCATTTCTCTCCCCGAGAAGAGTATTACGCCTCCCCTCTCCCCATCCAGCTCAAAGTCACACTCCAGCCTGATACATGTACACACACTCACCAAGCAGGGGTGAGTCAGAGTGTTTATAACAGTGTGATGAACTGTCCTTGTGTGTCTGACTGACAGCTTCCTCGCTGTCAGTGAGTGTAGGATTTATGGAGTACAGTAAGTGGCCCTGGGCGCTGCAATATACTGTATATATTTATATTTCCATGTGAGTGTGTGTGTGTGTGTGACTTTCCTCACACTGGGGCTGCTTATATTATGGACTGCTACAGACTGACTGGATTACCAGCCAGCTGCTGATGATTCGAAAGCAGGGGTTGGGGGGGGCAGAGTGTGACAGCTGAAGCATTTAAAGGAAAATGCTGTCAAATTTGGGGAATATCTTCTCTGGAGTCCTATGAAAGGATCAATATGAATTTCATCACTTGTCCAGTACAGAGAGAGGTGCAGTACATGTTAAAACAAGAGTGGAGGAAGGTGGGAAATGTCAAGCTCTGTCAAAAATAAATACATAATAATAATAAAAAGTTTGATTCCTTGTCATTGTTCTTATGTAACATCAATAAAATATTCCCTATTTTTGTCGAATAAACTCAGTACATTCAGTCGGCACAGCTTATGAGAGTGAAGGGGGATGCAATATACAACAGCATCATCTCTTGTTTCCTGTATGCTTATCCATCCACTGGATTGCAGTGGAGTAAGGAAACCCAGACATCCTTCACCCTGGCATCCGCTCCACTTCCTCCTGGGGGATCCCAAGGCGTTACCAGGCCAGAAGAGATATGTAATCCCTCCAGCATGTTCTCTGGGTCTGCCCCGGGGTGTCCTACCAGTTGGATGTGCTTGGAACACCTCCAGAGGGAGGGCGTCCAGAAGGATCCTAACCAGGTACCCAAACCACCTCAGCTGGCTCCTTTTGATGCAAAGGAGCAGCGGATCTACTCCAAGCTCCCCCCCCCCCCCCAAATGTTCAAGCTCCTCAGCCTATCTGTAAGGCTGAGTCCAGACACTCATTTCAGCTGCTTGTATCCGTGATCTCATTCTTTCAGTCACTACCTAAAACTCGTGACCATGTAAGGGCTGGGACATAGACCAACTGGTAAATTGAGAGTTTTGCCTTGAACGGAGACGTGTTTTCATTCTCTAGATGAATAACTTGATAAGAGGACTAACACTAGACAACAGATAAATATTAGTTCTTAAATTGTATTTGCTGTATTTTCTGTGGATAGAGAAAGTTTGCTGCTGATGGTTGTAAAAACTGGAATATAACAGATACATATTCCGAAGTACTATGGGTTAAATATCATATTTTTCATGTGAATATACCCCACATTGATTGGGTCAAAAAATTACAGATTGGCCCTAATACAGTCTATATATATAAAAAAAACCCTCCAAAACATGTTTATCTACCTTCATGACACAGGTCTACACACCTGGGTCAGATGCCGCCCTCATCTGTGAGATAGACATTCGTGTGAATGGGTATAGTATCCCATATTTCTCCATATTTCTCCTGGTATCTCATACATAAGTCTTAAAAGTGATGATAAATAAAATGATAGGATGGCTTTATAGATAATAACAAGTTGTTCAGCATTTGTACATGTAGGATATGACAGTTGGTCTTTGTGGTGTTTGTCCGGCGCCTCCTCCACTGTGATTGGAGAGCTGGGTAAAAAGTGACAGTGACAAGTACAGCAATGTACCCAAAGTTGAACATTTTTCAACTCTTGGCAACCAAAAACTAAACTCCAAATGTGCAGCGCTCAGAGCAGAATAAATGTTCAGCCTCTCATCACATTGCTGGCATTTGTAGCATAATGTAAATACACAGTGCTCCCATTGCAAACAATTCAAAAAAATATGCTGGCCTCAGGAATAAACACTACCTTCTCCCTTCTCCTTCTGTCTGCTGTCACTGCGAGGCAGTCCCAACACTAGATGAAGATAGCCGGCTGGGCATTTGGTTTTTAAGGGTGGGCGTTTGATTTTTTATGCTCCCCCCTCCCAACCTGGACAAACATCAGCCACGCTTTTATACAACAATGCATCAACAATCACTAATGACTGCAGTTTCATTTCATGACCGTTGTGGCACCAAATAGTCATACAATCATTAGAAGCCCATAATGAAGCATACATATGTAACATAGAAATTGCTTCAACAAATTGTACACATTGCCTAATAAGTTCAAGTGCCATAAAGTCAAAATTGCCACAATAAAAGGGAGCACCAAGGTCCAAACAACAATACAATACAATACTAGCAAGTGAAGACTGCATCAGTGTATAATTAGTAGGGTTACACTTGTGGTTTTATGCGTCCTCTGTGTGGATGCACTATATGGCATAAACCATCTCTAGAGCTCAGGTCCCTTTCTTGTTGTTTTTGGTTTGTTTTTGCATGAAGCCAGTGGTTCCTGAAGAGGACGTCATCGAGGGAATGGTGATTAAAGGAACCCCATCCGGCTTCCTACAACAACGTCGCCCTCGTGATTGAGGAAAAGACTTTTCCCAACAACCTGATGGGGCTGCTGTACATTCTGAACCTTGACTCTCTAAAAGACTTGAAATGCACCTTTGAGGTGATTCAGTGCCTGTTCATGGGAATTTGGTTGGATTCTCATTTTTTGCATCACGTAGTAAGAGGAAACGAAATGTATAGACCTTCTGTTGGTCACACCAGTTTATTTTATGCTTTCATCTTCTGACTGATCTCTATTGCTCTATTTGGAGGAAGCGTGGAAGTTTCTCAGTTAGAGAGATCAGTTTTTTTCTATGTGTGTCTCTCTGCAGCAAACCTGAATACTCACTTCCCTGAGTGGACTGAACAAGTCACTTAATTAAAGAGTTGTTTTTTTCCCCCCAAAGGAAGGATGCTCTTCTTTTTACGTGAGGGACACGGTGTAATTTCAGTTTTTGAGCAGCCCTGAGCAAGAGCGAGGATGTGTGAGAGGGCGTGAAAGCTTTTTTTTTTTTTTTTGTCTACATGTCCCAAAGGAAGGACTTTTTGACGTGTAGATATCCATTGACACACTTATTTTAATTTTTAAAGCAACACTGAACAACCTCTTTCTGAAACAGGCTGTTTTAGTTCCTGTCTCTTTAAGCCCCCCCCCCCCCTTCCCGATGAGCCGACTCCGCTCTGTCGGCCGGTTCCAGGCAGCCTCCCTTCGCAAAGACCTCCACAGGCTGCAGAGGCTACGTCAGCAAACCACAAAAAGAAACTATAGCACTACTTTTTCTCATTACTCACTTGAAAATGTCAACTTCTCGAATCCATCTGTTTACGTTTGAGCTGAAATCCAAAACATGAGACAACGCAACACATGAAAAAACCTTTGCAACAACAAAGGCTACTGGACAGATGACCATTTATGGGTATGCATGACGAGTCGACATCAGCTCGTCAACAAGGCAGAAAAAAGCGCTGCAAACAAAGTGTTCACAGCAGGTTGAAGCCCTGGCTTTTGACTTTCAGGCAGCATTTCACCTCAGCACCTCAAGTTTTGGAACTTTGACCATGTTTAACATCAGAACAGGATATAAATAATAGAAAAATAATGACATTTGTTGTTCTTGTTGCCTGATGAGTGGCTCATCTAATAATAAAATCTTTGTTGTCCATCACCTGCGAAGTGTCAAAGCCATTCAGCTGGATATAAAAAACTGAACTTAACTTTTATTTAGTTAATTTTAACTTAAGTTTTGTGTATTTTAAGTTAAAAAAGACAGAAAAACTCAACTACAGTGAGGTTCAACTGAGCCAATGTTGTTTTTTCAAGCTCTACCCAAGAGCGCGATAAAAAAAAATGTATACTGTGTGTGTGTGTAAATGTTTATATGTGTGTGTCCATCTTCTCCTCTCTCTTCTCCCTCCCAGTTTTAAGCCCAGTGCTGAGCCACTAATGGAGGACAAGCCTGTTAGAGCAACACGCCACGCTTTACTAGCAGCACACCAGGGACACAGCCTGCTACACACACATGCACGCACACACGCACACACACACACACACACACACACACACAGACAGAATGAAAAACTCACACATATTCATGTTAAAAAAAAAATATAACAAATAGAAATACAGCAAAATACAGAACACGTACACACAGATGAATACTCAGGGAAACAACAAGCACTCCGTTTCCATAATAGGCAACTCACAAACACACACACACACACACACCAAACACTAAACACACCCTCACACACATCCCAGCAGACACCACCATAGCAACAGCCTGCAAACAGCTAATCTATTCAGTGATGCAGCAGTCGTCTCTCAGGGTGAGCAGAGCCTCCAATTATACCTTCATTTGTTCCTCAGTTGTTTTGAAGTCGGCATGAGGAGCAGGAGGAAGGCAGCTCCACGGTTTACGGTTTAAAACGACATCAGACCTCATACAACACTGCTTTATGCTGATTGGTTGGTTTGTGTGGTTTTTACAGTGGTCACGCAGTAAGAATATTGGTGGTACATTTTTTGACACTAACACCAAAACGCTTAACCTGCGATCTGTAGCTTTGTCTCACAGGATCTTCAAGCACCACTGTGTCGGCAAGCAAAGATTTCACCACTTCTGTCAGCATTCGTCTGAGATGGCTCACTATTTAACAGTATGTTGGCCACAAGAGGGGTCAGTTATCTCTTCCAAACTTGGACAAAAAAAAAAAATGGACACAGTACCGTAGTGTCTGTAATAAACTCAGTGCTGACAGTCTCCTCCCAAACTTCAAACTAACTTGTTATCTGAAATCCATCATTCTGTACAGATCCTCTTGGAACAACTCGAAACTCAGGACTAATTTTAGCATTACTTAAATGCTTCAAGTTGTAAGTCAAATATATTTTTAAGCTCATATTTGCCCTGGCTCTCCATGTGGATCCAACTGGAGCACCAAGCTTGGGCAGCTGAGTGAAAGTGGAGCCTGCGCAGGAAGCACCGGGAACCATCAGGGCGACGCAGTCCATCAAAGGGAAGCACAGTCAGGCAGCAGAGGAGAAGGCCACATATTGTTTTAGAGCTTTTTATCGACTGATAACGTTGACGTTGCTGATAAGATTGTGTATTCTAATAAATATGCAAAAAAAAAAAAAAACTGAGGAAGTTTGGGATCATATTGGGAAATATGCAAAGCAAGCAAAGACGTCTCCTACTTCATTGAAAAATCCTTTCTCAGTGCACTGGACGCTTCAAGTTGTTAAGCCTCGTTAAGTTGTTTACCGGTCACTTGATCGACTCCAAACATGTTGTGATGTCACAAAATCGTGCTTTGCAGGTCCACGCCCTAAACTGAGATTTGAGCTCAGAGAACCTTTCGCTCTTCAGCTGATGAATGTGAAAAAAAAGTGAAAGAAGAAAAATCAATACACATGTTCTGAGTTCCCTTTAAAAAGGAAACAGAAACACATAATTTCATTTCATCAACATGCAGTCATTTTGTACCACCATCACTGGCTAGAGATGGGATAGTTAGTTAAGACGGTTTGGATGACGACTTCCCTCTGTAACACTCCTAATGACAGCTCCGAGGATGGGAATGAAGGGTGTTTTGGAGGACAAAAAGCCCAGGCAAAATGTATTTCTGCCTATGGCACTGCTTTGGGCCCCCAGGGTTACACCATACTTCTATCACTCAGATGTAGCAAACTAGACGGTGAAAAAAAAGGGACTAGAGAAAAAGAGTAGAAGGACAGATGCTATATGAGAAGAAGGAAGGAGGGTTTCAGAGACACAGCAGTGTGTTAACCGGAGCCAACCACGGCAAATTGGACCAAATTTTCCGCCTGTGCGATTTCAATACACAAACGCGGGCGTACATAACCATGCTTAATAAGTGCCGGGGCTAATTCATTGTATAATCTCCTCTAAATTAATATGTTAGACACAATTGCCTGGTAATTAATTCCTGTCACAGCATATCCAAATGAGAAGATTTATTCGGATCTGTCAATCATAAAAACCCTGGAGCCTGGGGGCAGATTATTCCCGGCACGACGTGACGCTGTAAGGGTGATGGCGGTGGTTATGTGTGGTGGTATATGTCTGGTATGTATAAACATCCATTACGCGGGCCTTTAAAGAGCCTGTGACGAGGGCCGGTCATCAAATGAAGGTCATTGTGATGACAGCATGAAGGGAAAGGCAGGCAGTCTTTTGTTTTATGGCTTCATAAAGAACATAATGTCTCCACGGGCTCTTCAACCATCCAGCATCCACCTGCACCGTTCATGTTTCATGGCTTTCCCTTTCCCACACTTTGCCTTTCTCCTTTATTGTTTCTTTTGGCTTCCCCTTTGGCTAAAGCCGCTTCTATCTGTTCAATTGAATTCTCAAATGATGAACATTCTCTAACAGCAGTGTGAGTGTAAACTTGTTACCGGTGAACGGAGCTACGCGGCTAAATGAAGACCATGAAGATTTCTAAAACCTGAGATGTTCAGTTTTGGAATATGGAGTACCAGCACGGCGGATAAATCCTCTCTCTAAACTATCAGTAACACAAGTTAGCAAGTTAGCAAGTATCTATATTTTCTTGCATTTGTATTAGTGAGGAATGGTGGGGTTTTCAGTACAAAATTTCAGCATCTAAAAGGTGTTTTATGGTTTTAGTGAAAGCTTTGAAACAGATATCTGCAGGGACATGGCTGTGAGGTCATAAAACACAAGATTTGAAACCTAAACATTCTTTAAAGGAGGGAGAACCATCATTGTCATTGTTTGACATTGCTGCATTGCATTCATGTAAATGATTGGTTCATTTGACCTCTCCTCAAGCCTCTAAGAATTATTCCTATAAAACAGAGAAAACATCTAGGTTTTGATCTAAAGCTTAAAACCTAGATGTAAAATGTTCAGACTTTGGGTTTGCTCTCCAGTCTCTCTTGTGCATACAAGTTAACAGCCTGTTCATGATGAAGAATGAAGTCATTCTTAATCCAAAAATGTTTTAGTAGCTCACATCACAACCCCGTCTCCCAAAATGACGTTTATATGCTACTAATTTGCAACAAAAAATGTATCTTCTATCAACATAATGAGAAAATGTTATTATTAATGTATTAGGCAAGTTGCAAAAATGTTGATAGTGGACACATAATGAAAATGTTCAGTAACAATGTATTTCATTTGTTTTCCATTATTCCAAATCTGATCTTGCAGTTCAATATAGTGTAATATATTGTTCATTTAATCAAAACCATGACCTTTCACCAACGTTAACCAGAGTCATTTTGTCGCCTAAACATGAGCACAAATTAGACTGAAGATGTAAACCTCAGTCTATGGTGTCCTGCGTTTATACACCTGCCGTCCACCTCAACCTCCTCTGTTAGATTTCATTGTTGTGCATAAATGTTGCACTTCATTCAATCAGTTACATTTATTAAAGTAAGGTAATTGGGAAAACAATGTAATGGTATATAAATGTCATTTCTATGAGACAGGGTTGCACACAAAGTATTATTAGCCAACAACGGTGCAGTGATTCTGCACAATAATCAATGTATCAGTTCGTTTCAGCCCTATCTAATTGTAGTGTGAATTGTACACAAATACACACACACACACACACAGACACACACACACACAGTTTGTCCAGCTATCCTTCTAAGGACGTTGCACTGACTTCCATTCATTGCAGACAGCTTAACTCTAACCCTAACCCTAACCTTAACCAGGACCTCAGAAATAACGTTTTGCCTCATTAGGACCAGACTCTGGTCCCCATGAGGACTACTGATCCTGACAAGGTCGGTGTTTATACCAGAGAAGGTCCCAAAGATGTAACGAAAAAAAATATACACACACACACACACACGGATGTTCAAATACACATAATACATACACACAGTGCCAAAAGGTATTTCACTTTTCAACAATTTGCTCATGTCTGGCACTGGTTTGAAAACACACACACACACACAGAGACGCAGGCCTGCAGGCGTGTGTTTTTTCTTTATTAAAAACCAGAAAGCGCAATTAGCTGCAGAATATGCTTAACCCTGTATCGCTCCCTCAGCTCGAGGATATATTGCCTCTTCCTCTCCATTATTAAAAATATCACAGACACGAGAAGAGGAGGAGGAGGAGGAGAAGGAGGAGGAGGGGAGCGGGCAGGAAATATCACAGCTACATGTTTAGCAAGTGGAGGCTGGGAAATGTGCTCTATTTAGTAGACGGAAGGAAGGTGTTTATGTGCATGTTTAAGTGTGTGAAAGAGAGACTACGCGTGTCCTCGTCTATATGCTGTGTGTGTGTGTGAGTATGTTTGGATGTCACGTAACGACAATTAGTGCTGGACCAGGTAAGGGGCGTGAAATGTGCTCCTCACTGAGACAGAGTTTTTCAGGGAGAGTTTTTCATCCTTAAGCCGCTAACATTAAAACACTATAGCTACTATACTTCAACTAGGAAAAGGGTACAGGAGAAGTAGAAGAAGAATCCTCTAATAGAAGGTATTTTTTTGTCAAATTAAACTTTTTGTAATATTTTAAGTTCAGTCTTTTCCATTCTTTTGCTTTGATGCAGTCAGCGGTGTCTGGAAATGTAAGGTAATGACAAAATGTGTTAATGAAGTTAAATAAGTTTAATATTTGAAGGTGAAAAAGAGACTTTTTTTTCTGTTGTGTCTTAGAATGCATGGTCAAAGCACAGAGAAGTCATAAAAGACCTCCTGCACGCTACACTTCTGATTTTTTTTTTTCCAGTGCTGTTTTTGTGCTGTATGCAACATTGCTCCAGTCTTACTTTGAGTCCTTTGCTTCATGTTGCTCATGGTTCACAGCTTGTGGTTTCACCTCTGATTCTCTCAGGCAGACAGAAATGTTCTGCTGCATCCTGATATCCAGTTCAGTGATCCAGCTGTGACTCTCACAGCAGAGCGTGGTGTCTGTGTCGCCTCCCTCTGTCAGGGCCAGAGACACAGAGAGGTTTTTTTTTTTTTTTTTTTTTTTGCTCGGTGTGTTGTCCACTCTAACTCCGGGGGAGTTTACTGCTGTGCATTTCGCTCTGCAGGGGAGGATGACTGTGTTATTGTGGAGTAGTCCTCTGGAGACGGGAGAGAGCTCAGGCCTCAGGTCTGCCTTTAAGGTCCAACTCAGCTCTTATAGCAGCTCCAGTTGTTATGTCAAGATAACAAAAAGAAAAAATGACTATGATCTGCATTTTTCTCACTATACTGAGGACACTAATATCCAACAAGTCCTCCAAATTAAAACAAAAAAAAGAAGACAGGGAAAAAAAAATGGGATTAGCTGTTTATTCAAGTGCCCCAAAACAACACAAATCTATGTTCTAGTGACAATTATGATGGGAAAAACAGAGGAAATGAGGCGATGTTATTATAGCCTGGTGTCACATCATATAACACGTTGATTTTTCGACAGTTTTTAAAGTGGTTTTTGAAGGCACAGACAAATGATCGTCGTGCAGCTGATTCCTGCTGATAGCGGCGTCAGATTAGAAAACACTCTTATGTATTGTTCTGCGGTGCGTGGACCAGCGGTTTAATACGGTGCACTTGTTGCTATCAGCAGTTATCAGCAGGATGACATCATTTTGGCTGTACCTTCCAAAACTGTTGAAAAAGAAATGTTTCATGCTATGACGATGGTTATATGTTTAGCCACAAAACTGCCGTGGTTAGGTTTAGGGAGAGCTCATGGTAATACAAAAATCACCACTCAGGGGTTAGGGGACCATCATCATCATCAAAACTCTGATTTATTTCTGTCATCACTGTCATCCTTTACTTGGATTTAAGCCGTTTCTTTACAGCGCATAGAAGTTGGAGTATGGTACATAAAGCTGTCTTGCATTAGTATCCTGGACCTAGCACCATCCTGATCACACAGCCTCCAGAACGCCTCAGATCTCCTCTGTCAGCAGCTCACATATTGTGTTGTGAAGTCTCTTTCCTCCAACAGTTGGTCTTCTCAAGATAGAAATGATTAAAATAGAGTGCAAGATGAGTTGAAGTCTCTTGGACAAGCAGTTTATATGTCTAGAATAACTTGCCTTGAGTGAAACCTTACTGGTCTAATTATTTAGTTGCTTTATCTTTGCTTTGACTGTTCTTGCTGTTAATGGAAAAGAGAGGGACACACATGATTGGATGGAGTGCATGTGATGGGGGAAGGATGTGTGACGGTTAAAATGATCTTAAATTCCAACCCAGTGTTACTCATAAGAGAAAACGGTTTGGAAAGTTTGACACAAAGGACAAATTACACATCCATACAAATGTGACATTTAACATGATACATTGAGCGACATGATCATTTGCTTGGAAGATTATTATGCCAGAAATATTAAGTGCTTACTTCTTTTTTTTTTTGTTGTGTTTCTTTCGTTCTGACAGAGAGGGGCAAAGTGACAATGCACAACATCAATTTACGGCTCGACTGCATCTGACTTATTTATCCAAAATCGAAACGAATAGTCGGTATGGGTAGAGGACATGTGAATATTGTACACAATAAAATATGGTGACTCTAAATAAATGCGTCTCTGTGCAAAGAGGAAATACAAAAAAAAAAAAAAAAGTTAGACTTTCATCCCAGCCCTGCACTGTCAATGCACGAAGAAATTTCATCATAATTTTCATCCTCCCAGCCTCCAACATCCTGAAGTTCCAGCTGTGATTAGATAATGGCAACACAGCGATAAGTCTTTTTCCTTCCCTCAACCCATTTCCCCTCCTCCCGTCTCTCCATCCTACCCCTTTCTGTGCCAAAACAACACAACACAATAATAAGATTACAACACTGAGTGTGTGTGTGTGGAGCTGGGCAGCAATGCCCAGATTTTAAAAGGTTGTGTGGCAGAGAGTAATGCAGCCCACACACATGCACAAACACACACACACACACTCACACACACACACACGTTCTCCTAGGTCACTTTTGGGGACATTGCATAGACTTACATTAAATTCCTGGAGATTTTAATTTAATCCTAACTATAACTGAAACTAGCTTTTTATTACAAATTGGACAAGTCATCCCCAATCAACTGGTCTTTAGTCCCCAAAAGTAGCCTATGACAGACCCATACACACACACACACACACACACATACGTTGTCCTTGGTCACACGAGCCATCCCCGATCAACTGGTCTTAACTCTGGAGTGTGTCCCTGAAAGTGACTTAAGTCACCCCCCTCCCCACACACGCGCGCACACACACACACACACACACAGCTTGTATGTTTTCTCCGCTTATTGTGTTTGGTGGTTTTAGCCAGAAAGTGAAAACATTGGAATTACACAGGAGATCCATTTTTCTGTGAAATTCATTCTCTGTGTGTGTCTCCCCTTTTGTCTTTCCTCTTAATCCTCTTTCCTAACCCTTTTAAATAATTTCTCTCGTTTTCTTTCTCTCTCAAACTGTTTGAAATACCAGAGGAGGCCAAAGAAAGAAAAAAGGCAGAGCTGACGTTAAAAGAGGAACAAAAGCAGTTTTCGTAAGAGTAGGAGTAGTGAGTGGCGGTGGTGGTTGTAGCGTCGTAGTAGAAGGGGGTGTGTAGTGCTGGTGATGGTGATGGTGGTGGTGATGGTACGAGTTCCAGTAAATAGAGAGAAAAAAGAGAGTGTGTAGTAGTAGTAGGTGGTTACCTTGGGAGGCAGCTGGATTCACAAGATCACAACATCCAGCTAGAATCCATCTTGTCTGGCTTCAAGTCAAATGTGCTTCTCTCCAAACCATCGGTGGTTTGAACCAGTTTGTATCCTTGTGATCTTGTGAATCCAGCTGCCTCACTAAGTAAGATGGTGATAGACAGCGCTAGACAGATGGTTCATCCAATCACCTGCCAAGTATTTTTGAAAGTGCCTGCCCTTTTCCGAACCGTTTCCAAGGACAACAACAAGGACAACTCAGATGGTTCTGGGTAACAAACCATCTGGTGTGTCAGGTTACATCGGTGGAGAAGTAGGGATATTTATACTAGTGGTGGTAATAACAATAGTAGCAGTGTAATGAATCTGTAATAGTAATAATAGAAGTTGTACTAATAGAAAAATAGTCAGTCAGATAATCAATCTCATTAGGTTTAAAAGAGACATACAGCTGAATATCACCAGTGCAACAGTGATAAGAGATACCTTTAAACTTGCTAATAATATGACTAAAAGGAAGCATATACAGAGCAAATAGTATAGGAACCAAGACGGAACCTTGGGGCACACCACGGGAAAGAACCGCAGCTTCAGACATGTAGGGACTAAGTGACACAGACGATCTCCTGTCTGAGAGATCGGAGGAGAACCGGTCTACTGTGCTCGGGGCGCTCCCAGAGACACCCACCCACTGCCTATGCATGTCAAAAGTTGCACTAAGACCCAGCAGCACCAAAACAGAGCTTTCATCCAGAGTGGAAAAAGAGAGTCAGTTATAGCAGTGTTACAGATAGATGGATGATTGTTTCTATGTGGGATATTGAATCTCACCAGATGTTGCATTTGAATCTGTTAGTCAGTATTGATCAACCCCCCCCCCTCCTTTCCCCTCACACTGTCTCCCTCTCCTCCCTGATTCCAGCTTCCTCCTCCTCCTCCTCCTTCCTCCTCCTCGTCCTTCCTCTCTTCCCCCAGTGGCAGACTGAGCTGTAAAAATCAATGGGGAAAATGTCTTGAAACAGCCGATCTAGAAGCCATCTGGTCCTCGGGAGTCCTCAGAGACCAGCAGCCTGTCCCCCAGGGACGGGACGCACAGGAGAAGAAGAAGCAGAGAGACAAGGAGAGGAACGTCCACATGACACAATAGATGTGTTAAGTCAATAACATGAAAATCCTCAGTGTGGGCTCCACAACATGTGAGTGTTACATAAGAAATTTAAAAAAAAAAAAAGAAAACATACTATGACTTTGTCCCGTATTTACATTCACTATCTCCATTTAGTGCCCAGGCAGAAGTATAAAGTAAGAATAGCACCTGAATGCATTGCTCTCCAGGGTTTGTCAAAATGTACCAGTGTTGTGGGAGACATCGCATTTGAGTTTCAGATTTTGACCTTTAATTATTGCACCCTTAATTAAACCAATTAATGTCATCTGTAAGAGTAGTCGGATGTGTGTCGCAGATTGTCACACTATCAGTGACAGAAGAAGACTTGGAGGTAAAGGCAGGTTTCTGGGGGGGGGAAAAATATGAGTAAACTACAATATTGTAGTAAACAGTGAAGTGTAGAAAGGTAAGCAAGAAAGAACCAAGAAAGGACTGAAAAGTGATGAGAAAATGTAGTGCAAGGTAAAAGAATCCATGAAAGTAGAGTAAAGAAGGGATGAAAGACATGTGAGAAGGAAGAGGAGAACATTGTTAGAGTTGAAGATGAGAGGAGAGAAGGTAGGAACAGAGTGTGAGGAGGAGGAGGGATAAAGGTGGATAAGAAGGGGAGAATGGGAAAAGGAAGGAAAGTCAAGAAAAAGGTGCAGTACAATGGGGAGATGACAAGAAGAAAAAAAAAAAACAAGAAAGAGAAAAGTGGAAGGAAGTGAGCGACAGAGAAGCTACAGAGCCAGCCATCTTGTAAGAATCCACTAGCACAGCTTTTATACAAGACAAATGTTTTGAGAGCTTGTTAAAGATGATTTCTGCCATCTGATCTGATCCCTGAGAAGGCTTTTTGATTCTCTATAACGAACCTCACACAGGAACTGTCTGTCTGTCTGTCTGTCCTAAGGGGTCAGGTTCACTCAGTCATGTAATCATCATTAAAGAAGAGACCATAAGGGGGGAAAAAGACATTTAGTCCAGCTGGAATTGAGACCTCTGGAACACAATAATAAAATAACTTAAGATTTTATTATTTTATTATTAAAGATTAAGACTTTTTGCAGTGAAACTACCTAAACTGAAGCCTGTGGACACTGGCTGTGAGGGTTCATGTAAATCTGCTGTTTGGAGGCCTTCAAGTTTCCAACTTTTTTTTTTTTTTTTTCCCTACAAGAGTAACTTAACACTCTTTAGAAAGGGTGTTTTTGCTGACCTCCAGCTCCTGCAGTGATGTACAGGTGTGCTCCAGAGCCCTGCTCACTTATTTACTATCTCAAGTGTCATATTTTCATCCGTGATGTTTACATAAAAACAAGACAAAAATGTCTGAAAATATACCAAATATTGACCCCAACTACGTTTTTATTATCATGTTCTGACATCAGTAT
This sequence comes from Euthynnus affinis, assembly GCA_029490765.1. Classification (NCBI taxonomy): domain Eukaryota; kingdom Metazoa; phylum Chordata; class Actinopteri; order Scombriformes; family Scombridae; genus Euthynnus; species Euthynnus affinis. Next base: position 2,101,037 of record CM055850.1, on the reverse strand, counting down.
GTATCGCCCTCACATCTACTGTGTGTAGTGTGTAAAAAAAAATGAAGGTGGATTATTATTTGTACTTAAAAATATATAAAAAGGGGGATAAACTCTTGAAAAGTGAAGGAGTGGCGCTCTTCCCTCACTGCATCCTGCTCTCCGCGAACACATCAGCACATGTGAACCACATGGAGGAGTCTCTGCCGTGAAGCTGTCACACCTCACCCAAACATCACACTATATCATCAACATCGCTGCCGCTGCTGCCGCCGCTGCCGCTGCTGACGCTCAGCTGGCTGTTGCCCCGCACACTCATGCCACTGTTTACGTCTGTTTTCGTCGCCGTCGCAACTTCGCCCGAATCGCTCGCGGTTTCTCTCTCCTCTCCTCTCTGGCCGCGCACACTGTAATGACTGAGGCAGGAATGCTGCTGCTTTTATATAGGCCTCTAAAAATAACTCACCCCCTCACTGCCATGTAGGGCCGGACTGACAGCCGCCCGCAGCCAATGGCGTCTACGCTTCTCTTAAAGCTCCGCCCCCGCGCTCAGTCTCAGCGCCTCCTTAATTGGACGCCAGTGACATCATCAACCCTATTTACCTTATTAGGTCACGCATGAAATTGATTGACGGGTGGCTCCTCCCCTCGCTTTCCTCCCCTCTCTCGCGCCGGTCGCCTGGATTGCAGCGGGGTCCAGTCTGCTGCTTTGGAGGAGCGAACCTGGCAACCTGGCAGCTTGTACGGAGATTGGCAATCTGGCAATGCGGAAATAGATCTGGCACCCCCCGATCCCGAACTGAGGAGAGAGGCGTGACAGAGCGAGCAGAGAGGAGAGGGGATTGCATTGACAAAGATAAAATAATCAACTCTTTCTTTCCTGTTAGTCTTTTTTTTTTTTTTTTTATTAAAGTGCTCAGGTGCGCTCATCTGCACCAGCTGGGTTTTTCTCTCCCCCCCTCCCCTTCTTCCCCTCCTCTCAGCATTTGTTTTTTTTTTTTTTTTTTTCTTAAATTTGTCAAGTCTGAGAAGAGGATAGAAGAAGTGCGTTTTTTATCGTTTGGATTCCGTACTTCTTTCACTGACTTCTGTTTTTTGCATCAAGCATGGATGTGTTGGCGAATTACAGTATTTTCCAGGAACTCCAACTCGTGCATGACACTGGTTATTTCTCCGCGATGCCTTCCCTGGAGGAGAACTGGCAGCAGGTCAGAAATTACGCGTTTTTCCCTCTTCTTTTCCGGGGTTTAGAAACTGGGATTGAATGTGATGTGTGCGCTAGGTGATGTTTTCTGTGTGTGCTTTTTTAGTGTTTTGCATCAGTGGAGCGCTCCGGAGCGGCGGCAGCAGCAGCAGCAGCCCCGTGTAGTTGCGTCTTTTTTTTTTTTTTTTTTTTTTTTTTTCGCTCACATGGAGCACGGCGAGGTCCGCTGACAGGAGAAAACACACACACACACACGCACACACACACACACACACACGCAGTGAAAGAGAGAGAGAGAGAGAGAGAGAGAGAGAGAGGGAGGTGTTGAGGGCATTTTCTTTTTAAAAAATTACGCACACGCCCTTTACTATAAACGAACGGTTCCTTAAATGTACCTTAAGGGTTAATTAACTCCTTCATCTTAAATGTAAAAGCAGGAGCGCTGTTGTCCTGTGAAATCCCCTCTCGGCGGTTTTTTTTTAACCTAAAACCTGAGAGGGATGAGATGTTCTTATGGCCGCAGAGAAAATTCACCAGTCCCCCCTAAACGACTGCAACTGCTGCTGGATGAAACTCTGGTCGAGCTGAAAATGTTGCTTTTCTTATAGCTTTCCTTTAAAAGTTGAGTAAGCTGCACGAGATTTGACAGATACGAGATTTCACCAGCCAGAGATGAAACAACATTTGGGGGGGCTTTTACTTTTAAAGTCATCACTCCAAGTAGCTTGCATGTCATGCATGTTGACTGTAATGTCGCAGCTTTTATAAAGAGCTTTTTTTTTTTGTTGCCAGTTTTGTCCTGTTCATTTGCATCAGTTAAGACTCGGTGCTGCTCGTGTGTCTCATTGGCAGTTCACATTCTGAGTGAAGTTGGAAGTAGATTCCAATTTTTTTTTGTTTTACATTCTGAGCTGATGATGGAGAAATGAAGCATTTGAATCCTGAAGCGTGATGCTGTTTGCCTCCTCTGATCGATGGACCAGTCTGATCAGTCAGCCTGATGATGTTTAGATGATCCTACACCCACGCACACACACACACACCTACACACACACACACACACACACACACACACACACACACACACACAGAGGCCATGGAAGATGGACACATGCCGAATAGATAGTGACTTGTTCTTAAATAATATATCCACATCTGCCACTGTTTGTTTGCAGATAATCCTGCTGAATTATGCATCATCACCCACTATATAGAACATACAGTAGACTGTGTATGAACCTGTAATACCTTTATTATAAAATCCTTTATTAAAGCTAATTATAAGGATTTAAACATCTGTGGGGGAGAAAAAAAAAAACATGAAATAATCTTATTATCTGTTTTCACAAGTCTAGTCACGATTTCAACATCTGAAATGACAGTTTTTATGCTCATAATATGATTGAACTATTATATCTAACGCCTATTTAACAATTTTAAGAGGCAAATACATTAATGAAGGATCTGGTGATGCAAATAATTTAAAGTCCCCCCCCTCTCCTTGAACTTGTGAAATGGAAGCTGTTAACTGGGAACCATTTTCAGCCTGATATGTGTATGTGTGTGTGTTCCTCTCTGTCACCACTCTCTCATGTTCTTCAGTAAAAACCAGCACGACGTATATATATATGGCTCCCTGCATTAGGAGGTTCTGGACCACGTGTGTCTTTATTGCTATTGTCCTGGATGAAGCTCCCGCTACCACTTCTCCTCCCTGACTGACTTACTGACACCAATTCAAGCTGCTTCGTCCTATTTTTAGTCCAAACAGCACACGGTTTCATCCCCTGTAACCCATTTTTTTCTTTCTGTCTGTAATCATATTGTTAATTGATTGAGAGGTTTGTTTCCAGTTCTCATGCCATGTCTCATTTTCCACAGAGTGGCTGGAAAAGCTGTTTAAATTGGCGCCTAGAGACAGGAATGTAAAGCTTGGGGGGGGCAGGGGGTGGGGGGGGAGGAAAGTCATTCCACCCAGTTTATCCATTTCCATTTGCACACTTCGCTCTGCTGCAAGTGCGCTATAAGACTAGATGATGTGATTCCAGGGCTTTTGGTAAGAACACCATACATGGATGACAGCACTGGTTTTGTTTGAACCGTCGTATCGACATATGAATAATCTCAGAAAGAGTTTGTTGTTATAAGGATGACTGTAGTCGATGACTGGCTACTTGGCCGCTCGAAGGGACACCGACATTTTTGGAAATACGCGTGTTCGTGTTCTTACAAGGAATTAATAAGAGGATGGATACCAGTCTCATCTCAGTGCGACCAGACCGAAGACTGCTCCTAGACACGCTTAACACAAACACTGAACGCTGAAGGGAACGGCGAGCCCAGCTGCTGAAAAGATGGTGTCCAACAAAATGAAAGTTGTTATATTCAGACATTGTTTCTTAATATATTTAACAGTTGACTCATTGCTATGTTTTAATATTGCTCATCACCAACTCTAAAGCTGTGCAGATTTTTTTTCCCTGTCTCTTTTAGCTCCTTGTTTTGGCTTCTACCTTTTCACCATTTGGTCCCCTCTCATCAACCTTGATCCCAGCAGTAGCAGGAGTGTGGATAGTAGCAGGTGTTTAGTTAAACCCATCATACACTAGCCCAGCACAAGTGAAGCTGATGAAGCGAGTGAAACATTTAGCAGTCAAAGATGTGTTCCTCTGGAGTTGCTGGAGACCAAACCACAGCGAACAGTGAATGAGCAAACTCATTCCAAACATAATTATATTCATCAGCTGGACACAACAGAGACTCAGTGTGGTATTTTTGAGTTCTGTATCTGCTACATGTGTAAATAGCAATTGTGTGCGAATAGCATAGCTGCAAGCGCTTACGAAGGCAATGATATGTCGGGGCTGTGTGTCTGTCAGTTAATGAATGCAGCTTTAATGAGTGTAGAAACAGGAGATACAAAATGACTTGTGGTTCATCAAACAGTTAGTGGACCAAGACTTTTTTTTTTGACTAATCACAGCTGGGCTAAAACACAGTTCAGATGATTTTTTGGATGTATGGATAAATAGCTTGCTAGCTTGAGTTGTTTGAATTCCTATTTTTATACTCTAGCTGTTAGCCCTCTTTTGGCAGAGGCTAACAGTTTCCCCCTGCTTCCAGTGTTTGTGCTAAGCTATGCTAAACACTTTTTTTTGGCATCAAACAAGCCTCCAAAATGTCACAATATTCTTTTATATGGATATGTCCCATCATGTCTCCGAATGCTAGAAAGCCAACTGTAGCATTTTGAAGTATGAAATATGAAAACTCACAAAGTAGCATGTGAGTTTTCATATTTAGAATGGAGAGAGAGAGATTTTTTTTGATTATAAAGCTCAGTTTTTCAGGGTGGAAAAGACTGCGTTACTGCAGACGGAAGGCCAAAACTAAGAGGAAAAGATGTGTTTTATCGGCACTAGCGGGGACACAGTCTCAGAGAGAGGAGAGACAAACACTCACACATGCACGCAGACCAGGCACACCCACGCTTTTTCCACTCTTGTTCCTTCTGTCTCCCTCTATCCCCTCATTCACTCCATCACACACACACACACACACACACAAACGCTTGGCTGGCATGCACTAATGGAAAGCTATGGTCTGGCAGGACTCATCCCGCCACTTTTGACAGTAATTGGCCGTTTGCTGTCAGACGGACAGAGAAACACACACACACACACACACACGCGCACACACACAAACAAACAACCAGCTTTGTGTGTGTGTCATTTATCTTTCGTGTCTGTCCCTGCATCATGCTCATGGTCTTTGTTTCCTTGAACGGGTTTCTTTTATCAGCTGCTTTGCATCGTGGCTAAACATGTGGAAAACACACACATGTGCACACACACTCTCTCTCTCTCTCTCTCTCTCTCTCTCTCTCTCTCTCTCTTTCTGTCTGTCAGCCTTGTTGCCTCTGACAGTGGGAGCTCATGCTCTGCATATAATTGCTGCATCTTTGCAGGTTTGGAATGATGAGATAGGCTTTAGGGATTTATGCGTGTGAGTGTGTGTGTGTGTGTGTGTGTGTGTGTGGGTGTCCAAGGATGAAATTGTAAACCCAGACTTCCCAATTAGATCTAATCCATTTATTTCAAAGCACAGCCATATAGAGACAGTGAAAACAGAGTGATGAACCCGCGCAGGTTAAAAGTGAAGCAGAGGTTCGGGTGTGATGTGCTTGTTGTGGTGGATGTAGACCTGCGTTAAACAGCCTGATACATGGACACAGCGTGCAGGAAGCCAGCCTCATTTACAAGACTAGCAGTGCTCTAAAGCTGCTGATTCTCTCACAGCCTCTTTCTCATCTTGTCTCTTAGTTTACATGCTCTGTGTGTCGGCACTTCTTTTCAGGCCGATTGATTTATTTGCCGTGGTGTCGTTATAGCTCTATGCTAGATCAATCAGCTCTGTGTTACTGATATACAGTGTCTCCATTAGACCTGGCGAGCCTGCAGCACTACAGCCCCTGCATTTTTCGACGACTGCAATTTGTGATCACAGTAATGAATGCAGATTTAATCAGTCCCTACATTTTTTTTTTTTTTGTGAGATCTTGCAGTTATCCATAAAGCAGCTCGACCGTACAGACTCAGGTGTGTCATGCTGGTCGCTGCTCGGAAGAAATTCGGAAACGCTGTTGCTGATTCTGGCTGTAGAATTCACAGGGAAACTCATGTAACATCCTGTCTGGACTGGACTGGGTGGGTGGGAAGGATGGTTTTGTATCTATGCATAGTTCAAGAGCCCATGTTACTTCATTCTCCATGACACCTGCTGCACTCTGCACATTCCAGGTTTCCTTTTTCACCAAAAAAAATATGTCTAGACTCAGAAAATGAGGTTCATTACAGTTCTGAAACGCAGATACTGTATTGTATCAAGATTAAAAAAATGAAAAAAAAAAGAGACACAGTCATCTGTCATCAAGAGATTTGAAGTGCCGATCATATGAGTCGTAACACACTCAGCAGGCTGTGCAACTTCTCTTTAAAGCATCTATTGTTTCCCGTTTCTCTGTTCTCTTCGGTAACAGACCATTGTATGGACTGCCCCCCTCTCTCTCTCTCTCTCTCTGTCTCTCTCTCTCTCTCTGAGTGGCTTGAGGCAGGCCCAGGGAAGTTTGACAAGATAATGAATTGCCATGCATGCTGCAGTTTTTCACATTTCACAGCCCAGTAACTCTGTATGTAGGGATGGAAGGAAGGATGTGGGTGGTGGCGAGAGGATGAGTGGAGGAAAGGATGAGAGAGAGAAAGAAAACACCAGACGACAATAAATGAGGTGAGGTGAATAGATGCAGGTGAAAGTTAGACAGGAAAGAGAATTTAATCTTTCTTCACTCCATCTTTCTTTTGTCTCCCTCCCATCTGTCCTCTTTATTACCAAACACACACACACACACAGACACATACACACAAATACATGCACACACATACACAAACACACACACACACACACACAAAGTTATGTAATTGTCTGTGAAGCACAGCTGCTTCCTCATAGTCGCAGCAGATAAAAAAAGAGGAAGAGGGAGCAAAACAAAGGAGTAAAGAGAAAAGGAGGAAAGAGACAACAGAAGAGCGAGAGAGCGACAGAGACAAGGACATCGGGAGAGAGAGAGAGACAGACGGAGAGATTATGTAATAACTAATCAGAATGTCATAAAATGTGCCTTTTTTTAAAAAAGGCAATTTAAAACCAAATTCATCATTTGTTCTGAATACATCAACCGGAACTTTTGTTAAATGGTTGCTTCAGATGTTTCACGTCTTTTGTTTTTTTTTTTTTTTACACTAACATGTTTCTGGTGCTGGAACAAGAACTTTTAGTGAGAAAAGGAATGAATATTACTTCAGTTCAGCTTTTTAAATGCAAACATCAGCTACTCTTCTCTGCTGTGAATCCCTGTGACCCTGGTCAGACCCTGGTCAGACTCTGTAAACAATGTTAACCTCACTTTTGGTTTCACTTATGTGTCATCACCATTCGTCATTACTTCTAGCTGTTATTATTACTACTAATAATTACAACTATTATCCAGATTGCTGTGCAGATATTCATGTTCCCCAAAGGATGAACCCTAATGGCGATTATGTGATGTCATCATGTATAAAAGGGGAGATGAAGGCGAGAGTAGAATAGGATGTCCCCCCGATGGAGTGTAGACGCTGGTGGTGGTGATGGTGAGATCTTGATGGTGTAAGAGTAGCGGGCTCCTGGTGATCTGGGACCTGGCGCTGAAGTGATGGAAGTGGAGAAGGATGATGGGGTGAGAGGGAGATCTTGAGATGATGAGAAGAGGAGCAAGCTTCTGGATCTCAGGCTCGGAGGTTAGATGGGACGATTGCACCTGAAATGACAGCTGACAGCGACAGAGAAGAGATTTTAAAAGTTCGACAGCCAAGACACGATTGGCGGATAGAGATCGTGGCGGAATCTGATTTGATGGTGATGCGAGAGTGGTAGAAACAAGGGAGAGAGAGAGAGAGAGAGAGGAAGGGGGATGAATGAATGAATGAATGACAGATAGCCTTTCCGCCTGAACTTACGCTAAGCTGCGTATCTGATTTTATTGAGTTTCAACCGCCAGCAGTAACGGTTTCGCGGCCATTTTCCACCGTTTTGTTGAGATTTGTGTCGTTCTTTTTGGCAAGTGGGAGATATTGTAGCTGTCAGATATTCCTCATATTTATAACTTGGAATTATAACTAGAACGCTGATGTGGTTTTTCCACTCTGCTGCTCATAATTATGTTCTGTACTGGGGGGACCTGCCTCTTTCCCGATGCATGCTGGGACTGATTCCAGTGGGGCTGCGACTAACCATTAATCTACTGATTACTTCAATAATTGATTCATTGTTTAGTCAATGGAATAACTGCACCATCACAGCTTCTCAGAGCTCAGAAGAAGATCCAAATGTCTCGGGTTGTTTGACCAAAAACCCACCAACCCAAAGATGTTCACTTCATGATAATATATGACAAAGAGGTCAATTTGAGCGTTATGTTTGCTTTTTTTTCCACAAATCAAAAGCAAGAAAATACTGAAAACTGTAAAAGAAATCATAACCATAAGAACAGAAGCCTTCAGTCACAAACTGAGGAGCTTCTACACTTCTTACAGTGTGGAAGCTGGAGCCAATATTCTCCTCACTATGAGCTGCTGTAATCACCGCATTCATTCATTTTCTTCTTTTATCATGCTCCCAAACACACAGTTATTGTCTTTTTTCCTCATGATTTGAAATCACTCGAGTCGAACACACATAGACACACACACACACACTCACACACACACACACACACACACACACACACACACACACACTCACTTGAGAACCCTTAATTCAGTAAGTGAATAAGGCATTCAGTCTATGGTGGCAGAGATTAGATCAGAAAGTGAACAGTCAGACTGCCGCGGCAGGAAAGCAGAACAAATAAACTGCACTTGTGATGGAGAGAGCTTATACAGTGAAAGCTATAGTCCTGATCTTTCAAGATGAGTGCTTTTCTATGGAGGGCAACTCTCCAGCACTATTCACCACGGAGCCAGATTACTACAGTTTACAAGGAGATTTGCCCATTCATCTCTTTATGCTTCAAGCACACTACAGATAGCTATTAATGTGCAGTGAATCATATAAAATCTATCTATCCGTATACATCCATGTTAACCGCCATCAGTCTGATTTACAGGGTGGATCATCTTTAGTTAGCCGGAGCGTCATCAGTACATTCAAAATCAGGGGTGAACTTTCACATCTGAATTTGCACCACAGATTTATCGCAAACAGAATGATCAAACACCTAGAGAAGTAATTGTGAAAATGGAGCATAAACATGCAGTTGACAGACTTTTCCTTTTGTACAATTTTACAAGGAAGATATCAATTCTAAATATTAAGAAGAAATGTTAGAATATTTAAGTACAGGAAAACATGTTTGAGCAGAACACCAACATATCTGACAGGAACAAACCATAATAATACTAATAATACATTGTACATTATGGATATAATGTGTAATGAATTTCATTTATAACTCCTCTATTTTCTGTTATGGGGCTGAATTTGCCAAATACATTAATACATATATAGAGAAGATATTTCCAAATAAACCAGCTATGACTATTTCATTTGATTTAAAAAAAAAAAAAAAGGCTGTGATGTGTTGATACACAAACACACACGCAGGTGTGTGTGTGTGTGTGTTTGCGTGCGTGCTTGTGTATGTGTCCGTACATCCTGCTGAGCCAGTGTTTGCAGACTGGTTGGCTCAGGGATAAAGCCTTGTGACCTGGCCTCCAACCAAACCTCTCATTCTCTACTCACCCAGTTCTCTCCCCTTTCTCTCTCTCCCTCCTCCTCCCTCTCCTCCTGCCCCCTTTCTCTCCCTAACATCCTTTTATTCATACCCATTTTGAATTTGTACATTTAAAACAACAGAATGGAAATGCAAGGAATTTGAAAACATGCCTAAATACGACAAGAAGCTTTTCCTCTGGTCTGAGGTGGAAGAGTTGATAATATAGAGAAGACGCTATAAACGCTGATGGAAAAAAAACTTTTCAAAGCAAACGATGTAAAAAAAGCCCAGAAAATAAAGAATAAAAAAGGGAGGCTGACAAAACCGTGGTGTGTTTGGATAGAGGAGAGAACATAATTCTGTAATGTTACATAAATACGAGCTGCTGTGAATCTGTGGAATTGTCATGATGTACCAAAAGAGTTCCTGCTGTTCCTTTTATGGTGTCATCTTGTTGTGATCGTTGGAGAATATTCCCACAGCTCTTAATGAAACCACGCTCACATTTTATCTTGCAGAATTTTTATGACTTCATTTAATATGTCCACATCTCGATAGAAACACATCCTCCTCCCATCTGAACTAATACAGCCATCAGGGCATTGTGTGTGTGTGTGTGTATGTGTGTATGTTTTGGTAATGACATCATTCGTAGTGTGCAGAGGATGTTGACAGTGGCAGAGGAAGTGTGTGTGAGCTAGCTTGCCAAGGCCTACAGTTGGCAGTACACCATCCAGGATAGACACAAACACATGCATGCAGGCACGCAAGCATGCATGCATGCACGCACGCACGCACTCACTCACCCACGCACACACACACACACACTAGTCGCTGGTTTCACAAAAATCTAGTAAACTTGTGTGGAAACTTAGACCAGTCTTAGTTTTGCTGGTATAAAGTTTGACCGCTGCACAAATATACATTCTTACTCTTAATCTTAATAAGAGACTGTATGGAAGACCTCACAGTCTCAGCTCAGATCTCATCATGCCTTGCCAATATCTCGGTATGGATGAGAGAACGTTGTATCAACTCTCAGATGTACATCGCCTCAGATAAAAGCGTGTAAGTAATAAGTTGACCACCCTGGGCCCCAGGTTATCTCATAGCTAAGAGCTGTGTCTTCACAATAATGACAATACTGACTTGTGTGCAGCTGTCTTTAAAAAAAAAAAACCTAACTTGATCCTTGATCTAAACTTCTATTTTTATCAAACTTTTTTTGGAAAAAGTGTTTTCAACCCAACTTTTAGCTTTATGTGTCATAATAACATCTTTGACAAGTCTGGTTTTAGAGCTTCACATAGCGCAGACACTGCCCTCCTCAAGGTAACCAATGACCTCATTTTAGTGGCTGATGGAGGAGAAATCAATTTTAATTCTATTAGACCTAAGTGCATTTTTTGACACAGTAGATCATGACATTTTAATCGACTGTCTTAAAACCTGGGCCGGCATTGAAGACACTAAACTGAGTTTGTTTTATTCTTACCTTTTAGAAAGAACCTACACAGTCACCATGGTAATTCCTCATCCTCTACAACTCACATCACCTGTGGTGTACCGCAAGGTTCAATGTTAGGTCCAATTTCATTTTCTATCTACATGCTTCCACTTGACCAAATCATCCCACATTACAATGTCTTTTTTCATTGCTACATAGACATACCTTCCTCTGAGACCTGGTGACCCAAAAAGCCTGGCTTGTGTTGTAGATTGTCTCAGTGATGTCATCTGTTGGATGGCACAACATTCTCTTCAACTTTGTTCAGCCCCCCCCCCAAACCCTGTCAGTCTCGTTGAGAGTGATCTTGGTCCCTTATCTGCTAAAGCGAAGCCCGCTGCCAGAAATTTGGGAATACTGTTTGATTCAGATTTAAGGTTGTCTAGTTCTGTTTCCTTCAAATAAGAACAATCTCCAGAATTAAAGCAGTGCACCAACCAATGCTCAGACTCTGACCTGGAAAAAGTCATTCACACGCTACACTACTGTAACTGCCTCCTTTCTGGCATAAACCAAAAGTCACTCTCTTGCCTCCAACCGGTTCAAAATGCAGTGACTACTGCTGTTAACAGACGACTACATACATACAATCTTCTGTTCTGTTTAGAAGTGATTTTAAGACTTCACTGATCACTCTTAAAACACATCTGGGTCTGGCCCCAAGCTACATAACAGAAATGTTGACCCCATATGAGCATATGAGTCAGTTCAGAATCAGTGACTTCTTTAAAACACTTCTAAAAACTTATTTTTATAGACTTGTCTTTTCAAAATAGTTTCAAATTAGTCAGTCAAAAATGAGTCATCGTTGTGTCATCTCTCTGATGACACACTATCTGAAAAGTGTTTGTTAGATTTAAGCTCAGGCCAGGAGGTATGGTATTAATCAGTTTTTAATTACTACTTTCTTTGAATTATCAATTTGTACAAGCAAACATAGTGAACCGAAAACATGATTATTTCATCGTAACATATTTGCCATAAGATGCAACATAAGATAATATTGAACTATCACCAAACAGCCTTACACTGATCCATCTAGTCACTGCTGAAGAGTTTCATTAGGGATGTCACATTGTGTCAGGGCATTTGAGCATAATATACTGTGTGTGTGTGTGTGTGTGTGTGTGTGTGTGTAGGTGTGATGTCTGTGTTGAGACAGAACAAGAGACAGCGTTGCAGTAAGGACGGAGCGTGCCAGCATTCCAGTGCGCCTTTATGCATGCATGATTGGTATATGTGTGTGTGTGTGTGCATGTGTGTGTGTGAGTAGAGTGGGACACAGTAAATGGGTCAGATGCAGTGGAGGAGGATGACCTTGGGAATTTGTCCTGTTTTTCTTCACAAGTCTGCCGACTTGTTTCTTTGTCTCAGAGAGAGACAGAGAGAGAGAGAGAGAGAGAGAGAGAGAGACAGTGACAGAGAACTGAGAGTCAACAGATCTACTCTAGAGCTAGATCTGTGGACAGGAAGGACTGTTGTCATTCACTTTTTTGCTCACAAGCCACCATGGCTAAGGGTTTCCAAAGTTACTAGCCACTCACACACTTTTCACTGCCCACAATTTTGTTACGGGGAAATTACATTTTATTTGATAGAACTAGATTTACAACCCTTTTTATGTAAATGACCACTGTAAACACCCAAATCAAGACTACATAAAATGTATAATCCTGCAAAGACATAAAAAGAGTAGCTTCATATTGCATATAATATTAGTGGTAGAAGGGTGTAGACGATTAACTGAAAAGATCAAACCTGAACTGAGAAAAACCTAGCACGAGAGAAAAAACTTTGTCTATTTAAATATTTATTAAGTGCAACAGTAAACAATACAAAATAGAAGACATTTCTGCAGTAGAGAAGAAGTTCTTTTTAACTAATCAATTCAGGTGATTCAGGTCTGTGAGTGTATGTGTAAGCGACCTGGCAGGAGCGAGGGGAAGAAGGTGGGGGGGGGCATTCATCAGCTGTAGAAACAGCAATGCTTGCTGGGAGTCGAGCTGACAGCAGTTTCCCTCGGATCGATCTGCAGCGCCGCTCCCGTTTATGACAAAATAGTTCACGACACGGAATGGCACCCGTCAAAGTGGCTAATAAGAGTGACCATGTTACACGCCGCTGCCAATTCTAACTACATTTGGTAGGCGGGCAGGTCCTCATGTCCACCAAACTGGAAGTACACTATTGTCTTAAATATCATTGCGTTAAAATCTCCCTGAATTGGAACTAAGGGAACATCTCAGTCATTGCAACAGTATGTGTTTGAAACATTGAGCAACAGTCTGTCTCCTCTTGCACTCTGTCAACAGCAAACTTTGTGCATGTGCAATGCTGAAACGCTGTTTCTAAATGAATAGCTTGTATATTATAACTAGTGCTTTGCTCTGTTGGCTCTTCCTGGTGTCACGAATGCTTTTATGTTTCCTCAAGCTCTCATTGGCCAGATCCACCTCATTTAATCCACCGGATCAAATGAACTTCAAAAACAGTTATAGTATTACATAGCTGACTCACTGACTGAACCTGCATTATGTCATTACCTGAAATGTCTTTGCTCGTTCAGCTTTAAGTGATTCCACTCAGTATTTTGGATGAGACTCAAGTATGGAAGTAGATTTGACCGTTCAGTTTAGCGTCGTACATTTCAAATGACTTCTATCCAGTTCCAACACTTTCTTGCTTTCTGAAGCCAATTTTCAATACCAGTCAATCTTATATTCAATATTCAGACAGCGGCAACCATAAAATATTCATCGTCAGTGTTTGAGCTGTTCCTCATTTGTCATAATTGCATGTCGTACAATTATTTCTGAACCAGGCCAGCTGTGTGCTGCTGCTGTATGTGGACAAATGGTTGTAGTGTTGTGGTGGCCCAGCAGTGTGACGCCTGCTATACTGGGATATGTGGGTCGTCAGCTATTTTAATCCACAATGTTGCCAGGAATACCTGAGGGAATAGACAAGTGCTGCAGTGTGTGTGTGTGTGTGTGTGTGTGTGTGTGTGTGTGTAAATGTGTTCCTGGTCCGTTGTGCATTGGCTCAGACAGGGAAAGAGTAAAGAAAGACAGCGTACATGCGAGAAAAAAAACAGGGGATGACAAACAGCAAACAACAACAAATCATCATCTAATATATATGATTATATAATCGTAATAAATGAATGGTTAACTTTGAAAATCTGTTTGGTGTTTGCAAATTAAAAGTCCACTTTTTTTATCTTTAACTTTCTAATTTGTGTGGTGACGCAGCTGATCAAACAGTACAGATGTTTTTAGTGAAATATGATCTTTTTTTTTGTTTCTTTTTATTGTTATATGATTGCACAAAATTATAAAAAGAAAAAAAAGATTGAGCGTCATATATGCTGCATTACATTTCATGAATATGATATAAAAACAAAAATTAAAGTCATGTCAGTATATCAATGACAGAATGTGTATTGTGTGAGATCAGGTATATTGACATATATGTTGAGTAATCATAGAAAAAGTTAATTATTATAATTCCATCTGTTGAAATGATATTGTGGTTATTAAATACCGGCCTCCTATAGGTCCTGAAAGTTTGCACCCTTCTTCATGGATGACAGCAGCTTCAGTCGACTTATATAATCACAGCCGATACAATGGATTTCACTTCCTCTGTGTTGATCGGTTTTTAGTGTGTGTTCCTTTAAATCACGCACTTTTCCACACTGCAACATGACGCCAGTGTGTCTGGCTGGGAACCCAAAACACAGAATAGAAAAAATATGAATTTTCAGATTTATGCACATCAGTGTGGACATGGCCCCTCGGTTTGTTTTTATTCAGCCAGACAAAAACGTAAAACTTCACTTTGATACCCATAGTAGATATAATGTGTGTGTGTGTGTGTGTGTGTGTCGGGTGAAGAGGGGAGACATCTGAATTATTTAAGGTTGAATTGCTGGACACAGCAAAATGACGATATGGAGGGGGTTTCTCTTTTCCCCTCAAGACAACTTTCTAATACAGAGAGGGCTTCATCACCGGGGTCTGGTCTGAAAACACACACACACACACACAACACACACACATACACACACACACAAAGGAGCATGTATGAGTCATGTGTCCTCCCGCTTTGCCTTCCAGCAAGGCCAATGAGATCAGTGGCTTCCGCAAAATACAAAGACCTCTGGAGGAAAACAAGAGAAGCAGAGGGAGAGAGAGAGAGAGAGAGAGAGAGAGAGAGAGAGACCCTGGTGTTAAGAAAAAAAAAAGGTGTGATGACAGGAGAGGCCTCCCTGGAGTCACACACACACACACACAATCTTGTACATGTGTCCTTTTGAGGGCTCTCAATAGACTGGAGTCGATCGCTACTGCATAAACTCTTACAACTGGCCGCGTTTTCATTCGATGCTGTTTGTGTCAGTGATGAAGATAACTTTTGTTTCCTCACTTCTGTTTATTTCTGAGGACCTTCGGAGTCTTGAACTGCATACTGAGGGATTTTCCTTTCAATTATGAGACAAACTTTCACAGACTGTCTTGGTCAAAGAATATATTTGATATGACAGCAGAATAAAAAAAAAGTGGCAAACAAAACAATATAATCTGTGAAACATGCAAAACAAAAAATATAAAATTTCCAACAGCCTCATCAGATTTGTTTATTCGGTTTTCTTTCTGTGGACTATTCCAAGTGGCTTGAGCAGAAAACATGAAAGCTTTTTTTTTTTTTTCTTTTCGCCCCAGCTCTGTGTGAGCTTTAGGGACAGACAGTAAATATACATCTTGGGATCTGATGTAGTGATTGTAAAAACATGTAGACCTAAGGCGCTGTAGTTAGAGGAGTCGTCATGACTGTGTGAGATGAGTAACGCTGCCACACTTGCAGCTGCTTCTGAATATTAAATGCTTTTTGGTTCATTTGTGCGTTGGGAGACAATGCTTCTGTTGAGGATGTGCGAGCTCCTTGCAGTCGTGGCAGCTGACATATCGTTAATTATTCAGCGTGATGAAGATGTTTTGTTTTTGGAGCATGTGATGCAGTTTGTCTGTTAATTCTGTGAATTTTACTGTTTTTTTTTTTCCTTGTGTGTGTGTGTGTGTGTGTGTCGTGTGTGTGTTTTGGAGGAGCAGGTTTTCTGGTCTGATGAAGCTGACGCAGATCCTAAACAATACAATGAAATACACACACACACACACACACACTCAATTTTTGGAGTGGTTTTACATTTCATTCATGATTACACATTAACCGGACCCAGCACAATAAGTCAATTAATCATTCTAATGTGATTTGGTTGTCTGATAGATTTATATCAATGTATTACAAACAATGAAGTGAATGAATGTAAAGGAGCGGAACATAAAGGAAGGGATCAGCGGCTGTTGTGTCTTAATGGATTAACTCTTTCTGTATTAGGCCGCCTGTGTGTGTGTGTGTGTGTGTGCGTGGGTGTGTGTGTGTGTGTGAGATGTGGGGTGGAGGAGGCATGATGTGAGGGATGAGGTCATTGTGTAGTGTGAGCATGCGTGACTCTGTGTGTGTGTGTGAAACAAAAGGCTGCCGGGAGTGTGTGTGTGTGTGTGGATAAGTGATGACTTCACTCGTTATGTATTTAGTTATGATCAATGTTAGACCTCTCACTGTGTGTGGGTGGGTGTGTGTGTGTGTGTGTGTGTGTGTGTGTGTCCTTAAAGGGGATAAAGACCAAAAAGAGAATGTATCTGTGGTGGTCTGCTGCAGTCATTTCTGTCTATAAAGTCAGTATCTATAAACGCACAGATCTGTCTTCGCCGTGAGTGTTATTGTCTTTGAGTAATGTTTTTTTTTTGCTCTTATATTGAAGACATTTTGAGAAATCCTCATGTTTTATTGTTTGTAGAGAGATGCAGCGCAGTCCATCAAATGTGAAAAAATATATCAATACAGTACAGTACTCGGCTTTGTTCACTGATACATTACATTACTACGCCGCCATACAGCCAAACACTGTTACACACTTGCATGTTGTTAAAGGCCCAGCATACCAGGTTGAATGTTAGCAGAGCTGTTCTGGGTGTTACGTGAGGTCACCAGACACCACGCGCCAGTAACTAGGAGTAATTTATCACACCTTTGCAGGTGCAACAAAGCTAATAGGAGAGTGAGGAGGATGTCAATCAAAAGCAGTCTGCACACACTCCCGTCCACTCCAAAATAAGTCAGATCAACTGTGCTTGTGTGTGTGTGTGTGTGGAAAGGATGCATTTATGATCTTTGGTTTCATGTGTGTGGCCTACATGTTTTACACTTAAGAAATATACATCGGAAAATTGAAATTTTCAGAACAACTTTATCAGTATAGTTCAATACCAAAACTGTCAATAACTTATTTTTTAAAAGGAGCAGTGCAACAGAAATAAATTATATCATATAGTAATGTTACATGTATATAATTTATTAACAACACCATCATTTGAATGTTTGTAATACATTTTTAGAAAGGTTGAACTCTCTCTGAAAGTCTGTTTTTCCCTGTAATTAAGCATCTAGCAGCAGCATGTGTCTGCCAGGTGATGTTGTGTAATGGAGCCCTGGTCTGAGTCAGGATGCAGATGTGCACACAGATGTGCTTTAACAAGTCAAATTTGCACAAGTTAAAAAAAAAAAAAAAAAAAAAAAAAAAAGTGAGCGTTTTGGCTTCTAGGTTTTGTGTTGTCTGTGGAGATGTCCTCGTGACACGCAGTCTACTCCGCTTTTCAAATTCATCCACTCAGATTTGAAGCCGAGCGGTAAACAAAAGACTTTGCTTCTTGGCTCAAGTGTTGGTTTAAAGCTTCTCTCTCTCTCTCTCTCTCTCTCTCTCTTTGCTTCTCTTCGGTCTGTAAACAGTTCGCCGAGCAGCAACACCGCGCTGGTCAACAGTATTGTTGACTCTGATGCGCATCAGCACATTCTCCCTGTTAGTTCTGCTTTTTAAGTGCAGGAACAGCAGGACAGCAAAGCAAAAAAAAAACAAAAAAATACATTTGGGGCCCTTTGTACACACCAAATAGAAGTTTTCAAAACCATAATGACTGGAAGAAGTGGAAAGGTTCTTTGAGTCATGACAGCAAAATGACAGCATGTGATGATGATCTGTTTAGCATCAACACTTTTTCCTTTTCGTTTACTTTACTGAAATCTTCTGCACCCCACTGATGTCATTTCCACTGGCTCTGAAATGCTTGTCAGAGTGTCGCACAGAGACCCAAACATGCCCCCTGAAGTCCAGTCTGTAGTCACTCTGAATGCCGTCCTTGATGATGATTTGCAATCAGCTGGTGGTCAAACTCACCAGTATTCTTCTGTCTGTCTTGATAACATCTTGGTTTGTTTCCACTACACATGTCCTCTATAGGACACAAAGCCAGCGTGTGTGTGAGGCTCTTCTTTACAGCATCAAAGAGGTTTCCTCTATAGTGTGGCCTTTAAGTCATGATGTTATATGTTCTGACAGAGACTGTACACATAACACACACACACACACACACACACACACTGTAAGAGAGTTGTTGTTGTGACCTAGCATAGGGGAAAGGTGACTCTATCATTCTGTGTGTGTGTGTGTGTGTGTGTTTTCTTTTGTTCTGCTCTCTCTCTCCTCCAGCCTCTCGCCACGTCTTTGTCTCAACGTTGTTTGCCGTGCCTTCTGCTTTCTTTGGCCCTCTCGTCGCTCTGAGCAATGAAGATTAGCTCGGCGAGTGGGACACACACACACACACACACACACACACACACACGCTGACACACGCTGACACACACACACACAATCCAGCATCTTATAACAAGCTGTTAACCCCCGTTCATAAGTGTGGCCTTTGAATCAGCTCAGTGAAAGGGAGTGTAATCCCTGCCCGACGATTTAATGGTAATCTCCATATCCTGATTAGATTACACAAACACACATAAACGCAGACACACACACACACACACACACACATGCTGTTTGAAGCTGTCTTAGAGAATGAAAAACAAAGAAATATACACCTAAATGAAGATACACAAACACACACACACACACACTTTTGCCTTTATGTGTTTATAGCGTACGGTAGAGAGTAGCAGGAAACATGAGGAAAGTCTTTCACCACCAGTGGAAGGACTGATGCACATCAGTGTCATTTATACCATACATCTGATGTAGCCAGCTTTATTTTTTATCTATTTTATCTTGATAACTTAATATTCATTCACTGCAAAACAGTTCGTACCTTAAACACTTCACACACAGCCTCTGTGAAGTTAGACTAAATGATTCCTCCTGTATCTGTGTGGCAGTGAGTGTCCACAAGGGTACATTTCATCATCTGTCCATCCCTCCAAAGTCCTCCTCTGTAGGCTGCATTCAGATGGATAATAGCTGTATCACAGCTTCTTCTGCAGCCTCACTACATCAGCACAACAGCCAACGATGTAAACGGCATCACTCTCCTGCCTTTCGTTCGCCATCGCTGAGGCAATTCAATCATTACAGCTGTGATAACTTCTCAGTTGTTAATTCCAGTCTGAAAGTCATATACGCCGCCATGCATTGTTTTACTGTCTCATAAACCTTCAAACTCATGACTCAGTTAATTAAACTAGACTTTTTATACATGTAGCGCGACACACACCAGCATCAACCTCTTGTGATTTTTATGACCTCATACTCAGGTTTAAAGAAGGTTTTGTGAGTCTTCTTCTGCACTGCACTTTAATTGTTCAGCTAACTGGTGGCTAACAATCTTAAAGAATAAAGTTGTTTTTTTTTTTTTTTTTACTTCTTGGGTAACCAAACAATGATGCCAGGAACACTGAACACACATCACCTGGTCAAAATGTTACCTGGTTTGGGTTCTGGTTTCAGCCTAGTCTAAGGTTAGGGTTAGTTTGTCAATGCTTCACTGCTGCATATGGAATATTTGACTCACTGTAAATCAGCCAAAACAATATTTCCTGAACTGTTGGAGAGTTCTTATCTGTTATTTATAAATGCTAATTTAGTTTTTTGTTACTTTTTACAATGTAAAATCCAGCCGAACACAGACTCAAGACAAGAGAAGTGTAAAAACACAGTCTCACTTCCAAAATATGAAAGTGTTAAAACCATCCCAACGCCAACATCCAAAATGTTAATTGTAGGGTCAAGGGTTATGCTGAACAGATGTGTTGTTGTTACTATATTAATGTCTTTTTCTGCTGTGTTTATTAAATTTAATCTACTCCATCTGTTCTCAGTAAAAAATATACTATCACAAAAGTCAGTCATATTTTTGTTCCGTGACCTCCACGCATGGGTACTGACTCCGCCGAGCAGTGAGGAGGCTGTTGTTTGTACACATTCAACCAGCCAACTGCTGACACACACACACACACACACACACACACCCAGCAACCATTAAATGAATGTGTTCTTCAGACTGCAGGCTGTCAGCAATATACCAGGAATACATCAGGGGGTAAAAACAGCATGTGTGCTGTACAGGGGCGGATTTAGTGATTTGGGGGCCTCGGGCACACTCTGACTTGCTTTATTTTTACCCTTCCTCTAACTGGAAGTGTTGGTATTGGCAGTGGCAGAAGAAGAACTAAACTTTTTCTCAGGTAAGACTGACTAAAAGCACCGCAAAGTAAAAAATATTGCAAAAGTAAATGTCCTGCCTTCAAATTTTCACTTAAAAGTGAAGAGTGAAAGTGAGAAGTGTGTAGAATTCAGTGGAGCCAACTTGACAGAAACAGAATAGTTTATATATATTAAACAGATAGTTTAATCAATAATGATGCATCATATTTTATGTTGTATTTTGTCAGTAAAATCTGAATGTGCAACGTAACCAGTAACATGTATCTGTAAGGTGAACGTATGGGTACAATGCTTTTCTCTGAAGTAGAAGTAGAAGCATACAGTTATTTCAGGGCACAATAAGTAATAATTGTAACATAATTCAATATGTTTCATATCTCAACCTGATAGTAATTCTATAGTTGTTTGGAGTCCTTTTAGTTGAGGACCGCAGGCACTTGCACACCTCGCCTAATGGTAAAATCCACTCCTGGTGCTGCAGTGCACAGTCTGTCCTGACACACACACACACAGTATACACAGAGCACCGTGGTGCTGACATCACATATAAACACCATCATCATGCAGAACATCGTTTGCCAGCTCGCGGTGTCTGTTTGTGTTCAGACTGATGTGTGGGTGATAAAATCAGGCTTGTTGTTCGGAGTAGCAGCCATTTAAAGTAAATGATCCTCACTAACAATAACCTCATTTAACCGAATGAGAGACGGGCGATGAGCGACAGTTCGCCCAATAACTGCTGGGTGAGCTAATGACTTCTCTCTTACAGCACAGGGATGAAAACCAGTTTTAGCTGCTGTTGGAGAAGAAAGGATTAATGACAAGTTAGTGCTTTTTATTGATTTGTTCATATGGCTCTAACTACAGATTGAAAATACCATAATGTCCATGATTTGAGTGTCGGTGCATTTCACGTGTTAAGACTCAGTCCTACTCCTGACTCAACACTTTGGTCCATGAAAATATCACCAACACGCTAACAGCTGGGATGCTTTGAAATTTACAGATCAATTTACAGGTCTGATACATTTCTAGGATTAGAATTGCTTTTCACAGTCATGATCTAATATGTTTGCAGACATTCCATTATGGCATTTATATGACATAGATATGATATTAGATCAATATTATGCACATTGGAAAATGGGGTTTCTTACCACATTTTCATTTTAAGGGGGGTAAATAATCAGTAATGCAGGCAAAGTTCAGTTCTTTACAAGCTCCTCCACAGCATAACCCTGGTGGAAATATACACAGATCATAAATTCTCAAACAGTGACTAACACAAGTCCAGGCCTCTATTTGAACCACTCTTATATTACAGACAAGACCTTTATTTCTGAGTTATTATATATTAATATATGAAGCAGTATATTTCATCATGTTTTAATAAGAAGTCTCCCGGTTTTCCGTGCTGGCTATCATTTCACATTTGGCCATTATTTAAATACTGTATAATATTCAATAATTTACAGTTGCTCTATCATTGTAGTGGCTAAAGTAGATTCATGAGAACTGAAAGGAGACCATTTGATATTTGTCATTTGATTCTGTCTCATTTTAAACACACTTGAAAGGATTTTTCTCAAACTCTGAATCTAGTGTAAATTGTGTTTCCTGATTGGTTTATTTTCACACCATCATTTAAGCCTCATTCAAGGTTGGAGCCCTTTAACAAGCAGGATGATGGAGGGCAGTCCATTCCACCTGCTACCTGCGGTACAAACATGCTTTTAGCACCTGAACCTTGCATTCAAAACGTCAGCGGCTCAGCATCACCATGGTGATACACTCATAGAATTAGGGTTACAATGTTAGTCTTTCTTACATGTCCCTCCGACTGCGTCTGCAGGCCTCAGGTGGCGAAGCCTGATGCTTTCACTTCCTGCCGTGACACCGACATGTCAAAAAAAAATGTCCGTGAACTCAGTCACGCAACGCAGGCCGCCCTCCAGGATGCTCCACATGGGGGCGGGTTGCTAAAGGCCACACTCAACACAGCTTGACTGACCTTAAACAGGCTTCTCTTTCTCATCACACACACACACACACACACACACACACATACAGTTACAGATGGGTTGTCATATTGTCACACACTGTAGAAAATGCAGTAGTAATATCAGCATTTTCCAGTGCAGGATTCAAAGCAGTGCTGCTACCTGCTGACAGCAGCTGATACTGAAGTAAAACTCACCTCACTCCACAAAGCACAAGTATAAAAGTAATCAAATGTAAATTTGCATACTTATCATGATTGGACCAGCTGCTATGCACACACCGCGGTATGCCTTTCATACACCTAAATAAAGCCAGAAGCCCCCTGTGGATTTGGATGGAAGATACAAGGTGTGAAGACTGTATGTGTGTGTGTGTGTGTGTGTGTGTGTGTGTGTGTGCGTGCGCGCGTACGTTCGCATCCACAGTATCTCCTCTCTGGCTAGTTGGCAGGAATGCAGTTTCATATCTCTGCATTAACATAATGTTCTACTTCAGTGGGTTCATTGGGTTCAGTGCAGTGTTGTTCAAAAAAGGCTGCTAGATATAGAAATGATCTCTGCAGGACACAGCTATATTGTCTCTGCGTTGATGTTTTTGAAATGTGTTTATTTGATGCACACATGTATTGCAATAACGATCATTTCCATCGGAAATATAATAAGCACGCATGCATCACAGGAAAGACGACTCCGCTGATTCAGGCGACAGCAGCTTTTACTCTTTGAGCTCTGACTTCTTATATTTAAAGAGATTTCATAAAACAAACAATAATCAATACTTCAATGAAGTGATATTACATTTATATTTAATAGAGCCAACAGGCCACACTTTTATGACTGCAGCATTCTATCAAATGAAAATAATACAGATTTCCCCCAAAAACTGACTGACGTGTTTCATTTGTTACAAACACAAATCTGTCAATGTCAGTTCTGACTGCAGATCATTTTTCATTTAGGATCACCACAACAACTATGTTTAATTGCTCCCTGTTTATAGATTTCTCAAATTCTGATATTTCTATGATATTTCTTATCCATCTGTCATTCTGTCTGTGTGGCTGGATGGAGGCATCTCTATGACATTTGTTGGATATAAACCATTTCAAATAAGTATATGATTTGTCAGTGATTATGAGTCTTAGAAATATAAAAGCTTCTATACAATAACTTTTATTTATATATATATATATATATATATGAAACTCAGTTATATAAAGTAGCACGGACTGCCCGAATGATAGATGACCGTTTTCCATTTTATGCCTCACCAGTACTCGGCCTCACGTCAAGACATTTCCCAACAGCAACATCGTCAAACCTGTTGGAAAACAGCAGAACAGCACCGATTGATCCGGACCAAAGCCAGAGCCGGAGGGCAGATTTCAGACCTGGTCCCAGTGTGTCTCGGGCCCTGACAGACAGGGGAGGGGACAAATGAGACAGTGTCAATATTGAAACAGGCTAATGGGCTAATGAATGTGGAGAGTTCTGCCTAATGTTCCCAACAGAGCTCCTAGCAAAACCATTAAAGCACTTTTATATGACTAGACAGGCACAAAGCAGTAACTCGATTTATGGGGTACTTTCATGGTCAATTAGGAAGGGAGAGAGAGGAGAGAGGTCTGATAGGGGAGTTTAGTGTGTGCGTGTGTGTGTATCTGTGTGTGTGTACATGTGTGTGTAATATGAGTTTATTCGCTTTAGACAGGGTTACGCCTGTTTTTGTCAATATTGTTCTGAGCTGCTACTTGTGATTGCGAGATTGCGACCGGCATGTAGACAGACCGAGCAACTAGACAATAAATATTCTGTCAATCAAACATCATCTTATCCGTCATCTAATAACTGACTGGACGTTTTCAGTAGAAGACTAATATCAGTTCAAAAAGTCATCTGGGAATCATTCAAGACTTCAGTATTTCAGACGGAATAATAAAGTTTGACATTATTTTTCTGAAAGCAGTAGCTCCCCGTGGAACCGTCTCATCACCTTCTTTATTACCTTTTACACAGCTGACTGCAGGTGTGGCCCGATGTCCTTTTTATCTTCAGAAATGTCCAGATGACTCTGCCCTTGAGGGTCTTATATCAAATGACAATGATCAGACCTGCAGAGACAAAGCTGACTGCGTTTAATCTGAACACAATAGCGAGGATGCTGCAGAAGAAAATGATGTTTTCACGTCGACATGACATTTTATGGTCTCAAAGTGTTCACGCATGTGTCTGAAAAGACTCAATCCAGGTTGCCATGGTTTCTGTTAAAGCTTTGTTGCCAGGGCCTTGATTTATTGCTTGGTCATACCAGAAAGTGTTACAGCAAAAATCTATTTGCACACTCTTGGGGGAGAAAAAAAAAAGTGGTGCCAGAAGCTCAGTTAAAGTAATGACTTGTGCACTCGGTTGCTAACGTGACAGTAAGTTGGGAAACATATCTGTGCTATCCACTGGTGTCTTATGATTGGCTGCAAAACAGGCTGCATGTCGTCTGCGGAGCAGTTTGCACTCTGGCAGAGCAGAGGTCGGATAAAATTGGATGGCGAGACACGACTAATACAACAGCTCTCTGCATTTTTTGGGGGGCTCTCCAAGTTTTTCTGTTCTCTCAAAAGTCAGAGCTGCCATGACAGTTTGCAAATGTTAAAACAGCACAAATTTACTTTGTGGAGTTGACCATAGATGAATTCACACAAAAGCTCAACCTGAAGCCAAATCTACTGATGACACAGTTCAATTGAAATGAATGAATTTCAGTCAGAAATCTAGTTTTTTTAAGTGCAACTAGCCCCCTTATTTTATAGGCTCTCGTGTAACATCTCTACAATACCGCAGGTTCTATCATTTTCAAGGGTTTATACTTTTGTGTATAAGCACTCTGGTAAACTGAAGGAAAAATACATGTGTGGTAGCTTTCCAGAATTCTTGGAGTCCTTGGAGACTGTGAGTGAATTGTGATGTTAGATGTGTTTTGACATTTGGATCTGAGGTGTTTTTTTTTTTTGTTTTTTTGGATACAGGTGTTGTCTATTTTCTTGGCCTGTTTAGCACTAAAGCTTGGTCTTACCTATCCATCCATCCATCCATCCATCCATCCATCCATCCATCCATCCATCCATCCATCCATCCATCCATTCACTGATGGTATTTACAGCTGCTCTTTGCATTCAGCCATGAACCTGCAGGCAAAGAGAACCACTTTACATTCTTGATTCATTAAAAATGGCTCTCATGTATAAATGAAAGACATGTTGAATCCGACAAAAGTCCCCAAAGCGTAAGATCTTATATGCAGAATAATAATATACAGCTGCTTCACCTGTAACAGCCATGATAATCCATGACAAAGCCAGCCCAGACATTCATTAAATCTCATTTAAAACACAACAAAACAACGACACATTCTGTGCGCACACCTTTCTCACACAGACACGTTGTGTAAGTCATACATATGCCGTTCTCCGTTTCACAGAAACGCTCAGAAACACTCCACCTCTTCACTCTCTCTTGTTGCGTTACTGTAGTTTCCCTCAGAGGGTTGTTGCGGCAGACACAGTCAGTGGAGGGTATTTTTAGTTTGCAAAAAGATGAAGCAGGTAGTACAGTCAGTCTTCTCTCCTTTCCCCATGATGCATTCAGAGATAAAATGGCTGAATGAAGTGGTTCAGTGTTCAGAGCAGCCTTCCGGTGTGTAGCCCTAATGGCTCGACAAACCCTGCGGTGTGAATCACAATGTAAGACGCCGGTGTGAAGTTCAAGTTGTTGAGCTCGGAGCTTCTTTAATGTGTGTGTAAATTTTAACTTCCAGCTTGTCAGATGAACACGATAGCGTCCCACCACAGACAATGTGGCAGAGCTGGAAGCTTCTTAAATTGGTCACTTTTAGCCACAACAAACCCTCATGGGAGCTGTAGCTGTTGAGCGTTAACAAAGTAATAGTTTTATCCTTGGTCAGACACATGCCTGCACAGGTGTAGATATCCATTTAGCTTAGACTACTGAGATAAAATCAAAGGAATGTGCCATTAGCTCTTCAAAAAGACTGAAAGAAACCTTGAATGCTCTCTGTTACATGGTGAAAACTAACATGTTGCTGCCTACTCGCACATGGTGTTTGTTTCCACCTGATGAGTCTAAGCCCACGTCTTAGTCACTCTCCTTTTAGCTTTAGTTTGGTCTGCACCAACTCCTGAGGAAACTATCCGGCCATTTAGCTGGCTAGTGTCTTCACCAGTCACAGTCAGGAGCCTGAATGAACATAGAAGCATCTTTTTCTTGCTGTAATCATTCCTCCTGTTCATACTGACCATTAGAGGATCCCTCCATAATGACCTTACAATGTACAAAAATGTATTTCAAACTTTACCTGAAGCTAATACGAAGCTTCAAGCATCCAAATGAGTCACTGTCATCATGTGTTGTGCTGTCTTTGTCCTCCATCAGAAAATCAAGCAGACTGCGCGAAGCTTTTATCACACCACTCGGCAGAAGTGTCTCTTTACCTCTCACATTTAGGACTCTCATTTTAAGTTTTAGAGTCAACGGTTTTCCCGAAGTCAAGTGTTTAACATTCACTTACAGTCTGTGGCTCTCAAACTGCGGTGTGAATGGAAGTGAACAAAAGCACTCGGGAGAGAAAAGCACTCAGTGCTTCAAGGATCTCAGATACACACTCGCTGATAAAAAAGCTTATTTACATCAGAGGGAAGGGAAACATGGGCAAGATTCAAATGCTTTATTCTCAAATTAGATAAGGAAAAAGCTTAAATGATCCCTGTGGGGATCCAGAGTCAGTGCAACAGAATACCGAAGAATATCAATGAGAGTGAAGTTAATGGGGCCTCTAATTATAACACATATAACTATTTCAGCATGATAACATGTTTTATTATAATAACAGTGTTTGAATAATAACAGCAGAAGATACTTGGGCAATGAAAAAAGAGAACATGTGTAAAAAAAATAAGAATAATACATCTGTTATTGCAAGAAAAAATAAAAGTATTCTCTGCTCCGAAATGCTGAAGATGCTGAAAGCACGGCCCCCTGTCAGTTAGCAACACTTGTACCAAACTCCCATATAAAAATACACAGTTTTAAATAGGTCTTGTTTGTATGCTAGTAGCCCCTCTGCACCATGGACCATGATTTTTTCCACATTTTCAGCAATTATTTTCCAACATGTACAATGTGTTTAAAAAGAAATCTCTCCTTTACACTTTACATTATTAGATTAATCAAATAAAGCAAACATTTCTAATGCGATATTTGTGCAAGAGTGTTGGTATAATGTGGTCTAATACAGCAGCCCTGCATGAAATCCTACCTTCATGAAGGTTTAAATGTTCTCTGTTTTTGTTCATGTTCAAATACTGAGGATTGATACACAGCCATGATGGAGACAGAGGAAAATAACTGGAAAAATATGTTTGGACATGTGAGATACACAAAGCCTTGCAGCAGATTCTTTCAATAACTGCAGAATAGCAACATTTTTTTTTACATGTCAAAATAAGACTCCATGCCTTCAGTGCTTTTGCAAGACACTGCATTCTTTGTTTTTTAGATAAAAAATACAGGAAATGGTAAAAAAAATAAATAAATACAAAGATGTAGTTGTACTAAATCGACACTACAGTGTTAATAGAAACACCCAAGCATGTACAATCTGACTTGTCTGTGTGTGTGTGTGTGTGTGTGTGTGTGTGTGTGTGTGTGTGTGTGTGTGTGTGTGTGTGTGTGCACTGTCTGGATGTGGCGTGATCTGTGGACAGCAAGCCCATCATTTTTCCAGCTTGGACAATTGCCTCATGGTGGAGGACGTCGCCATCCGGTCCGACATGACAGATGACCTGCAGACAGACAGAGAGAGAGAGAGAGAGAGAGAGAGAGAGAGAGAGAGAGAGAGCAGCTTCATTAACAGAAAGCACAGCAGACAGAGGAACAGATGATTCTGCCACAGATTTCAATCCCTCCATTTCAGCCAATTAATGAAATAGCTCGAGACACATACACACACTCACTCTCTCTCTCTCTCTCTC
The DNA here is from genome assembly GCA_029490765.1 of Euthynnus affinis. NCBI lineage: Eukaryota > Metazoa > Chordata > Actinopteri > Scombriformes > Scombridae > Euthynnus > Euthynnus affinis. Next base: position 2,072,433 of record CM055850.1, on the reverse strand, counting down.
TCACACACACACACACACAGAGAGAGAGAGAGAGAGAGAGAGAGCCAGGGAGACAGACACAGAAAGAATGGCCATAAGCCTGGTTAAGCAGTTTGAAATTATTCTTTAAATTAAAAGGCCGTACCTGCCTCGTCTTTTAGAGCTGTGTCTGTGTGTGTGTGTGTGTGTGTGTGTCTGTGCGTGTGTGTGTGGGTGGGTGGGTGAGTGAGTGAGTGAGTGAGTGAGTGTGCTCTGGCTAATGTCTCTGTTGTGACAGTTTTGTCTGAGGAGGAGAAAGGGAGGTAGAGGATAAAGGGTAAAAAAAATCCGCACAGCCACGTTATCTGAAGACTGAAAGCTATTTATTGGTCTCAGACAAACTCCATTCATGCCTCTACAGATGAATCAATCCCCCGACATCAACGTTTGATTTGTTGTTCGGTCTCTGCTCTGCCGCAGCTGAAAAGACTTCATACTTGACGGTTTATCAATGTTACGATTTATTGACTGGTAGATGACGGCGCGTGAACGTGATGTGTTATTGTTTTACAAAATTCTGATCTAGAAAGCGGAAATTCCAAATGAATAGTGGTTCAAAGAAAACATGCAAAATGGGTTTTTAAGGTTTCGCTGTTTATTTATTACATGTGTGAATAATCAGAAGTCAATTTCAATTTCTAAATTATGCATTCTGAGTGCAAAACAAGTCATTCTGTACTTTTATACCGATTACAATTCTTAAACAGAGATGCTACAAAAATAATAAATGTTCTTTAATTGCATTTTAAAGGCATTCAATCATTTTTAAATGAAGTGAAATGCTTCTTTCTGCCGTTCCCTTTGTGTCTTAATATCAAGAATGTAATCTGAGATCTGTTGTCTGTCTGCTTTTTAATTAGATCATTTTTCATCTCTGGGCGTGGGGATGATAGCAAGTCGTTCTAATTCAAAAGCAGAAGGTCAATGAAGTCGCCAGTCATTAGTGTTAAAGTCAGTGTTTTTTTTTTTTTATTTTGGCAAGTGAACACAAAGTCATCAGATGCATGACTCAAATCTGTCTCAAGTCAAAGACATGTGACTGGAGTCCACCACCACTGCAGTTCATTCTGCTGAATATCAAGCAGATAGACAAAAATATCAGTATCATTTTTTTTTTTTTTTAAATAGTGATTTCAACCACATTTCCCAGCCCTAAATATGACAACTAAATGAACAGCCTGCAGACTGTAGCAACAGTCATGCAGCTAATTTTATTAATTCAATTTCATCTCCTTTGATTGTGATTAGTCACTTAACATGCAGCCAGAGCAGGCCTATGTAATTATTATAAATCAAGGTTAATTATATTGGTTATATTATATTTTTTTTTAGACTAGTAATTGCTAGTTGCTAAAAAAAATTGCTAGTTTTAATTTTCTCCCAGGCAGTAAAATGATTTTTGTAGTTAACCTACGTGGAAATGATGAGACTCTCCAGCTGATTGAGTGAGAATGAAGAAGGAAAGAGGAGAGAAAGAAAGAAAGGAGGAATGAAGAAGAGAAGCAGGCGACCTGTGCTTTGTGAATAAGGAATAAGGAAGTGAAATGTGTGCGATGACGGGAAAGAAGAGGAGGGTGGGGGTGTTTATAGAGGTGAGGGGGGAGGTGGGGGTGCTCAAAGGCCTGAAAAAAAAAATAGAGAAAATAGAGAGAAGATGGAAAGAGGGAGAGAGAGAGAGAGCAGTTACACAGCAGGAGAGTCTGAGTGCTCTCCTCCATCAGAGGCTGTTGATTAAAATTTCATTGGCTGAGGCTGGAGGTCGGAGGTGACCATGTGTGTGTCTGCTGTGTGTGTGTGTGTGAGAGAGAGAGAGAGAGAGAGCTTCGACATGAGTGATGAAAACTCACAGCAGCCTCCTCTCTTTCATGCACTGACTCACTCCTGCACTCTCACTCTCATTGGCTAATTATCTGTCTTTGTCTCTTGAGCTCACTGCTCTCTAATTGGCTCCCAACTATTAAACTGGTCTCTCGCTTACTAGACTACGAGCACTGATTTGACTCGCTTTCAACTACTAGTTTGCAAATCTTAAGACGAAATAAAATAAATTGTGTTGCCATTAAAAAAAAAAAAAAAAAACGATACTTTATTCAGACGTTACTCATTTAATGAAAGCAGGTGTGGACTCAAGCTATTTGTATACATCCCCTCTGGACTTATGATCGTCTCTTTCAATATTTTTTTTGACATTTGAAGTACATGATGAATTAGAGAATTGGGGGGGAAAAAAAACAACTGATAGATGAATTATTGATGAAGATATTCATTTGTCGCAGCAGCAGCAGCAGCAGACTGAGCCGTGTTCAGTTTTTACAGATCAACCTTCTCTCAGATCAAAGTCGGAAGGGATTCCGGTGATGTCGCTTCGTTCTTCCAACAGGTCTCATCTCCATTAACCTCTTTTTTTTTTACTGAAGCCTCCTCCTGCTTTTCAAATCACAACCCAACAGGACTCTCTTCGCCGTTTGTCGCGCTGCTTTTTCAATTAAGGCGCGAGTGAGAAAGTAGCTGACCAGCACGCACACATGTTCACACAAACCACACTGTTACTGTAGCAGCGTTGTGTTGGGTCTCTGTGTGTGTGACTGCTGCAGGTTTTTCATACAGTAAAAAAAACAAACTGATTGTTGGTGTTTGTGTGTGTTTGACACTGACTGTATTACGAGAGCGGAGCTAAGTGAGCCTTTTCTTCAGATAGCGTTTGCAGTTTAACAGGTGTTCTCATGACAACAAGTTTTCCAAATTAAACCACAAAATTTGACCATGTGCACTCCAGAAGGACACGTAGTCTAATCTGACATGCCTGTCAACAGTAACCGGCTGGACGACATCATTTGTGATTTCTAAAAAGTGCTGCAAAAAAAAATAATGATGTTTTATGATGTGGCATGTGGTTATGGTTTGGTTAGGTTTAGGCACAGAGGAAACATCATCATGGTTTGGACGAAAACAGTTGGTAATGTGACACTCACACTTCGAAAGGGGAAATGAACAGGCGGTCTCGTGCGGCAAAGTTCACCGTTGGGTTATAAAAAAAAAATCCATGGAAAGCTGAAACATAGACACGCAGGTATGCGCTACTTCAGGGTTTTCTTGGCGCATGAACATCAGCAGTCAGAGCTGCTGTACAGTCCTGTTAGAGATGAAAACACTGATCCATCAAAGGCTGTTAGCCTGCAGTTTGTTAGCCTCCAGTTCCCCTCCGCTCTGCTTCATTCTGCTGCTCTGTCATTCCAACGTAGCAGCTGATTTTTCTCTGATTTTAAACACCTTGAACCATAAAGGAGAGCTGATGATTGATGATATGAGATGAGCTGCTGCAGGTTCTCTTTAAAGCTGTTTTTTTTCTCTCCAAAGTGAGAATGTGGTCTCTGTAGCTTCAGTTTCAGTTCACAGTTTCAGTGCCTGCCTGCTGCTTTTATTGTGAAAAACCTTTACATAAATAAAGGCAGAGAGAAAGAAACAAATCGATGAAAACGAACTTCCTGCCAACGGAATATATAAAAGTGACAACATACCTGAGCAGTAAAACAAACCACACACAAACCAACTCACTTCCATTCCTTTTAATGTTACTGCAATTGTCAGCAGCAGCTCTGCAATTTGCTTAATGCTTGGAATATATAGAATTACACCTCAGTGAGACATTGAAGATGTATGCATTGAAACAACCATCAGAACCACATCAAAGCACTGTGATGATGGAGGTGGTTTTACTGGGATTTGAGAGCAGCAGCAGCAGCAGCAGCAATGCTGGAAGCAGAAGCAGGTTGAGATGGTGGCGATCCAGCAGAGCGACTGTGGCTCGTTACTGCAGCTGCCTCTGGGACCGCTGCAGTGCAGGCATGAGGAAACTGGTGTCTCCAAAATGGCAGCTGTCCATAAGTAAGCCTGTGCTTACACTAAATGGCCAAAAAAGCATGTGGACTGTCGGTCTGGGGCTGTTTTTAATGGTTTGGACTGCATCCGTTAGTTGCAATTATAGAGACCTCAACCACATCCAACACCTCGGGGATGAACTGGGACACAGACTGTGATCCGGACCTTATCACCCAGCATCAGTGTTGAACCTCACTAATGCTCTTGTGGCTGAATGGGAGCAAATCCCTGCAGCCAGGTAGGCAGAAGAGTGAAGGCTGTTAACAGCAGATTAATGCTCATAGTTTTGGAATAACATGCTCAAGTATATATATTTACTGATTTTATATAAATACATATAATAAAAAAGTGAGGATTTTGAAAGTCTCTGGAAAATTTAGAGACATCAAATGAGTGCTAAACATGATTCGGTGAGTCCAACAACACATGAAAAAGGATAAATTTACACTAAAGTTCAACTCCATGTGCGTAAAGCGTGTTAAAGCATGTGGGTCTGTGCTGTTTAAATTGAAACGCAGGATGTGTAAGTAGTTGTTGTGACTCTCGAGACGCTGCTGCAGAAACTCAAACAGCTCCAGCATCTTCACACAAATTGCACTTCAGTCTCTAACAAAGCGCCGAACACACACATTCGCTCGGCAGCGCCGATGCTTGCTCAGACATAAAGGAAGCAGCTCGCTGCCAATGGCGCCCGTTTGATATTGTACACACTCCCGAGCATGAGGCATTACATATTCACACACACACACACACACATCAGTTAGAAGTCATTATGCTCTTCTCACTCTCACAAACACACACATCAGCATTAGCAAATTAGCTGAATAAAGAGCCTCTTTTTGCCTTTTCTTTTGAGTGGCTAATTAGCCATCAGAGCCCACTGTGTGGAGAGAGCGAGATCCATCAAGAGGTAGAGCTTCAAAGAGCAGTTTATGGAAGCCAAGGCACTTTAATTAGGACCTATTTGTAGGAGAAAGCGAAAAGAAAAAACATAATTTGGAGCCAAAAGCTGTATAATATGGAGGGGAAATAAACACAGTAATGCACACACAGATAAAGAGAGACAGGAGTAAAAAGGGGATTAGACTTGAAGAGGTGATATCCTCACAAGGAGGCTTTATACAGCAGTGTGAGGGGGGCACGCTGACTCCACATACTGAACATCAGTAATCTGTTGTGCTCGGTGAGGAGGGTTAGATAAATGTAACTGCCATGTGGCTATATGAATCAAAATGTCAGCGTGTCAGAATGTCAGATGTGCAGACTGTTGTGTGATTTAATGACTTTACCTTGTGGATGCCGTTAATAGAGACTTATGCTTATCTTCACACGTTTGTCATGCTTGTTTAAAGGAGCAGAGTTTAAATGACAGATGACCAGTTTCTAAAGGTTTTTACATTCATTTCCCACTTTCTACATAACTGGTTTACGATGGGTAATCCATCACCATTGATATTCTGTCACTATTTAATTGGTCAAAAATGTATTGTCATCATGTGGGACTACAAACCTACTCATCTTTACACCCTGTTGTCATTGTTTTAGCTGATCCATCACATTTTTTTAGTTCCTAAACCGCAGTTTTATCAGATTCTACAATTCACAGATTTGGAAGAAAAAACTTAAGCAAACATTAACAATACCTTTTGGAGTTTTTGGCCACTATTAGTTTGTATGCATTGCATTATTCCACTGACACTGATTGACAGTTGCCGGTGGTAACGCACCAACAAATGCGGCCGTTTTCCAGAAGAAGCCTGCAAACATGGATATGAACATTGCAGGATTTTAAATATTTTAAATATTGGTATAGAAAATAATTTATGAAGATGGGGATGCATTTAACACATCTAGGAAACACATAGTGAATGTTCATATACCTTTTGTTTGTTTATAGGAAAACTCCTTTAAATGAATCATCAAGCTGTCGGTTCTCACAGACCTGCTGTACATGTGTTTATTATGCAGACAATCCAATATAATACTGACAAATAATATTGGCTGTCTGGGTGTCTTAAACCCACGTCACTGCTGGTGAAGATGTGACTTCTGGTGACAGCATAAATCTCAGCAATCCAAAAATAATATTAATAATAATAAAAAAATAACATATCAAAAACAAGATCTTGGGGGTTAAAAAAAGATTTTTCCTTTTCTGCCGAGGCCTTCAGGCATGGACGCACTGCAGGAGCTGCTCTGTTCTTTCCACTTGTTTGAATTTTTCCAGACTGACCAGTGTGTGTGCGCACATCCACACTGATGTTATCCAACTCGTCGAGCAATTCCATGACCGGGGTCTTTGAAGGAAAGGCCGGTGTCTTTTTTTTTTTTTTTTTTTGTCCAGTGTGTCATTGACGTCCACATTTACGTCACATCGATTCCCAGCATGTGTCCCCTACTGGCCGAACTGCTCGGTCGGTCTGTCTGCCTGATGTTACACCCCATGTCTTAATCATGAGAGCACGACGAGGAACTCATCTCTACATGAATAAATAAGCACGAGCAGAGAATTATTTTTAAGTGTTGGAGGTCAAACATGTGCGTAGTTACTTTTAGCAGAGCCGGATTTAGGGTGGTGGACTTCGACACTGTGTTTTAAATGCTGTGAGCGTGAGTTGGTTTTTGTGTTTGCTCACTGCGATCTGGCACTGTGGTGGACAGGACATGTTTTTGAGTTCTATCCTTCGCTCAGGCTTGGAGGGAGATGCCACTGGCTGAGCTGTCACTGGTCTTTGTTTCCAGTTTTCCAACTGGAAGTCATGGCGATGACTCTGAAAACCATGTCAAATGTGTCCTGGAATATCTACCACAACCAGTTTCCTAACAACATTCAAGTGATGAATACACCACGTGATTGCAGAATCCAAATCTATAAAAAAAAAGCCTGGTTAACATGTTAGTGAGGATTGTGAGTCATGTTGTCATATTCAACATCCTCACAGTGACTCAAAACCTAGATGATGTCATTTCTATCTGAATGCAACAACCACATGTGCAGCAGATCGTTATAGGAAGTTTTACTTCACGGAATCGTGTGAATGGCTTAATCCCACCATTGTCCTAACGGGAATGTTGGTAATAGTCATATAACTGTCTGCATGTAAACACAGACGGAGCATCTCCTGCTGAATCCACTTCAGTCTGTTTGCTTAGCTCCGTCCTCGATGATCCTTTGTCTGTCAAAAGCTCTTAGCGCTCCCATCCAGAGCCCTCTGCTCTCTGCATTCATTATTAATGGACCTCAGCAGGCTGAGAACACACACACATACACACACACACATACACACACACACAGGCAGGCAGGCAGGCGGCCCCTGCACATCACTGGTAGCTATTTTAGATGAGATATTAAATCAAACACTCAAAACATGAAGGGAAAGAACGGTCATTGAGGGAACAGGGGACGCAGGAGGACGAGTTTTTCCTTTGTTTTTTTTTTTTCTCTTCAGCTCTAGTCGCATGAAAAATATCCACACACGTCGATCACACACCAAATTAATTGGTTTTTCCAAGAAAACAAAAATTAGAATAGCTGTATAGACTTTTAATATAAAGTACAGTGTTCTATGCTCACAGTTTGATTTTCACTCCAGCGATGACCTTGCGTTCGGCCTTGACCTTGACCTCCAAAACAAGTACATAATCAAACATGGCACCATTGGAATACACACACACTGGAAATATAGAAGTGAGTACGTTAACTGCAATATGAAGAAGCAATTTTTTCCAATGTTCTATATGACAGCTTATGTGAACACTTTAATGGCCTTCAGTGGTGACAGACTGAATGATGGAAACTCGATCCTTTGAGCTGCAGTTAGCGGACAAAGCAGCTGGTTACACGAGTATTTCTCACACTGGAAATTCACATTTGAAACGTTTTCCTCGACACAGAGACACTTGACTTCCCTGGATAATTTAACAATATCATAGAGCATATGGCATCACCGTCAAATCTTTTTTTCCTTTTCAGTTTTCTGTTCACTTGTGTATCAAACACTACAAGCACTTAACATCACAGTGTCCATGAACCTCTGACGCTGTTGCTGTGGAGACGATGTCAGCGAGCGAAATCCCAAGTTCTAGTAAATTCAGAGCGTGTGATTGTTGCAATCAGGAACAAAACACTGCACATGGTATAATACAGACCGTGTTTAAGAAATGCGAGGAGGGTTAACAAACAAGGGGAAATAGCTCATTTGGCCAATTTCCATGTAACTGGCTCTGATTGAATAACAGGAGACTTGTCCGTTCTGCCAAAGTAACGTAAATCCAACATTAGACATTTATTTTGATCAGATTTTGAAAGCAAACTGATTTCAACTGATGAACTTTTAACTAACATCCACTTGTCATTAACATCACAGCAGCCAAATTTAAAGCTCTCTGATTGGATGTCTCTCACTGCAGTGGTCTCTTGAACTCTAGTTGACTTGTGTCCTAAAATTGTTACGTTCACAGTCGTGCACCTTTGACTTTTTGTCAGTGAAGCAGATTATTTTCAGCTCAGTGCTGCATTGATTCCACTAAGAGATTCATGTCCATCCAACTGTTGAAATTTCCCCCAAAAACAGTGTGTGTGTGTGTGTGTGTGTGTGTGTGTGTGTGTGTTATCCGCTGTGACCTTTCTCCATATGGTGTGGGACTGAGCAGGGGGACAGGAGGTGAGCCCTACACATGCTATCAGTCTGAGCTGTTAGCCAGCAGCCGCTGATACACACACACACACACACACACATCCACACACACACACACACACACGCTGCAGGCCCTACATGTCATTGTTACCTGATATTCATGGTGTGTAGGAGAAACAGTGGAAGAGAAGGTCATACGTGTGATGTCAGAGGCGGTGCGTTCACTGCCGGTCGTGGGTTTGATTGCCGCTCGCTCCTCTCTGCACTGCCTTGGGCTCTCTCTGCCCTCTGTCCTCCCCACCCACCTCCCACAATCCTCAGCATCGGTCCAGCCCCCACCAGGAGACACACAGACCTTTCTATTTTTGATTTCTAGTCCAAGTACAAACAATGGTACAGTATGCCTCCAGAAATCACTAATAGAGACCGTATTTACTGTATCAGGGAGGACTAGTATTCATAGTATTCATGCTGCTGTAATATTCTGAAGACAATGAATAATGAATTTAAAACTTACAATACTAAAATATTATTCCTGGAAAGGGAATTATTTTAAATAGGAAGGGGGGAAAAAAAGCTTCTTTTGCATTTTCTTGCAAATCTTTTTCTTTCATCTCCTGAAAACAGCAGCAACAGTAAGACTCCTTCAGGATAGCTGCGTCATCTCCAGTAACATGAACTAACCACAAACCTTAAATTCAAGGCAAAAACTGCATCAATTATATATATCAGAATTCTCCTCATGATGACCTTTACGCCTTCAGTTTCTTAAATCTGTTTCTGTGTGACACTAATCAAATACAGTGAGCTAGTGGGACCGTTGCTGGTTCCCAGTAGTTGCCCAGAACTACACTGACCTTTGTGTTTAAACTTCTGCAAGAAAACACAAAGCTTTTTTTTTTTCCTATCCTGTTCTTTCCAGAGCTCTGTAGCAGATAATGTTACACTGTTAAGGGAAATTCCAAATCCTTTTTTCAACCTTATATTATTGCATTTCCAGTCATCATTGCTATTAGTTCAAAAACAGTTGAATCATATGTCATTATTGAGGTGGGATTCAGTCAAAAGCTCTGGTAAAAGATAATAAGTCAGCCTTGAGTTTAGAATATTCCATCACAGATACTGGATGTGTTCCCAAGGTCAAGAATAAATCTCCATGCTCAACTATTGTTGCTATGGTTACTTGTAATTTCATATACCTCCCACACTTCACAGTGGTAACAGTGGATGTTTAACCAATCCTTTAAAAACATTTCCATGACCATGATGTCATTTGAACCCTTGATTTATAGAAACATACCGTGTTTAGACAGACTTACAAACTTCATGATCATTAGGTCCTCAGGATTGACATCAGGATTCACTTTAAACACTGTTCTTTTACAATCAGGCATATAATTGGAATGATAAGTTTGGTTGTATTGACTTTAAGGTTGTTCTTTGTATTAAACTACTTTTATTTAAAAGTCTGATTGGTCAGGTTTGCAGTGCCTCTTAGACTTTTGCCATAGTCGATTCTGTTATAAGCCCCAGATCTCAGTAGCATACTGTATATACACAATATATAGTATAAAACTTTCTCTAAACCATTTAAAGTGCTTAATGTGCCATTTCTTTGTACATTCTGAGCAGATGGAGCTGCTTGTTGCTATGAGTGATCAATGAACGGTGTACTCATCATTCTACAATCCAAACAAACTCCAGATAACTTGATGGCTGCTAATCTCTAGTATTGGTTTCCAGATGCATTAGCACCGGCTGATCTAATTTAAACAGAGATATAATAGCCCCCTTTTGCATGCTTGACTAGATATTGTATTACACGCAGCAATTACTGAAACAAATACCAATGCTAACAAATCACAGCAACAATCTGGACAAAAGGCTAACCAGAAGGTTCCTCGCAGCACAAGTATCGGCTTTACAAAAGACATTGTTCCCGGGTGTCATCTTTGCCTCTCTACATAAATGCTCGTCATTTTCAAGTTTCCTTATGAAGCTGTGTACACCCTATCCCACCCCCTTTATATTCACATGCAAATGAACATCCTTAAGAAAAAAAAAAAGACATTCTTTTAAAGGGGAGAAGAAAGGGGGGGGAAAAAAGAGGGAGAGGGAAGTTCAGCTTATCACCACTCAACAGATGTTCAGACTAAACGTGCGGGTTTGTCTGTCTCGTCGCCGAGGCTGAGCGGAGTAAAAGCTTCCAGCACTGGCATTACTGAATGGACAGAGTCAACCAACTGCAGCTAAGACAAAATATTTCTATAGTGGCTGTAATTTGCTCCGATGACAGAGGTGGAAAGTGCCAGAGGATCAGGATGAGAACCTTCAGCTGCCAGAGGCCTTTTGGCCAAACAGAGGGGATTCATTTTCCAAGTAGATACAGTATGCTGCAGGAGAGAACCGGAGCCAGGCGGCATAAGTGAGTGCTGAGTGGACGGTTAGAGAGAATAAAATGGCCTGCTGTCTCTACCCTCTCTTTCTTGGGAAAAAAACATCACAAAAAACAGTTTCTTATATATGACTACAGCAGGATTTAGATCCCCGCTGGACTCAACATGAACACTATGGTGCAGGAGTTGGGTACTCCATCATTGGTTTAACATGTGGTCAGTCTTGTCATAAATGAAAATATAGTATTATTCGGCCTAACCATGAATATAAGAATGTAAATGCATTCAAATATGGAATGCCCCGGTGGCCTAGTGAGTGATTTAACATGCTGACCTCATAATCGGTTCAAGTCATCCCTCATCTCTCTCTCCCCTCATTTCCTGTAAGCTCTCTACTGTCTTTACTACGTAATAAAGACAAAAATGATCAACACATAATACACCTATTCCATAGCTTTAGATAGTTTTGTGTTTCAGAAAGTTTGGAAGGTATTTCATTTTATGGCCTTTTTCAGTTTATACCCTAAAAAATGTTTTGTTTTTTTTTAAAAGCTGCGTAAACTGTTGTCAATCATTCATGAAGGCCACATGTGTCCTACTTTCCCTGCAGACTGGGGCAGACAGAATTTTGATATAAAAAAAAACAGTGTTGCAGGTGGGTGAGAGGGAGGACTGAATAAACAGTCCCATTTAGACCTCAAAATAATGGTTGAAATACCGTATTTACCTCAACCACAGTGGGTACGGGGCCTTTATTGGAAGCAGCCTCATATTACAGAGAGGCCTTTATTTGTATTATGTATTTACTCATATTTTGGAAGAAATCCTCCTTGTTTTCTCACCTGCTTCCATTTGCTCTGTTAGATTTTTTGGAGCAATAATTCTGTGCTCGAGTTCCACCCGGAACATTTTAACAGTGCACCACTTAGCAGGTATCATGCTCATGGAGGTATGCTCGCCAGCTTTACAAGTTACCCTGGTTACCCTGGTTACCCAGGTTACCCATGCTGATGTAGTGTCGCTGTTGAGATTATTATTAAAATATGCACCATTATTCCTGTATTTACATGATATCCTCCTCCTCCTCTCTCTGTGAGAGTCGGCTAGAGGGCAACACATGTATAGAACAGGAGTTACATCCAGGTAACTTCTATTTATGCTGAACTGACATGAACATTATATAACAGACACCAGGAGTTTATCCACCTTTGTTTTTCTTCCCGGCCTGCTTTTTGGGGGCCTGTCTTTATTTGTTTGTGTCGACCTCGTCGTTATCAGAGACCTGCCTTTTTATTGACTACTGTCTTTTTTTTTTGAGGCAATAACTTTGGAGAGGAGAGGTGTAGCCTTGAGGTTAGAAAAGTGGGTTAGCAAGCTACAAGTTTTTGGCTCAGGTCCTTTGAGGTGATGTGGGAGGTGCCCTTGACCAAAGCACTGAAAGCCAGGAGACCAACCACTGTGGCGACGCTGCTCTGATGCCAAACTCTTGAAAAAAATGCACAGATGTCTCTGTTATCTCTATGTAAGGTTGGATAAACACGCATAGAAATATTGGCTTATTTCTTTTTCCTTGTTTCCTTCTCTTTTTTCTTCCTTCTGTCATTCCCCTTTGTTTCTTTATTTGACTTCCCCTCCATCATCTTGCTCTCTTTCCTTCCTGTATATTGCAATAAAACTTCCATGGCTGGTTGATTTGGGCGAGCAGAGGGAAACAGGCAAGGCTTCCACAGTTCAGGGCTCCTGAGAGCTCAGCCAGGCAGCAGCAATCAATCACAGACTAAATCCCTCCTCTCTCAGGACTGCTGTGTGCCAGGTGACATGGTCAACAGCTGTAGAGAAATACTGCATAAAGCCTACAGTGGGTATTTGTATTCAAATAGACTAGCAAACATCGCCTCTGAAAGGGCTAAGTTTGAAGAAAACCACCAAATATACCCGAGTCAAAGAAAAAACTACACCATTGGTATTTGTTCAGACACTTAAACAGACCTCTGTTTATGTTTTATTAACAATCTCTTGCACTTGTATGAATAATGACTCCTCTTTCAGTAGCAAAGGCAGGATTGGGACATTGTTATGTTGTAAGGGTGGATGGTTGTGGTAAAAGCCTTTTTCCAAACCAAAACGTAACCAGACATTCACCATAGATGTGGCATGCATTCCAAATGCTGGAACAGTCAGGAAGGAAAGCAGACAAGTTGACATCCTATGTTTTGTACGATTCCACAGGAAGTGATCATTTACCGCAAATGGTATGTTAGATTTGGCAGGAAGGGCTCTGGAAGGGTTCCCTGAGAGGGGAGTCCTCAAGAAATCTGAGCAGCAACAACTAATCACCCAATTACAACTAAACATGTGAATCATGACATTCCGGAATCCAGATACATTAGAACATTAGAACTTAGCAAATCCAAGAACAGCAAATGTTTGACGCACGAGGAGGTCGAGTTGGTGGAGGGAGCTGTGGCAGCATGTAGAGTTGGACTCAGATTATAAAGGCCACCCAGTACACCTGTCTGCGTGTGATTGGATGTTACTAGTGAGTCAGTAGCCAAACTGCTGATGTATCAGTCAGCCATGTTTGTTCAAGCATGACTGAAACAGTGACGATCAGCTGATTGTGTAACCTCAGTGTTTTGTCTATATGCAGTGATAAGGCCGGTTAAAGTGTATGATTTGTTTTCTCTTCTTTAACTATTATTTTTATCGACACATTATTCATACAAACATATAATCACACAAAAATCAAAGTCCAAAAGATTCTTCCCATTTATGTTGACATTTGAAATGATTGAATTGCAGTCTCTTCATGTCAATATCCAAAACAAGTTCATGCAACCAGTTTCTGAAGCGTGGGGGGGAGTTGGTGTCTTCCAGTCTTTGTGAATATGTTGTTTTGTTTGGCTAGTACAGCACCCATCAACACAACTGTTTGAATGTGTGAATGAAGAGTTAAATACTCCTCTGAGAAGAAAGAGAGCCCAGTCCCTGTCAGGAGATATGATTTGTTTTCTGACTCTTGGTCCATGTGTGTCCTTTTCTTGCAGACATGTCTAGAGTTGGAGAGGTATCTACAGACGGAGCCCAAACGTCTCTCGGAGCTGTTTGATGAGGAGCTGGACTGTCTCTTAACGCCAGCCTTCATGCAGGGTGGTGACAGTGATGAGGACCTGATGGACCCCCTCCTCCCCAGCCTGCCTGACCAGCCCAGCCCGCCTCCACTACTGGTAACTCTCCCCAAGGTCCAGGCCAAAATCCTCCAGATGCCCAACCACAGCAAGACCCAAGCAGAAGCGGGGACCGAAACCCTCACAACGAAGGAGCAAGTCCTCGGAGGGGTCAGCGCCGCGCAGCTTAGCGCCGCCGTCACGTCCCTAACACCGCCATCATCACCAGAGCTAGGACGCCACCTCATCAAACCCACACAAACGCTGACTGCGACGGCAGACGGCACACTAACACTCAAACTGGTGGCAAAGAAGGTAGGGTTAGGGGCAGCCAAACTGGTGGCAGCGCGAGCGTTACCGTCCCCACCGAGCCGAGGAGGAGCCCTCAGTGACAGCGAGCAGGGAGGAGGAGGAAGTCTGGGAGGAGACGTACCAGAGAACAAGAAGAGAGTCCACCGGTGCCAGTTTAACGGCTGCAGGAAGGTTTACACCAAGAGCTCCCATCTGAAGGCACATCAGAGGACCCACACAGGTAAGACAACACATACCTTTATTAACTTTCATTACAATTAGCTTCACCATAAGTACTTTAGGTTGAAGTGCATACTTACAACTGTAGTTTAATTGTGTTAGCACTCATATTAAGTGAGCAGTGTAGGACTTGTAGCCTTTTTCATACAAACAGGAAACAGGGAAATTACCTTAAACATGGAGACAATGAGATGTTTTTCCAAGTCAGTCACATGACCTCAACCCAACTGTGATCATATGTTTTAGTGCTAAAGGCAAAATGTCCAAGAAGTGAAACGAGAACAAGACAAGAAGTGAAACTGGCTGCCACACAGGTCTGACAGAGCATCACCAGGGAAAATAGCAAGGCGGATATTTGCCCTGATAAAATCATGTAAAAGCAGCATCATAAATATTGCCTGTTTGGGTTAATGCAAGAATTTATTCTAGGGTGGTAAGTATAGGATAGGGCAATGGAAATGAAAACACGTGGAGCTGCAGAGCTTGATTTATCAGTGCCAACTGACCAGTGCAGGAATACACAATGTATCTGGGAAAAGCAATAGAAAAGACTAGAAATGCCTGTTTTCCTTTTACGTTTTCTATTCTAATTGAATTTGCATTTTCACTGACTTTCAATGTCTCAAAGTAGCGTCCCTGACAATAAATTGCCCACCAACTGTTATACATATATGGTGACTTTATTTAAGGTTGGTCATTTAACTTCTGTCCCCTAAATTCATGGACTATTTATAAAAAGGTCTAGCAGTCCTACACTGTTCACCTGATGTGGATGTAAATGACGTCAGAATGATATCATTTTGAATCTAATGTGCTGGGGGACAGAGCCAGCTCAACAGAACATGTTTAACCCTGACAGTACCTTCTGACTGTGCTGTTTGCAGTCAGCTTTGATAAGCAAAGCTAAACGAGATGCACATAAACCAAAAGATACTTTTCCTGCAACTTGCTCAGGATTTGGTGTCACAGAAGAAAAGATCTTATGTTGGTCATTTTCAGAAGTAGTAGGGGATTATGTCCTCTCTTCTTCTTTTTCCTCTCAGATTATCCTCCAGATTTATTAATTTCCTCATGAGTCTTTATACCAGCTCAGTGCCAAAAAGGCCCTGCCTCAGTAATTGCCTGCTGATTGATAGACTGGCAGTAAATGCCTTTTACAAAGTCAGCCGTGTCCAAACTGGGTCTGACATGCAGCTTTAGCCACTAACTACAGCTGCCTTCTCAGTGACCCTCAGACACAGCACGCACCAGGATATGTGTCCGGGGGCTGTTAGCTGCAAACTTAGCATGTGAGTTGAAGCACACATACAAGAAAAAAATGGATTTGACTGATGTTGAGATCATCAGAACATCTGTCTTGGTCAGAGGTTTAGTCAATATGAACCAGCCTGTTATATTTTTATGGATGAGTTATTGCTTGTAGCACATGGAAACAAAACATTTCAATCAATTCCGCTGTTAAGTCTGTAGACCTAACAGAGGGAGATCTTTGTATATAGTCTTGGATCATGCACTGACAAAAAAAAAAAAAAATATTCATAATTTTTTCTGTTTCATGCAGTAAAAGGAATTGGGGCAATGAAAAAGTTGAATGTGCTTCAACTTTTCTGCAGATTTCATCAGTAAACCAACCAAAGCAGCGTACGGAGCGGCGAAATTGAAGTGATTGAAGGCTTATCACGCGTGAAAACATCACACAGCAGTAATATCAGAAAGGATATTACAGCTGTGGAAAGTTATCATAAAGACAATCTACAGATAAAATATCTGTAGTTGCTACAGTACGACCACCAGGTTAGCATCAGAAAGAAATACGCCATTCACATTACAAAGTAATCTACCAGAAGCATGTGTTGGCGTGTATTTAATTGGCCAATGCAGCTTGGTGACCCTGCATTTTTTGTGCTGCACCCCCACTGCGTCAATCAGAAATGAATGAAGGGGCTGTGTTTTTTTTTCATGAAGTGCCTTAAGAGTCATTTTGTGTTTTTTAGTTGGGAACCAAAGACCTGATTCAATGGCACAGACTTTATGAATTGTCTGTGTGGAAACGCATTTAGCATTTGTTGTTCTTTTGGTCGTCTAGAGCTTTCAATACTATTTTTGAAGTGACATGAACCGGTGTGTCACCGATTTGTACATTCTTAGAAATCTATTCATCTGTTTCTAAGTGGAAAGGCCTGCTGGATCGGATGTCTTTTAGCCTCGGAAACTGAGGCTGAATCCATCATTTATCTGTAGCGTGAGGTGTGTGCAGGCTTGTACCACCTCCAGGTAGCATTATTCAACTTTGGCTTGAACCACAGAATCATTCACAGTACGGACTGGCTCATGGCCTCCAGTTGTCATCATGTGGCGATAGCAGTTTCCTTGGTGTTCACCAGGATTACAATACATCGCCTGCAGACCTCCACCGTATTAATACTGGCAACCTTGGCATCATTAATCCAGCGTGTTACAGGCTTATATGATCCCAGCGACCATCTCATGGCTTTAAGTATAGCATTACATTCCAGGGCAGCACCTAACATAGGCGGGGGAACCTGCAGCTGTAACTTTTATTATCGCTAATCCAGGATGGTGCAGCTAGTGTTCTGGTAGCGTAACCGCTAGACGCAGTATCTTTAATCTTCTCATGAGTCTGCGGTCGAGTCATGCCGACCAACAATGAGTTTTTAAATGCAGATTCATTCACTGAGAAAAAAAAACAAGACACCCTGCAGCTTCTTCACTCTGTGTGTGTATGTGTGGTATAAATGTGGGGGCGGTGTATTCCCTCCCAGTGTGTTCATTACAAGCACAGCTCTGTGGTTTAATTAGCTTAATCCTCTTTTTGGGTTATTATGACCATAAATCATTGAACATACATGTAGGGAGGGATTAACATAGCAAAGACTACAGGGAGGAGCAGCTGCAGAAAGCCTGCGCAGCATCAGTACACTTACTGTCACATAGTGCACACCAGAGGCCATTAGAAACATCATTATAGGGAGGTCTGTCAGGACTATACTGTACATGTGCTGCAATTTCACATAATGCCGGTAATGGTATTCCTAAATGCATATCCAAAACAGTTGCTCTGAACTACAGAACTGCTGAACTGCTTCAATTAGTGATGAGTTGTTACATTATTAAATGTACAAATTAATTCAGTAAATCTCCAAATAATTCAGGCAGAGCTGTTCTGACTCTGAGCCAGGGTTTTTCTCTCTTGGATGTCTAATAACTGTAGGAATTACCAATACTTGTATCCTGGTTGTTATTCAAGCAGCAGCCCACCCCCTCCCAGCCCCCCCCCCCCAGCCCCCTTGGCACTCAGCACCTGTGATAGCAGAGTAGATTAGCAGTTTTTGAAGGTGTGTTTGCCTTTCAAAAGTCTTAACTGCACTTAATGAAATTTTTTGGGGGGTAACATCATTCCAGTGTGCGTGCACCTATTTCTACAACTGCCAACGGACTTGATACAATATTTGGATGTGCATATGCTGCATTGCAGCACACAGGAACACTCCCAACATTTTGGAAAATGCACATAGCTGTTGTCAGATGATGATGTGCTTCCAGGACAGAAATAAAACAGGGACAAGTTTAGCGTACTGTACACACACTGTAGAACACAGAGAGGAAGCACAGGGACATTGTTGGCCTAGCTTCATCAAAAGTGACAAAAAGTAAACACCTTGCAGCGACTCCAAAGTCTGACTTAATGATGTGTGATACATGAACTGTGAATGGCAGTCATGGATGCAGTTATCTACATAGAACTACAGTGAATATAAAACATCATGATAAAAAATGCCTCTTAAGAAAAAAGGTCTAAACTTTGTTAGAGTAACGCTCTAACACTTCATTTCCAGCGTAAGGTTCCAGTGTTTAATGGATGACATTTAATATCAGGAAACAAACATTAATATCTTTCAAAACTAGTCCAGTTTAGTTAGTTGCAATCCATTTCACCGCTCATCAATGCATCTTTCACACTTCTGTGTTGCGAGTGTAAAATGATATATTGTTACATCCTACTAAATAGTCAAAAAAAAAATAGTAACATTAAATAGAATAAAAAGGAAATGATGTTCCTCCTGTCCCAGCCACTGGTTTCCATTCATTTCAACAGAAAATCCATTCACAGACTGACAACTGAAACAACTGATTTACTTGAGTTGTATAATTTACCGTCTCCAGTTTGCTTTAAGTTTCATCAGTGTTAAATTATCATTAGTTGATGTCGACTGTAATGGTTCATAGAACTGGAGCAAGTTTCAAGTATGTGCTGATTGATTTTGGAGACAAAATATACAACAATTTACACATTTGCAAAATGGTTATCTGTGATGTAAAGTGTAATTATGTGGGATGTGGTCAATGGGCTAAAACATGAAAAATCACTGGCATGGTTCCTGCAGCTCAAGTCTGACTTTCCAAGACCTCAACCCCACCCCCACCCTCTGTGGTACCTCATGCGGATTCAGGAAAAACCCTGCTGTAACCCCAGACCTCCACACACATAGAACTATATACCTCTACACCCACTGAATCCTACCTCCAACCTGCACTCTCTCTCTCTCTCTCTCTCTCTCTCTCTCTCTCAGTCTTCCACTTGCTCATTCAGTTTGGGTTGCCAAGCAACTGCATCACACTCTTCCATAATTGGTTGGTGGCTGGTGGATTGTCCATGCCTGTTAATGTCTCTCTCCCACTCTCTCTCTCTCTCTCTCTCACCCACCACCCCTCACCCACCCTCCACCCCCCCCCCCCCCCCCCCCCTCTCTTTCTCTCAGTTGCTAGGTGACTTTATCACGCATCCTTGCCTTGCCGTGCTATAATTGGCTGGCGTCATGGTTGCTGTGGCGTCAGGCCCGAACTGGCCTTGCTTTATTCCGCTAACAGTGTGTGTGTGTGTGTGTGTGTGTGTGTGTGAGAGAGAGAGAGAGAGAGAGAGAGAGAGTGTGTGTGTTTGAGGATGTATATGTGTTTGAGGGGGGTCCTATTGAAGGAAGATAGGGTGCTCTGGCCAATTACAGAAGACGGGTGTGAAACAGCCGCCTGTCTGGCACCTGCGGCTCCCACTCATACCCCATATCACACACACACACACACGCAGGTTGAGAGTTTAACGTTTCTCCAACAGGCCTAGACGATAAGAAACCAAGTGGTTTGCTATTGTACGTTGAAAATATGGGTCCTGTAGTCAGTCCTGAGTGAGGAGGACTCTGTGGAGTGAGTAGGAGGATTCACACAGATACTACTGCTGAAGACTCAACATGGATGATATGTGTTTCTTTGTTGAACTAGAGATAATCTCTCATAGAATCATTCTTCACAGCTCTACCAGAGGATTGTGGGCCTTTATAAAAATAGAGAACTTCTTGTTGTACCTTCAAAGTAGAGTAAATATGTGTAGCTTGTCTCTTTGAGAAAAGGAAATGCAGCTGGCTATGCATAACTATGACTGACTGGTCAAAGCTATGTTGGTACCGGCATGTGCACTGTGCAGAGATGCAAAAAATAAATAGAGTCACAAAAGTTTATAACTGTAAAGTATCCTTACTTAGACATATCCTTATCACAAAATGTTTGCGATGTGTTCACATTCTTTTTTGAAAGAAGAAGGATGAAAAAGAAGAATGTCACTTTCAAGCCACTTATTCTAAGCAGGGTCATAGAGCCGGGCTGGCCAGATCCTTTCCCCAGCAACTTCCTAAAGTCCCTCCTGAGGGATCCTTGACACGTGCTGGGAGATGTAGTCCCTCTTGTCCTAGTCCAGCTTGCTCTGGGTCTCATCCAGATTTTCCACCAAGTCAGTGTTTGAATCGTCTCTGCTGGTTCCTCTTGATGTGAAGGAGCGACATCTTGATCACAAGGTCTTTCAAATGTCCGATGCATCTCTCGCCAACTTCAACACAGAAACCTCACTTGTACTTGCATTCTCATTTTTGTCAGTCTTCACAAATTTTGTTGGTGTCAAGATTTCCTCTATCATCATCATCATCATGGTCTGAGACAAAGTCAGCATTACTACAGCTGACAACAGTCACAATCTTTACCAACCCATCAGGCTTTCATAGTCTAGGATAAGACTTTGACATCGAGCCAGTGTCTAAGACTCTCTGGATGTTGTTGTTCTTGAATGTTATCAAAATGATTGTTGTTTTATCTTTGTAAAAAGAAGAGGGATACTCATTTAGCTTGAATATGGACAGAAAACCCCACAGGAATATCAGCTTTTCAGAATGACTGATCAAAGTAACTCTCGGTGACAAAGCTCTCTGAATTACAGACACCATGCAAACAGAAGCTACAGTAGCTAGGCAATCTCTTAGAGCCCAGGATAATTGAACTCTGATCTTGTCCACAATCAGATCAACTGTGCAGGAGCTGGCAGAGGAAGGCCTATCACCAGAAATGCACAGTGGTGAGAGTAACAAAACCCAGATCTCTGTTGTGGAAATCAGCAACTGACTGTATGAGATTTGACTGGAGCATTTGAATATGCAAATCCAGGAGAGCACAGCTC
Source organism: Euthynnus affinis (assembly GCA_029490765.1). Taxonomy (NCBI): domain Eukaryota; kingdom Metazoa; phylum Chordata; class Actinopteri; order Scombriformes; family Scombridae; genus Euthynnus; species Euthynnus affinis. The sequence goes on along the minus strand of CM055850.1, from coordinate 2,051,288 downwards.
GTGACCTGGAATTAATTTAGTCCGAGAACAACTGCGTCACCCTGCAGTCACGTTGCGTCTGTGGATGAAAGACGACTCCCATCAAAGAGAGACAGGAACTGGGGGAAAATGAAGGGGAAGAGGGCATCATTCATAGTTGAATCTTCCTGTAACACATCATCTTTTACTTGTCATTGCATCACCTTGCTCTCGGTGCCGCTCTGCAACTCTCAGATATTAGTCCATCTGAAGGTGTACTTTCTACCGGTTGGGTTATTTCAAGAAGGTGATTTAAGGCAACTAAAGTGCAGAAAAGCAAGTTCACAAGTATTCATCTTCTTGGATTGTGATTGAGAAGTTTTGCCCTGCAGTATGGTTTTTAGACTTAAAGGTAAACAGTGAGAAGAATGAGAAAAAGTAGGAAGATACATCCGTAGGTGCTGTACGTCTCCATAGAAATGATGTTTAAACTTTGCATAAACTTAAAAATAACTGGCTGCTATGAAAACCAAGCACGCATGAATTGGGTGGATCAGGACAGGAAATGATTATCAGAAGAATGGCTATTTCATATTTCAAACTATATCCATAAAAACATTATGTAGCCTAAATTGGTAGTAGGTTGCAAGCTACTAGGCCATCTTGAAGGTCAAACAAGGACAAACAATTTATATAAATGAAATTGTCTTACAACACATCACAATATGATTTGGATAATTGAACCTGGTTAAACAATGTTAAAGCTGAGGGTTGCTATTCTCAACACTCACAAAGCATCTTCAAAGTCTAACAACTGCAACAAAGTACAAACAACTTGAATGGACGAAATGGCCTCACAATCTATTTCTAGTGGGAGCTGTTGTCAACCACAAGCCGATGTAGTTGTAATGTTCTACAGGAATGAATAATCGTAACTTCAAAAGCAGATCAAAGTACAATTAAAACTTAAACCCAAGCAAAGTAGTCTGTAGAAGTCTAAATAAGTCACTTTCCACTGCTGAACATTTGACTCAGATCGATCAGTGACGGGTTCGACTGAACCAACTCAAAGGGTGTATCAAAACCGTGACTTTGCTCCCCCTAACCAAATAATGGAGATGCATTGGCTCCATTGGCTCCATTGGCTCCATTGCTCGACATACTGTCTGTACCAACTTTCATGACCAGTAGTTGCTAAAATGCAGATACGTCCACACCATTGCAGCACAATAGGAAAGTCAGGGGATTACCATAGTCAGTAGGGTTTGTCCTCTGGGGACCATGATTATCTGCGCAAAATTTCATGGCAATCCATCCAGTGGTTGTATACTGTAGATATCTCAGCCTGGAACAAAGTGGTGGATTGACAGATGTTGTCATCCACAGAGAAAAGCACCAGTATCTCCTCTGTCAGTCTGTCAGGTTAATCATTTCCATTAATCACTTTTCACCTAAAGTGGCACTTATGACTAAATTACTCTTTCATTTCACGGCGTCATTCACTCAGTGAAATTGCGTTCATGTTAATCGATTTCTGTTTGGGAGGGGGGGGGGGGGGGGGGGGGCTTTCTGTTCTGCTCATACCAATCAGTAGACAGGGACATTGTTTGTAGTCGACACAGAAGCGGCGATAGTGTTTGTCAAGAGCACTTAACTTAATGGTTTTCATGTCAAAGCATGATTTAAGATGGGTGTTTTCTGTAGGTCATCTTTCAACAGTCTGTACAGCTGGATACGACTTATCCAACCATTGTTAATCCCACCTACAAAGCGCTGATTGGCTCGGTTGTTTCTCCAAACAGGTAAACAGCTTTCAGTGAGCACAACATCAAACTTACTGGAATTGCTGAAAATGAGATGTTAGTGGTGTTACAGAGACTACATGCTCATGGTTTGTTGGCTGCCATTTTTATTTCCATTCTTTCTACTTTTGCAACATATTTTATTGCATCACTTCAATTTATAACATTATTACAGGACACAACAAAGAAAAATGCAATTTTTGTTTGCCCATAAATACTAGCACACTTGTAAACCTTTTCTATCACATCCGATTGCGTTTTCACCATATTGTTGAAACACTTCAGATTCCACATTAGTTCCACTTTGCTCTGAACTGGTGTGTGTTTTTGTTTGTCTCCTTAAGAAGATTGGTGTGTGCTGTGATGGGAGTGGAGGGGCTGCTGGGACATCTGGCTAACTGACTGTAAGCTGCTGTATTACTCCCAATTAAGAGTCATTAAGACCCCAATTATAGTCACCACCCTCCAGTTCACACACACACAGACACACACCAGGGGTCTACAGCGAGGCTAGGCCAGTTTTTTCAACACTGTTCAGAGGAGGTCAGTGCAGTTTTATAGGTTCACTGGAGACTCATCTGTGTTTTAAACTCCTCTCTTTGAATATTTTGCGGATATTTTGAAATCAAATAGATTTTAATAAGTGTGATTGATGCTTTAATTGTCCTTCTCATAGCAGGGGACGGTCAAGTTTCTGCATCCACATTGCCAAAAGGGTTTAAATTTCTTTATCTGCTTGTGTGCTGGAGATAATCTGCATGCAGCCCAAGATTTATTACAGTAGCCACTACAAATGTCTGAACAGCCAATGTAGTGTATATTAACCATGCGCCTGTCTACTGTACTGTCTGTTTTGGAGTTCATACTGTCATTAGCACTGCGTCAAAGAATACAGCTCCATGTATTTCAATAAGGGGTCCTGATGCTGCAGGAGAGACCGGCAAAGTAAAACATTCAGTCGTCGGCAAATATACGGAACCTGGCTCGCCTCAATGCAACATCATCCAGCGACACACTGTGTTGGCCAATCACATATGTGTAACCATACATTCCTGGTAGCTTAACTGACCCATAAAAACATGATTATATATAAATATAACTTCCCACAGTATTATAATCCACTGGGCTGCATTTTGATGTGTTATAAGTTCTCAAACTGGACTTTCTGGATTCTTTTTCATCTTCTCATACCTATAGGAATATGCCAACACCAGCACAGCCTCTTGCTTTTTTATGTGTTTTATTACTTAATTTTAGCACCAACCATTATCCATTCTATGACGATATGAAGATATTAACTATTAGATAATAACTGAAGGACATTTTGATCTAAATTTGAAGGTGTCCCATTCTTATGCTGTTATACCTACAGTGGATGTATGGAAAATGAGTCAACTGTTTTAAAGTAGCTCATTGAAAGAAAATGATTTTTTTCTTATATTTATTCATAATTGCATTTAGTATTATTAGTGCTAATATTGCCTTTGTAGGGGTGAATGATTTTCAGTGGAAGGCCAGATTTGATGCTTTATCTGCTGATCCTTAAAATGCATATTCACACACAGAAACACACACACACACACATACAGGTACTTACACAAGAAAATCTGCTCCTATACACTACACACACACCTCTAACTAAACTCTCCAGTCCTGAATACACACACACACACACACACACACACACACACACACACACACAGCTGGAAGGCTTTCTATCATGGAGAGATAACTACAGGCTGAGAACAATAGACCATCTCTTCTCCCATCTGGTGAACTGGGGGATGAAACTTCATTTACATTTCAGATCCCACCACCTCAGGGTGTGTGTGTGCGTGTGTGTGTGTCTGCATATGTGTGTGCACGTGCGTGCGTGCGTGTGTGTGTGTGTGGGCAAGGGGGTGGTGATGGTGATAGAGGGAACAAAACGAGACTCATTTCAGGGTGAATTTGGGATTATGAATTAACATGCTGCAGTGCTGAAAGACTTCATTTATAGCTAATTGAGTGTATTGGCTCATTGAAATGGCTGTTGTGTTAAAACTGGTCCGCCTGCCCGGCCCCTGGGCTCCGTGTGTGAGTAGGAGGGTGTGCATGTATTTATAAAAGCCAAAGGTGCAAACCTGTATATTAGCGAACAGCTGTAGCTCAGACGTGGGAAATTAGATGTAGACACGATGATAAAATGTGACACCTTCTCCTCTCTCTCTCTCTTTCTCTGCCTCTCAGGTGAGAAGCCCTATAAGTGCTCATGGGAGGGCTGTGAATGGCGTTTTGCCCGAAGTGATGAGTTGACACGACACTACCGCAAACACACCGGAGCGAAGCCATTCAAGTGCAACCACTGCGACAGGTAAACACACACACAGACATCCAGTGTATTCAACAACAACAACCAAAAAAAAGACAAGACACAGAAATGGGATTTGGTCAGCCAGTACATCAAATAAATGGCCAGTTACTGTCTACAGTAGGGCTGCAACACACTGTTTGTTTGGTTTTTAAGGTGTAATAATGTGCTGATTGTGTTTGAATATTTATTCATTCTATTCAGGGAAGACATTTTGGGCATAGATTGATTAATTAGTTTCATTTTGTGAGAGACTGCTGCATCTGTTCTATCATTGTCCTTCTGTAAGCATTACTGGATTCAATAGCAGCTGGGATGTAAGCAGGATACATGCAAGTATAAAAAAAAAAACAGCCACACAAGTGTCTCAAAGCAGCCCAGAGAACCTTAGTTGTTGGTAACTCAGAGTGGACCCATCCACAAAGACAGGCTTGAAAAAGTGAACAATGGCCATCACAGTTTCCCAGAGCTCAAGAGGATGTTTTCACTTTTATTGTTTTGTCCAAGTCCAAAACTCAGAGGCAATTATTGATTAATCGTTTAAGAGCTAGTCGATATTTCATCAGAGTCTGACAGTTTTAATGTTTAAATAAATACTTGAACTTTTGCATATTCAGTGTCTTACCCAGAGTGAGAGATCTTTGCGCTGGATGCACAGTTTCATCTCTGTGAGTCCAAATAGCAATTAGCCTAGTTTAGGACAAAGGTGGAAACTAATCTAACATAAACAAAACCTTCCAGTGACTTCAAACTATCCTATTTACTTGGTAGTAAGCAAGCTAGCTACCATCTCATCCAATTACACCACCATGGTTACATTATCTAACCAACGTTATTGCCATGGTAGCAACTTACCTGTGATGGCACTCACCTGTCACTCAAAGCAGCCTCACACCCTCAATTATGCATAACTTTAAGCCTTCATAAAATTTAAACAGGTGAGTTATTTACAGTTGACTCACTTTTGGAGCCGGCCTCAAGTGGCCATTCAAGGAACTGCAGTTTTTGGCAATTCCGCATTAACTTCATTTTTCAGCCCCAGAGGTTGCCACTTGAGCTGCATACATAAGGAGCTCTGATGAATTCACCTCTGTCAGGATAATAAAGGTTCCAAGACTGTGGCTTATAGTGGAGTCAGTTATTGATAAGGAATGCTATTATCTTCCTAATGGATTCATATTTGGCAGACAGGGCATGCGAGGCATTTCTTGCTTCATTTCAATTCAGAACTGGATTGGGAAATTAATGGTGTTCAGGTCAGGCTATCTGATTTTAAGATTTTAATCGCTCATCCTGCAACTGAGTTTTTTTTTCATGGACTCACATCTGATGCAGGTTGACCTCAGAAGAAAATAAAGGTCTGTGTGTGTGTGTGTGTGTGTGTGCAAGTGTGTGTGTCTCAAACAAAAACCAAACTAAATCTCTACATGGACAGAAGCCAGGGAAGTCTTTTGTGAGTCTGTAAAGTGTTACATGGTTTCTTTTTGGTGTTTGGACCTCAAGTTAGTGAGAGACAGAGACACACAGAGAGAGAGAGAGAGAGAGAGTGTGTGTGTGTGTGCGTGTGTGTGTGTGTTCTGTGCTTACTCATGCCCTGCGCTGGCAGTTAAATGGATTCTGGCTATTGGCAGACTGGTCACAGCTAATTGAGTGGCACCAGATGCCAGCTCCACTTTAACATACACTCTCCCTGTATGTGTGAGTGCCTGTACTACCTTCCCAATGAACAACCCACACACAAACACACTCTTTGCCCTAGAGACAGTGTAATTGGCTGTTGTGGGTTCCCTCTACTTTGGGTTTTAGACATAAAACCCTCCAGAAACCTGCTGGAAGCTTCTAATCCTGGCTGAGAGCTGGGACTGCATTAGCTCCTTCCTGGCACACAAACACTCAAATACACAAACACAGTATGTAGAGACACAACACACACACACATACATACAGAACAGACAGACGTATAGATGCAAAGTCATATTGACTCACACAAACATTAAAATGTTCAGATGTAACCAGCACACTCGGGAACAGAGTATCAAAGTGGGAGAAGTTATTTTTGGGCTTCCAGGGATTCTGAGGTAAAAACTTGCATTCATTTTCTGCATTGACAATGTTGGAGACTGACAGTTGGAGCACTTCAAGGCTTGGATGGACATGAAAATCTCCTTGTATAATCCTCAGTACAAAAGACTAAGTGTGTTGGAAAATATCTGGTTCTTTGATTAAGAAACAGTGAAGGGTACAAGCTTATAGACATAAAAACTTAAGGAAAAAAGAAAACTACAACTCCCAAGGAGCATTTTGTCAAGACAAAATGTATTCTGTCCACCACTAACAGTGAGCTGAAGCCAAATATAACACAGTCACAGTTCCTAACGTGCAGAGGTTAGGATTAGCCCTCATGGTCTGAGTTACAATTAATTAGAATGAATTATATTAGTTGTAATTCATTCAAACATGATGGAAGATGGTTCTTTGTTTATTTGAACAATCTGTTTCAGCCTTTATCAGATTTCTGCTATTTTCCTTCAAGCTTTTTGAAATTACAAAGTGGATGGAAACAAGCAAAAAAATCTTTACAGTAGTACACACACACATCTGTGGTGGGTGGAGCCCACCAAATATTACCATAAGAATAGCATAAAACACACACACACACACACACACACACACACACTGCAGTCTGTCATTAATCCTGCCTAATCAAGCAGGGACCCCCTGATGTTTCCATGGAACTGGAAGGAGGAAGAGTGATGAGGAGGACAAAAAAGAAGTGAAGAGGAGAAGAAGGGAGAGTTTAGAGGAGGAGAAGAGGAGGATGGGAAGGAGGAGGATTGGGGTGGTACCAGCTGGCCTGGCTGCTCCGCCTCCCCAACAGTGACAGTAACTGGCATGGCCATCTGTCCAGCCAGACACACTCACACAGACAAACAGACACAGACATACACACACACACACACAGAGAGAGAGAGAGAAAGAGAGAGAGAGAGAGAGAGAGAGAGAGATGAGGTGAAGGTGTACAGTAGGTACCAGCTGAGGGCCGAGGGGAAATACAGACAGTTGAGTTTTACTCTCACATCATGTACACACTAATGCTCAGGAATGTGAAAATGTGTATTAAATTATGGCAAAGATGTTCTGTCCTGCTTTAAGTTTTCAACTGGTTTTCTAAAATCTCACTGTCCACACTGAAACACTAAAAAAAACAGTTTGGGACTTGAATAACATAACATTTGTTTTACTGGGATTTCAATGGCTATGTTCTTGGCAAAAGCTGTGCAGAATACAGTATGTCACAAAGTGAAATCCTTTATATACTCTACACTAGGGATGTGCAGAGAACCCTGTATTTGTATCTATATTTGTTGAGGCAGAAAAATTATTCATATTTGTATTTGTATTCAAATAAAAGAGGAAATAGTTGTAAAAAATCCACTTTTTGTTTTTATCACACTTTTAATTTTAGAAAATTAAAGTGTTAAAATAAGTCTATATGAATGAACTATCTTACAAGGAAGTCTCCATACTGGGTCTTGAACTGGAGTCTCCCAGATCATACCAGACTAGATGTGCTGACTACTAAGCTAAAACAAAATGCATTCCCAATGTGCAGCCAGACCTCTACGTACTTATGCATCCATACCACAGAGACAGTGCAGTGTCTAACATGTAGGGAAGAACTTCAAAGGCAAGTCTTGCTTTGCGCTTTTCATTTATTGCCTATTTTTTTTACAACTTAACTTTGTGGAAAGAAGAAGCAAGAAGCATAACAACAGGTTATGGAGAGTGTCTTGGGAATACTTCACTTATGTCAGTAGCTCAGCTTTATCTCTGGGGAACACCCAGAGATAGAACACCTCAAGAGTGCTATCCAAATTAGGAAATATGCATCATGTAGCAGGTGGATGTGACTCCCCTAGTTGAGACCTGTGGATGCAGCAGAGCAGAGGAGAGAGACTGCCCCAACTCTACATTATGGTGTGAATGGAAGGTCAAAAAGGAAATGGAAAGGAATCATCAGAAAGATACCCAACAGAAAGCAGCAGGTTGACAAATGAAGCTGACGTCTTCCTTTAGTCCAGCTGTTTGTGGATTTCATTGGATGATATGTGATTATCTTGTGGAACGCTACTTCCCTCAGAATTCAATTACTATGATTTGTTTTCCACCAAACCTTGAAGGAGCACATTCAGTATCTTGTTTTTGGGGAGTCACATTTTATGAGATCTCTAAATAGTAACATACTTTCTGTTTCACTTTAAAAATCATCAGCAGGTGGAAGTGGGGGGAGAAACAACAACTCATATGTACATGGTGTATCAGCTAACTGCTCAGTAGCATCAATGAGGCTGAAGTGGGAGGTGTCTGGACAAAGTTCTGCTTAATGGCCCAATGAAGCAAACAGAAACAGAAGTTGGAGCATATTTAGCTTCTGTACTGTAATGTATTTCCCAGTGACACAGAACATTTGAGCAGTGTACAGTTACAAGAGGGATTTAAATCAAATCCTTCACATTTGATTGGACCACTAAAAAGTGGGTGTGGCATTTTTTATTTTTTTATTTTTTTTGACCAAAGTGGCTAGCTACTCACATTTGAATGGATGAACTTCTGCAAACACTCCTGTTTACAGACTGCAGGATGAGTCATCAAACATTTGAAACTGTTTTACAGGAAGAGAAAAACAGTAAAAAGACTGATTTTTAAAATATATATTTGGCACATAACAATGGATCAATGAACAAATAACACAGGGACACAGGGTTAAAAGAAAATTCTTCATTTGTATGGTTCGATGTGAAGTTGTACCCTATTTAGGCTTTTCCTTCCTGCACCAACGTTTTTGCCTCTGAATGAGGTTTTGTGCAGAATATGAGGACAGAAATGAGGAAAATGAATCACATGTGTATCTGCTCATGAAAGACAGCAGATTCTGCTGCAGCATGACAGACTTCATATTGTACCTTTGAGTGTTCAGCTCTGTCAACTAGCATCTGGATAGAACAACAGCGCGCATAAACACACACTCACTCACACACACACACACACACACAAAGAATAGCCTTGACTAATTAATAATGAATAAAGCCTCTGGCAAATTGAATTTTTAATTTCTCATTTTATTCTTGCCAACATTTTGTTTTGCCTCTGCTTTACTCATATCATTTGTGATTCATTTTATTGTGCGTGTTCAGCTCTAATGTCCTCACAATGGGGTAATACAATTAGAATACTTGTGATATTGCGATTCTTATATTATACATCACCAGCAGCTGGTTTTATGTCTTAACTCTCCCACCAGGTGCAGTCGCTTCAGAGTTAAATGGCCCGGCATCAGAAAGCACTGCCAGCCTGTCTGCATTAATGTCCATGTTCATGATGCATATCTAATTAGTTTCTACAATAGAATTTTACTCCGAGCTGGAGGACTGACTGCAGAGCTGCGGAGGCCTGGCTGTGATTTATGGTGGTGTTTGAGTCGTATTTAGGAAATCACTGAGCCTGAATTGGCCCGTATTCGTCTTTATGTCTGGGTTTCACTGGTGTGACATAATGAAGTAAGACGACTGAAATTCACAAATGAAGTGGTAAAAAAAAAATCTCTATCGTTCTCTGCGTCACTAAGTTTGTGTGTTTAAGCCACAAGCTCTCTCTGTTTCATTCTGTCTGTTCTACTTGTTGAAATTACACTAACTTTATATTTTCCTGTCGGCTAGTGCTCGCTCAGTTTAACACGACTGTTCAGACACATCTATGGCAGCTGTAGAAACTCATTTCTGAGCAAGTATTTATTGAGATTTGTCTGATACCTCAGTGGAGCATATCAGTATTTTGCAGTGTCTACATCTCCACCAGCACAAACTGAATCGGGTGAGGTGGAGTTAGTATGAAAAGCTGAAGTTAGCATGTCTAATATTCTAATACACTTAATATCAGTGTTTAGTCTTTGTGAGACACTGTGAGCTGATACTTGTCATTATCAACAAACATTTATTAGTTGGCTAATATGGCTAAGTGTCAAAGTAAAGCAGGGTGTATGGTGGGTTCATACATAAATTTAATTTCTTCTCTTCCGTGTCCCATTTGCTGCTGCACCTGCTCAATTTTCACCCAGGCATTGATAAAACATTACTCTTTCACATTTCCTGTATTTTTTATGTATCTTCCGATTTCAGATGTCAGATTCATATCTCTGACATTGTCTCTTCGTCTCTCTCTGCAGGTGTTTCTCTCGGTCAGACCACCTGGCCCTGCACATGAAGAGGCACATCTGAGGGCAAAAAAAAAAAGAAAAGGCAAAGGAGAGGAGAAGAAGAGAGAGGAGGAAGAGGTATAGGAGGAGAGATAGGAGGAGAGAGGGATGGGCAGTCGAGCTACCAACCGCCCGCCTCGTTCACCCCGTCCAAACACAAAAGTCGGACGCCTGCAGGCCAACGCATCCATCCGAGGATGGACCCATCAGACGGGGACTGGAGGAAAACGAGGAGTAGCTAGAATGTTGTTTTTCTTTAAAATTACACACTCACACACTCGCAATAGTGAACACTTCACACACACCCGTCTTTGAATGCATCATCCTGGTGAGCCCCGGCCGCTCTCATGCAGCTCTAGGGGACTTGGACACTGCCAAACCAAAATATACTTAACTTGCTTGATGAAACATTATGCTGCCTTTTTTTCTTTCTCTGTATTCAGTGTGTTTTTACCATAAAGTCACTTTGGGTGAGGAGATAGTTCAGTGGGGGAATTTTAAATATCCATATAGTCAGTTGTTAGTGCTTTACCGGCTTTTGAAATGAAATACTCAACTTTTTTTTCTTTTTTTGGATGTTTCTCATACACGGAACATAAGAAACCATCATCTGCTGCAGTCAGCTTCAGTAATCAACGTGAAGAAAACAACAATGCCAAATCTGCAGGAGAGAGACTTCTAGCATGGCTGACAATCGAAACCCAGCGCTCGGGTGCTGGGTGTTTCAGTGCACCCATGGGACCTCGGTCAGCGGGTGCCGCTGCAGCTCTCAGGCTCTCCTCCAGTGGGTGTTTGCTTCTCTCACCTTCACTGAGACGCCTGCCGCCTCCGCAGGCCATCTGACAGAAATGCGCAGCGACACTTTCTTCCCTTTTTTTCTACTTAGAGGACGATAATTCTTCTTATTGTTGTTATTACAAAGAATGACACTTTGTTCTTTTCTCTCTTGGAGAAAATGTCTTAAAACTCACTGAATTGTGTTTTGGGGGGGGAAAGAAAAACTGAAAATCTCAGATGACTTCAACAGAATGTGTGGGTTGAGAAGGAGAGCGTTGTTGGTCTTTGAATCCCTATGTGCTCCAACTCTGCTTCTGCAGTCTGTAAGCAACCAGTGGATGAAAAAAAAAAAACTGAATCATACAAAACTCTCATAAAAGGGATTTTTGTTTTGTTTTGTTTTGTTTTTTTTGGACAAAAATAAAAGCAGAGAGCGGAGAGGTCTTCAGTTTTTCATGCTGCTCTTTCTGCCCTGCGATTCACTCCAGCTGAAAAACGTAACCCTGGCATGACCTCTCCTGGTCTTGCACTCTACCAGAGCCAGGCGGAGGACTCGCTTAGAAACTGGAAACCTCTTTTCTTTCTTTTTTTTTTTTTTCCAAATGTCATCCTGGAGCGCTTTCACAGACAAGACATCTCATCTCCTTGGCAGCGCTGCAGGGTGGGAACGGAGACTGAGGTTTTTTGGCCGTTCACATGGGACTAAAGAGGCCAACTGACCTCGGTGTGGTGTTGCCGAACAGACACGGTCACGTCAGCCCGGTCAAATTTGCCTGTTTTGCATCCATTGATTGCACTGACTTTTTTTTTTTTTTTTCAATGTTATCTGTGCTTTTTTTTTTTCTACAGCGAAAAAAATATGGAAAAAAAGGAACACAAAGACAAAAAAATCATAAAAAGACTTGAAAAAATACGACACAAAAAACAATTCTGTCTCGCTCTACACATTGCATACAGAACAAGCACACATACTCTGTTAACACACACACACACACACACACACACACACTGCCGTTTCTTTGCTGACAGCTCCTCTTGAGATAAGACTAATAAGATTTAGGAAAATAATTATTAAACTAATGAACAGAGTTGGAAAACAAAACACTGCATGGCAGGCTTTATTGCAAACACACACACACACATACACACACACACACACACACAAACACACACTCTCTCTCTCTCTCTCTCTTTCTGGAATTACATGTTCTGCTCCCAAATCTTTTTTCACAGTAGGAATTTAGCAACTGTTGTTTAGTAGAAGAGTATCTTAGCTCTCGGCTGGAGGTAACAAACGATTCCAAATCCTTTGAAGTGAGAAATCAGCTTGTTCTCAGTTCCAACAATCACCCACATATCCCTCGCTACAGTTTGTGCCTCTCATTTAATCAGCATTTTTTTTTTTTTTTTTTTTTTTTTTTTTACTTCTGAGACTCTTGTTACATTATTGGTTAGAACTGAGCATATGAGCCAGTGTCTTCATCAAAAATAAATAGAAATAAAACACTTGCAGAGCCTCTTTTAAGAAAAACATAATCCTCAAAGACGCTGCTTCCCTGCCTCTCATGTACAGTGAATTTGAATGTTTTCAAGCTGAATCCCAAACTACCAGAGGCATTATCATATTAATTTCCCTTAAAAAAAAAAAAAAAACCTGCTAAATCAACTTTCCAAACACGGAAAAGTACTGAAAAATGACAAAATGACAAGTGAGTTGTTCTTGAAATCAGGTTGTCATTGAGATCACAAGCTCCTCGATCTGTTTGGTGCCTCCACGGGCCATTTAGAAAGTGAGTATGATTAGAAACGCTTGGAAAATGTTCACTGTTTTATTGTCCTTTTGCACCAGAGGTTATGTTGATGATATTTTGCACATAACTCAATAATTTGATCAGAATCATCACTATTTGAACTTTGCCATGCTAATTTGCAAAATAAATCAGGTCAGTGTTCAGACTGAAAACATCCCTGCATGAAAGTTATCATGAAAGTTATCACAGCAGCAACTGTTTTATCTTTAGTCGCAAGATAAAAAGTTGAATGTGGCGTTCACATTATAAAGTCATCCACCAGGAATGTGTGCCTTCTTATAAGGTCGGTCTGTTATCATAACTGCAAGACAGCATTAAGGAATCTTGCTTTGCCACTCTTCTTGTGTTGAGGATTATGTCTCTAAAAAAGAAAGTAAGCATGTTATAAATCATCTGCTGGGTATTCACAGTTACACTTTATGTTTGATGAAAACATTGGCTTGTATCTTTGACCCAAACGCGATCATTAACACTAGAATCTCTAATGTAAAAAAAAATGTTGTTTCGGATATATGAGAGGTGCAAAGTGGATCGGGCACATATCCAGGTGGATATGCTTTGCTGGATTGTTGCAGGAAAAATAAACTTGCCTTGCAATCAGGGCATTACTGATACCACCAACACCATCCAACACCGCTGCTCCATCCGCCCACCACCATCCATATGCCCTGTAGCACATGTAAGCAGTCTAATACTCTGCTGCTGCTGACTGGTGCGACTGGGTAAGGGGTGCAGGGTTCCTGAAGCTGGCGGGGGGATTTCACATCCCAGCGTGGCCAGTCATCGTGCCAGTCGGCCTTGCCAGCCTCCATTAGGTGAAACAGTGAAAATATTCCCCTTCAGGGGGGTTTATGGTGCAGCTTCGAACAATCGATACCAAAAACCTCCAGCATGGAACTGCCCTTTAGCCACGGGCAGAGTCTCCCTGGTCAGGAGAGATTGGCGGGAGACCGCCTCCATATGAGGCCTCTGTATCCAGCGGCAGCTTTCTCTACTAACTCTCTCTCTCTTTCTGCTGAATATGACGTAAAGCAAACCCACGTTTGAGATGAATCCAGTGTTTCATATTGATTTCATTTCATTGTTACCAGTTTCTGTTACAAAAGCTGTATTGATGGTTGTTTTCATCAGCTTGGATGATGCAAAGTCATGCCAAAATGTTGAGACATGCAAAGGGATGTAGAAGGAGCCCTCCTATTACAGGAAGTACAATCACAGAGGGATGGGTATTGTAGCACTTTTGTGAGGCTTTTGATGGCATGCGTGTCTGTGTGTGTGTGTGTGTGCGTGTGTGCGTGCGTGTGTGTGTGTATGTGTGTGTGAGTGTGTGTGTCCATTAAGCATACTGTGAGGGAAGCAGTTATTCAGCGACAGTGGTGATAACTGATTTCTAACTGCTGAACAGTTGTGCAACCATGTAGAAGAAAAGTTTGTTGGTACATTTGAGAAATGTTTTTAATGTAAGCAATGGCTGACAATGTGTTTGATATGCTTTGTTTAGACCCTTGATTCATTCATCCATTCACCCATACTTTCATAGAAGGAGCTCGATGACTTGAGTCAATTTTGAAGAGATGCGAACTCAAACTCTGAAGTCTCCAGCCGGAGTGTATGAAAGCTCTCTGCTAGATTGGTTTATGTTGGGTTTACTGGAGGACACTTCAGGCTCATCATTTATGTGTTTCTTGTGATTGAAGAAAAAAAATGGTGAAAATTTGATTTAAAAAATGATACAAAAATGGTTAATAATCTTTTTTTAAAAACACAATTTGCAGCATAAACCATTAAACCGGCTATACTTACTTTAAGGGAAACTGGCACAAAATCAGCAGCTCATTTGCATTTTGTCCTCACTTGGTTTTCTGAGCTGCTAATACCACAGTAGAACATTTAGCGAGGGGATCAGTCTGATCTTGCAGCAGGAAACATAACCACCTTTGTGCGCATGAAATTGAAATTGGAAAAAAAACGGTTTAAACTTATCTTCTTTTTCAAAAATCACTGTGTTTTTCTGGTGAAAATCAAGAAATGACATAAATGACGAGCCTCTGTTCCACCGTCAAGAAGGCCTCACTCTCAGCACGCTTCTGTTGGCAACACGTCGAACAATTGTGCCCCTAACGACACAGACATACAAAATTGTTGAGGATTTCATGATAAAGTGTGCTGTTGAATGATAGCGGTGGCCAACACGCAACCAATACAAGTCATACTTTCGCTCCTCTTTAATTAAAATCCCTCTTGACATCTGACAGATCTCAAAGTCACTTCAAATCCAATTTCACATTTCATTCCCTTCATGTCTCTCAGCCTGTTGAAGCAGGTTTCCTGTCACAGTGTTGCTCTGGGTTTCCTGTCGTCTCTCTCAGGCTCCTCTAGGCCGGCTAGCTGCCATCCCACAGCTCTGATTAGCATTAGCACTCGCGGGTCCTCTTCTCTAGTTACTGTTCAGCTAATGAGATAGCTCTGGGTCACAGGGAAACTGAGTGGTCTGGAGAGAAAGAAAAAAAAAAAAACAGCAGGGACCTTGAGCCCGACCAATTCCAGTGGTCCGTACCCAGTGGACAGATGTGGTGCAGAACAAACAAAAGATCCCGTTAGCATGGAGAAATGCCAGGAGACAGTGAGATATTAGTAAAAGAGACTAAACCTAGAGGAAAGAAATGATTAAAATTATCACTCACCCCCATGACTATCCCAATCATTAAATCAGCTCTTTCATGTTATCTCATGGATTACAGATAAAATAAATGGCCAATTATCTGCAAAGTCCCTACAGATATTTAATGCCCCCCAAGCCCCCTCACCCCCAGTTAAAGTGCCATTCTTATTTCCCTCCATCCCTCCATCCTCACCCCATCTCTCCCTCTCTGTCCACAGCAGTTGTCCATGCACTATCAGCTGCAGGAATGCTGAATGCACACTTTACACATTTTGCCCAAAGATTTGCATATTTGCAAGTTACCTGCTGTGAATGTAGTAGATGTAAAGATGCAGAAAAGGAGTGATGGATGGAAGGTGGAAGCAGTGGGATTTTTTTTTTTTTTTTTTTTTTTAACCAATCATCGACTCTCCATGCTTCATAACATTCTCAGTCTCTTGTCTACTGTCAGCTGAACTCATTGTTCACAATGTAAAATAATGTTCTCATGGTCTTATAGGGTGCGCAGTATAGTGGCGCTAGCAGCTTAAGCAGGAGTGATGTAGCTTTAGTTTAAGTTAGCTTCTTAGCACACTGCAAATAGCACTAAGTCTCATATTTCAAAGTCAAAGATGGGCAGGAGTCTTTGGAAATGTTAAACGGTTGACTGTAGAGGCTCAAAAACAGTGTAAAACCAGCTTTTTACAATGTTATATCATCTGCAAACACGTTTAACATTCCCATACATCACATGTTTAGAGTTTAGCATCTGCCATTTGAGATGTTCTTGAGGTGCTTTCACACTGGCACGTTGTTTCCAATCTGGGAATGGTTCTTCAAGCTCCAGATGAACTCTGGTACAGTCTATACACAGTCAGAAAGCAATGGTACTCCAACAGAAAAAAACATGAATGTGCACAATGACAACATAAATACTAGCATTAGCAAGAAAACCTGAGAAATGAAATGCTTCCTTTCTTTCCTCTCTGTCTGGAAGGTTCATACGAATGGTTGTGCTTCAGTCAGTAAGTAGCTGTTAAAGGTCCTTTGCCAAAACGCATAGATTGAACAACAGGTTATTTGACACGTTTGTACCTATGTTACTTGCTAAAGCAGCAATAGCACACTTTCTCCAAGTTGACCTGTTGGACTGTATATTGTTCTATATTTTGCAATCGAACTCAGGTTCAGACTCAAAATAACTAACCCAGTGTGAAAACGTTACAAGACATTACTGTTTGACCAATGGCAGTTGCTTCTAACATAGTCCTTTGGAGGATCAAGCTTAGGTTTCCACAGTTTTCCACCACATCACCCTGAAGGAGGATTGTCATTTCTGGCAGCTTTTGTAAATAGCGTGAGATCGATCTTACACACAGACCGCTCTGTGTAAAATTAACCGTATGTGGCGACAGCACCGTCTCAGACATTTCAGCGTTTCTATAGATCTGCTTTAGTTCTCGCATACATTGCACTACATGATCATACTTAGCTATTGCACTCTCCATGTGCGCGCACTGCTAGCATAGTCTGTTGGAGCACTCTGTCAAATATCCACTTAACATTTGTTACACGTCCAGGATGCACTTTGCCACCAAGAACCATTTGCTTACAGGTCCGATAGTGATAGATCTGACTGACATGTCGACTTAAACCTCCAGTGAAATGCCTTTTTCATCACCATTATTTCAGAGGAATATGTTGTACTTTACAAACATTCAGTCATGCTGTGACTTGGTTGAACTTTCTTGGTATTAGTGGCATCCCGGAGTGACTCTGTCTGTAACTACTGTGTTTGTCCATGCTAATTGTGTCAGTATATAAGAGATTCACAGATCTTTACCCCTCCCATTGTGTCTGTGTGTTTCACCTCACCCATACCGAACCCTCCTCACCAAAACCGCACCCGTCAGAGCCCTCTGGGGCTGAACATGCTCATAGTCTTCAGATATAGGGCTGCATTGGAAAGTATTCTCAAGAGCTATGCAGATTGAGAGTTCCAAGCAGTTCTTTGGTGAGACTGCAATAACGTTGTCCTTGATCGGTACAGTTAGTTTCAGTTCAGTCAACCCATCCTTGCAGGTGCTTTATCATCTCTATCACTTTATCTGCTCACTTAGACTCGGCGTTCCTTTAAAGTACTTTGAGTTTAAGGACTACTTTTACCCATTATTCCACCTGACTGTATGTGAAAAGAGGATTGGTACCAAAATCTCCATGGTATATACCTCTGTCATACTGTACAGTACAGTTTGTATCATAGGGGATTTCAGTTGACAATTTCTGTAGAATACAAAGTTAATCTTATTGTTAATGGAATTTGGCGTTCAATTTTAGCTGGTGAACAAACAAAACTAAAGCTACTCTCAAAGGATCAGAGATCTTTTGCCTTAGAAAATGTGTTATTTGTGTCACAGACTGTGTCACATCTTAAGATCCTCAACAAGACTAGAAGAAACAAGAAAAAGTCAACTCCTGCACACAGTCAGCACTCACAGTCCATCTGTTCAAAGCTATGATTTTACACTTACACTATTTGATTGTAATTTACTTTTGGGATGAACAATTGTTTCTCTGAGATTTGGATCCATCTCCAAAATCTCAGCAAGAGAGTAACACATAATCATACCATGGCCAAAACAAGACCCACATTGAAAGGAAAACTGAAATGTATCTTTAACATAGTTCATGTATTAGCATCTGGTGGAAATGATTTTGGTGCTACTCCTTTTTGTCACATTTCGGGTAAAGTGACCAGTGTCGTCAAGATGTATTTTAGCACCTTGATCTTGTTAAGTGTGTGTACACAGTCAACTCAAACCACAACTGTTAAGGAATCACAATACTAGATGTTTTCTGGTATGAATGGGCATGTAGTAAAGTGAAGAAGAAGAAGAAGAAGACAGGATATGCGTTTTTAGCATCACAACATCCCTCTCACCTGTCCTGCAGAGGCTCTGTAACTCTGATACCTTTCATATCAACCCCTCGATCCATAAACCTTCACTCCACACCCGCCTTCCTCTCCTCTGTCACCGTCACCTCTGTTGAGTTTTTTTTTTTTTTTTTTTGAGTTTTGAGTTTTCTTGTTTTACTTACAATTTTTTGCTGTACAAAGTGTTTAAAATATTATTTGTATTATATGATGTTAGTATGGTAATGTTCTTTATTAAGGAAGAAGAAAATTTATTTTTGTTACTGGTCTGTTTCATAATTCTTTTCTAAATTGGTATTGTAAGATATCTATGCAAGAACTGTTAAGTGGAGCATTTTTATTTAAGAATGTAATATGTGTAATAAATGGTAGAATCTGGTCATTGCTGTCTCGTGTTTTGTTTTGTCAAAAATGTATCCAAAATGACATGTTTGAACCTTCTGAGGATTCTTCACATGCCTTCATTCAGACCTCAGTTCACCTTTAAGAATGAAACATATGGCACCTGTGTGAGAGGTGTAGTCTATGCAAATGTCTGGTTATCTCCCAAACCGTTCCACCTCAGCAAATCACAGACACACCTGTGTTTGCAGGATCCTGCTCAACCACACATGATGTTACCTTGTCCAACCCAACTGATCATGTCTATTGTTTTTTTTTTCTTTTCATAGATTTGCATTTTTTATCATAGTACAACACTTACATGCCATATATGTACATAGATAGAGTTATGGGTCACTGAAATCCTTTCTTCTCTCCAAAGCAGCTGTGAAGTAACACCTATGTAAAGTGACTACACTGTGAGAAATGATGGACAAAATCTTCATTCAGAGTAAAAATAACTTTCCAGTTGTCAAATCAAGTGGGTATCTTTCAGTGTTATAATTGTCTTAGTATGGAGCTACCTCTTTGTATTTCCACACTGTTGTGTTCCTTGTTCCTTGCTGAGCCATGGCGGAGGAAAACGTCCTGTTATATGTAGGTTTGTAGCCTGGACAAAACGCAGTTGCAAGATACCCACTAGACTTGTCTAGCTGAGACTGCTGAAGCCTCATATTGGCATAAACTAAAATTCATATTAGCATTTTTCCACAGAGGGACAATTGATTTTGTCCTGTCTTTAAAGGTGCAGTGTGTAGAATTTAGTGGACGCTAGCAGAACAGATTTGGCAGAAATAGAATATAATATTCATGTTTTAATTTGTTTATTATCACTTGAAAATAAGAATTGTGTTTTTGTTACCTTAGAATGAGTCCTTTATTATCTACCTAGAGAGCGGGTCCTCTTCTGTAGAGCCCACCATGTTGCAACACCATGTTTCTACAGTAGCCCAGAAGGGACAAACAGCTCTAGGGAGGAATTTTCATGTATTTTGTATTTTGTTTTGTGGCCACTGTAGGTTCTCCTACACACTTGTAAAGTAAGGGGGAGGGGTTTTTACTTGTTTGCAATATGCAACCTCACCACTGGATGCCACTAAATCCTACACACTGATCCTTTAACGAGAAATACAAGAAAATCTGCACTAGTCAAACTGAAATTTGAACTGTCCTCAATTTTTGCGTAATAGAATATAAGCTATGATCATTCTGGAGCTATTTTGCATGTTCTTTCAATAGAGTATAAAGCCAATTTTGGCTATTATACTGTATATACATACCTACAGTACCAGTCAAAAGTTTGGACACACCTTCCCATTCCCTTGAATGAGAAAGTGTGTCTAAGCGTTTGTCTGGTACTGTATTCTGGGTGGTTGTTACCCATAGCTGTGGTTTACTGACATCTAAGGGCCAGTGTTGCTAGGAGACAAACTTACAACTTCTATTGTGCACTACTTACCAGAGCGTATCATGTAAATCAAATGTCGACACAAGACTTTTTCCCCTTTTCACCGAGCCCACATAGCATTGGTTATGTACCTTTACAATTTCAACATTTGGGAGGATCCATTGTGCTATTAAGTCCAGTAGTGTAGACAGAAACCACACTGTGGTTGTGGTGTGCCTGGTCTGCCCAAGACCAGTCATACTTAATAGTTTTGAAATGCATATTACTGTATGTAACGCATAACATTACTGTATGTTAACCAAATAGGCCATTACAACTATACTTGCCTGAATGCGCCACAGTTTAAACATACAAGCCTTATACATCATCAGAGGTAATGTTACAGGCACCAAGACAAATATTAACAGCATTGCATAACCTGGCACAGCGGCCACACATACACTCACACAGCTGACAGACATAACAGCATCATCAATCAAGATAGAGGTAAACTAACATGTTCAGTAACGTTACAAACGACACCTGAATATAGCCTGGCATAGCTGCCACATATTCACACACACACAGCTGACAGATGCAACAGCACAGCATATGGATAGAGGTATACCAGCATCAACATGTTCAGTAACGTTAAAAATGCCACTTGACCATAGCCTGGCACAGCGGCCATATAAACCACACACATGCACACACAATGACAACGGGGACAACAGGGCTTGGTGCTAAACACTGAAGTTATTTCATTATAGTCCAATGTTTCAGTCAGTTCTCTTTAAAGGGAGAACAGGGGCAAAGAGTATAGTCTGTATGTCATCACTGATGCCCTGATGCCAGTTTTTATCCAAATGACAGCTGAAAAGAGTCTTTCAACAGTACTGCTTGTTGTTGCTGCTGAATTAGCAGTCATGTAGGTGTCGTTACTACTTGGCTCTTGTTGAGGAAAAACTGGTGCAGGAGATGGTGTCTGGGTTCAGAATGATGGCTGAACTTCAGCTGAATTCTCTTCCTCTTGCTCCTCATGACGTGTCTTTGTGACTGCTTTGTTTCACCATGGTTTTTATCTTAACCTACATTAAAAGCAGCTAGCTAGTGGACCGTAGGTTTCTGTTCCTCTATGCAATGTGAGGGCTGTACACTGAAAGAGTGAAAGAGGGGCTGCTCACAATGTGGCATTTGCAAAATGCACTGCCACTCAAAAACTGCTACCTATCATCACCATCATTATATAATTGAAACAGTGCTATTCACTGGATGATCAGGCAAAAAGGAAGCCTTCTGATTGGGTGATCTTGAGGTCCAGGCCCACCTAGGTCCATCCACAGCTACATACCAGGTTAAGTTTGTATTCCACTGGGGAAGTGGAAGCTAGCAAGCTAAGGTAATTGGCTTCTAATGGCTAACAAACTCAACCCCCTAATTTCTTAACTGTTTGTTTGGCCTTTAGAATCTAATCTTTAGCTATCTTTAGCTCCAGCCACACAGATATGATTTAAACCGAAAATTCACACCACCTGGATGGCGCTAATGTAGGGGATGCTATCAGAAAAATAAGCCTAGGCTACAATTTTCTTCCTGTACAAGACAAAACAAACAAATCACAAATCAAATAAATCCCACACGTCAGTAATGTATTGATATGTCATTACGAATTGACTTTGCTGTGCTATTTCCCAGCAACATTGACATCAGTATTGTCATATTTGCTCTCCAGATATATTAAAACTGTAAGAACCGCCTCCCAGGAGCAAATGACCCCAGACCATTGAGAGAGCTTCACTCGAGTTTTCATCCCTTCACTTTAGACAAGGCAGGCACAATATAACCTTCTAAAATGACTTGTATCACCCTCACACAGACACTCAGATTACTTTAATTATAGCTACTGTAACATGGTAGCACATTATTCCTTCATAATGGCCATTTAAGGCAGATGGACAAATCCTGTCCAGCCGCTGGCAGGAGCCCATGCACACAATACAACAATGGCTCATATTCTCCACATGGGTGGTAATTTAGGTCTTTATTACAAATTAAAACAATCTCATGAATATCTATAGCCCTCCTTTGCCTGCAAATGGCTTCTCCAAGGCTGCTGAGTGTCCTGGTCTTTAATTAGAGCTAACTTGTCAATGACTGAGCCGACATACAAGCCGAGACATGAAGACTAAATGAGGTAATCAAATAATTAATGGCTAATTGGGGATCAATTAAGTAGCAGAAAGGGAGCTCATGTGTAGCATATCTGCTCTGTCAATTTGTCCTCTTACATATAAATTGTTAATTAGCTCATTAAAAGGGACCAAAGTGTGATTGTATTTCTCTGGATGGACAGATGTGATATTCATAAACCTTGATTTAAATCATCTTAAATGGTCACTTTGGCTTTTCTGCAAAGACAGACTTTGCATTCCCACATATGCTTCTGTTTCCTTTGCTTACAGAGCGTTTATGATGCTGGATAGAGACATCTCAGCAAAGCCAACTCAAGAGGATTATTATCATTTCTCAGCAGTGGGCTGTGTTGGCTGGAAAATGGGAATTCACAATGCTGATTAGTCGGAGCATTTTGAAGTTTCGCAAGCTAATTCAGTTCTCGTTAGAGGTGGAGAAGGAAGGAGAGTGAGCTGTTTAGAATCTTATTCAGCAGCATTAGTCTGTGTAGTGTTGCTAAGTGTTTGGAGAAACAGCAACCATCAGCTTTCTTTAAGAGCAGAAATGAACAGTAATGTGGTGAAGTGCCTCACACTGTATGCACACACACACACACATATTCTACAGTCATCTCCCAGAATGACCATGTCAGCTCATTTGAGTGACTCTTACTGTACACC
The DNA here is from genome assembly GCA_029490765.1 of Euthynnus affinis. Lineage (NCBI taxonomy): Eukaryota > Metazoa > Chordata > Actinopteri > Scombriformes > Scombridae > Euthynnus > Euthynnus affinis. The sequence continues at coordinate 2,028,141 of CM055850.1, read as the reverse complement.
GCTCTGTCCTCCGCCACCTACCCAGTATAATGCTGCTTTGTCATACAAGAGGAAAAAAAATGCCATGACAGCTGTGTAAAGACCGACAGCAGCTCAACAATTATTCATGTTGACTGAGAAGAAGAATAGCTGTAGAAATGTGAATCCGGCTCATTTCATGGAGATTGTAGAGGGAAAGTCTTCATCTATAGTATTCCTGAGAAGCTGCATGTGTCTGTTAAAAGCTTATTCCACATTTACACCGCTCTAAAAAAAAAAAAAAAAAAGTGGTTTCAACTCTATTTGCCACTGCGTGTTGACACTGGACGTGACTCCTGAGGTGTATGATCATCCAGCGGGGGACACAGTTGTCAGGGATTCTGGACTGGTTGTGCTATAAGCTTACCAGGTGTTCAGATAGAGAAACAGTGTTGAGGTAAAAAAAAATAAGGGGCTGCATTGGTGGGGGCATGTTGCTTCAGATAACTTACAGATAATGAAATACAATCCGGCAAGGCCGCTTTGAGAAACAGATCCGAGAGATTAAGATAACTCCAAATACCACTTACAAATAAGAGATAATATTTTACCAGAGAACAAACGCTATCTGTTCCTGCAGGATCTGACTTGTGTGCTTCCTTCAAAAGTAACTAGACACTTGGAAATCTTTCTGGTTTAAACTGGATTTATACTCGATGCTTTGGGTTGACAGGTTTGGATTTATAATTCAGGGTTTAGATTTCACCAGTTGACAGCATCACTGCAACATTAGACAGATGTATCGTACACCTCGGTGGACAAAAGTTCTATTCTGTTCTATTCTGAGCAACAACCTTACTTGCAGACGACTTGTTTATGGTCATGCGCAACTAGCCGACGTCAGCTTGAAGCCCTGGCTGTTGTCCTACAGGCAGCATTTCTACATCAGTCAGCTGCATGCTTTGGAATTTTGAACACACATTTAACTTATATTTGGAATCGCAACAGAATATAAATAACATCACAAAAATACATGACACATCTTTTAAAAACAGAACTGAAACAAAGAATCATGATTAAATACAATACAGTAAATAAAAATACAGAGATTCAGATCTTCAGACAGGGAGTTCCAGAACTGAGGGGCCCCGTCTCCTTTAGCCCTTCTGGCTGTTTTAGGAACAGCTCAAGGGCCCCGGGTAAAGGTGTGAGGCAATGAAGTGTTTTAAATATAATCAGCAACATCATAAAATCAAACCTAAAGGTGACTACTAACCAGTGAAGAGCAGCCAGATATGAGTTGAAATGATCTCGTCTCTTTGAATTTGTTAATAGCCAAGTGGCTGTGTTTTGCACCGGGTGAAGGCATGAGGTTGTTTTTTTTTTTGACTTAATGATGAAACCATGAAAGAAGCCGAAGTCTATCTGCTCCACCGATAAAAGAAATCCTGTCTGTAAGGATCATGTATCATTTACAGTCAAGTCTACACTGAATTCTAAACAGTGTTATTTGGATTTTCATACAGTTTTGCTTGCAAATTTGGTTCATTATAAACAGTGGAAGCTGTGTGAGCACACTGCAGTCGGCCTTAAACGCACTGATCTAAAAATACATGCACAAACAATTTCTCTCTCTCTCTCTCTCTCTCTTTCTCTTCTTCTGTCTCTCTCTCACACACCCAAAACTCTCTCATCTTGTTTTAGGAGTGAGTACCTCCCATGAGACAGGAGTCGTACTTGCTTGTCTCCCTAAATATTATTTTTGCAGTAAAGCTCTACAGCGTCTTTGTTTTGAAAATGAAACTCACGATAAGAGAGAGAATCAGCATGGTGTAACATTTTAGCGGGGTGGGTGGGTGGGTGGCTGTTGTGGGAGGTAAGAAGTATGACATCAGTTTTTATCTGTTTATCCAGAAACCAGCTGTGTTGACACAGAAACTGGTAGAGGTGGGTTTTTATTGTTTTAGTTTTAATATAAAACATAAAGGAAATTTGGGGAAATTAACTTTTTTTCCCATCTGACTCATAAAAAGAGAAAATATATAACTCAAAACTGTCTGATATACAGACAGGTGACAAATGAAAGGAAAAACCAACATGTCCTGTGAATTGAGGCATTGTCACCCTGGAAGAGACCACTCCCATCAGGATAGAAACGTTTCATCATAGGATAAAGGTGATGACTCAGAGCATCTTGATTAGCAGTGACCCTTCCCTCTATAGCACAAGTTCAGGTTCAAGCTAACTGTTCCAAAACCCACAATATCTCTTTGTCATTCTACACAAGTGAAACACAAGTTGCAGAATGTAAATCAGACCATTCTGGAGATGCTTGAAGGTGTATTGTTCACTTTTCACGGAGGCTAGCAGTTTCGCCCTGTTTCCAGTCTTTGTGCTAAGCTAGGCTAAACACATCCTGGACCTGTCTCTAGAAAAAAAAAAAGTTATATAAAGCCTTTTGTGTCTCCAGAGGGAGTCATGTGATAGATTGTGTAAAAATGATGTCACCTGAGTCAGCATCAGTTGACTAAAACTACAAGTTTGGAAAAGAAAAAAAATCTGGAGGTTACAAAAAACCAACGAAGTCGCCTGAAGAAAACGTTGGCATTGAACATTTCTGCAAACTTACTAACCATCTACCACCTCCTCCTACTAATAGGAAAGATCAGATCATATAAATGAACTACATCACTTTAGAAATGTTGAGATAATAGGTATTTTGGAAATGTTGACATAAAATGTTTTGTTGACATTTTGATATGACACGTTTTGTTGAAATGTTGATATGACACGTTTTGTTGAAATGTTGATATGATGCGTATTTCACATGTTGAGACGTAGATATTTAACTTTTCTGTGGTTTGCAGAAACGTACAATGCCAACGCTTTATTCTGGCGACCAGGCTGAAAAAAGTGACTCTACTAGACCTCTGTAGCAGGCGACTCATCTTTGCTTGAGGCTGAGGAGGTTGAGGAGTTGCATTGTGGGTTATGTAGGCACCAGATTTTAACAAGGAAGAAGAATGTGTGGAACAAATACATATAAAAAAAGATGATATCTCTGGTTCTGCTGCATCAGTTTCGATTTTTCTCCATCAGTGAGTTCCGCAGTGGTCTAGGAGTGCAATGATAAATGGTGGATTACTCTTTTAAGTATTGTTTGGTTTGATTGAGTCTACCATTACTCTCATGACATGAGCGCACATGGTCATCAATACATGAAAATGCATAAATGCTGTGAAAAATCAATGAGTATTCAGTAAAGTTTCTGTGCTGAGTTCCGTGTGCTTTAAGTCTGGTCTTTAAATCAAAAGCAGGAAGGTTGCATACACACAGACACAGAGGCTAGACTTCCACAGAGGAACAGTAGGATGTTAAATATTGATCTTCTGCAGAAGATTATCTAGCAAACACTCCACCATCCGGACTGGATAAACATTTATCCACGTAAAATCTCATTTATTTGCCAGTAAGAGTAAATCAGCCGGAAGTTTTTCCTAAGACTTTACTAAGTTAATAGACTTATCGACACTTTTTACATCAACAATAGGCACACTATATAAATAAATGTTAAAAAAAAAAACTTTTGGTTTGCCAAGATGTGGACCCATGTGTTGTCCAATTATACTAATAATTAAAAAAAATGTCATAAATAATGTGTTGTTTTACAGTTTATCGTGTCATATACAGTTACAGTTTTAGGCAGTTACAAAGTTGTTGTTGAGTGTCTTTTGGCCCAGGTGGGTATTCATGGTCTCCAGATGATGACTACTTGAATTTGACTCATCTATTAAGCAATAGAAATCATTACTTACAATTTATTTATTATTTTATAGACATTCCTTTACGTAAAAGAGCACCCAGGAAGTTCAGTCGGCAAGACTTTCTGTCATCCCCATCCCTCATAATTTCCTTGCTGTCATTACCTGTCTGTCAATTGAGATGTCAGCTGGTCACATCTCACCAATAGCACGTTGACACACCTCTAGTGTCAGTGGATCATCTTGCGGCTGTCTTTTTAAATATGTTTTCTCCTTCTCCTGCCTTAGTGCTTTCATACTGCTGTTATGTGCATCCCAGCACCTCCTCATCATCACTGCCCAGTCTCCACAGATTCATCAGTGCATCATTGCATCAACCTCATCAGCCTTATCAGTCTCAGCACAAGTCATATCCACCACCACCACCAGTGTCTGGACTCCATGGGGGGGGGGGGGGGGGGGGGGGGGGGGGACGGACTTGGTGCTGCTGCTCAGGACTGATGTCCCTCGATTCAAAATCTCCCTGTAGAGTCTAAGTGCTTTTGACAAGACTTATTCATCATTATCATTTGTATCATCAATTCTTTTTTGCTTCATTCACTTGTGTCTCCTGATTGAATTAGTTTTGGTCCATTTCTAACGTGAATAAAGGAGCCTCTGGGTTGCTCTTGGACAGGTGTGTGCCTCTTCGTTTCCTGATGTTCTTAGGTTGTTTCAGGCTGTCATACTCAATCCAGCTCCTGTCAGCGTCTGGAGGTGGAAACCCTGATTAGTTGCGACTCCGTCTTCCTGAGCTTCAAACACTTATTTCATGATAGTGTTTTTGCTGGCTCGTCTCCTAAGCCAATTTATATTCCAGTCTTGCTAAAACTGTTCCATGTTTCACCCAAAAAGTGTTCTTTAGATTTTTTTTTTTTCCTGCTTGCATGAATTGTGATGTTAATTGAGGGGTAAAAAAAAAAAAAAAAAAAAAGGGCAAGATACAGTAGCTTCTCTGAGACTCCGGAGGCTTAGTCTGTACAGGTCAAAGGTCAGGAGTCTGGACTCCCTGAGGTCACTGGAGCAGAGAGAAGTGGTCTGTGTAAATTCTGTCTTTACATGTTCAGATAGATGAACTAATTACAGTGAGTGTCAGCGGAGGTCCACAGACAATCAAGTCTTTAGCTTATCTGCTGCTTACAGCCACTCAGGAGGTCAAACACACATTAGCCCGCTATCACCACTAATCTCTGTCTCCCTGTCAATCTCCACTTCTTCCTCACTCCACTTCAATAGCTCTCTCTCTCATTCACACACACATACACGCACACAGCATTTATATTCACTGAAATAAGCAGGTTACAGTTGTTTTTCTACTAAAACTGTTCTTTAAACATCACATCAATGAGAAATCTGGTTTCCCTCACTTGTATTGAGGGAGTGGAGGAAACTGTGTTATCATGAGTAGATTTCAATGGGAGAAAGCTGATTTATAGACACTTAAGCAGGCTTCTAATGGGATTTTTTATACGTGCACAACAAAGAGTGCAGGGAAAGTACCACTGTGGTGCCAGTCTGGAGAGTAAAAATGAAAATATAATTTCTCATATCCAGAATAATTCAATTCAAAGGCTGGCAAAAAAAAAATGAAACTGATACAAAACATTTAAAGATAAGGTTACTGCTTCCACAGAAGGATTTTGTGAAATTCAGACACATTCACAGCAAAGAAAAAAAAACAAAGAGGCTCTGGTCTTAATATATTAAGAATAACCTAATACTCAGTCGTAGCCCAATTGTGGATATATTATAATATTATTTTTCTCTCAAAATTATAACACTATTCTCAAAATATTTTAACTTTGATCTAAAACCTGAGCCTAATGCTTATTGTAAATCTATATAAAGGGGATGGAGAGATCTTATTTACCGGCTACATGTAGATGTTGGTTTCATGTATCAATCTTACTTGAAACTCTCATTTCCAAAAAAAAAAATCCTTCTGCTGCAGGCGTCTGCTGCTGTAATGTCAGCGTGCAGTCACACATAAACACCAGACCCTCCCTCTGTTGTGTCCCGACTGACGCTCTATATCAACATCACATCCTCTAAAATACAGAAGAACATGTTCCTTAACATTTGGCGAGTTTAAAATACAGACCCTGCTGCCTGAGTGAACTGTTCAAGTCATCAGACTGCATCACGCTCATGTAAAGATGCCTGTGTCACATTTATATTGTATTTTTATATTCACAGGAGGAACACACACACACACACACACTCACACGCAGAGCCTATGCGGATCAAATAAGCTAAAGGATCATCAGATGACGACGTAGAGTCGAGATGTAATCAGGCAACATTACAGCTTTATCAGCAACACTAATCTATGAAATCATTACGCACGATGAGCGCTGCATGTTCGGCTTATCACAGAGAGTCAACTATCCAGTCGTGATGTTTCCACCTTTGTCTCCCTCTGTCTCCGTCAGAGCTGCTGCTGTGCAGTTGACTTTATCACCGGCTGTACTGTAAAGCTTTAAATTATTCAGTGCGTGCACAAATTGAGAGAGAGGAAGGTGGTGGTGGTGGTGGTGGTGGTGGTGGGGGCATTATCTTCGACAGCAGCCTGTGTTTTTCTCCTCTTCTGTCTCACTGCACATCAGCTCAGACAGTGTTTACCAGAATAAACCGCTCCTCTCTGCTTTCTTGCGGATAGCGTTTGTGTGAAAGGGCTCTGGTTCCCTGGTTTTCTCTGCAGTTAAATTAGTGGACAGAAGTTTACTCAGCAGCTATGGATTAGCAACTCCTGCAGAGACTCGCTGATCCACATATGCTTCGGTGGAACATTCATGATCTTCACACACTATGGCACTGATAGAACCAAAGACTGTGCTGGCCTGAGTCCCTCTGACTGACTGCTACATGGAGACCTATACACCTATACACCCTGTCCTACTCAACCAACAAGACTGTCCTCCTAAGAAAAAAAACAGAGCATCTAATTTCAGCATGAATTTCAGCTGCTGGGAACAAAAAAAGGGAAATAGAATGATATTTTTTATATTTTCTGTAGATTTCTGTAGCGTTTTATATAATGTCCTGTAATACTTTCTATAGTGGATGCATGATAATGTTGGATTCTGAAAGAAAAGCAGACAAATCTAAACAAATAAATGCAGGAGACCATGTTTGGAGCTGAGAGAGTGGGAAGCTGACCGGCTTTAAAAGCTTTCCAAACCTGCAGCCCAGGTGAGCCTCCTCTCACTGGTGACCTCCACTCTGCTGACTACATCCTGGAAAGGGGAGTAAAAAAAACACAACCAGGCCCGGCAGAGTAGAGGAGCTTTGTGCTTTCTGTCATGTCTGTAATCATGAAATATAAAATAGTATAAAAGAAGTGAACCACAGAGCTGCTGAGGAGACGACTTCTCCTCGTAGGGAGATGACTGAACGGAAGCAGCAAGTGAGTGTTTAGAGGAGAACAATAAGACTTTGTCCTCATCCAGCCACTCGGATAGTCCTAGTCATAACATTAAATAAAAACATGAAGTTAAAAAACAAAAAAATATAATATTAAGAGATGTCTGAAAACAAAAGCAAATGGAACTAAAAGAGCTGCACACCCTCAAAAGAAAAAACAGCAGTATAGGTCTAAAATCCAACCTATAGTTCCATTTACAGCATGCAGCAGCTGTAGTAATTCTGACTGAGAAGGGTCTATCTGAAGTCTTGCAGACCCCTGACCCCCTGACCCTAACCCTAACATCTCACTGCTCATTATTAAACCTAACCAGGTGTGTGTGTGTGTGTCATGTGGTAAAGTGGGTGTGTCATGTAGATGCTGCAGTTATAACCAGAGGATGATTAGATGAATCTTGATGAGATGAGTTTGCCTCATTAGGAGGAGGTAGTTAGATGGCAAAATGTGGACCACTGTTCACTTCCCCTGTCATGTAAATGTAAAGTTATGATGTCTATGGTTGCCATGATGATGAAGGTGGTGTAACTTTAAGGATGTATAAACCACATGACAAGTGGCCATTTTATCCTAAACCATGACCTCTCCCACACCGAGTGGTTTTTGTGTCAGAGCACGCTGCTGTTACAACCATAAAACATTCTTTTTTAACAGTGGTTTGTAACAGTTTTGGCATATAGTCAGGGGGTGTGGTCGTTTTCCATCTTTTTTTTATCATTTGCATCAGTGCTGTGGTCCTGAAGATTCCAAATAAATATTTCTAGTCCTCAATAAGGTTCGAACAGCGTCATGTGCTCTGCTTTTAAACATATAATGATTGATTGAAATTTGTTCTAGGAACTGAAACACCTCCAACTAAAATGTATTAAATGCTTATAAAATGTGAACGTCTTTGGCTTTACTTTCACCACAGTCCCTACGGCGCTCACAATTTAATGTGTCTTTATACACTTCAGGTGTGAACAGTCATTCATTCTAGCCTTGTGTGTATCCTTCAGGTTTGTGTGTGTGTTCAGAGTCCATTTGTGTGTTTGCTGCAGCTGGTGCATCCTGCAGCAGCCCATAGTGGAAGAGGAAAAGGAAGAAGAAGGCTGAACTAACACACACACACACACACACACACACACATACACTCATACTGGTACACAATCAGTTTCCTCTGAGTCAAGGTCTTAGGTCATTGTATGTGGATCTGCTCTGATAGAACTGGAACAAAGAGCACAACAACAACAGATGACACTCCAACACTGTGCTACGCTGTGCTATGTGCACCATGTGTGTCTGATGACTGCGTTTCTCACAGGATTCAAACATGAACAGGGATTTTAAAAAAAAATGCAGTCAAAAAAAGAAACACATAGCTTTGATTTACTATTGGCCCTCTTGCAGTATGCACCACATACCAAAAGATATTATTTTATTCTTTCAGTGTCAGCAAAGTTTCCACTGTATTAAGGTAAGTTACATAATTTACCACTGCTATCTAATAAGAGGTTTTTTTTTCCTTTTGTGCAAGGTTTTAAATGTGTTATTAATGTAAAACACCCATTGAATTTGTTATAAGCCTATATCTCCTGACTGTTAACCTTAACTGATGCTCTTTTCTTACTCAGTGTGACAATTTAAGCACTTCATTACATATTTTTTGTAGTGTCGTCATGGGATAACTCAAGAAGTGGTAGCCAACAGTTCAATATATTATTACAGTAATATACTTAATCTCTTTAAAAAAAGAAAGAGATCAAAAGGTTTTAGATGAGGAAGGGGGTCAGCGAGAGCTGCTGGGGCTTCAACATACTGAGTTAATGGTGTGTTCAGACAGAGGCTCAATGTCAATGGAAAATGGACACAAACAGACGTGGATTTGCTCTAGGTGGCACAGATGAAGGCGAAGATGTGTCCAGTTGTAATTCAGCAAAAAATGTTGCCTAACACAAGTCAGACTGCAAAAAAACACTCCAGAGCTGCACAAATAATGCCTGCAGAAAAATCACTTTGCATTTAGTCTTAACACACATAAACAATTTTCAGTGGAATTGACAATCCTACAAACCAGAGCTGGAGACATTAAGTGACTTTAAGTCCAGCTGAAATGAAATAATGTCTGCTGCAGCCGACATATCTGCTCTGTAAATCCTGTGTTCTATTTGGAAAGAAAATCAGAAACCAAAAGTAGAAATGTAGTTTTTTAAATTTTTTTCATGATGATGCCCCCTAGTTTTGCATAGATTCAATGAAATACGGTTAGTTTTCTGTCTACAGCAAATCAAAAACTTGCATAAAGCAGACAGTCACACTGAGCCTGATAGCATCCTGCCACACAACACGAAACACTTCTGTGTTGTGCTTTTGGGAGCAAACGCAAGACACATTCTTTGTATGCTTGCATTGGCTAATAAAACAGATTCTGAATGAATGGGCTACTGCATGTCATGCTGACATAAAATCCCAAAACCAAGAATCACAAAGATACAAAAAAAAAATATCCAAGGTTGGGTGAATTGTAGCCTATGCATGCAACAGTATTTTAATGACCTAAGAATGAGAACGGCTTGGTCAGCACTAACCCTAACCCTAAACCTAAGCCGAGCACTTCAGGCCTTCCTCCAAAGCCTCATTTCAGTCATTATTCCACTAAAAAGGAAAAGCAAACAAACAAAGACAAACATTTTATATGTTGAGCCTTCAAATCGCTCTCTGAAACTAATCCTGGGATGTTTGAGTCCAAGAAAGTAAAATTTTGTTTTAGAGCTAAACAAAATACGTCATTGGAAAAGTCTCAACCTGGAGAGTAACATTCGTCAGTATAAAGATTCTACATGGCTTCTGCTTTGGAACTTCGACCTTTGAACTTTGACCTTGGGGCATGTTTGAAGGCTGCAGACACGGGACCAACTGTTGTAGAGATCTCTTGACCTCAGCTATCATGTATGTCATCAACAACTGGGAAAGCTGTCACACACGGGTAAAATATGGTTAAAATTATATTTCACCCATCTAACAAGAGCCACGCCGTGCAACTCAATACAGTTATTTCTTCCAGGTTGCAAAGTAGGGTTGTAAAAAGATATATCTACTGAATATATCAAATATGTAGTAAAAATGACCTAGTGCAACCTAATAGGTTGCAGATAACCACACATTAGCACAATTTTGAAAGGTTAGAATTCAAAGACTTGAACAGCTTTGTATCTTCAGTTGCCATTTGCTTATAAAACTCTTAAGACTAACTTTGACTTAACTCCCTCTGCCCCACCACCAAAATTTTGCTCTGCTTGCAACCACTTGATTCAATACTAGTGTGATAAAAAACACTTATTTGTGCTTGCACTCAGAATAAAAACAGAGTTCAGTCAGTTCTTTAGTTAGTATGTGTGATATTGGAACATGTGTGTGTGCTGTCAGCCTGCCCTTGCTGTGTCCAGCAGTGACAGCAGAAGCTTTGGTCCTGTCACTGCTCATCGCTGCTTCACATCCACAGCGCTCACAACGTGTGAGTGTTTCTGTTCCACATGGAGGCCAGTGGGGCATCATTACCATCTGGCTATAAGGCTATACCGATGTCAAATATAGGCCAGTGGACGCACACGCGCATACACACTGATCATACACACAGCATGCTGTTAGTGCTTAGAGAGCAACAGGGGGAAGGAGGCAACGTGGACGTGAGGCGAGCTGCTGTGACAGTCCGTCCGATTGGACCGCTAGCGCTCTGGTGGCAGTTGGCCTGGTTCCCTCTCATTGCTCTGTGACATTCCCTCAATCAGCACCGCAACACACACACACACACATGCTCACACACACACACACACAGCGATATCCTCCAGCAGCACTCATTGTCTCACTAGACTATCCATATGAGTCATTCTTCCCCTGACTAGCTCCCAATAAAAATACACTCACGCACACACACACACACATTTGTCCCTTCTTATTCAGCAACAGTGAAGATCACCACATTTGGCCTGTTGGGACAATAAAAAGGTCAACCATTCACAAAAAAGTGTTTCTTTTCCTTTATAGACTAAATGACTCCACATTTGTAGGAAGAATGAAAGTCCAATATTTTGGTAAATAACCTTATTTGCAGCCTTATCCAGAGTTAGATGAAAAGATCAATATCATTTTCTACTCCAGTATCTAGTACAAAGATTGGTCCAGGCCATGTTTTAGTCTCTGAATTGCTTCTTTTTATAGTGGCTCAATAGGTCTTTACAGCTGTTTTCCCATTGAAAAACTTAAATTGACATATTCTCCAGTGACATGACAGTGCTGTTCCTAATGAACGCTTTCAACTCAGAATGATGAATTCATCATTTGCTACCGATTGGTTACAGCAAAACAAAAGAAAATGGACCAAGCAGGACCACTATAGTGCGGCTTGCCGCGGCCAACAGTTGCCTATTTACACATCCAGCAGACGGAGAGCAACATAGCATTCATTTAAAGTCGTCTTTCCGATCACATGGGTGGCCAGGTTAGGGTAAGCATTGCTGTTTGGAAGAATGACAAACACACATGCCTCAGACATGACTTATATATTTCGTACGGCTAACATATTAACACATCATGCAGATAAGGGGTAACATTATCATTCCTGGAGTAGAATATTCACTCTGCTTTCAGCTCTGCTTTGTTCTCCACCAACTCATGAAGACATATGTGGCTCTTTAGCTGCTAAATGCTCCACCTTCTTCAGCAGCTAGTCTGTCAGCTGTTTGGTGCTAAAGCAGGTAGTGTGCACAAGGTCTGCTGAAAATAGCTCCCTACTACTTCTGTTGGAAACTGAGAGCACTGAGACTAACTAAAAAGAGGCATATAATATATATAAATATATAATCCTGTCCACCTTTGATTTTACATGTAGTCATTGTATTCATTGACAGAAATTGATTTGTTCTTTCAGGAAATCATTTGTTTGCATGTTTTCTTATGAAATTCAAATATTCCAGTCAGCCGTCTCTAAAGGTCAGAGCATTTCCTTTTTACAGCAACAACCCAGGCTGAATGTGAATGATTACATATTATATTTCGCACAATATTAGTGCTGAATACGTATTCTAACCATTAACTGAATTCTAAAAAAGAAACAGGTGCTGTACATGATTATAATATATAAACTGTTTTTGCATAACTGGCAGAAAACAGATGAATCTACAGCACTTATCCCAGGTGAGTTTCACCTTGCCTGGGAGTCTTCTGAGAGCTGTTGGTCTCATTAATCTCTTGTTTTCTTTCCCCTGCCTGCTTTCCTCTTCTTTTTTTTTAATTCCCTCATCCCTTGCTCCTCCTCTCCTTTCCAGACAATGATCCAATTAGCTGCTAGCTGCCGCTGCACCGTTGCCTGCAGATGTCAGATGCCTGCCTGCCTCGGTGTGTGTGTGTGTGTATGTGTGTGTGTGTGTGTGTGTGTGCATAACTGCCTCAGTAATTACCAGTCCGATGCTCCTGCAGCTCAGTAACCTTGTTCTGAGTTCTGACTCCAATGCCTCACAATGCTGGTGTGTGCTGCTGTTTATTGAAGTCACGGATGAACTGAGGCTTTGTTCCAAAGTGAAACAATCATAATAAAGTCACATCGTCTATAAACATAAACATTTGAAAGCACGGTTTACGTGTGAAAGAGGAGTCATGTAATCTAGCAGTTCCAGACATGTTTCCATATGGATTCTATGTGGAATTCCGAAACAATATGAAAAGGGTTCATCTCCTTAAAGCAGAAAAAGATGGCACTACCTGACCTGTCCTCGTAGAAAGCTCCATCTACGTCCAACTATAAAAGCTCATATAAGACATTCCAGCAGCATACGGCTGTTCACTTTAAAAGTGACAAATCATTTCAGGAAAGTAAAAAAAAAAAGATCACTGTGAAGTGGGAGTGAATTCTGAATTGTCCTTTTCCAGAAAGTTACAGAAATGCCATAGACAGAGATCATCAGTCAGGAAGGTGTGTGGGGGGGGCGGGGGTCTGAAGCTGTTTGACCATCCAACAAGCAGCTCTGACAGAGTATACCGGTTTAAGCCGCTCTGTTGCTGAAATAATCCTAAAATACAAAAAGGTCCAGGAGCCCTTTACACAAAAGTGATTTTGTTAGTCTATGTGAGCACAGATCATAAACGGTGTCAGCAGCGTGCTTCACAAACGATTCTTTCTTGCAAATTGCAGATAAATTGGAGAGAAGTGCAGGACTCTGGGATGTCCATGCGTGGGTTGCAGCTATTAGTTTTGATTTGTAAAATGTGCGTGAAGAAATGAGATCTCATGATGTAAATTGCAGCTTGCATGTTGCCTGTTCATGTCTTGTTTAATACTGGTAATCATCGTTGAGGGTTTTTCTTTCTTTTTTTTTTTTTTTTTGGCCGTGAGTGGGTTGATCTGAATGTTCACAGCCACACAGCAGTGTTTTTTTTTTTAAAAGGGCTCTGTTGTCTGTCCACACTGTAAAGCAAGGCCAGCATTTACATTGAATTGGCTCTGAAGAGCCCTTTTGAAAAGCTTGGGGGTGGAATCGCCAGGCTGAGTGCGGATTGAAGGCCAAATCAGAAAGAAAAAGAAGCTTTTTAAAAATCTATCTGCATTATTATCTACATGCTCATAATGTGTGCCTGCGGCGAGAGATGTGTACTGTATTGTTGGTATATTACTGATCTTTTGTCTTCCCTGTCCTCTCTTTGTTCTCCTTTTCCCTCCATCAAGGTCTGCAGGTCAAAGGGAGCAGCAGCTGCTTGAGGCTGTTTAGGATCCTGGAGGTTTGACCTCTGACCTTCATGTTACAGCGCCGTGCCGTCCATTTATACTCAATTTAACACAGCAATATGAGTGAGGACAGAGCGCAGCAGAGCAGGATCAATGAGAGAGAGCATGCCTGGAATGCAGCGGCACGGCTCCATCTTTGCACAAGGAGGAGGAGGTTATAGGCTCATGTGGGCTTTAATAGTCCCATAACAATTTCATGTTTGACGATTGAAGCTATCAATATCAATGGACTTTATTCGATGTTTTATTCAGTGTTTTAATAAAGTCACGAGTCTCAGGGATTTAACCATTAGACGCTTCAACTGAAAAAAATACTTATTTTCATGAGAAGTTGAGTAGAACTACTTTTAAACTGACTATAATCTAATAAGACTCAACATAGTCACGCAGTGTCTCGAAACAAGTTGTCATTTCATCGATTAGTCGATTTGCAGGAAATGAAGTGAATTCTGATAACTCATTTATCAAGCTTTGGTTCCAGTTTGCCAAATGTAAAGATGTGTTTTATACCATTGTAAATTAAATACCTTTGGGCTTTGACTGTTTTGGATAAAATAATTAATGCCACAATGTTGTTTTCCTGTTTTCTCTACAGCGTTTTCTACAGTCTGCAGCCGTGCTAGTGCTGTGAGCACTGTTCAGCATGCTAACATTTGCTAATTAGCACTAAACACAGCTAAGACTGTTTGGAATTGAATTCATTTAGCAGGTGTTTAGTTTTGCACCACGGTATGTGAGAGATTTCAGTCTGGGCCAAAGTGGTGGACCAAGTGACCAACCTACACTGTCATCCATTAGAGTCACACATGGCAATAAATGATTCAGCGCAGCCCTACAAAAGTAGTATGGATTCTCACTTCATATGAAGTCATATTAAAGTAGATGGCATAGTCTCAGGTTCCATCCCTGATAGCAGTCAGATATCAAGTCTATATATGAGTATGACCCTAATCCTGACCTAACCTTGGATTTCTAACCTTTTTGGCTTGCAGCCCTTCATAGCCAAGCTACGCCTCCTCACAACCCCCATCGCAGGTTACATATGAGAGCTGTGAGCATTTTAACCAGAGATGATTGTTCCCTCCTCACATTCTTTCATTTTTATTCTTTTTTAGAGTCCAGAAGAAGTAAAAAAAAAAAAAAAAAATACTTTGAGAAAAGTGTTAAAAACTGGACTTTGTGAAGCAGAACAGTGTATTTCTTCTTCTCTCCTACTTTATTAATCATGCACAGCCCCTCAGATTTATCTTGCGAGCCCTCAAGGGGTCCTGACCCCCACATTGGGAACCACTGCTTTAAGTATATTTGCCTTGGGCTGTCGTTTATATTTGGCTACATTACACACCTTATCACGTCCCAGACTTCCATCACATATTGATTTATTTCAAAATAAATCTCTCTGCCTTGCCTTGAGGTGTCAATATTAGGGCAGCTGCTTGAGAAATGTATTCAAAGGAGAATCAAGGACCTCTTAAACGTTTCACCAAAATCTGGAGAGATAAAAATCATATCTGCCAGGTTCAATATATAAATGGGGCAGGACGTTGGAAATGGTGAAAGGTTATAATGATGTTTTTGTCAAGCCCACATAGGTTTTTGGTATTTGGGGATTTTTCCTGTCAACTTGCCTGTGCTGAAATGGGAAGAGACGAGGGGAGGCAGTAATAAATATCGGTTGGTGCAGATGAAAATGGTGAAATATTTTGAGGACCTGCTTAATATCAGTATCAGCTTATATCTAAACATTTTAGTATTAGTATCTAAAATAATAGAATTAGTAATATTAATATAGTAATTAAAAGAAAGAACAGTTCAGCCTGAGCCTGCATGTTGAGCACATTTTTATCTCCTGTGTGCTCTGTGTGTGTGTGTGTGTGTGTGTGTGTGTGTGTGTGTTCATGCAGGTGCATTATCTCATATTTGCTGTGATTGTGTGTGTGTGTGTGTGTACTGATGTGAGTGGGTGGTTACCAGGTGTGGATCATGCAGAGACACAAGAAATGCACAAACACGCACAGATGGCCAAAATCTCCAGAGTCTCTCATACGCACATGTGTAAACAGACACCGGCAGCAGGAGTGTTTACTATCTGAAAAATATGGAATATTTTTGTCATGAAGTGAAAAATGTGTACTTTTGTGTTTTGCTGGTGTTGTGTATAGGATTAGATATGATGAACTCTCTCCTGGAAAAGGTGGCATATTGGAGACAGCATAGTAAAGGCTATAGATATACTTTTTTAAATTATTGATGAGCTATGTATATATATCACAACATGGTTCATCATGCACAGCAGAAGGGTTGTTTTCCACCATGCAGTGCGTTATTTTTCAGTGGATTTTCCCCTTATGGAAGACCACTTTCTAGGGTTGGACATAAAATCATCTCAGCCCTGTGACAATGATTAAAACTGAAGGTAACCAAGGCAACAATAGTGATGTGTCATATTAGTAGTCAACTCAAACTGGTGAAACCAACCTAACCAGAGTTTAAACTGACCACAGATGATGATGGTAATGAATGGCCATGATATAATTGTGATAATGCACTCTGATGGTACCTGATATTGATGATAATGGACTCAGTGCACTGTAAAAAAAATTAATTTATAGAAAATTCAAATTTTCAAGGCAACAAACTTTGATAATTTTGGCTTCAATCCTTATTTGTGCCAAAGATGAATATTTACATTTTTAATGCATGGAGGAGATATCACTTTGTCTATTATTGTCTTATAGGTGAACACTGTTTCATTCATTATGGCTTACACATATACATGTGTAATTCATAACAGTGCATATGTAATGAATAATTCTGTTTGCTGTGAATGTCAGTCACATCAACAGTCAGATCAACAGTCTGACCAGACTTCAGCACTGATCAACAGTTCATCATAAACAGGCCTGTAATCCTCAACGATGAGCGCTGATTGGCTCTCGCTGTTCTGGTCTTGAGTCTTTAATTAACATGTCTGTGTGACAGTGGAGTGTGTGCATGTGTGTGTGTGTACGTGTTGCGGTGTGTGTGTGTGTATGTGTGTGTGTGTGTGTGTGTTGTGTGTACGCTGGCAGAGGAGTGTGAAATTGGCTAATTAACGTGACCTCCCTTTGATCCAGGGAGAATACACATATGACATCTGAATTGGGGTGAGCCGTAGGGATGGGAGGGTTCCTGGAAATCTGTAAGTCTGTGTGTGTGTGCGCGGGTGTGTGTGTGTGTGTGTGTGTGTGTGTGTGTTTCCAAGGTTGCCGCAGCTGCGAAAGCTAGATTTAACCCTATGTGATTCTTGCAACTCAAGCTGTAAAATGTAGAAAAGAACAGCAACACCGGCTGGCTTTTTGCTGCACAAGGGTTTAAGGTTAATTCTCACTTCTTATAAGTTGTCATGTAAACTTAAAGGTTAAGCAAAACAGAGCAGAGAAAGGAAAACCACTCTCTTCTGTGTACAAACATCAAATTTGGTTCACACACTTGCAAAAATGATACTAACTAGCCATGCCAACAATTTATCTTTATTCAAAAAAAAGTGGATCAATCATATTGGGCTCTTAAATCGTTCCTGTTTTCTGTGCCTTCAGTTCAGATTTGAGTGAGTATGTTTGTGCCAAAGTCTCAGAACATATGAGACAAACTGGTTTTGAACTGTCACTGTACACACTATGTAAGCACAGATCCCAGATCACTAATAAATTTTATGTTATAATGCAGTCATTGTGTACTGGACTCTGAGCACACGCAGGGCACCTACACTCAATCATATACCATTCATTCATTTTTCCAAATTTATCAAAGTAGCAAAATGACTGTAGGTTTTGATTTCATAAGCCATTTCTTCAAGTAACAAGATCTGAGAGTTCATCAGCTTTCATAAATATATTAAGCATATCATGACACACGGCCTAAGTGACAGATAATGTGACCTAAAGGGAGCATTTAACGAAAATGAACGGGATCCAGAATTGAGCCTTGAGGAACTCCACAGGTCAGAGGACCATAAGTAAGCACAAATTTGCAATTCTTTCAGTGTTACACTAGATTTCCTAGCCCAATTTCTCAGATGATCTATTAAAATATAATCTATGTGTCTAAATGTTTAGTTTGTTGTTTCAATTTATTTTCACTTTTAATCCTCCATTGTTTTACTGAAAGATCCCCTAAAGGCTTTTTTTAAGATGTATATAAAGTATTCAAACCACAAACCAACCAAAGCAGTCCCCCCATAAAATTCAAGTATCTAGTAAAATATCTGATGTCTTATTAGTTTGTCAGCTGTAACAAACAGTAACCATAAAACACTTTGAGCTGCACTATCCTCTATAAGAGGTTCTATACAAATGTATAGCTACACAAAAATACAAAGTTTGATTGATTGCTTTACTGATATCATCAATAGTGGTATTTGAAGAACTGAAATGCAATATAGATAGATGTCATTTATGTCTACTAAACTTTGCTGTTAGCATCCTGAACCAGGAAAAATAAATACATATACATAATGTAATATGAAACTATTGTTACAGAGAAAATAGCTGAATGGTTACTGTGCATGAAACAAAACTGCAACATCCCTCATTTCTGTGTGGTTCATTATTAAGTAGAGGGTTACATTTATTTTATTTTATTTTTTATATGTTCACTTTCATCTCAATTCATCACATTTCATAGCTTTCTGTCTTCAGTCTGTAGGACATGTTCTGCTTTTCTACTTTTTATTTTTCTTTTTAACAGACTCATCATCTAAGAAATGCTCACTGTTTTTTCCTCTTCTCTCCTCTCACCTTCCTTCATCTCCATCTTTTCTTTTTTATCGGCATTTTTCTTCCCTATCTACTTCTTCATCTCAGTATGTCCATCCTCATCCTGTCTCCATGTCTCTGTCACATCAGGTATCTTCTGCAGTCTCTCAGTGTCTCTCTCTGGTTTCTTCTCCCGAGACTCTGTCACGCTGACTTCCCCGCTCCTTCTGTCTTTTTTTTTCTTCTTCTCTTTATCTCTTGTGTTTTCTCCACCTTTACTCTCTCCTTTTTTCTTGTCCACCACCCCCCCCCCCCTCCTTCCTCCTCCTCCTCCTCCTCCTCCCTCATCTTTCTTTCTGTTCCCCTCCATCACCTCCCGGGTAATGACAGGGGGGACAGGTGGAGACCAGACCATCGCTACCACCAGTCTGCGAATTTGTGTGTGTGTCTGTGTCATTTACACACACACAGATGGTGGACAGGGGTCCCTGCCGGCCAGCCTGTCTGTCTGGTGATGGGGTGTTGTTGTTGTTGAGTGCACTCAGCCACACATGATTAGCTAGACAAACACACACACACACACACACACGCGCGCGCACGTATTCCCCTCTACGTAGCACATATGGGGCTCAGCACCAAAACAAGTCACCTGCTATTCCAGTCACTCTCTCTCTCTCTCTCTCTCTCACACACACACACACAGTGCAAAGTAAGGATCAGAGGGCTGTGGGACTGTCAGTACTGATTATGCATCATTTTGTTTTGTGTGTCTGCTTTATGTAACAGTATCAGTAAATCATTACAACACAGCCCATTGTGTTACAAACATCTATGACGCATCTGTGATATTTTCTTACATGTGACTCAAAGAAAACCATCAGAAAATTGTAGAGATTGATGCCTAATAGAATAAAATAATGTAATATAATATACAGACTAATGAGTCATCTTGTGTTTTGTAGTGAAGCCACCATTTCTGTGGTGACATAATACAACTGAACACAGTTTCAAGCATGGATGTTGATAACGGTATCTTATGTGAATGTGGGAGTTATAGGATCTAAAAACAAATTGGTTATGGTGGACGTTTGTATTGGGAGAAAAAAGAAAAAATAATATTTATTTCATCATTTCCACAGGCCAAAAATCTGTTGACACCTGAACATTATTATACATACTCATATGTGATAGTTAAACATTCAGAAAGCATTCATCTGTTTCTGTAACAGCCTCCACTCTTCTGCTTTCAGATGTTGGAACCTGGTTCCCATTCAGCCACCACAAAAGCATTGGTGAGATCCAGTACTGATGTTGACTTTAAGATTAAGAATTAATTGTAATTTGAGTAATTTGACATTGGAGGGAGGAGGTCACTGGTTTGTAACCTTCATACAACAAAGCACATACAAGAGAAAACTGGCCTGACAGGAAGATGAGGGAGACTGATGAAGAAGTTTCTCTACCTGTCGGCTCTCTGCTTTGATGATGTGCTCCATCACATTTTTTCCAAGCATCGGTAACCATGACACGCTCATCAGCAAGCAGGTGCACAACACTTGATGACATGTGTCACCTTGATGTCAAATCTGTTGAGATACCAGACAACACGTTTCTCCTGAAGGAAAGGGCAGCAACGTCTTAGACTTTGGAGAAGTGAGAGAAGTGCCTTTTAGTAACGTACTGAAGTGCCAGACTCCTACTGCAGGGTTTGAACGTGGAGCTGTGACTGAAGTTAAGAAGAAAAATAGAAAAGAAATTAAGCTTCAATGGTGTTTTTTTATTATAGTTGAGAAAGTGTGTGTGTGTGTGTGTGTGTGTGTGTGTGTGTGTGTGTGTGATCAACCGGAGCTGCCACAAAACTGGAGTCTGTTTTCATATCATTAAACAGAGTGTTAGTTTTATTTTTCTGCTAGTATCATCACTGTTTAATTAGCGGCTGATGTTGGTGAATGATCTACAGATAGAAATCACTGCACAGGCAATCACATTATTGTTGCTCACATGAAATAGTTTAATATATCTGCCTACATTAGTAAAATGGAGTTTATTACATTTTGGCTTTTTGTATTTTTGATGCTAATATAATCATCTTCACCACCTCGACTATACAATGTGTTCAGCAACTGTGGTGAAAAACTACTGAGATGAGCTTTTACTCTCCGTTCATCTTCATTATTGATGTTTTATTAAGTATTTCTGACACTTTAATGCTTCTACTCTGGAATAATAAAAACAGGTGGATGTTGTATTTTTAATACATTTGAGAGCTACTGCTGTACAGCAATGTGACATATTACTGTAAGATTTTACCATGACCAGATTCTGTAACACTGTAATCCAGTAACCATCATATGTATTCATATGTATTTGAATTATCTGAATGATTTACAGTAGAATACTCTTACATTGTGCTTTAAGGTGTAGTCCAATGACTTAGTATGTAGTTTCAATAAAGTTGGAGGACATGCAAGAGGCAGAGTTTTAAGTCAAAATCAAAACAGCAAAGGATAAGAAAGGATCAAGCTCCAAAAACACTGAATCCTACATTTCCCATCATGCAACTCAACTGCATCATTCATTAGATCTTCTAAATGAAGTCTCTGAACCCAGACTGAGACAATGTCAATAACATCATTGATTGATCGTGACCTATTTTCTCAGACTTGATAAAACCCCTCATAACCACAAGACATTATATGATTATTAAAGTCATATTCATGTGTAAAAATTGGGGGAACGCCCCTTCAAGTACAAGATTTAAATGCTTCTTCCACCACAGCACAACAAGAAGTAACTGCACATTAATGACACTGATCATTTTAGTATAACGTCCTGAAATCATGAAATGTCTTTTCGGGGTACTGCAACAGGACAAGAATGACAATGCATATATGTGTGCGTGTGTGTGTGTGTGTGTGTGTGTGTGCTCAGCTCCTATCTCTTCTCTCCACAGTACATCAGCAGGAGCTGTCAGATCAGCATCAGGCCATGCCAGTCAGATTAGGGATGTTACAGCAGCAGCATCCTGTCCAACATCCGAGCAGCTGCAGATAGATTACACACTCTCTTTGTTTATCTCCCCTCTGTCTCAGGCTCTGTCTCTCCATCTCTGTCTTCTGCATCTCTGTAGGACACTGCTGCTCTGTCGGCTCGGGTCCCAGGGTCGAATGGAGGTGAGCCCGAGCTGAGTGGAGAGGTGAGGGGACAGGTGGCGCGACGCCACAGTTTCACCACAGCCACCCAATGAATCATAGGTAATGAAAACTCTCATTATAGTGTAAAATAAATTCAGAAGTCTGTGCCAGGAGGTGCACAACTGGAGAGACTGTGGATGCCAGTTAAGAGGAATCTGACAAGGTGGAAAGGTAAAGCGTATTTTACAGTTTTATTACTACTCATAAAATCATGTTAACGCCTCATTTAGCTGGGATTAATTAACCTCTTGTTCTCTGCCAGACACACTGGTGACTTTATCGTCCATTCAAGTTTCCAAAGATAACAAATCTATTAAGTTAAAAAATGTGTAAAAAAAAAAAAAAAAAAAAAAGATGCACAAGACATCTAGAGTAAGACGCAAATAAAGTCTGTTCTTTGTTTATTTTTATGGACAGCCTGGAGTATATTTAATACCTTTGCATCACATAAGAAGGCAGATCTATTTATAGTACAACCCCTTGCTGAACCTCACTGCCATGTGATTTGTAAGACTTTAGTGTGTAACATAAAGCTGTTTTGATTCTTGAAGCTCCATCGTGAGGAAACATGATATTCCTGCCAGTTTGAAAGAAGAAGGAGTGGAGGGCAGGAAAAAAACTGTGCACAGACGGTTTTACTGAGCGTGACATGATCCTCTGAAGGTCACCCATCCATGTAAATAATATGGCATCCATGAAGACAAACACACACACAGTGCGGGGCAATAATACATACAGAGGATCAGATAAGAGCATGAATAAATCCATAAACATGCTGTGAGATATGAGATGAATATATGACCCAAGAGAGACAGTTCATGGTCATAAACACATATTGAAATCTGGATGATGTACACACACACACACACACATATACATATATGCACCCACAAACAGAACGGCAAAAGTTTCTAAACAGTGATGGATTTACTAGGGGTATATGTCTCTCTTTCTCCAACTATATGATATGTATCTAGATTCATAGTCCATGATCCCACACTTAAACGATAAATACATTTGTAACAATAAGACACACTGAGATCAACAGCTGAGTGGATGTGATTCAGCAGCAACTAGGAATTGTTATTTTTACTTTTTTTTTAATAATAAGCATGACTAAAATAAACAATAAATTCAAATACTAAATCATAAATCTTCCAGAAAAGTATGTGCTATGCCACACTAGCATAGTAAACATGGACACACTAACGCTAACTTTTTAGCCTCTAGCCTTTAGTTGACCTCAGGCTCTGGGTCAGTGTCTTCCCTCTGAATAACTGCTGTGTGTACTCATGTCACTATAAATAATACGAGGCAGGCGATGCCAAATGAGTGGGATGTGAAGAGGTTTTATGTTGTTTTCTCCATTGGCTTGCATGCAGTTTTCATCTGGTTTGATTTTCAAAGTCTTACTGGTCAGCAGCGGCAGAAAATAACTAAGTACATTCACTCAACTACTGTACTTAAGTACAATTTCTTTTTTTTTATTACATTTTTTACTTGAGTATTTCCATGTGATGCTACTTTCTACATTTCAGAGAGAAATATTGTACTTTCTACTCCACTACATTTATTTGACAGCTTTACTTTTTTTTACTTTTCTACTTTACTTTTCAGTTGGAAGTAGCATTAGCTGCTCATGCTAACGTGTTGAAGCTTCTTTCAGGAACTTTTCTGCACACATCGCCTTCATAGGGCTGAGTGTCCATATGACATTTTTTTCACCAGTGTCTTTTCAGAGAGAATGTGTACAGCCACATGCAGCTGCCCCGAGACAAAACCCCAGTGTCTTTATCAGAGCTTTGGGCCTCACCAGGCCAGACCACATGTTTCTCTCATTCTAGGGAACAAAGAGTCATCAAGAGACTCAACCTCCCAAGATGCCTCAGAGGTTCGCACCTAAGTGTGAAACTCTGGCCATGGACCCAATGTTCAGCTAACAACCGGTCTCTGACGTCACCTTATCAATATAAAGGCTGATCACACATTCCCTCTTTCTCTGAGTGCTGTGCTCCTGCGAGGCTGACAAAGATACCCTTCTGATCAGACAAAGGCAGAAACACACCACATTTCTCTTCCTCTGACCACTCGGTCATGGTATACTGTAAGATTAACTCAGATTTGTTCAGTAGTTGAGTAATTACTAGCTTATAACTAGTTAATTACTGTAAGCCACGCAGTGTTTTTGAGAAGTAAGAGACCATTAAACCTCTTTTTTTTTTATCTTCCAACGTCGACAAGAT
Organism: Euthynnus affinis; assembly: GCA_029490765.1. NCBI lineage: Eukaryota > Metazoa > Chordata > Actinopteri > Scombriformes > Scombridae > Euthynnus > Euthynnus affinis. The sequence goes on along the minus strand of CM055850.1, from coordinate 2,004,032 downwards.
CTCTGCTTCCTGCTCCATCACTACACACAGGATCGGACAGAGATGTGATCCAGACCCAGCTAATGAGCCATGACAACAGGATCACACACTGCACCACACCACACGACTCGCTCAATGCAGTCCAGTCCAACACACATCTGATCGCTTACTAAGATGATCATCAAGTAAGGGTGACATCTGGGCAGACTTGGTTTGACACTAAACAATGTTTGATGTTAGATGCTTATGCTTGGAGCTACATGATATGCTTGAATGCTACATGCTTGTGCTGTGATGTTAAATATTTAGTGAGAGCTCTACTTGTTAAGCTGTGTTGTTTCAGTTGATATGACTCAGCTCTACTTTCGTGGTGGTTTCACTCAGTTAGACTTTGCATGTGTTTCTCTCTCTCTCTCTCTCTCTCTCTCCCTCACACACAAACACACACACACACGCACACAGAGTGTGCATCCACAGTTCCCGCTCACCTCAGGCCAGTGTAGGTACCAGTTTGGCTCGGTCTGCCAGATCTGCTCGGGGTCCTGCATTAACAGATGATGTCACACACAACAAATGGTTGTGCTGGAAAGTTCACAGATGCCGTGTGTTTGTGCCGCAGACTACCATTTAAATGAAGTTTGATTGTGTGATTGTTGAGCATCAACAATTGCAAATACATTTTTCTATAGATATGGATTTTTTAATAATATAATAACAGATAGATATTTTAATGTATATTTTTAATATGTTTAGTATATGTAATTTAGACAGTGATCCACAAACTAGTAGTTTGCCCCGTCTTGACAAAGGAAACCTTAGTTGTGTCTCCAACATTCAAATCTCCCACCACCTGTCTTTTAATACACTATCCAATATTAAGAGTTTCTCCTGGGGATAAATCAGATGATCTGATACCTATCAGCGTTTTCAATCCTCCCGTCTGTTTTCACCAGTTCCTTTGTGTGTCTCCTCACTCCTAATACACAAAGCAAGCAACAACTGACAGTCAGCCTCTACCATGTGTAGTACTCCAAACTGCCTTCATTGTATAGTTATTCCATTGATGCGCCAACCTCAGCAATAACCATGTCATGACTGAATTTGGGTTATAATCACGTCATTTTATGTGGAAAAAAGAGAAAAAGGTCTGATTTAAAAATAAATAAATAAATAAAAAAGTCAAACGCGTGCATTGACCGAAAACTACATTTCCCACAATGCATGCCGATTATGTTAACCGCGAAGTGACGGTATCCCGCCACTAGACCGCGTATAGACGAGACGTATCCACCTCAATGCGATTTTCCCAACAAGTGGAATTACGTCCAGAAAGAGAAAAAATGATGCAGGTAGAAGACTGTTTTAAGGAAGATGGGAAGAAGAATACATGTTTGTGTTTAAAGGAGAAAAACCGCTAACTTATGTCTTTTGTGTTATGAGGTCAAATATTATAATCTACGACGGAATTTTGACGCATGGACCTCGGAACCGGGGGGGGGGGGCGGCATGGCCCGGGTAACTTTTGTACTCTGACAAAATCTCTTAAATGAGTAAAAGCTGCTGTAAAAAGTTGTGTCTGTGTTATTACGAGACAACAACTTCATCCACTCTCATCAACTGCTGCATTTTGATTGGAAATTAGTGCGCCTATCAAGTGCATTGTTTACCAGTAAGTTACGTCATGTATGACCGTTGCGAGCTAAAGGCGGGCACCTGTCAAACCCGCTAGCTACATAAAAATGAAGAGACTTTTTTCAGATGAACAGAAAAAACTAAATAATCCGACTCCAGCTTCCACTGCGCCCCTGGCCTTAACAACAGACCTGCAGTGTCCATCTTCATCTTGGCCTAATTTAAGACTTCGGCAAGTAAGTCAGTTTTATAACTCACTGTTTGCTGTGTTGGTTATTGTTCATTAACTGCGCAGCTGCGCTTATTTGGTTATTGTGTGCGGCTCTGCACATCAGGTATGAGTGCTGACTAGTTATGAGAATGATGGAAAAAGGGGGCTCCGCTACCTTAAACATGAGTAATACAATATCCCCCCCCCCCCCCCCCCCCCCCCCCCCTCCCCCCTCCCAGATTAAGGCCCCCTCTGGTTCAGATGCGTTCCGCGGTCCATGTTTTGACGTATATACATAAGAGAGAGAACAATGAGAAGATAAATATGTGAGTATCAGTTTGAGTTTCAGACTAACAGTGAGTGGGTAGAGGATGTTTCTGAAAAGTAAATATTTAACTCAAGGTCCACTTATCCAAAACTTCATTTAGAGCTTTCAGCTGCATCTCAAGTGTTTAGTTGTCATGCAGATGGTTCAGTCATTACATGAAATACATGTGCTCGTGCAGGGAGGAGAGATTGCAAAACCATTGTCTGCTCCTTTCTTTTTTTCAAATGACTATATGCATGTGGTTGTGAGTGCTAGACAGACAGACAAGAACAGACATCTCTTACTCTCTCTTCCTTGCTGCCACCTCCTGCTAGTGTTAATATGTGACACCTTACAGCTCTTCCAAACCACACACTTTTGGTCAGCCTCAAAAACAACATTTCTGAATAGACAAGATACTGTCTGCACTAACATATTCTGCAGTATGACAGATTAGTTCTAAAGAAACAGCTCAAATTTCTCACTAAGAGATGAATTACATTTGTTTGCTGTAATTGTCCCGTAAAAAAACAAAACAGTGGGCTTCTGGCCCGTTAAAGGCATCATCCACACCTTCATAAGACAAATGCCATACCCAGACACTCAGAAATGAACTCAGAAGTCTTTACATTTTAATGAAATGTGTGTTGTTTTTTTTAGCAGACACTACAAAGTCCAAAATGATGCCGAAACAATTCGTTCTCCTGAAGCAGCAGGATCAAGTTCCTGATCATTTAACCGTCAGACAGATGAAGACCTGGCTGCTGACAGGAAGGAACTTTATGGAGGACCAAGTCAAACTGACTGTTCATTTGACTCATATGCTCATATGCTATACAGCAAGTTGTTGAAATATTTTGGTGGATCTCCTCAGGGGATGCGAAGCCAGGAGACCTTTTAGAGCTCCAGCAGAGCACCACGCCGGTCATCCAAGAGGTGACAAACACCGCGCTGAAGTTCCTCCTGGGGGAAGCAGAGTCTGCAGACCACATTGAAGCAACCAGCGCTGAGGTCGGGAGACTGCTGAGCTCTCTGTCTGGCTTCTGACTTCTGGAGGAGCAGGAGGCTTGTCCAAAGGTCTCATTGGATGAAGTAACAACAATAACAACTGTGAGGACATCTTCATCCTCGAGACTGGAGACCAATGTAATGGTACAACATGGGGGCCATTCAGTGGGGAGAGATTGAGGCTGAGAACAATTCATTTGAGAAAAATGAATAAGAAGAAGAGAGTGCGTGCCTTCTTCTGTGGCATTTGGAGGGCAATGTCCTGCTGCTTCTGTCATCCCTCTGAAGAAGCACCTCTGAAGGAGAAAAAGGCTTCTTCACATTTTTCTGCTACAGAAGACCCAAAAACAGGGATTTCTGTTCTTCCTAGAAGAACAGCAGGTGTCTCAACTTTAAATGTGCCAGGTTCAAATGACACATAAAACTCCATATTTTCAGCAAGAGGAGGAACTTCACTGCAGATCAACCTGGTGACACCAAATTCTACATCAACAAACTGTCCTGTGTGTCTATCAGAGTTCAATCTGTATGAAAGCAGTGTGATTACACTCCTTTTCCCTGATTTATAGGAGTCTGTGTACAGTTCACACACATCCCTGAACTGAAGTGCACCTTAAAAGCGTCATGCAACAATGTCACAATTATTCAAAAATATATCAAATGACCATATAAAATAGTGCGCACAGAACCACAGAGCAATTTCAACTGTAAAACAGCAAAGTGAATATTAACAATAAAATATGCAAATAACATGACAGTAACAACTGTAAGACATCAATACTGGAGGTAAGAGAACCAGTCGGTTGAGAGAAGCCATAGGTTTCTGACACATGACTTTTCCAGTAACGGTGGGCCAAAAACAAGAGCATAGAGCTCCTCTCACTGCTGCATTTTAGTTTTCAGGCTTTGGGCATTTCTTGGTAGTTCAGCTGCATCCAAGTCCATTATTACCTTTTGAAGATCTTGGAAGATGTATCGGAGCTTTGATGGATACCTCATATTTAAGGTATAGAAAAGTCCAAACAGCATAGCATCAGAATCGTCACTGCTGGGAGTCTCTCTGGCCACACTAAGTTCCCTCTATGGCACTTAGTGTGTTGTCCTCAGTCATGTCCTGGTGAAAGGAAAAGAATGTCTTTAAAGGATCAGTTCAATTATTTATTTATTTGTTTATTCATTTTTTAAACTCAAACTCATTAAAAAGGCATTTTCATGCCATACAGATTATTTCAACCACTACCTCAGGACTAAGAAATGCAAATAAAAGAAGTTATTATAATGTAGGTCCCTTTTTTAAAAAAAAAAAAACAAAAAAACATGTTTTAAGAAACATATTTTTTTTTTAGTCGTGGCAAAAGCACCACTTACTTTTGCACACACTCACCATGTACTTCACTAGTTCATCAGGATCCTCATTGAGGTAGATGCAGATTCCTTGTATGATGCACTCCCTGCCAGCATCCATGTCATCCTCAAGGACTAGCACAAAGAGCATAGCAACATTTTCACTCATTCAATTCAATTTTATTTATATAGTGCCAAATCACAACACAAATATTGCCAATAGCAGGGAAGAATGTGGGCAAAGTTGTATTTTAGGTTCAGGTGCATCCTTGTTTTGGACATTTCAGACCCTTAGTCCAAATTAAATTAACTCCATTGACATTATAGATAAGTGCATCTTTAATAGTGACTTCATCCTGCACTAGTGGATGTGAAAAAAAATCAATCACCAATTTCTCGTGGGACAGTATGGCTGCATTGTAAATCTTCTTGGTCCTTTCAGTGGTATGGAGCTATTTGGGAAAATTGACCACTGTAATGGATACTTATAAATCTTTTACTGACCTAATGCAATGCATATGCAACTTATAGTTAAATAGTGAAAGAGGTCTTTAAGCTCTTTGCCCTCATTGCTTCATAAACACATTAGTGAGGCATTGTCATGTGGCGCCTGAACTCTGCATTTATCTGAAACAACATGAAACCATTTCTAAAAAGAAAAGAAAGCATCATGCCAATAACAGATTAAAAAAACATTCTCACCCCAAAGACATGTGCACATAGTGAAAGCACTGACTCCATGTGATATGAACAGACTGTTTGCTTGTTGTCATTCTGGAGCAAAAAGAGCAGCAGAAAAAAACCTTCAGTAATGTAAAACTATATTTCTCTAAACACAAATAATACTGAATGTGTACAGTGTAGGGGAATTGTGTTTTTTGATTGCTGATGCCAATCTTTTTATAGAAAAGCAGCAAATGGCCAATATATATTTCTCCTTCTGAAAATGTAAATGACACCAACGCTCTCTTGAATACATTTATATAATAGAGTGGCTCATTATCAGCTGCACCAAACACAAATCACTATATTTGTACGGTGTTACTTTCTTTGACATATAACTTCCAATACTGTTAATTTTAGAAAAGATACATACTCACCAAAGAACTTGAGCTTCAGTGGAAGCGCTGACGTTATGAATGTCTCACAGCAATCTGCAGCAGCAACAAGAGTGTCAACATTAAAATCACTTCCACAACTCAAAACTGTGACTCACAAATCAAAAGTGACTATAAAATAAAAAGACTGTGTAAACTAGGGTTATGTCACAATTTTCGAATATTCACAAAATTATTACATATAAAATGGTTTATGAGTACCGTCTTCTCTGAAAAAAACAATCCCTCGTTTTTACTGAGACCTGGTAGTTTAGCAACCAGAGCCTTCTGTAAAGGTTAACGTTCGCGCGGGCATGCAAAATTTCCTTCTGCCCGGTGCTAGTGAGACCGCAGCCTAACATTAAAAGCACTTTGGCAATCCATGTCCTAAATGTTCAACACTAGAAAATAACCCAATAGCCTACCTTTAACGTGCCACTGGTTAGGTTACTTTTCTAGCCCAATAAAATAATCCTCCAACTGTCAAATGACCGCAGCAAAGCACCCTACTACTGTTGATCAAAGCTAATGCTACATTAACTATTTTTGCTAGCTAAGCAGATACGTTAACGTTAATACAAATCAACACACGTTGCCGGCGGTCCCATCCTGCCATTTCAACTCAACATTTATGCTGTTAACACAAATCACTTCACACAAACTCTTTCTGTATTATCTCGCTATTACGGACGGACAACTTACCAATGCAAAGCTATGCGCACAGACATGAACAACGCTTGGTTAAGTAACGTTAAATAACGTTAACAGTAACGTTAAGCTAATGGCGTCTGCTTGGAAATTTTCACCAGGAAATGTAGCAGACACGGCGATTAAACCGTGAGAGCAAATAACCTCATGGCTGTTTATTAACTTATGTTGTTTGTGTGTTGGGAGTCGCAAACATATGGCTACGCACTATTCAATTTTATTCCAGCAATCCCTACTTACGTGCTGAGCTGAGTCATTGCGTGACCGTGGACGTGACAAGGCAAGTCTCTCTTACCTCAAATGCATTGCGCGCAGTGCGTGATTGCGCGGGATATCGCGAGAAAATTATATTCACACATAATTGACTTACTTCATCCCAACCGTGATCCCAACCTATCCTATTTTTAGACAGCTTGTGACGCTAACGCGAGCTAAAGAAGTTCATGTAATCTCTCTGCATAAAATATAGTTTCAACACAATACTGTTAGCCTACATTTTGCCTCGGAACATGAAACAATTATGTTAAATGCATCAAAGATAAATCCAACAGATGCCAGTCTCCTTTTTTCAGTGTGTGATGACCTCCATGTTAAGACTGGAGACAAATACGGACTGAATAAAATCAATTAGTGCCATGATTCATTATGTAACGTTTACAGATTCTCATGGAGAATTTGTGTACCAAGTTTAATTTTATTAAAGACAATAGACTTGCAGAAATATTGATATTTATATATTTATAGTTATAAGGTTACTTTATTGTGGGTAGAATTATAACAAATGTTGTAGCTTTATGTATAATATTCCCAAATTTGGTTGCAATAAAAAAAAAAAAAAGCAATGGTGGGCCATAATTAATTTATATATTTTTTCAATTTGAGTTAATATGTAATAATATGATAATTTTTATTTATTTTATCAACCTTAATTTTGTGGGCCCCGCCTGGTACTTGAGGCCCCGCGCACTCTGCATACTCTGTGTATGCAGAGCAGCGGCACTGCTGAGAGAGGCTAAAAAGCTCTGTAGAGCTGTAGAATCCTCAGTGGCTTTGTCACTGTGAGTGACCCCTTTAATATTACACATTTGATTTATTGTTAACATACAGTAGGATTAGTAGGGCTTTAATGTGTAAAAATCAGGCGAATTTTCCTGTAAGTTTACTAGCAAGGGAGTTTAATATATTAATGAGCATCCTCATAAGTATAGAAGTACAAATGTGTGTGTTTAGGCTGTGAAAGGCATCCCAGCCGCCGTCCATGCTCCTCCTCTGGGTCCATGAATAATGCAAAACTCACATTTTCATACCACTTCCTCTTCCCTCCCTCCAACTCTCTTTCTCCTCCTCCACCTCCTCCTCATCCTCCCCCTGTGCTGTAGTAAAAATAGAACCTCAGACTTGCAAGCTTTCGCTCTGGTGTTTACACCATCATGACCCTCCCCACCGCTCTCTCTCCCTCCTGACAGTAGGGTTATTACTCTCATTCATCTCAGCCTGTTCTCTCTGTCCTCCATGGGGGCCAGAGCGCAGAAACAAGAGAAGAGGGTGTCGGGCCAGACTGGGAGCAGAGAGAAGGTCCTCAGGTAGCATATAGATGCTTCATCTCCATATCTTTATGTGTCTCATAAAAATAGCCACTCGCCTCTTCTCGCCTCCCACTCCTCCTCAGCGTGCACTCTGTCTCTGCTCAGAGGAAACTAGGAGCTGCTCTGCCCAGACAGTAAATGTAGAAACTAGATTGCACAGACAGAAAAATGAGATTCCTGCTCCATCTCTGTGGATGCAAAGCAGTAATAAAGTTCCTTGTCAATGACTGCATACAGTCATCAGGGATGTAAGAGAGGGAAAACCAACAGAAATTCACTTTATCTCGGTTTTTATTCAGGAAAGTGAATGTGTCCACCTTTTTGTAGAAGCTCATACTCAGATTTAGTGAAATCAAGTGATTTTTTTCTTAAGTCATCAACTTAAGTAAAAAATAATGTATGTCAGTTTTAAGTTATTTTGGGTGTTTACATCTTATTTCCAGTTGTGGCCATTGTTTCTATTTCTATATTATTATCTTTCATATAAGTATGAATAACCTAGGGGTCTAATCATGTTTCTTGACCCTGCGTTTCCAGATATCAGTAGTAAACCTAGTGACTAAATTGTTTTTCAGATTGACCACAATCCCTTTTGCAATTTTTAATTAAAATTATTTGTGTTACTGGCTGGTTACATTCCAAATTAAATTAAACAGCATCTACAGCAGCCTCCATATCTGCTCTGTAAATCCTGTGTTCTCCTTTGAGAGAAAAAAAATCAGAAACAAAAAGCAAACAACTGACAGAGAAATTTATATTTTAAAGTCTGTGTAAAGGAAAATCAGAGATTTAGAGACGGTCACACTGAGCCTAATTGCATCCTGCTACACAACACAAGAGCCACAGACTCTGCTGAACAACAACCCACATCACCTTTCTGCTCAAGTCCCCTTCTTACCTAACTTAGAAACACAAACACACATCTTGTCCTGCAGCTTGTTGAACGAGCCACCACACAAATATTTACTGGAGAAAAGTGCACCGCTAACACGGGAGAAGTAGTGAAGTAGCTGCTCACCTGTAGTATATTAAGCAGCATATAAACATACCTGCAAATGTCCCTTCAGTCCAGTCACATGCTGGTTTGGTGGTTGCTCTTCAATACCACTGCCGACAACACACTGTCTGTCCAAGACTTGTAGCTGCAGCAGTTTGCTTACTTGGTCTCTGTTCTGTACAGTATAACACCAGCAGCCTGCCAGTTAATGTCAATCAAAAAAGATATCTAAAGCCCCCCCCCCCCCCCCCCCCCCCCCCAGCAACACGAGACAAAAAGGAGTGTTTCTGATATTTCTCCAAAGACATTTTAACACTATTAACATTACGCTACATTGAAAAACATGTTGACTTTATTTTTGACAGCAAAAAGAGCACAGCTTTTCACAGCTGAATCATTTGAAGTGAGGAGCAGTCTGATCCCTCTATTACAACAAACGTTTTTTCAGTTTAAACTTTGGAGGGATGAAAATTTCAGGCATATTAAAGTATTTTATTTTATTATCATTTTGCTTTTACTTTAGAAGCTGAGAGTAGAGGCAGACAGGAAACATGAGGGGAGAGAGTGACCTATAGGCCAAGGATGTCTCAGTAATGATTTAATAATCATTTAAAAAAAACGGAACTTCGATCAATCGAGAGCAGTTTTCATGCAAAAAAAATGTATATTATTTATTGTGTCTTTAATAATTTATTCATTAGCACATAAAACTCCTTCATGGATCATTTACTGCGAGTCTTTGGACTTATTTAACCTTTGATATTATAAATAAGCTATTTAAACTATGAAAGGGTGATAACAGCTTCCACACAGCAGAGATCAGTCTAGTTTGTGAATACTCATATTAGGTTTTAAGTGAGACAAAGTGGAAATTATAAGATATGGATACACTCCATCGAGAAAGGTCTCTGCTGTCTTCTTCTCATGTCTCCTCCCTCACTCTTTTAAAGGTCACAGTGGGAACATGGAGGAGCTAGATGAAGCAGGCATAATGAGTGTATTGGAATGTCTTCCTATGATCCATATTGAAGAGGTGTTGAAGCGAGGCTCCTGCCGCAGGATTCCCTTGACACAAACACGTCATAAAGCAGACTTGTGCCTGAGAAAGACAGCATGTCGAACTGTGGCTTCAGGTGTGTTGCCACAACTCTAGATGAGTGTGTGTGTGTGTGTGTGTGTGTGTTCGTGTGTGTGCTGTGCTGTGCAGACAGAAGAGCAAAACTGTAAAACCTTTGACAGTCTGCCACTGTTTGTACCCATAAATCAGTGCAGAAAAAGAAGAGAGGAAGAGGCATGGTAAACATGAAAGAGAGAGAGGGTGGAAATAAAGTAACAAATAGGGCCAGAGCCCTGAATCTCTTTCAAGGTGACAATATTTTTGAAAAATTGTAGGCTACAGTAGGCTATGATAATAGATTGGCGTGACGGGGTGTTGCTGAATCGCAGTTTTGTCACAGCTCATGAAGTGCTCAGCTCAGTTAGATGTGTAGATGATCTTTGATATCATTTCAAGGCTACTTTCTTTGCTTTTGTTCTGTCCCAGTTTTGTATCTGCCTGAACGAAGAAGACCCTCGAGCTCTTCCGGTTTTCCAAAAATTTTGTCCAGTAGTCTCCATTTTAGCACAGTGACAGGTAGGAACATAATAGATGCAACACTGCAAGGGCAAATTATGGGATATGAATTTCATCAGCTGCTCGTGTCAGTGACTGTATGCACCTATAAGCAGGTAGTGGAGCTGTCATTTTTACAGAAATCCAGTTCAAATGAATAAGAACTAGCATGTAATTCATTTGAATTAAGTCGTGTGCAACATAGCCTGGTCAGAGTTTGATCTGTTTTTAATTTGTTGTCACGGTAACATTGCTATAGGGCAGCAACAAAGCCTTTACTTTATTAATGATCTTTTATGCTGTGACAATGCTGTGGTTAAGGTCTGGTTAGGTTTAGGGAAAGTTCATGATTTGGGTTACAATGATCACTTTGTTAAGGTTAGAGAAACATGTGGCGTGGGTTAAAGTTACTACTTCCTTTAAGTGAAGCATCCCTCGTCATCATGGCTACAATAATAACCATGTGGTTAAGGTTAGGGGATGATCGTAGTTATGTTTTCGGGAAATGTGACACTCGCATACTGTTGGGTTATAACATAGATGTTTAGTATTAAGGAGAGCTTGCATCCATTCATTCTTATGGAAATTGCTCAGTGCTGCATGAAGCCAGAAAAAGTCTGTCATGTCTCTGCCATGTTTCTGCTGGCTTCCTCACACTTCCACATTTTTGGGCCCATAGAGCATGGCACTGGAGTACTTCTGTGGGGATAAAACCATTTCTTCATTCAGCTATTTTAGACTTTCTAAATGTTATTGGACCAAACGGATCACACTCTGTTCATAAAACACCGCTCCTTTTCAAATTATTGTGAATGAGAAAAATGTTGATGCCAGTGTGCATCATGTGATGGAAGTTGTAATTACACCGTTATGTCAGATTGGCTTCTAGGGACTTGGGTTATAACTACTATCAACCCCACCTCCTACAAATGAGGAAATTTGTCAACTTATCTAGACATCATCTCATTACAGTCTTGGAAAGTGAGAGGAGTAGGGAAGAAGTGGTACCGATTTTCAAGCATAAGGATGATGTGCAGAGCTGAAATATCAGCTCATGCTTTGGGTTACAATGAGTTACAGTATGGTTTCATGCCAGGAAAGAGCACTACAGATGCAATGCTTGTTTTGAGAATGTTGATGGAGAAGTATAGAGAAGGTCTGAAGGAGTTGCATTGTGTCTTTGTGGATCTAGAGAAAGCATATGACAGGGTGCCGGGAGAGGAGGTGTGGTATTGTTGGGAGTGGCAGAGAAGAACAGAGGGATGACAAATCAAAGGAAAAAAAACAGTACAGGCATGAATGCTTAACCCTTACAGTGAGGGGATCTGGTGGATCTGTTTTGTTGTGAGGGATGGAATGGTTTGGGTCCACTTGTCCCCTTTGAGGGAAGAGTCATTGCATATCAATACAAAGTTGTTCTGAGTGATCATGCTATGGCCTTCAGAGTCACCAGATCTCAACCAAACTGAACACCTATGGGAGATTTTGGACCAATGTCTACCATCGTCAAAACACCAAATGATGTTTTAGGTTTTTCCTTTAATTGGTCACCCTTCTATGTAAGAATGGTGCAGGATATGTATGAGGGCAGTGTAACAGCAGTGAGGTGAGTGGTTAGTGTGATGGATGGGTTCAAGGTGGAGGTGGGTTTACATCACGAACCAGCTCTGAGCCCTTTCTTGTTTGCAATGGTGATGGACAGGTCGATGAAATCAGGCAGGAGTCTCTGTGGACTATGATGTTCGCTGATGACATTGTGATCTGTACTGAGAGCAGGGAACAGGTTGAGCAAAGCCTGGAGATGTGGATCTATGCACTGGAGAGAAGTCAAATGAAGGTCAATAGGAGCAAGATGGAATACATGTGCGTGAATGGGAGGGAGGACAGCTGAATGGTGAGGATGCAAGGAGTAGAGTACTTGTGGTCAACTGTTCAAAGTAACAGGGACCGCAGAGGAGAGGTGAAGAACGGAGAGTGCACGCAGGGTGGAGCAGGTGGAGAAGAGTGGCAGGAGTGATCTGCAACAAAAGGGTTCCAGCAAGAGTGAAAGAGAAGGTCTACATGAGGGTAGCAAGACCAGCTATGTTGTATGCGAAGATTTTCATTGGGAGTGACGAGAATGGTCAGGATTAGGAATGAGTATATTAGAGGGACAGCTCAGGTTGGACAGTTTGGATACAAAGCAAGAGAGGTGAGATTGAGAGAGGGTTTGGACATGTGTGGAGGAGAGATGTTGGTTACATTGGGAGAAGGATGCTGAAAATGGAGCTGCCAGGCAAGAGGAGGAGAAGAGGAAGGCTCAAGAGGAGGTTTATGGATATGGTGAGGTAAGACGTGCAAGTGGAGGAAGATGCAGAGGACAGAAAGAGATGGAAATGGATGATCTATGCTGTGGCGACCCCCAACGAGAACAGCCAAAAGAAGAAGATATAGACATCAACTCCATGACATTGCACCACTGCTCCAGGTCATAATTACTACAGCCAGTAAATGCCATCTGTCTCTCAAACGTAACTATATGTTGTTTTGGGGCATCTGACATTGTGACCTATCGTGTCATTTTCCTTGGAAGACAGTCTCATTTAAACAGATTTCACTTCCCACACTGTTTTTTGTTCTATGAACGCAGTCTACTGTCTGGTGATTTCCTCTCATGCAGTTGCGGAATGTATGCATGTATGTATGGCTCTTTTTTTTTAATGAAGTTACTTGTTTAAACACTGTATGTTATACTATCAAGCTTTTACAATGTTGTTAGATAATACTGTATGACTGAATCTGGATGGTCGCTAACAAAATAGAATAAAAACTTCATCATAGATAGAAAAAAAAACAGACAACATGACAGAAAGTCTTTATCAGTCGGCTTTTGTTCTCGGTCAAGCCCTTTGAAATGCAATACATGTCATCTTTAATGATTTGTAAGGTTTGCTAGTAACTGATTGCGACTGGTTCAATGGTTTCAATGTTGTTCTCCTTTTCCTCCATAAAAAAAAATGTTACTCACATCCCTTTTGCTCTGAACTATGTTATTTTTTTGAGAGTAGATGAGAGTGCCAGAGTGGAGGAGATTCAAATAGGCCACTTAGGTGCACTTCCACTAGTGACTAAGAAACTGTGATGCAGCAAATACACTGTGGAGACTCCGAAATCCATGGCTTTATTTGAAAGGGAAACAGAACAAAACCGAATCATGTGAAAGAAAACACACATTATAACAGACTGAAACATGCTGATACAAGTGTTATTGTGTTATACTCTCGACAACAAGTGTTGTAGAGGGTATCAAAGTGCTGTTTTCGGACCCTTTGTGAATATGAAGCATATCGCAGACAGACTGTCACAGCTTCTCTTTGACCGTTTCCCGTGGCAGGTTTTTTAAATTACCCCCCGGACATTCTGCCGTCTCCAAAGCTTTTCAAAGAGCTTTAAGTTTGGCATTTGATTCCCTGATCTCCTTTTCTTTAGACGTGTCTGTGTTTCTTTTTCTTTTTTTTCTCTCTCTCCTCTTTCATGCAGAGCACCTTGGCTGCTGAAAGGGAGTCCACAGTTATTCAATGTGAAGGGAGATGGCATGCTGGCAGAGGAGGAGGGGAGAAGAGAGGAAGAGAAGAGAGGAAATATGAGTGGACGAGAGAGGAAAGGAGGAGAGGAGACGAGGGGGACAATTATAAAAGATAGAAGGAGGGGAGGAGAGGAGAGATGAGGAAAAGAAGGTGGGTTGATGAAAGAGGGCAGGAGAGGAGAAAGTGAAAGAGGAAAGGAAACAAGGAGAGAGAAAAAAAGAAGAAACAAGCACATGAAAGGAAAGTATATAAAAGAAGAGAAGGGGAGAAAAAAGAAATGGATGGAAGAAGAAAAGAGAGGACAGGAGGAGGATGAGAAGCCAGTCGTTCTTTACCCAGGGGGGGAGGCACAGCGGGGGGCGATGAGGGGGGGGAGGTGGGCTGTTCATCCCTCTCTCCTCCAACTGAGCCTCCTTCCTCAAGGTCAATCACACACACACTCAGGCAGGCAGGTTGGCAGACATGGTACACACCAACACACACACGCACACACACAGGCAGGCAGGTTGGCAGACATGGTACACACATACACACACACACTCTCTCTCTCACACACACACACACACACACACACACACACATTCAGTCGAGCTCAAGTAGAAAAGACGCCTTCTGCCTGCTTTTCTCTCTGATTCTCTGTACCAACCAGCCAAGTCTCAGTCAACCATCTGGAGATAGAAACACCATTCTTCCCACACACACACACACACACACACACACTCACACACGCACACACACACATTGTGTATTTATGATAATAGACCAAATGCCTCTATTGATTCTTTCTCTTTCTGTGTCTGTGAGTGTGTCTGCATGTAGGATCAGTTTTATTTCTACACAGAGAACAATCTTCCCTCCCCCTCTAACATATTCCTCCTTTCTCATATTTGTCAAAAAATCTCACTATTTCTCCATTTTAGAATGTAACGTACGGTCTGTTATTGAGACCTTAAAAATCTTACTTTCATAGCCTTTCCTATTCTGCCTTTGTTTTGAAACAAACACCTAAAAAAAAAATACCCCAAATAAAATGCTTATACCTCCAGAACCACTCTAATTATACACACAAACAAGATCTTGCCAGAAAGGTAGCTTTCACAGTTTCTTGTGAAAGTGTCAAAAACACACCAAGTGTTATTGAAACTGAGCAGCAGGGGTCTGAATCTGGTGAAAATGGAAAAAAAATGTGCCTGCCGAAAAATGCAGAACACAAACACAGAGGTACTATTGTTCATGAAAAATTAAAAACTTGAGCATATTGTGAAATATTAGGTTGGCAGCAGAATACTCACCTGTTTTCCCCTGGATTAGCTTCCTGCCTAATATTTGAAAGCAATATTCAATTTGATATATTTGCAACTCGACCAAGTATCAAAATGTTAAAGGACTTCACTCTCAACACTCAACAGTCACGACAGTTTCCTCATTTACACCTGCAACTAACATGATCTATATCTGGATATGTTACTGAGGTAAGGAAAACCCCATGTTCATGCAGCACACGTTGCATTGTTTGTTGTAATTGTCCTTGTTGATCACTTGCACTTGCCTGAAAGTACCTGGAACTTGCACTTAGTATAGTCTTTTGATCAAATCAAGTAACTCATCAGTGGCAGCAAATGCAGAACCTGAGACAATGGCTTCTTTTTTTTGTTATGTTCCTACAGTAGAAAAGGGCTTTTTAGAGAGAACATCCAGAGCAGCATCAATGATTTTTTGTCAGACAGTAGATTCTCCAAATCTCCAGACCTACACTGGAGGGATGAACTATTTCTCCAGTCATAGTGTTGATGATGTAGTGGAGAGTACTGTCTAACATAGTTAATCAGTTGGGTTGAGATGTGCTGACTGTGAGGGCCACTGCATATCCACATTACTCTCACACTCATCAAACCATTCACTGAGCCCTTATGTAAGCACGTCTTATATTTCTCCGCTCATTTATTCTATTTTTTTTTTCCCATTAATTTGTCACCTGTTAGTATATTTTTACCTGTGACTCTCTTCAGCTTTCTATGACTGCAGTATTCCTACATCTTTTGGTGATTCAGGATTTTCAAATTACAATATAGCATTTAAGCAATGGCAAGCACTGCTTCAGTGGTGTTTTTCACTTTATGTAATTAAGTGAATGTCGAATGGTTGACGACTATCCTGTAAAAACAGGAAGCAAGCAGAAATCAGCATTGTTGAAACCTCTAATGGGACATAAAGAACAGTCCCCCACCCCCCCTGTAAAATATTCCTCCTCTCCTCTTCGGGTCAAAATTGTCTCCCCCCTCAACCCCCTGTCTCTCCTGGGTTTTTTGTTTTTTTTTTTTTATTTCTGGCTGCAAATTCATTGCTGTTCATTACCCAGGCAGGGTCAATTCCCCAAACAATGTGTTTGGTGTCACAATAAAAAGGGTGTTTTTTATGGCATGTAGCAGTAAAATGCTATTAAACAGATAAAACACCAGCAACGAGCATCAGGAGGATTATAAAAGGAATTGCCTTGATAAACTCCACATATCTGCGCGATGACACACTAGCAGCTCTCTTCTCTGTGTCGCTGGGGGAGGAGGAGGGGGAGAGGGGGCGGGGGAGGCAGACACTAAGGACCACATGGTCAGAAGCTTTACACAGCTCTACAGCGCCACTATGGGGGGAAGTTAAAGACCGCCTTTCTGTTCTGTGTCAGGCTCTAGGTCCGTGAAAGAAATAGGAAAATATTATCAGATTATATGTGATGTTTTCCAGTCTGAGGCTTGAAAGGAGAAGCAGATGGACTTTAAAAAAAAAAAAAAAAGAAAAAGAAAAAAGAAACGTTACTTCAGAGGGAAACATTTTGCATCTCAGTTGTAAAAGCTGCTACATTTTCAGGTCTTAATGAAGCAATTGATTTCTCAGTGTCAGTGTAGGCTCTTTGCAGAGATCCTTTCATAATTAGCCTTTTGGTGCTGTTTTAGTTTGTGTTGCATTTTTTGGATTGCAGTTCCTTGCACTGCTGTGTACATTACAGTAGATTGTCACATCTGAACGAGAGAGTTTTGTTCTTTGGTCAGACAGACCATCGGCTATATTTGATTTAAGAAATCTAAAGACCCCCCAGCCCCCCCTTAAACTGATATTTTCAACTTCTTATCATTGCAGTTGAGGGATGGGGAGCATTGCACTCATGTTTCAATGTTGTCATCATCACAAAGCAAAAGACAAGCATCAATGAGACAATTCAGCAGCTGCATCTCATGGTTTCATTCTTACTATTTTTGCGTTTGTTATAGATGTAATGCAGTGCATAGAATGTTCTGCACACCTGCAGATCTCATTAGTCATGTGTGCATTAAGTTGGTGTTGTGCTGCCTCCTGGTGGTTCCATTCAGACTTTCTTTGTCCCTGTTAATGAACATGTGTATGTGTTCACAAACACAGAGGTGCATGTGGACAGACTGCATGATTGTATAGTGATTTCCTGAAACCTTATATTCCATCTCTAGCTCTCAGGGTACAGGACTCCTGTGTGTCCCTAGAGTTAAAAAGAAGTCAACAGGTAGCAGGGTCTTTGCTTTTTATGGAATAATCTCCATGTTGACGTCAGACAATCTGACTCCATTGAATATCAATGAATTTATCAGGCTTTACTTTTTAAAAAAAAAACCCTTGTCTGTTCTGATAACCATTGCATCTCTCTAATCTAATCTGTTTATTTGTTGTCCACAAGCACATGAGCAGCTGTGTGCCTCTCTCTCTCTCTCTCTCTCTTCTTCCTATTGTCTCCTCCTCATCCTCTCTTTTATCTCAGGCGTCTTTTCATTGGACCATTGGCCATCTGAGTGAGAGATCCCTCCTCTGTTGCTCCCTTGGTTCTTCCAAATTTTCCTCTGTTAAATGTTTTATTCAAATTGAGGATCTAAAGACAGAGGAGTTGTGATGCTGTACAAATTGTAGGCAAATTGAGGCAAATTTGTGACATTGGGCTATACAGACAAAAACTTGACTTGACTTGACCAGAGCTGGTTAATGACCTCTCTTTAAAATATCTAAATATATCTTTGAAATAATTCCACATTAGTTCATGAGCCAGATGGTGTCACGGTGGCGTAGTGGTTAGCACTGTCACCTCACAGTAAGATGGTCCTGAGTTCTAACCTGCTGGGCATGTACTACCCGTGTCTGTGTGGGTTTCCTCCAGGTGCTCCAATTTCCTCTCACAGTGCAAACACATGACTAGATTCCCCATGCATATAGGTGTGAATGAGTGTCTGGCAACCTGTCCGGGGTGTACCCCACCTCTCTCCCAACGTGAGCCAGGATGTCTGCAGCCTTGAAACCACGAACACGAGCAGGTGTAGAGCATTCCAATGAGAACCCCACACATTGAGAGTATGCCTCTGAAATCTCCCTGAATGATAGGTTCTGTCTCCGGCTGCAACCTGCCTGTTCCTGTGTGACTGAGCTTCAATAAATTAGAAATATTGACGTAAAACACAAGTTATGCTGAATGAAGCATACTACTTGTGTAAATGCACTTGGTTACATTTGACCACTGATAAGGAAGCTGGTGATTTCCATATGTGATATCATTAACCTGTTTTTTCCTCTGACATGAAGTGCTCACTGGACCAGCCAGTGAAAAGTAACTACATTCATTTACTCAAGTGAGCTGAGATTTTTTTATTTCATGCTTCTTTGTATTTCTACTCCGCTACATTTGCAAATTAAGATTATAGATACAAAATATTTTAACTGATGAAACATGATGCTTTATTGTATAAATAGTGATAGGTTGGTTGTTAAAATTGTAGTAGGTTGTTAATTAACATACCATATTAATTCATCTGTAATAATAATATAAATTGAGTAAAACTATATATATATCTATATATATCTAAAACTATATATCTGAATATTATATCTGATTTGAATACTTCCATCACTGGGTGATGGTAACACATCACTATGATGAATTGTGTCCTCGTGTGACCTCTCTCAAAACACCTGGCAAGGCCAATAAGAGTGTTGCAGGGGCTACAAAAGTCTCTCCTCCACACTCTATTTGTACTTCACCTCACTCCAGCTGACTCTTGTGAGACCCTTGTTAGTGATTTAATTGTCCAACCTGAGGTGAGTTTGCTGCCTATACTCAGAGCAATGCTATCAAGACTTGTTCCTGTGCTGTGCTTGTTTAGCTTGGCAACTAGCAGAGTGGTCTTCCACTTCTCCCTGGAGAATAGAGAGAGAGAAAGATGAATGGGCCAAGACCACTGTTTTGTTAACCCAGTTAAAGAGAAGGACACTTCCAAAACAACAGCTTTCTCATTGGGTTGCATCCTTACACTCTAAAGGGAGCACAGACACCCGGTGGGATGCAGGTGCACCCCACCAGGGGCATGGCTGTGTCTTGGGTGCTTTTTAAAGGTGTTTGAGGGGAGGAAATCTGCTCCACCACAGGCTGGGCTTCTTCACATACATCCATAATGTTGTGTTGCTGAGCCCATGCTCTCAGAGGGAAGGTGATGTGGGTAATATCGCTATAGAGTGAGATGCTATGATTAGAATTTTAAATCTTCAGTCACACATCACATAACATATATTCTCACTTGAACTTTTTGGTATACACGAAGATAGTTTCTGTTTTTTGTGCAGAGGCTTCGATATCACCACTATGTCCCAGCTGTCTAAATGTGATGGCTCCAGTGCCCCCCCCCCACCCTTTGGTCCTGTGATGTGTGTTTGTGTGCTGCAGGTCCTTGGATGGGTGGAGCTGAGGTGCCATTGAGTACTGACTGGAAACACCTGGCCAGTGTCCCAGAACTCACTTAAGCCTGCCTGCCCTGATTCCAGCTCTCTGATCTCTTCCCCTTTTAACCAGCCTTGTGTGTGTGTGTTGTTTTTTTTTTTTGCATTACGCTTTTGGTTTTGTTTTGCAGTGACAACCACACTGCACCTCAAATAAGACAAACACATTCGTATCTTTGATATTCGCCTCAGTCACCACGATGTTCCAGCTGTCCAAAGCACAAGCCGGAAAGGAAATCCATAATTAATAATGCCCACTTTGGGCCCCCAAAAACTGTACGGCACAGCGCCAAACACGCAACCACATTCTGTCACAGTGAGTTAGCCTTGTGAACAACTGAGCGGTGCAACATCTCAAGGTGAAGTCAGTGCTTCTCTGAAGAAAAATAAACTCTAACCAAGTCAGAGACTATAACTCCTGTATGACAAACTAGATTTAATAATCAGATCATGTTCATGAACCAAAACATTCAATCTCTTGCTACAACTGAGGTGGAGCATGAATCCCTTAATTAAGTTAACTTTAGTTCGTCACACTAAATTGGCTGTACAGTTTACTCAGTCACGATCTTATCAAAGAGTTCCAGGTGTGCCAAGTTGGAACCCCCACCTGCCACCCTCCCATGCCACCTCATGTAAAATATTCTAGATCTGCTACAGGCCTACTTTACCTGGTGATGCAGCTAGATCCGCAAGATCACACCAGAATCCATCTAGTCAGGATTCAAATTATGTCCATTCTCAGTGTATGTGTGCCGGATGTTTCGAGTTTCATCACATCACATTGAGAACACTGAACACTAGTCAGGTAACACATTTTTTGGAGAGCACAGAGAAACTTCCCCCCTTCAGCAGAAAACAAAGTGCACAGACATGATTCTGCAAAGTGAAGCTCACACATCCAACTGTAGGAACAAGAAAAACACATTTTTGACTGGAGGGAGACTTTTCTCTTTTTTGAGTTAACAGTTTCAATCAAACCTCAGTACACCTCCATTGTATTGGAGAGGCTTAAATGACGAATATTTCCCAATATGAGAGAATCAAACCAAAGCTAAGCTATCTGCATAACCAGATTATACTGGAGGGAAGAGGGTTTTTTTTTTATTTGTGATTTAGGTGAACCACTTTAAGTTCACGTTATGGGACACGGGTACATCTTTAAAGACCGCTTTGTACAAATGTACAATTTTGTCATTTTGCCAAACGCTTCACAAGACAGGAGGCTGTCGTTCCGATCCGCTTCTCCTCGGTATTTTCCGCCCTTCTCCGCTGCTACTTCGATCATTTCCGCCCACTGTCGCCATCTGCTTTCTCGTCCTTCTCCAATCTCCGTGTTGTTGTTCCCGGTGACGCGGCGGAGGTGTAGCCTGACGCGGGCTCTTACGTGTCGGCCAGAATAAAAGTGGAGCTCCGGAGGCCCGGGAGTGACGAAGGGAGTCTGTATCGGTAAGGACGGAGCAATGTCCGGTGCTCAGAGAGACAGGACGCGGCTGTAGAAAGTGTCGGTCTGGTCGGGTTCGGCCCGAAGGAAACAAAGAGATCATGGCGCCGCGGTGTGTTTGTAGCAGGATGGAGGGAGGGGAGGCTGCGGCTGTTTGGGGACAAACGGAGCAAGTGTGTGGCTCTGTGTGAGCTAGGACCGGCTGAGTGTGTTCGAACACAACAGAAACAGTGACAGGACTGTAGTGGTGTTAATGTGCTCACCTGTCATATGATGCTAGAACTGACGGAGCTGTATGCGCACGTTAGCGCTGTTTTTTTTTTTTTTTAACGGCGCAATGAATATATTAACCGCGCGATATTCTCGTGTTTTTCTGGAACTTTCTCCTCATTATTAGCGGTTTTCGACCTCACTTATAATGTTTATTACCCCACGCATACACATACATATCACCACTGAATACTCAGTTGATATCTTTTTCCTATTTTCCATTCATTTGGTCTTGACAGATATCGGCCATTGCAGGCCGTCGCGTTTGGTTGCTCGTTGAAAACATGAACTCGGGCCTGTAAATGTAACACACACACACACACATTGTTTGTACTGTCAGATGAGGCTTTTTGTTTCTTCTCTCGTGGGATGTGACCGCTGTGCGTTGAGGGGGCGTTGCCCGGCCATGTGGCTCTGCTGTCACACACGGAGCATCCGAGTGATTTTTGAAAAGCAGAGGGAGAAATGTGTAAAGCCAATCATACAGCGGAGAGAAGCTACGCACAGTGTGAGATCACTGAACAACACTCACTGTGCCGCCGGAAGTCAGGCAGGGATCACATCTCTGCAGGGAAAACGGCTCCTTTATGATTATAATAGTAGTAATAATAATGATATATGCAGGTATATTAGTTTAGAGCAGCAGAGTCAACCCATGTGCTGCCATAGAGTTTACAGTTTCTCCTCTCCAGTGACAGATGACACTAGTAGGCAAAATAAAAACTACTATATCATTATTACAGCTCCAATATTTTTATTAAACAGAAAAAACTTATCATAACTTGTATTTCCTTTCCATTAAACAATCAATCAAATGAATTCAAAACAATTTATTTTACTTAATCTGTTTGTTGCCTCTTTGTAATAAACAATTTATGCAGAATATTTTAATAGATCTCTTTATAATGATGATATTAAACACATAACAGTTTATAGAGCTCATATGCTCATATATTAACAGTGGAAAATATGTTATCAGCTTGAAGATAACTGTTGTTGATTAGGAATTATCAGAATAAGTAAGCCTACTTTATAAAGAGTGTCATTAATATATATATTTTTTTTTTATTCTTGCAATGTTTTTGTTAAAGAAAAAGTTTGACAGTTGGAGAAATACAATGATCTGCTGTCAGATTCTCTTTGTCTTTAACTGATGGGCTCAAATCTTTCAATAACTTAACAGGTCATTTCCTGAATTGAGAATTGAAGGCTACTTTGCCAAACTCACTAACTGCCAATAATTAAAGCTGCTTTAGGAGTGATTAAATGCAGGAGCATTGAACGCATCACTGTATTTACAACAGTGAAATCCCTCCAGACTAGTGACACTAAGTGAAAACACATTGTAGCAGGCATGACATGCTAGTTGTCAGCGCTGGTCATTAAAGGCACAATTCACATTTCTAACATGATATGTAAACTATGTATATGCTGCTGCTTGCTGGTAGAGATATTATGAATGTTTTGGGTTTTTTTTCTTCATGACAACTTCTAAAAGAAGTTGAAAGTTAGAAGTTGTAAGTCGTACTGACTAGTCAAACTATTCAGTCTCTTCAAATGTTCTGTAGAAACATTAAATCACTGTGTGACAATTTTATCCCTCACACAATAAATATGATTAGTTGAAAGAGAAGGCCACAGACAGTCTCCTCTCTCATCAACATTGTTCTGCTCTCTTTAATGTTCTCCCAGGAGCAGTTTGCTCCACTATATCATTAATCAAGAACAGATGCAGATGTTATTACCAAGTGCACCCATTTGATTTCCCAGACATTTATTTGCCGAGTTCAGCACCCATAACGTCATATCAGATTTTATGGCTGTGCTACTGGAATGCAGCAGACGAACAACTTTCACATCAACTTTTCTTTTCACTACAGACCACAACTTTGGCAGATGGAAAAAAAAAAAAAAAGATTTTATCTTTTATTGTGAGAAAGTTTTGGGCATGGAGTGGGATCTGCAAGCTTTTTAGATTGCAGGAACATCCTTGGAACATTTTTTTTAAGAGAACATTACCCTGCTGTTCCCTGGGAATGTTAAGATAACCTCCAGTTCATTTTGCCAAATAAAAAAAATCTTAGTCACACATGAATTCACTGACCAAAGCCCCACTGTGATACAACAAGACCCTGCCCAGACCCCATCAGACTGAACATAACCTCCTAGAATCATAATGACATTCATGGTATTCACATTAACAACATTAAAAATAAGTGTTGATCTTCCAGGAATGTTTTTGCAGCTAATTAAGGAAATCTGGCTTTTTTTTTTTATTACTCTGAGATACTAGTTAGTTGGTTGATATTTTTGTTACTGGGGACTCCTTGGTGACCTTCCCTTCTCCTTCCTCTTCCTCAGCTCAGCCAATGAAGATGGAGTCAGCAGCAGAGGCTCAGCAGGGGGCGGAGACTGCTGTGACTGAGACCGACAACCAGCAGATCACCCCGGCACAGATCGCCACCTTGGCACAGGTAACAGATGATGTCATCACCGTAACGACAGCTGATAACACTGTGAGCTCCACACGTTCTTTTTTTTTATTAAATCCGATAGAGATATTTATGCTCAGCAAAGTCATGCTTACTATACAATTGAGTATAGAAACATCACATTATCTCTGCATTTCAGGTAACCATGACAACAGGCCACGCTTCAGCAACAGGTCCCACAGTAACGCTGGTACAGCTTCCCAATGGGCAGACGGTTCAGGTTCACGGTGTCATCCAGGCTGCACAGCCGTCTGTCATCCAGTCCCCACAGGTCCAGGCTGTACAGGTGAAACACACGCAGTCATGGTGTCTAACAGTGTTACAGCCACAACATGAAACACATGACGATAAATGGTTCATATGATACATTTGTTTGTTTATTTCAGATCTCCACTATAGCGGAAAGTGAGGATTCACAGGAGTCAGTAGACAGTGTGACTGACTCTCAGAAACGCAGGGAGATTCTGTCACGACGCCCGTCATACAGGTAATCACACCTGATATCAATATATGAATATTTATAAAAAAATGTTAAAGGAGATTTAGTATTGTATTTTTCCTTGCTTGGATGATACATTATTATCAGCTTCATTCATTTTCTTTCCGTTTTTGCACTTCTGTTTAAACCAGAATGCTCCTTTTAAAAAAAATCTAGCTTTTCTCTCTCCGAGAACTCGAGAGGAGAGAGAGAGAAGTTCGCACCCTGCTCACTTCTTCACCTCTGCATAAAGTTTCCTGTTATCTCAACAGGAAAATCCTGAACGACCTTTCATCCGACGCGCCAGCCGTCCCTCGTATCGAGGAGGAAAAGGCGGAGGAAGACTCGTCCGCCGCTGCCGCCACGCCCTCCATCACCACGGTTACTGTCCCCACACCCATCTACCAGACCAGCAGCGGCCAATACAGTAGGTGACGCTTTGCTACAAGCTAAATGTGAAGTCACAGAGGAAAACTAACGTCATGGCTCATGAAATTCAATTCTGTTGTTTTATGTGGCACCTTAAAAAAGGCTGCCAGTTTACCAAAGTTTTTTAAAAACATAAGAAACATATACAGGGTTGTGAGTCCTGAAAGCAGAAACACATCATATCTTAATGACTGACTGATGAGCGGAGCAGTTTTTTGGCTGCTCTGTCTTGGTGTGGCTTCCTACCCAAAGTGCATAATTAAATATAACCAAAAGATATTTCTAGTGGTGTTTCCTGTCTTTGATTTTCCTCTTTTTTTTTTTCTTTCCTCTCATTTGTTCCTGTCTTTCCTTCTCTCCATCATCCGTCCCCTCTCACCAAACACACAGTTGCAATCACACAGGGCGGGGCCATCCAGCTGGCTAACAACGGTACAGACGGGGTCCAGGGCCTCCAGACTCTGACCATGACCAATGCGGCAGCAGCTGCTCAGCCTGGAGCCACCATCCTCCAGTACGCACAGACCAGCGACGGCCAGCAGATACTGGTTCCCAGCAACCAGGTGGTGGTTCAAGGTGAGAGAGCACACCCAGATAGTGGAGCCGTTTTTATATCGCCTGTGTCAATACTGTGGAGCAGGGGTTGTCTGACACTGTGGACCCCTCACCAGATAGAACTTTTGATGCACATTGCAGTAAGCAGGCACTCAATGAACTGCCTCCATGAGCTGCGTCGCTTATCCACTGCTGTAGCTCCAGCTGCTGGCTGGGCTGATAAGCGTCTGAATCAGGGGCCAAAGTACAATAACTAACGTCTGGTTGTTTTTAGAACAATAGCGTGCACCTGTCTCTTTCACCTCAGCCCGTGTCTTTCTCTCTCCACGCCCCCTCCTGGTTATGCGTTCCTCACTCTTTGTAAGCCTCTGCTGTGGAGTGTAATAAGCAAGTGATAGCTGATATTTTGCACCTGATCCATTGTCGTATAATAAATCTATTTTATTGTCCAGACATAGTTATGATAAAACAATAAGTCCTGGCATCCTTGCAGAAACTTCTCAGCCAGTGAACAAGCTAATGAAACTTTTGTCAAGAAGTAAGAATGAAATCTCTTTTTTTTTTTTTTTTTTTTCCTCCCCAAACGCACCGCCCAGCTGCCTCCGGTGACGTCCAGGCTTATCAGATCCGAGCGGCCCCCACCAGCACCATCGCCCCTGGGGTGGTCATGGCCTCATCCCCCGCCCTCCCCACCCAGGGCGCCACGGAGGAAGTGACCCGCAAAAGAGAGGTCCGCCTCATGAAGAACAGGTAAGAAGAGAGGAGGAGTTTCTCAGTATCCACAGCAGTGTGCTACTACTATAAAGATCCAAGCTACATTTTTATGTGGAGAAACACACCAGCAGGCAAAAGACGTAGGTTAGCAGCAGATCAGACAGTGACTAATCAATCTAATCAAAACCAATCTCCTCATTTCCTGTCATCCAAGTGTCTTTTAAACCACATTTTATGGATTACTAAAATTGAATCCCAGCTCAGCATTAGCTTTGTTGGATGCTTTCCAGCTCTTAACGTCTTTGGTAAATGAATCTTAAAACAGAAATGAAATCAAATGATTCTTGCTAATTTTATCACTACACCTAAAAGCATGCACAACAGGGGGGCTCTACACCCCTCCCTAAAAAAAAAAAAAAAAAAAATCAAACCAAAAAGACAAATTGTCTCTTATCGTTCCTACAGAGAGGCAGCCCGTGAATGTCGCAGGAAGAAGAAGGAGTACGTTAAGTGTCTGGAGAACCGAGTGGCCGTCCTGGAGAACCAAAACAAGACTCTAATTGAAGAACTCAAAGCCCTTAAAGACCTTTACTGCCATAAATCTGAATAATTCCCGTCCTGAACGCCGAGCGAGCCGGGCCAAGTAGCATTTCAGTCCCTTCAAACACTTTTAAGACGGTTTGATTCTGCCTGCCTGGCCTTCCAGTTTGCACACGGTTGGCTCTTTTTTTTTTTTTTGACGAAGTCGCCCTGACCCAGTTCTGTTTATACTACCTTCTCTGCTCCAATAGACTGACAGTATGAATCTCAAATGCACAGTTCTTCATTATCAGTACACTACAAACACTCATGTGTACTGTCTTCCAGGTGTGGTGACAGGACGTTGGCAAAGTGCTAAACTGAAATGTTCTAGAGTAAAAACACTAGCTGCAGTCCTGCAACATCATGCAGACGGTGAAATCAGCTGCATGTTCGACAACAGTAGTTATAACATGTTGCTTCACCTGCATCTGTCTGTGGCTCAGTGATTAATAATCCAGTCATTGAGAGTCTGCGTCTTATTGTCATAGCTTTGGTTAATTCACATAGGTCAGCATAACATTGAACTCATCACCGTTATTGTAGAGAGTGTGGACAGAAGTGCTTCACTGAAAGCCATGTGACAACAGAGTCTAATGAGACAGAGGAAATATCAGCCTTAAAACCTTCTTTCAACGACAAAAACAACTTCTGTCTTCATGGCCTTGTTCAGTTGGACGTCTCAGTTTAACTTTCATCTTTGCAACAAATGAATAATAATAATAATAGTTTTATTGGGGTACTACAGTAACTGTTAATGCTACCTCTGTTCAGACTTCCAAATAAGTGTCTTTCTAGTTGCTGCCTGAGGTTCATATTTCATTGGTCTCGTTGGATTCCAGTGGTGCGTTCATGTTCACTATGCAAAGGGCATCGCCGTTGTCGCTATGGTTACCTTCAGTTTCATCTACCTTGCGCGATGATTTCGAATGTTTAAGGTGTCCTGATACGTGATCGTACGGACACCTGCTGCCAGCCAACCGGACGTTCTTGTTTTTTTTTTTTTGTTGTTGTTGCCATGGTATAACTTCACGGTGTTGAGTTCAGTGTCACAGCCACAACTATGACAGCAAGACTCAAGCTTGTAAAAAAAAACACATCATTCGCTTTTAATACGATTGAAATTGAACACATTGAAGCGGCAGCGACTGTATTCGATACGTTTGCCTGCTTGATGCTACATTTTACAGTCTTGTTCCGTCTACACCGTCTCCTACATCAACAGTTGTGACTCAGATATCGCTGTATCGGGCAAGATCAGTCAGTCGCAGTTCAAGACTTTGAATTCATTTGGAATCACTACTTGATCCACGACTTTTCACCAATACGGCCACTGGCATAGAGGACTCTTCAACCAACTGGGCACAAACAAGTCCATTTTTTTCTAAATGTTTTTAAAGATGCTACCAACTGCCGCCTATGGAGGGACTGTGTACAGTACGTCAGCAGACTGTGGAGCACCACGGTCCAGTCAGTTCAAAATGGATGAACTGTACACACTTTTTAATTACTTTGTTTAGTTTTTCTGCTTCTATTCAGCACATGGTTGTCAGATCTGCTATGAAAATAAGATTATTAGCAGGCTAAGGCACAAATCTCAAAAAAAAAAACCATTGTTGGTTTTATAACCTGGGGTCTTTTTTATCTAGTTTTTTCCTGTTGATGATAGTAACATTTTATTCACTAACTTAACTACTGAGGTCTGTGGATGTAATCCAGGAGGGAAGCAACACAAGCAGCCATATTATCTCAATGAAATTATTTGTGCATTACATATAATGCAGGCTGGTTGTTGGAGAGGACAGGAAACTCCATCCAGGTTTAACTTGCTGCACATGTGCACACAAGTCGTTTTTTTTTTTTTAAGGCAAAGCACGATTTTAACAGACATCCAGGATGTGTTCACTTCATGGTTTAGACTATCTGGTGAAACTAGTGGTTTGTGTTGCTTGTTGCCTCCACAGATATCAGCAGTTCACTCAGTGATGAAAATGTTGTCTATGTGATGCCTGAAAGGATGATTGGATCCGGGTTGGACAAAAAAAAAAAGGCGGAGTAATTCTAACACTAAAGATGTTCTTCAAACCCAACTACAGTTAACTTTGAGGTTAAACATCGTCTCATGTTGCCACAGTAAAAAAAAAAAAAAACAATACAGTTTGTTCCATGATCAAAGTTGTCATTTTTCCATGAAATTTCATTTTTCAGTGTTTTATAATATTGCAGTCTGTCTTACATTGTGGAAATGTGGTAACTGGTGGTAGAATACAGAGTGGAAACATGTGAGATAGCGATGTGAGTTTAACACTAATAACCCATGTCCTGTTGAAAAGACGTGACTCTGTGGGACTGTGCTTGGTTTCGGAGAAGATACACTCACATGTATGTATTAGTCCTGTTTTATTTTTTTATATTACTGTACATAGAATCTACAGCATGTGTAGACATCATGTATTTCTGTTTATTTGATATGAAGAAAAAAAAAATGTTCTTATGGCTTGTATGAAAAACCCAAGTTTTGCATATTTGTAACATACATGGATGTATAATAGAAGACAATGTATGTGTGCGTGTGTTCATGTGATCCACCAGGCCTACCACAATCATGGCAGCTAAAGTGTACGACGAGAGGCCTTTTGTTGGAGATGTAATACTTCTGGAGTGCTGTACTCTGTTTTACAATGGCAAAGTGTTTGTTTGTGGAAGAAGAGTGAGAGTCTGTCGAGAGCAGCCGAGGTCCACAGCATCTATCACTTCTATTATTTAACTACGTGATCCAAAAACGGCTGAAAAAGAGATTGTGCCACCGATGCAGCCAACTGTTAGAACCGTCGGTGGCTTCGGAGTCAGCGACAAACGTTTATCTTTTTTTTTTTTTTTTTTTATCTTTTATCTAACTGAGCATCAGAAAGCACAATATAACTTTCAACTGGAGCCCTTTTTATGTTCCTTTTTATTGTATTTGAACTGTTTACGGTACTACAAGGCTACTTTTTTTTTTATTGGTTCCATGAGGAAGACACACAGTGAATCGTCAACTCAACAAAAAGAGTTTTGACATTTTTGTTGTGAAAGATACACTGTGATTTGTGTCATGGTTACTCCAAATCCCTAAACTGTCCTCCAGCTCACTCAACACACTATTGTATATGTATATGAATATGTAACACACAACAGGAGTTATATTCAACTTCATCTGGACATTTTAAACAGTACTTAAGTAAAAGTCTTTACTCAAGGTTCCAGCTTTTTCCAGAGCTTTCAACCGTCATCACCTGACCAAAAGTATGGAGCTGAATTCATGTGATAACAGGTGGTCATACACAGGCAGGATTTAATAACTACCATCGCTCTCCAAAAAAATGGTCTTCATCTTGTTTGGCTGAAAGCTCTGGAAGCTAGTAAATGGACTCCAATTTATGATTATTTTGTCCGAGATTCAATTTCCGCGGTTGATAAATAGGTTTGAGTGGCTCAGTCGAGAGCTGGGAGGAAATGTGAGGGATTTGGAGACACTAATGGTGGTGCTAACGATCAGAGTGGGTTTCTTAAATTGACTTTTCTCATTTTCAGTGTGATTTTTAGTTTTTCAGTGGGAAAAAAAAGCTTTGCCCTGTTAACATCTTTCTAAAAAAAACAACTGAGATTGTTTAAATATGTGTTTTGTTTCTTTCTTATTATATTTAAAAAAAAACATCAGTACACGATAGCTCTGCTGGTTTTATGTCTCTAGTCTAAAAGTGTTTGATATTGTACAGTCTACATACTGTATGTATCTGTAAAGTATGGAGGACTAAACAGTTGATATGGTTGAACAGGCTTAAGAAATTGCACAGCACCTGGTACTTCAGACAGCTTTGAATTAATGGTCTCATATCGATCCACCCAACACATTAACATGTAGTGTACATGTCATCTGATAGAATCACTGCTTGGGAGTAACTGAGTAATCAGGGGTTGAAGAATGTTTGTAGGGCAAAGTAGCACTCTAAACTTTTAGATACCGGTGCCATTATGATACCCAAGTTATCAAAATGAAAACGATTTAGTATTTTTTATTTTATTTTATTTTATTTTATTTTATTTTATTTTATTTTATTTTATTTTATTTTATTTTATTTTATTTTTTTGGGGGGGGGGTTCCACCTATTGTAACTTACACATACTGTACTGGTGCTGGAAAAAAAAAAAAAAGTAATAACCTATTTATGTTGATTTGATATAGTGAGCTCAACTATGTGATGTGATTTTACACCATATCTTACCAACAAATACCAACAGTGTTTTCATTTCTGTGCCAGAATAGTTTTTACCCACAGGCCTCATTTTTGTGCATGAACCAGATTGATATTCATGTGTGTAAAAAAAAAACAAAAAAAAATACATATAGAATTTCTAGAACAATAATAACCTTTTTCTAACTTTTCATGTGATGAGTTTCTATATTGCCACTTTTACAAGTTATCAATTTAAGATGCCATGTATTGTATCTTGTATCTAGTATCTTTGTAGAGACAAGGTCACCATATGATGCGTTATATACTGTTTGTTTCAATTTTGTCACCATATAAAACAAAAACCAGCTCATTTATTTGGAAGTGCTGTAACTCTGACATTGCGTCACTCTTTTGTAAACACTTGCTATGTCAAAATAAAACTGCTCTTGAAGATTTTTTTTATGTGGTTTTATTGTTGATTACTCGTTATACATAATTCCACTCATGACAGGCATTGAAAGTATAAGATTAACCTTTAGAAGACAGGCAAAGTGCTGAAAAAATCTGAAAAAGATACTATTTCTACCTCTGGGTTCTTTCATAAAATCTGGACATAAGTATACAAAATGTCATCAGCATTTCTTTTGGAAAATTTCAATTCAGAGACTAAAATGTGAAGTGTTGTCATCCTTCCATTATCCGTATTGCTTGAATGAGGGGGTTATATTGATTGACAGGCGGGGGGCGGGAATTGGTTTTCACTGTCAAAAAAGGGTGTGGATCGGTGACGATACTAAAATAGCAGCGTTGTAAATACATTTCATCGGTTTAAATCTTCTCCTACAGACGGCTCCTTCAACCAATGAGCGACTGAACAAAAGTCCTTGTTTTGATTTCTTCGCCAATGGAAGTGAATGGAATTCCTAAGTGGGCGGGGCTACAACATCTCTGTGCCAACTAATGTTGAATGTGAGCTCCGGTAACAGATGGCGGTTGTGGGGAACGGCACCTTCAGTATAAGTCTGTCGGGGTGGAGGCACTAATGGGGGAGACTGGACAGGCTATTAGAGTTCTTTGCCTGATGAGAAACCACGAGAAGGCCTCGCCGATCTAACCTCATTGAGACTTTTTGCACACAGTGTTGGATTTCTCTCTCTCTCTTTCTTTTTTTCTTTCTTTTCTTTTCTTTTCTTTTTTTTTTTTTTTTTTACCGTGGTTGTCTACTGAAGGCCGCAAAAGCCTCGGGCTAGATTTGGCGACACATTGAACCGAGTGCGAGAGGACATCTGTGGGATTGTTTGGAAAGTCATTAAAATGTATTCGCCAGAATTTGGCGGTTTGAAGTCGTAACATATTTATTTTTGTAGCATCGGTGGTGTTAAAATTATAGCAAAAGGTGGAAATTAATGTGTAACTTAGTAGAAAAAAGTTAAGGAGACAGGCTAACTAGTTAGCTAGCTTGCTAAAATGCTAGTTAGCTACCTAGCAGTGAAACTCTAGCATAATGAATGAATGAACGAATTGGCGACCACCTGCATTTTAACCAACAACTGCTTGTTGTTGTTGCAAGGACACGTCGAATAGTAAACAAGACGACGCTGTTTTTATAAAACATAGTAAGCCTGTGGAGCGAACTCATGTGTGACTGTTGATCTCTGCAGACCCACAAATGGACAGGAATGCGATTCCTAGGAGTTGGTGGACAGCGGCGATCTAGCACGCAAAGATAGTGTTGCGCTAACAGTGACTATAGCCTGGTAATGTTTAAGAGGCTGGGTGCAGCTAACTTCAGCTAGCTACAAACATTTGCACTACTTGGACTTAACCGCAATAGCGTTAAGCTTACACCCGGTTTTGGGATGGGCAACACGGTGTCATGCTGCGTCTCTCCCGAGTCGAGCCCCAAACTACCTTCGAGACAACCGGCAGAGCGGCTGGAGGAGCTCCAGACCAGCACTGAAGTGAGCGACGATAACACCGCGCCCTACCTGCAACATATAAGCGACAGAGAAGTCCCTGACGGTACGTGTCTACTTGATACCTGGCACACCTGTGATTATCCGCCTCTCTGGCAGTTACTGTCATTTCATGATCCTTTCCTGTATTTGTGGCACACCCATTCTGTTTGTTTAGAGGGAGGATGATCTTAATCAAGTCACCATCATAGCGAAGAAAGAACTTATTATGATTCCCAAATATGCAGCTTAACTTCACAGCCACTCTTGCTTGTATGAGGAACCCCCCCACTAATATGGGTACACTACACACACACAGGGTCAACAATTAGTGTCATACACACTTTACACAACTTTATGATATACCCTCTTTCAGAAGTGCAGGGAAGATACAGTCACACACACACACACATGCTCTCCTTTAAGTGTTGCCTGGTTGTTTACTGCCAGCAGTGGTGTATCCATGATGAGGTCATTCTTGACAGTCTTTGGTTGGGCTCTACATCTTATTGATCACAAGGGTGTCACATTACCAAGTCAGAAATTAACAATGAAAACGAGCCTCTCATCATGTCGGCGCCATAGTAACTGCTCAGAAATGAACAGCAACACAAGAAAACACAAGATCCTTATCATTGTTGTTGTTTCCTTTTACTGTCCTCAGATTTATCCTCATGGCCTGTTAGTGAGTGAAGTGGATGAGATGTAAAGTAGAAATAGTGAGTGAGATCACGTCTAACCCAAAACAGACACTATTTGTGTAATGTGTTATTCAGTCACTTTCCCGCTGGGATGGAGTTAAACTATCAATGAAAGTGTGGCATGAATGATCTTCAGGTGCCTGTTTCAACATTGAAACAGGTTTTGCTTGCTGTAATCATAAGTCATGTTTTATAATGCCTTTTCTTATAAATCCAATCAAAGAGACGTGGGACCAAATCCACAGTTCTTGTGTCGTGTAGAAATGTCTTCTGAAGCTTATCGGAAGCTAACAGGAGGCCTCAGCAATCCCAGCTCATCAAATAAAGTGAGAAACCTCTAAAGTGGATTAAGTAGGGCTCATGTAATGGTCGGTTTGAACAGGAGGAATGATTTCAACAAGCGAAACCTTTTAAGGTTAGCGAAGAAGTTTATTTGCTCACGCTGCGATACAGACCCCTGATGGTGAAAGCATCTCAGATATTTCCCTATGATGCAGGCCTGAGCTCACTGTTGTACTATCAGTCCTCGTGTCGCCACTCCTCAGACTCTCAGACGTGCACAGTCTTCATTCCACTCATGTTGTGGTGGGCAGTTGTGTGTGTGTGTGTGTGTGTGTGTGTGTGGGGCCAGCTGTTGGCAGGGTGAGGGTCAGAATCAGTCCAGCAGCCCTTCCTGCATTCCTCATGTCTCTTCTTGCTGTCCTCACTTCACACATGCTGCCATCGTCTAATCCCCCTGTCTTTATGTAATGTGCTGTCTGCACACATTTGGGAAAAAAAAAGGACACAATTCTCTAAGTCACACTCGTACATGAACAAGTGCTCTCTTCATTTTTTTGCATTCCTTGAATGTACACTTCTATCTGGAAGTATCGTTAACGTCCACAACTAGTTTGCCTACTAGCAACCAATAAGTCTACAATGTGAACTCATCATACAGAACACTGTCTCCTGTGTCCTGACAAATCATTCCAGTCTAAAACATGGGCAGATTAAACGTGACCTTTTCCAGCCAAAATCATTTTAAAGTTTATTTTAATTCCAACATCTCCACCAATTTTACACACTGAAGGGTGTTTACAGGTGTTAGGGAGTACTATTGCATAACATTGTATATAAAGCCTTTTGTGTCTCCAGAGAGAGAGCTGTGTGTGTGTGTGAAATCTGATAAATTGCCTTAAGTGATGTCACTTGAGTCGGCGCTGGTTGGGGGATCAGAGGGTGTGGAGTTAGTTAGAGGGAAGTGAATCATCTCTGCTGGGAGCTAGCGGCTCCAGGTACATTAGTGATGCAGAGCGACGGTGAATCAGTGAACTGGCTATTTGTGAAACAATCCAGAAGTCGCAGACGTCATCTCTCAACTCTTAACTCCATTCTCATGGCTCAAGTTGCTAATTGGTCTGTAAACAGTGACTCACAGAAGAGGAAGTCTTGGCCCAGATATCCGCCGGCCACTCCGGAAGCCCCCGCTGGCCAGATCTAGGCGAGGCTAAACCGTCATCGGACGACAGCCGATGGCTTCCGAGATTGACAGACAGGTGGTGCGAGGCCAGGTCTATACAGCGGCCGTCTTTATCGCCCGCTTTATGTCACACTGCTTTCCTCGTGTTGGACGATGATTATTTTCACAATAAGAGCACTGTATATACTGCTATACTCTTATCAGTGTGTATGATTGATGTAATGGCTTCCTGTTTTCTCCTTTTTTTTTTTTTTTGGCCTTTTTCATTCAATAGCCAGAAGTAAGAGCTGAAGTGGCTCGCTTCCAAGTTCCACATAAAAGCACCTTCTGTTGGCCGCTGCTCGTTACAACATGCTTACATGTCCGTTCTGCTTCCTCAGAGCTGGCCTTAGAGTCGAACCCGTCGGACCACGCCCGAGCCAGCACCATCTTCCTCAGCAAGTCCCAGACAGACGGTGAGCGGTCTTAACACAACGCACTCTCCTCACCGAATCAGTCACATTAAGATCCTTGTGAGCAGCAAAACACACATCTGATGCACATGATTTGCAGCTGTAATGTGGAATGTTGTGATAGATACAGTGTTCTTGTTTGAGATGGAAATACACACTGGACTATATGATTTAGAGACTCGTTTTTAATAAGTTTCTTATGTTTTGTAGTTGCAATCCTCGCAGTGGTGTTTTAAACATCATTACTCGCTGTAATGTAGAGTTTGATCAAGTTCGCCACGAGTGCGTCACACATCCACAGCAGCCGCAGGCATCTCATACGAGTCAAGTGATCAGAACTAGACTCACACTGCTGTAAATGTCTGACGCTGCAAGTAAACAATCCAAACATTTCACTTCTAAAACTGTGTTTATTTTTTTATAGTCGCCGTTATTGATTTGCTGCGTCTAACCATGGCTTCGTTGAACTTTTTGCTTTCTTTACAGTACGAGACAAGAGGAAAAGTAACCACATAAACCATATCAGTCATGTAAGTGTCAAAATCTACATGTTGATGTCATATCTGATAAATGAAACTATGTGTCTCTGTCCTGACCTGGTGGCTGAGTTTTAGAATCAAGTTCATGTTTTGAAGACATTTAATAGACAATGAGGAGGAGGTCCTCATCACCAGATATGCAACTTTATATTGAGATATTTAGATGTATGTTGTTATGTAACAGATTTTCTACACACTCCACAGAGACACTTTATGGATAAAAAATGTTTTCTAATCTGTCAAATTAAACACCTCACAAATGAAGAAGTCAGCAAGACACACTGATGGAGCCTCTCAGTGTATAATCCTCATGTTGTCCAACACTAGTCGAACTGGACTCTTCTGATAGGTCAGATTTTGTTTTCCCCACAAGTACTGAGTGCTGCTCACCACAGAACTCTGCGAGTGTGGTGTGAGAAGCCTTTAGAGCAACATTAGAACACTAAAGCTCTGTACTAGAAGTGTGTTGGAGATGATAACCAACAATTATCACATGACGCTGCTCCGTCCTCATATTTGACAAGAGACTGTTTATGGCAGCAAAAACCCATTTCACTTTCTTTTTTTATAAGTTAAGACAAGAGTTTGGAAGCATTTAAGGATTTGAGATGTAGTTGAAGCAGAAGAGAAATTAGACAACAAAAAAAAAAAAGCTCCACCGTACAGGATCCACCCTCCACCCTCTTCTGCTGTTGGAGCAACTCATATGGCACCATGTATAAAATCTGATCTGCCATCTGACCCCTTCACACCTCCCCGTGGAGACTAATCTCAGTCAGTTGGTCAGTGCAGGTTATTAACTGTGTGTGTGTTTTCTCCGTGGTTGAAGGTATCTCCTGGTCCACTGTCAAAGAAATACAGCTCCTGTTCCACCATCTTCATAGACGACAGCACCGTCAGCCAGCCCAACCTCAAAAGCACAATCAAATGGTGAGAGAACGTCACAGTGAACACACCAGCGGTGGTTTGAGATTAGGACTAACATGACATCATTATGTGTGTAATCCTGAAGTAATTAGTAGATGCGTGACTGAAACACATAATCCAGTGTCTTTTAATGTAGGACAGCCTGCTGTAATATTTTAGTAAATGTGGATCATCTGGATTATCTCGCTGAAAATCTGCAAATATTTTGGTCACACCAGAGGCTCAGACACACACACACACACACACAGGATCCTATTATCCCACTGAGGTTTTAATAACTATAATATCATTTCCTTGTTTCCCCCCCCTCTCTCTCTCTCTCCAGTGTCACTTTAGCAATATACTACCACATCAAAAACAGGTAGGTGTACATCTTCATCATACATCATCAGGCACATTGTGGTGGTTTAAACCTGCATGTTGACAAATGCATCATGTGTTCTGCAGGGACTCCGACAGGTCATTGGACATCTTTGATGAGAAGTTGCACCCCTTATCAGTGAGTATGAGGATTTAGATTTCCAGTCATTACCTGACTCCCGTCAGCAAGACAAATGGACAAAGAGTCATTTTATTCTAACGTCCATCCATCCTACTGAGCAGGCAGTTTGAGCAACGCTGGGCATGTTGATGCATTTTATTAACATTTATTATGTGAACAACTCAAGAAAAAAAAAAGATGAAGAGCAGTTATCAGCAGCAGATTTAGACCGAATGATTTACTGGTGTCAAAAAACACACAGCATCAGACTCCCTCCTCCATTTGTGGTCTGTTTCCTCCAAAGATTAGGATGGTTCCAAAGCTCAATAAACAAACAGGGCAGCATAAAGGTGACCAACCTTCCATCTGACTTGCCTCCCTCATACGTGTGTGTGTGTGTGTATGTGTTGTCTGTTCATCCCCCACAGAGAGAGCCAGTGCCAGATGACTACTCCCGCGTAGACCCAGAACACAAACTGATCTACCGCTTTGTCAGAACACTCTTCAGCGCTGCACAGCTCACTGCAGAATGTGCCATCGTCACTCTTGTAAGTCTCTCTGCACACGTTACTGCAGCCCTGCTGAGAATAAGGTCAGCATTTGATATAACACTAGGTTTTTTTTAGTCCAAACTGTATCATTTAGAGCAAGTCAGGAACCTGCTCAGCAGAGGGCAGTAAAGCCATACAAAAACCGACTGTCCCAAAGAAACCACAGGTGAGCGTGTCCATGACGATCAGCACACACAGGCTCTACGTGGCAGATCATTAAAAGGCATTTGAGGCCAAGAAGCAGATGAATATTTGAAATGCTTGTATTTTTGCAATCTGTGTCATGTGATGGAATATGTTCGAGCTGCTCTGTTTTGAAAATGTGTCAATGAGTAAAATGATCAAAGAAAGCAAAAATACCCAAACTGTATTTTATATTCACAGAGTCAGATATGAATGAAAAGCTCTGTATGCTGTTGTATGAGCGCAGCGACTGCAACACTTAACAAAACACATCTCTAGTATTCTCTAGGATAGGATCAGAAGTAGATCTTGTAACTTGTAAAACACTCCTCCATCAAGGTGTACCTGGAGCGCCTGCTGACCTACGCCGAGCTGGATATCTGCCCCGCCAACTGGAAGCGTATCGTCCTGGGAGCCATCCTGCTGGCCTCCAAAGTCTGGGACGACCAGGCCGTCTGGAATGTCGACTACTGCCAGATCCTAAAAGACATCACTGTGGAGGACATGTGAGTTTACATGCAAACACACTGAATCACAGCGTTTCAGTCACAGTTGCCATAGAGAGAAGACACAGAGACAAAGCGTATTAAGAAAGTACACTGGACGCTTCAGGTCTGCTGCTCTGTCATGGAGCAGAGAGGGTCAGTGAAGCAGTCAGAAAGCTTGGCAAGTGGTGAGGCGATGAGTGGATGAAACTCACCCCGCCACATTTAAACACACCCTTACATGCAGCGTGAGTGTCGGGGCCGTGTCTGTCTGTGGATCGGCTAACCCGGCGGCCTTTCGGTTTCTAAGAAAATCTTGAGAGCCACCTCTGCTCTGACATTAAAACAAGCTGGTTGAGATGGTGCGGGCGTCTGATCAGGATACCTCCTGGACGCCTCCCTGTGGAGGTATTCTAGACACAGCGGCAAGAGACACCGGGCCAGACCTTTTTAAACATCCTGGAGAGAGGTTACATGTCCTGGAAAGACCTTGGATACTCCAGGAGGTACGCTCATTTAGCCAGTGAGAGAAAAAGACATATAGAAGTGCATTTGTGTGTGTGTGTGGACTGTAAGTCTCTGAGCTCCAGATGCTTGGAGCAAAGAAAAAGGACAAACAAATACAACATGGGTCCAATCCAGGACTATATATATACATATAAAAACAACAAAGATGCACTTAAGGCAGACAGAGGAGGAGAGGAGCCCGGATAGATAGAAGCTGCATCTCTGCTGTCACTCATGTCTGTAAGCCAGTGAAGAGGCAAAGGGCTGCACTTGGAGCAGCCTGGCTTTATTTCTAACAATTGCTTTGTGTGTGTGTGTGTGTGTGTGCGCATGTCTGTCATTGGCTACTTTCAGGGAAAATTTTCAGATTAAAGACCAGTTTATTGGGGTCTGCTTGTCCAGCTGGGGACACAAGCTGCACCCCCCCAGTTGTTGTGGACTTCCGTAACTCTAATACAGTTTGGGTTGGGGGAAAGTCTCCAGGAAATATAAATATAAGTCTATGTAACGTCCCCAAAAGTGACCTAAGCAAGCAAGTCTGTGTGTGCCCGTTTTCCTGTGTGTGTGTGTGTACAAAAGAGGTTGAAAGTGCCTCCTTGTTTTTTTGTGATTTGGAAAAGGTACGTGCTCCGCCTGCATGTGTGTGTTCTCTCTCTTCCCCTCTCATATGTCTGACCTACACTCTCCCTGCTCTGTTTTCATTGCTGTCATTGAAGTGTCTTTGTGAGCATGGTCGGGTCTGGATGGATGGATGGCGGGAGGGAGGGAGGGAGAGAGCGATGGGAAGAAGGGTAGAGAGAAACAGAGAGAAATGGAGGGGAGGGTCTCAAGTGCTCTCACTGCTTCTACATAATGGCCCCGGCTCTCTCGCCCACTCCATTAGTTGCCCCGGGAGACCAGATATCACACACACACACACACACACACACACACTCACACCACCTTTGCTGACCAACAAAGCATCCTGGATGCGGTCTCCTTGACGACCACCTCCCTTTTTAGTTTTTTTGTTTTTTTTTTTTTCTCGTGGCTGTGATGATGAGGAAGGATGATGGAGGTTGTAGTCAAGAGAAGATGAGCTGTGACACTCCAAGCAGGTGCTCAGAGATGCATGTCTGACTGCCTGCAGGCTGTGTGTGTGTGTGTGTGTGTGTGTGTGTGAGAGAGAGAGAGTAAGGTATGGCTCTTGCTTTGGAAGAGATTTCTTCCATCTCTAGATGTGTTTTTATATTGTGAATCTGAAGTCAGCACACTAACAAGTAATATAGAGGTTTATGATGAGATTGGCTCTTTGTCATTGGGAGCAGTTTATTGGTCAGATCACATCACATGTGTTTCTCAGATCAACAATTAGGAAAGCCAGAAAGCACAGAGGAGGAGGAAAGTTTTCTTTGTTGAAGCCGTGTCACTGTGTTGTCCTGAGAAGCAGCAGGTCATCATGTTCTTTAAAAAGACAAACACCGCTCGGAGGTGCTTTGTTCACTTACAAATGTTTGTTGATGATGAGGGTTTGTCAAGATGAACGCTTTAAATATATTTTTTGCAGAAGTATTGCAGTGTCAAAATGACTCTACAAGCTAAATGCTAATAATACAGACACTGGTTGAATTTGCATCAACTCTTGTGATTGCAAGATGCATCGTGGGACTTTGCCTTTTGATCCTCCGTTGCCATTTATTTAGATAAACAGCATCAGTTCGAATTCTTGAACAGAGACTCTTGTCAGGAAGGTTCTGGCTCTGTGGAGTAACCCTCAGGTGTCTTTCCAACCTCCAGGAACGAGATGGAGCGCCACTTCCTGGAGCTTCTCCAGTTCAATATCAACGTGCCAGCCAGTGTGTATGCCAAGTACTACTTTGATCTGCGGCAGCTGGCTGACGACAACAACCTCAGCTTTCCTCTGGAGCCTCTCAACAACCAGCGTGCCCAGAAACTAGAGGTGAGTCTGCTCTTCCAGTCATGATGCAGTTATTTAACATCTCTGACCTCCAGATGACAAGCTGTCCTGGTAAAGATGGAGACTTTTAGTTGGATAACTGTTTGTGTTTGCTCGTTCAGGCCATTTCAAGACTATGTGAAGACAAGTACAAAGACCTGAGTCGAGCGGCGATGAGACGATCCCTCAGCGCAGAC
Source organism: Euthynnus affinis (assembly GCA_029490765.1). Lineage (NCBI taxonomy): Eukaryota > Metazoa > Chordata > Actinopteri > Scombriformes > Scombridae > Euthynnus > Euthynnus affinis. The sequence continues at coordinate 1,962,653 of CM055850.1, read as the reverse complement.
AACCTGATAGGTATACGACACTCCAACGCTGTGCTCTCATAGGTCAGACTGCTGCCATCTGCCCTCTGACTTCTGAAGCCCAGCTGATCCACAGCCAGCCCCCCCCCCCCACCCTCTCCCCTCTCCCCTCTCCCCTCCTCCTCCTCCCCCCCGACAAACACAACCACCACAGAGGGGTCAGCACAGCCTCATCAGGCAGGTTTTTAGGCTCCAAAATGCTACTGTATGACCGGCCCAAACGGTAATTTGTATTACAGCTTGTTACAGCTGCAGGATTTGTCAAATGAAACTTGAAATTGAGACGTAAACTTCAAATGTGACCGTACAGCTATTGTTTTTTTTTTTTTTATGAATGCCCTATTTATAGTTAAACCTGTCCCCCCCTTATCTCCAGGAGAAAGTATCAGATAGAAACGGTTCTAATGAGTTTGGATTGTTTAAAAAAAAAAATGTGGTTTTTAGAAGAAGAAGAAGAAGGAAAAAAAAAAGGATGACTACGTTCAGCATGAATGGATAGAGATGATGTTTTTCTAGATTTCCTCATTGACAACAAAACCCCATGAAAAGACCAAAACCAACATCTGTTTAAGTCTGCTGCTCAGTATGTTCAGGTTCCTACTGAAAGAATTCAATCTTCAGGTCACACATGTCAAATTCAAACTTTTTAAAATGACATCACATGCCAACAGCAGCAAACAGAAGCCAGACTGGAGGATGTTGTTGCATTTGTTGAAAGATCATTTCCAGTAGCAGATGAATCCATATTTGGTGCTCTAATGAGTGTTTCTGGCAGCAGGGCTGTGTATGTGTGTGTATGTGTGTGTGTGTGTGAGAGAGAGGAGAGGGGGTGATTTTATATATATAAAAAAAGAACATTAAAAAAAAACACTAATGTGTCCATGGTAACAAAGGAAGATGTCAACAAGTAGCTAATACAGTGTATGAGTAAATCAGGTTGGATACACAGACACTTGTTGGGAATGTTGGTCTTTTCATTGGATTTGTTAACAGATAAATAGAATATTACCAGACTCATCATCACACCAAAAGCAAAAACTGCTCCTTGTAAATTAGAGTTAATACCAAACGTTACTTTGGAGAGTGTAAATCCAACTTGTTTACTGTTAATAACTGTGGTGTTTGCATTCTGTTTGAGTAAAAAAAAAAAAAAAAAATCTCCATGTTTGGGTTTAGGATGGAATATTCCAGCATGTCTCAGATGATAAGGTATTAAACTATTTGAATATTCAAACAGAGGATTGGCTGAAGAGTCACAGCCATAGTCTGTTGCAGTGTGTCAGGGAATCAGGAGTGCCAATCTGAGATCACTTTCACTTTTTCCAGATCCTCTGTAGGTCACAGGAGGCTGAAATAACAGATCGAGGATCAGTATTGATATGACAGTGAGGTGGAGATCATGTAGTATTGCCCCACAAATCCTCCTGAGCCCACCTAAAAGAGCCTGTGAACAGATGACTAAATCCATGCTCGTCCCAGGCCCCCCCCCCCCCCCCCCCCCCCTCTCCCGACCAGAGCTTTTGAACAAACTACATAGATATTGAGGGGGAAAAAAAAAAAAGAGACTGATGGATACTCCTCTCCTTTTTGCTTACTATGTAGGCTACTAGCTGTGAAATTTATCTTGTTTTTAATTGAAAACCATTTGCAGATGGAGTATTTTAAATAAACACTAATCATGTAACAAGAGTTTTTGTTGTGGTCATTGTGTGGTATGCTGAAACTTGACAGTTTCTAGAGATGTGTTACTGTGGATGTGAAACTAATCGAAATAGTGCAACCAGTCTACAACCAGTCTACAACCAGTCTGCAACCAGTCTACAACCAGTCTACAACCAGTCTACAACCAGTCTGCAACCAGTCTACAACCAGTCTGCAACCAGTCCTGGCTGCAGCCACCTCGCCTCAAATAAAAACAGTCTTTGCCAACATCATAAATAATGAAAACACTATATTAAAAGTGCCCATCATCATCATCATCATCATCATCATCTACATAAACATGCGTCAGGATTCAAGCGTCTCACCAGCTTGACTAAACTATTTCCTGCCAGACAGGAAACTGGTTCGCTCCTGCCTGAGCTGTAATTATTAACCCTTTAAGCTACCATGACGCTGGCTCGTATTTATTCATTTGATATTTAAACTTGTCACCATGTTCTGCTCTGAAGCTTCTGTCGATACTAAACTCTGCTGCAGGTGAGTGTTTCCATGTGTTAGATTAACATTAGCTTTTTTACAAACTACAGTTACATTAATGATTAAAACATTTAAGAAGCAGGTATGATTTGTGATGATTAGTCTATATGTAACTTTACTATAACACAGCTTGTTTATGAGTCAGAACAGTTTTGACATAAATCCAAAGACTGGCAGAGGATGGTTGGTGAGTAGATCAGGTTCACTGTTGTAAGTCAGTGAGCAGATTCTTGTATAGTTTTACCATCAATATGAAGCACTTTGATTGGTTGAATATATCATTTGAGGAATTAGCAGCAGTAGAGGATGAGTATAGTTCTATTTGACCATATTATTACATTGAGCACATCCTCCATGCATTGGTAGCACCTGTTTGGAAGAGGCTTTGTGTACAAGGCTATCTCTGAGATGACATCCTCTTCAACAGACTATTAATGGTGGTTCTTTTAAATCCATGGATGTTTCTGGATCTGATGAGAAGATGTGCCAATGTTTTTTTTTGTTGTTTGTTTTTTTTAATAATGGACCCCAGTCTATGACAGCTGGGAGTACAGGACTGAGTGTTTGTTTTTCTGCGGGGGATTCTTTGATTTCTGCGAGCCCATATGATCGACTTCCTCCACACAATCACATGGATAACCTCGTTCTAAAAAAAAAAAAACATCTGTTTCATATCTACAGATTTGTTCATGAAAATGTGAAAACTGACTTCTTGGTAGATGTGGTTTTAGGGGTGTGTGGTGATAACTGCAGGTGAGCAGTGAGGTGTTTCAATCTGTCTGCAGAGTGTAGCAGACTTCTGCTCAAACCACATGTCCAGGAAATGTTCTAGTGTGAACTTTAAATTGGGATCTTTTTCACTGAGAAGTCTTGTGAACTCTTGTAACTCATCTGTGTCCCCCCCTTCAAACAGACCGATGATGTCATCAATGTATCAATACCATTTGAATATTTTATCAACATGTGGGTTTCTGGTGGACTATATATGATTTTTTCTTCAAGCCTTGACAGTTTTTACTAATGCACCAAAGCACTAGTGATGATACCCTCCTGGTGGAGAATGCTTGTGTGAAGACATCACAGATTTCACATTCTTCATCTCCAAGATCTTCTTAATGAAATCCATAGAATCATTCATGTAAGATGTTGATGTGATTGACAGAATCATCTACAAAGGTTGAGAGTGGTTCTAGTAGTGAACCAATCCCAGCCACCACTGCTCTACCTGGATGGTTATTGTGATGAGTTTGTGCAGGAGGTATAGGATGTCAGCTGCTCTTGCGTAGAAATGATGTCATTCTGATGGACATTCTCTAGATACACAGAGATGTCCTCCTGAAAACTCAGTGTAAGGTCTCCACTGAGTTTTCTGTAGAATGTCTCATTGCCAGTTTGTCTCATGATACGCTTCGATGACTTTAAAAACATGACGTGTCATCATTCAGGTTCCGGGGGCCTTGAAGAGGTGACTGTCAGAGAGAGAGGGAGACATGAAGGAAGTTCTCCACAGATGAGAATTATACTTTACATCATACCCCAAAAGGACTGAGTGATGAGATGTCATGCCGTGTTATGCTTTAAGGAGCTTTGGGATCTAATGGAGCTATTCATGGTGCATTCAAGACACAGGTTGTTTCACATGATTGCACAAACTTGAATGACTTGCAGGCCGGATGTTTTCATTCATCAGATATGCAATTTCTGTAATTATTCTTCTAAATAGACGTAAGTATATGTCATGACGTCTCACTTGTTCCTGTTCTTTTTTTCTTATGTGTGGACTGTAATATGACAGACTGTACACGTCACTGTCAATTATCGAGACACTCCCACAGGAGGATAACTGTCTCGCATCTGTGCACACAGAATGAACGGAACATTATCTGTTTAAGATCATTGATCATTGTTGTAAGAATTGATCAAACACTCTTGTTGAAGGTCCAGAGGGACTGAAACATTAGTGTGATCAGTAAATAGTGATGCAGAGGAAGAACAGAGGTGACACTTTCCAACACACCTGCATCATAACTGAATGTGTGAATATCCTTTATAGAATGATACATGTAGTGTCCATAACACATGCACCACTCTTTGTGGAAAAATACCCCAAAGTGATGCTTTGCCTTTTAATAGATGTGTAAATTAGTCATGTGATCCCCTCACATGTCAGTGTTGGCTCATAATCATAATTCAGAAGTGTAATCATAGTTTGCTGCTAACTGTAAACAGTTGGTGTTAGTGGATGTCATGCTGTTGTGTTGTATTCTGGTGTATGAGGCTCCCATTCTCAGTATAGAGAATCCTGGCAGGCAGCTGCAGCTTCAAGATGGAGAACAGTGCTCCAGTCAATCAACCACTGTGACATCACATGTGCCAGAAAGGCGGCAACACTGGAGGAGAACAGGAGGCTGCAGGAAGTGAGTGAGACTGTTTTTTTCTGGGTTCCTCAAGATTCTGTGATGTGAATTCTGAGAGTTTTTCCTGAAGAGAGACTGTAACTGAATCTGATACACTCTGATTATTTGATGCATTTCGATAATTGAGCCACTGCACAGTTCAGCATGTGGAGATTATTCATTACACTCGATCTGCGTGAGACAGACTTCTCCTCTCTCAGTAAAAAATCCCTGCAACACAAACCATACAGACACAGACATGAGACGCGCACCCAAGTCAAGATCAATTAAGTTTTAATTCCACAATATGAATCAAAATCTACAACATTTCTCTGTGTCCTTTTTGAGGAAACGTATCAGTATGTAAGCAGATTTACACTTTTAAAAGGATAAACCTAAACACTTCATTGACATCCATCACCAGCCGTACAGTCAACATTCACTCACACAAATCAGGCTAATAAATTAGAGGTATCATCTAGTATGTGGACACAGTAGTCTAAACAACACAATTGGCCAACGACATTGAAATGAAAATAATCACATCATATCACAGCAGGGCAGAGAAAGCAGAGAACAAACGTTAAATGTGCTTCATTTTCACCATATCGGCTTGTAATGCTGCGACTGAACCGACTGAAGGAACTCTTTTTTTTTTTTTCAGGTTGCAGTTAAGGCAGTCGATGTAAGCAGAGACACACACGTCTGACCTCTGGAAGAAGACCAGAGGTTCCTTTAAGTCGCTGATATCAAGGCCTCTAAAAACAGTAGCTCCACATCAGACCACAGATCCCAGTTTGTAAGATTTTTTTTTGAGTATGCAATAACTTGTGATGAAAAGCATGACATCGTCACACAATCACATAGTATTTAGTTCCTATTTTAGTCTATAAAATATCCAAAAATGTCCCCAACTGCTGTTATCAAAGTGCTCACTTTGTTCAAACAACACTCCAAACCTCCTAAATGTTTGCCAATATTATATATATATATATAAAAAAAAAAGAGAAAAGCAGCAAATCCTCACATTTTGAAGCTGGAACCAGCAAATATTTGGTGTTTTACTTCAATACATTTAAAATGATGAGTATTATTTTCTTCATCAAGCACTAGACTAAATATGTCAGCGCTGTTTTCAATGAAGGGAAACAATAGATCAGGCTTTAAGTCATGAAAATGAGAACGTATATATATATATATATATATAAAAAAAAAGACATAATACAAAATAATACATTTGATGCGGTCCTAAATGTCTTTATTACACAAAGACATCTAGGACCGTCTGTACCGTTGTGCCACAACCCAAAGAGGCGTTCAACTGACAGAAGCAGCAAATCATGGCAGGTAAGAAGCTGGAACCAGTGAATTATTGCTTTAAAATCACTGAAACTCTTAAGTTGATCGTCAAAATTGTTGCTGATTCGTTTTCTGTCGTCGCAGCCTGTGACCTGTCACATGCCTGTTAGAATCCGTGGTGTGAAATCGTTGCAGAAACGGAGCAGACCTCCAGAAGACCTTCACTTGGTGTCAGAATCCACAGCAGAATTCTCAAAATGTAGAAATCATTCAAAAAAAAAAAAAGAGAGAATATCTAATCTACTAATATACTGTAACTCACAACTTCTCGACATTGAACCGTGATTTGGTGCAAAAATCTTACTCAATTGTGGGTCTGCGGTCGTATGCAGATGTGTTGTCGTTGGAGAAGCCCTGATGTGAACGTAGAAAGCGAGCAGTTCCACTGTCCGCCAGCAGGTGGGGCTGAAGGCCAACGTCAGTCTCATCCTGCAGCTTTTAACCTGACGGCTGTGATGCTGTTTTCACACAACATGAACAAAACTGACAGAAACTAAACAAAAAAAAGAAAAGAAAAGAAAAAGAAAGAAAAAAAAAAAACAAACCACGGTGCGGCTCACTTTAACACAAACAGACATGTGGATGTGGTGACTCCAGGTGTGACATCACAGCAGAGCTTAGAGGTCACTGCGGTGTGTGTGAAGACTGAATGTGTTTTTATGCTTGATTAACACATGACTTCCTAGTCTCAGATAACCTAAACAATACAGTTTATAATCATCCCACACACACACATACACACACACACACACACATTGCTCACACATTCACGCCAAACAGCACGTTTATGTACAAGTTTATACACCGGCGTCTCTGGCGTCTCACTCTTAGCTTGTGGCAGTGGCATTGGTTGGTTTACAAACTAAACATATCACACTATACACCTAGTTTTCTTCCTTTTGTTCTCTTTACAGTAAATGTATACAATATATACATAAATAAATATGTTTTTTTTCTCTCTCAGTGCTCGTGGATAATCAGACAGGAAGTATTCGGGGTTCCGTTATGGACCCGTGTATCGGCTGTACCGCTTCGAAACGCAGAATCTTATTGTCGCAGTCAGTTTGAACAAAAGGTCAGACTCTCTTGTCTTCCTTTTACCCAGCTTGTTTGTTTCATTTTTCCCTTTTTTGTGCTCTAAATCTTTTGGTCCATTGTGTCTCACATGCTCACTATTGTCTAGTTTTGTATGAGAGCTGACATTCAGAGCAGGATGATACACAATCACACAGTCCTCGCAGGTGTTCACCCTCCACTCACGCGCTCACATTCTGGGTGTTTTCGGTTCATTTTTTAGAATATCCAGGGAGCTGAATCTGTCCTGTTTCGTTCATATATGGGACGGAGCAGCTTTGTGGTAGATCCCTGGCGTCAGTCCGCTTCCAGTATGTCCAGTTAGAGCGGTACTGGCCTCGCTGTACATGGAGGGTGGAGCGGTGGTTTTCTGTGGCCAGCAGGGGCAGCAGCGAGCCACAAACCTCCTCCAGGACTCCAGGGTTTTCCCTGACCAGATCCAGACTCCTGAGGTGATGCCTACCACTAAGTACATGAAGTACTTGAGCATGAAGACGGCGTAATCTGGACCCAGTCCCGAGCGCTGGCGGTCAGACAGGCAGGAGCAGGCCAAGGCTTGCTCCCAGCCGGGCCGGTAGTGCTGCTCATACACCAGGCAGGCCACCACGATGGTGGCGGGCACGGTGTACAGCACCGTGAAGAGCCCGATGCGGATCATCAGGCGTTCCAGTTTGTCCGTTTTGGTGCCACCTTGCTTGATGATGCTTCGGATGCGGAAGAGAGAAACAAAGCCGGCGAGTAAGAAAAGTGTGCCGGTGAAGAGGTAGACCACAAGAGGAGCCAGTACGAATCCCCTCAGGTTCTCCAAGCTCTGGTTCCCCACGTAGCAGATACCGGCCACAGGATCCCCGTCCACGGCGCTGAGAGCCAGCACCACAATGGTCTTGATGCTGGGGATGAGCCAGGCGGCGAAGTGGAAATACTGGGAGTATCCTGCGATGGCCTCGCTGCCCCACTTCATCCCTGCAGCCAGGAACCAGGTGAAGGACAGCACCACCCACCAGATGGAGCTGGCCATGCCGAAGAAATACACCAGTAAGAAGACGAGGGTGCAGAGAGCGGGCCCGGTGGTGTCGTACAGGATGTGCAGCTGGCCGCCACCGACACTGCTGCTGCCGGTGCTGCCACACGCCACCCGCTCGTGACCTGCCACCAACCGGATGATGTAACCCAAAGAGACGAAGAGGTAGCAGGCGGCCAGGAAGATGATGGGTCTTTCCGGGTACTTGAAGCGCTCCATGTCAATGAGGAAAGTGGCAACAGTGGTCAGAGTGGAGATGAAGCACAGCACCGACCAAAGCCCCACCCAGAAGCTGGTGAAGGCGTGCTCGTCGGATGAGAAGTAGGGCTGGTGGCAGGGCTGGGCACAGTTGACCTGAGGGCCGGTGTGGACCCGGCCGTACAGAGAGTGCGTCTCCCTCTTGATGGGGACCAGGGGGTCTCGACAGCGACACTCCCTGTCACACTGAGGGGCGCTCGGGGGTCTGGTCCGGCCTTTAGGGGTAGGCTTAGGGAACGGAGGAGCCAGGGTAGTGGTCTCGCTGCTGTTCTGGTCCATGCACAAGACCTCGTCTCCCTGCTTGGGCAGCTGCTCGCAGTTCATCCTCTCGGGCCACTCGAAGCCGTACTGGCTCATCAGAGGGGAGCAGCCGCGTTTGGCCCTCTCACACACCGAGCGGCAGGGAGGCAGCGGTTTGCGGTAGTCCGGCAGACAGATCGGGGTGTACATGCTGCACAGGAAGAACAGCAGGTCTGGAGAACAGCGGATCCGGACCAGGGGCCAGAACTGGTGCACCTCCAGCCCTACTTCCTCCTGGGTGTCGTGGTTGAACTGGTTGGGCATGTGGGTCAGGTTGTAGCCGATGCTCTTGCACATGGGCACAGTGATTGGCTCACAGACCAGATCCTTAGAGGCTCCTAACGTGAGACCAGGACACCAGGACAGCAGCAGCAGCAGCAGCACGAGGGGCCGCGGGAGCGCGTGCCTCACCGCAGATGCCATATAGATCATAAGTATTAGAGTAGTTATAGAATTATGAACTTAAGAGTCATTAAAAACAGGACAAATAAAGTGTGAATGAGCGTCTTTCAATTCACGAGTTCATCTCTCGAACCTGCTGGAAAACTTTCTTCTTCTACTAGTGAAATCCAGGTCTGTCGCTTCAGCTCCTGAACCATTAATCCAGTCTTCCCAGTGAAGTCCGCGGAGCAGCGGGCGAGTCTCTGCTGTCAATCATTCACCAGCTCTCCTTCACTCATTGTGGAGAAAGTTCATCTCCGGCAGTCAACGTCCAATAAATTTAACGACCCTGTAAAATTTTTACTAGCTGTGTTTGCTCCTGACGGGTCACAACCGACAGGAAAAGTCGCATCATCGCACTCAGCCGCTGGAAAAAAAAGGTTTCAAAGGAGTCCTGGAAAATGTGTGAAAGCCAAAAAATCACAATTCAACAGTTGAAATGTTTTTTCTCTACGCGAAGAAGCCGATACATAAAAAACAAATCCACTTGACGTTTCTTCTCAGGTTGGTTTATTCCTTCAGTGAGATGGAAAGAAAGTTTTTAGAAGTGTGTGTTCCTCTGCTGCTGCTGCCGCGAGGAAACAAAGTGAATCGCGGGAATAATCCGGAGCATCCTTCGCGGTGGAAACTCGTCCCGTGTTTTTCAGGTGCGGCTGCAGCCTTCACGGAGCCTCGGGACAGAGTGAAGTCCGTCTGGAGCTGCAGCACCTCCTCATCTCCACAGCGCTGCTGCGTTCATGCGCCGTCGGACATGTCAGGACTCGTCTCGATATACGCAGCGACCTACAGGCGAATGTTGTGGATGAAAAGGATCCAAACAGAAATGGTGTGGAAAAATGTAAGAAAATAGTCCAAACCAAACAGTTCTGAGAAACAACAAGGCGTTTATTTGTCTGATGACATATTTATTGCTCGATTTAATTCTGAATGATTAATGATTAGACATTGGTATGTTTATTTGCGATGCACCTTTCAAAGCAGGAAGAAAATCAAATCAGTTAAAGTAGAATTAAATCATTTCAAAGATTCTGATTATTATTGAACTTCAATTTATTGGAGTATTTTAAAAGTTTTTTTTTTTTGCTACTTTATACTTCTACCTCATTACATTTCACAGTCTTCTAAAAACATGATGCCCAGATATAGAGAATGTTTCAGAGTTCAAATCTGCACCTCAGCCAGCTGCAATATGAAAACACAGCTGGCACAGTAACACACATCTGTATTAATAATCCAGTAATCTAGTATAGGACTCTGAGGGAGATTGGTTTTTTCCATTTACACACACACACTTCATGGTGAAGACACAGATTAGATGAATTAAAACGTGAACTCTGATTTTTTTTTTTTTTTCCAGAGGGTTTATATTGTCACTGCTTTCCACGAACAGCACGTGAACGCATCAGCGAGTTGTATTTATGACTTCCTGCATTAAAAGGCAGGAGTTTAGCAGGAGGGCTTGAAGGTATTAGATGATGGATAAGGTGTCCCCGCCCACTCACACCCAGACCACACACACACACACACACACACACACACAAAGCATTCTGTCTCATTTCACTCACAATACTTATTCATATCATTTTCTCTCGTAGTGTAGTCTGCTGTCAGGTTGTGTCTTCAGTGATCAGCTGACAACAGGACATTAAAAGTAGACGGTGTATCTGTTGATACAGAGGATCGTGGCCTACAAATAATTCTTCTTCTTCTTCTGGGCTCATTGCTGTCATGTGTGACCAGGTGAAAGCCAGGAAGAGACCAGAGTTTTTTCCACGGCGAGGCCACATGCAAGACAACAGAGAAGATCATTAAAAACAGAAACCCCTGTCTTGTTTGAATCCTTGTATGTTAAACAGATTTGTGAATTCAGCAGTTTCTTTTTTCTTTTAAAACTGTGTGGTCAGATTTTTTTGCACTGGTGTTGCATAACAATCTATTTCCAGTGTATTTATATATTGATTGTTTTAATTCCAAATCTGTTTCAGATTACTCCGTCATATCCACACTGTGTGGAGACACTGAGTGAGAGTGAACGTGCTGATGTCAATATATAACTACATGAAAATAATAGACACAAAAACAGCAGAGGTTTCTCTGTTGTCTGTTTCTCTAACACGCGCTGCCGTATCCTACATCGGACAAAGGTCATGACACTCTCTGGGGGACAAAGGTCCTAAAGGGCGTGTTTGTGTGTGTGTGTGTGTGTGTGTGTGTGTGTGTGTGTGTGTGTTCAACATGTCTGCTAAGACGAGTCTCTCTCCGTCCTCATTTACCTTCACTCAGGTTGCTTTGATAAGTGGAAGCAAACAGTGAGGAATTCATGTGTGGAGCCTGAGTGGCATCAATCTCTCATGTGCATGCACACACACAGAAACACACACACACACACACACACACATATATATGTGATTACTTGCAGTGATTTTCCCAGGTGCCAGAACTGTTTGACTAAGACTTAAGTGAGAACACAAGGAGACGTGACCTGCATCTCTGGCTGATCAGGTAACCATGGGCTACACACACACATACACACACACACACACACACACACCCACACATACTTCTATACCTGCGAGGACCCTCATTTACATGAGTTACCTAGTCCAGTACCTGAACCTACTGATTCTAACTTTACTTTTCAAAGAAGTAAACGCTGCAAAAAGTCTTGTCTTGATCTTGATTGGTCAAAAAAAAAATCCTCAAATCACTCCTCACAAAGCAGTAAAAGCACAAGAGTTCATACACATGATGGCACTGAACAAAAATAGAAAACTCATTTACTTTATTAAATACTGAGCTGTTCTTTAGATAAATGAACTGCTTATGATTTAAAATGAGTGAAGATGAAGATGCCATGACGTTTTGCCATGATTTTTAATGTGAAGGTCACCTCTTGCTCTTGAAAAGAAAACTACAGAGCTGTGTAATGGAATTAACTTGGAAACTTTCAGGACTTAGTAAGACTGGGTCAGAAGCTGGTGTAAGTCTGGACTGTTGTCTGCTCAGTTTGTTAGCGGGATCGTCAGTGATAGTGTCTATAATGTGAACTCCTGGATATTAAAAGGAAACTTCAATATTTTTCAACTTGGACTCTTATTTTCCCATCATTTTTTAACAAAATGACTGATGGAAACAATATTTTTTTTTTAACTGGTCCAGCAGCTGTGAAACAGGCGTTAATGTAACCCTTTGGGGCAACACCTTTGTCAATGTACATCCAACTAAGTGCCTGTTGTTGCCACTGACAGGTTCAGATTGTTATCATAAGTGTCAGTTTTATATTGTGTCTAACCAAGGACACTCAAGGAGAAGTCTCATACTGAAAGTGAGAGTTGTTGAGAATCTTTTAGATAACACTGAACTACACTTTCGTTACTCCAACACAACACACTCCTCCCAGCACTCCTCTCCAACTCTGTCATGGCTGAATATTTAACTGATGTCAAGACTTTGTTAGACACAATAAAAAAACAGACGGGAACAAGCGAAAGGTAAATCACAGCTACACTTTATATTTTAAATTTTTTTTCTAAGCTAACAATGCTAGCCATGCTAACTAGCTGTTAGCTGCTGTGCAGGCTGGTGAAATGAATCGGTTGCATCTCTCTGTGTCCACAGGTTGCTACTCCTGCCAGTGTCTCCGCTGTTAACACGCCCTGACGATGTAAAAGAAACTGTTGCACCAGTTCATTTTAAAAGAGCCAATGGAGAAACTCCAATAGTGGGCTGGCCAACCAATGGTGAAACTTTCCATGAGTCAGTCAGTCAATCAGTGACAGAGAGACATTCAGCGTTACAGGGTTGGTTCATAGTCAGTCCAGCCAAAAAGGAGCCATAAAAAAGTTGAGAAGCTCAGAAGTTATTTGCCTTCAGATTGAACCACATTATCTCCGTTTATTCACCTGAGTCTTTGTAGGCCAGAAACAACTAACAACCGTCAGAGTGTTAGCTGTAGCTGTTAGCAGTGTTTCTTTGTTGTCACTCTTTGTACATTCATGACGTAGAAGTCCAGCTGCTTTGGAATAAATACAAATATTTGCTATTTTTTTAAAGCATTTTCAACATTCCACTGCCCCGAAACAAATCAGCATGTTTCTAATTTATCCATGTTCCTTTATTTGATAGTTGACAGGTCTGTTTGTGTGCACACATGGCTTACTATGGACTTTTCAAGCAGTTGTTCTGCCTTTTAAAATGAGCTGTTTGTTCAGTCTGAACACCTTGAGTCTGTTTACTCGTACATGATGTCAGTTTAGGATCACTACTGAACATTTCCCCCAAAGTTTGCCGTTGCATTTCAGATTTTTACGGAGAGATTTTTCAGACATTTTTCATGTCAGCGCCGCGCGAAAATCAACACGCAGGGACGTGAAACCTGCTTGGGCGAGGTGATCCGTCAAAGTGAACAAACACCACGTCTGCTTTTGTTGTCAGAGGTATGTTACTGTCGAGCAGTGACCCACTGTAGACCTCAGCCTCCATCTAGCACTGATGCATTCAGTCGCAACACAGAACATTTGGATTTAGTTTGATTTGGTGCCACATCGTCTTCATTATGTGAGCTTTGGGAAGAACCTCCACCATTTCTACCGAGATAGAAAGTGAGTATAAGACGGCATGTTTGACTTTCCACAGCTTAAAGCTGAGTTCACAACCCATCATAGATCTTTAGTGAACGTTGCTGGGCCACAACTTTTTCCTAACAACCATACCTTCAGTAATCCTCCTTTGAGTGGAGCTAAAAGGAGGATGATCAGAACAATCAGAACATAGTGAGCATGAAGATGATGGGCAGCGGTGGAGTGGGATTATGCAACAGGAGTGATTTAGAGGATGTTTTGATCAGTTTGTTGCCTTCGTTAGAATTTATTATGGTTCAAGCCGACTGCAGCCGCTGCTCTCCACCAGCTAGCAAATACAAACTTCAAGAGTCTCTTTTCAAGTGCTTGATACGGTGTTTTCTGGTGGAGTGTACGTTGACCCCCATACCTCTAAGATCACTCACACTGAAAATCATTTGTTTTTGGGGAATCATTGAGCTCTGCAGTCCATGTCTGAGCAGCGTCTCACTAGACAGACCCTGAAGATCATCTCATCCAGCTCATGTTCTCCACTGTGACTTCCAACTTCTAGCCTCCGGCAGAAGACACACACTTCCCTGATGGAGATTAAAAATAGGTTCACGATCTTTCAAGCGGTGTCTCAAAACAACAGTCAGGTGTCCGTATGAACAATGACAGAGGTTTTCCTCATTGTAGTCATTCCTCCTGTTGCTGTGGTGGAAGTATAGTAACAAAAAAGACTGTAAGGTTTAAAGATATCTGCTTGATTTGATCAATTTTAAGTGCATGTTTGCACAGAAGGAGGACTGTGATTTAGTCCCCATAACTTATGAAGGGATCTTCTGATGGTCAGTATGAACAGGAGGAATGATTACAGCAAGAAAAACAGCTTCTAATGTTCATTTGGGCTCCTGACTGTTGTTTTAGGACAGACTTGAAAAACTGTGAAGTGGTCCTTTAAATCTCCGTCAATGCTCGTTTGTATCTGGACGTGTTGTTCTGGACTTTTGAGGGGAACCAGAGCAGTTGATGTATATTGTGAATATTATACTTGGAACAGAACTGTAGTGCAGCGTCCTGGACAAACATCCTCACTGATCCTTACCCCAGTTGTCATGTGTGAGTGAGTTCTGTATGGATTCAATCGTTTAAAAAAAAAAAAAGCTGCAGCTCTGAACGTTCCAAAAATACCATCACTGTACATAATTCTGGGTTTTGCAGAGTTGTCCAATATCAACATCCTCCCTGTTTAGAGAGATGCTAAAATTAGTGCGCCGAGATATGAATGCTAATGTTTAAACTGTAGGTAGGATTTCGATGTGAAACACTGATGAATTAGCACAAAAGCAAAACTACTGACAGCTTCAGTCCAGAAATATCAGAGCTGTTTGAAACAACATCTGTTCCTCTGTGGTTTCATTTGGCCTCATACAGGTGTCTGCACAAAGCCTGCGTCCTGCTGCTCTCTCTCTCTCTCTCTCTCTCTCTCTCTCACACACACACACACACACAGAGTTGATAACACAATGACAAATGTTTAATTGCGACTGGTTTATGTCTCATTAATCATTCACTGTTATCAATTTCATTTATTGTTTTGAGCTTTATTTTTGCAACCAAAGCAAATCTGCACTGATCATCATTGACAAGTGAACTCACTGCTTTTTAAATACAGTCAATGAAGACAAATTGTCGCCATGCCGTGTATTCATTTAAAGGGCCAGTCTGTCATTTCTGTGTCCTTATAGAGTTTGGAAACACCTCCACTTCTTTTCACATCATATATAACTAAAGGATCCGCTGACTCGCCCACATTACTGACGGAACTAAACCTCAACAGCATCAGAAAGTCTCGCTCACTGTGATTTAGTTTAGTCATATAGTCGACGCTTGAAGAAGTGAGATCCGTCTCATTATAAAAGAGGAAAGCTCACATTTGCCCAAAGCTGAAACGATTAGTCGATTAATCGTTTAGTCGGTTTAACACTTTCATCACCAAAACTGTTGTTGCTTTTCTCTTTTTATATGATATTAAAATAAATATCTTGTTGGTCTGACAAACCAAGTAGGCATTTATATACCCGTTATAGACTAAATGATTATTTGAAAAAAAAAAAATCCTCACGTTTGATCAGCTGGAAGAACGAATCAACTAAACTGCTTTTTATCAGTTAAGCAAGTCAACATGTCAGATTATCCTGTGAGCTTCCAAAAAAAAAAAAAAAAAAAAAGAAAAAGAAAAAATCCATTAGCTGAATGAAGACCACAGGAAGCCGTTGAAAGCTCTGGAAGCTGGTTAGCAGACCAGTGAGCAGTGTGTTCTGAGCCGCGTTCACGCCTGCTGTGAAGTTGTTTTACACTTAATTACAAACGATGTAAAAACACATGAATGAGGATTTGAGTAGAGAAACAGTGAATTTGCCCTTTAACACCCACAATAACACACTGACAATCTGCTCGGCTCCAAGCTGCTGAAAGCTTCAACATGGCCAAAACGAGCCTCTGAACAAGCAGGTCAGTGGGAACACTGGGGCCCTGCCAGCTTTTGTGTAGTAGCTCGCTAAATGTCAGGGGTGGGGTGGGGGGGGGCCTCGGTGTGTGTGTGTGTGTGTGTGTAAAGACCTACACCCTCCTCTCATGTTGGGAGAGCAGAGGCCCGGTCCTTCCCTCTTCTGTGACCGTTGTCCACCTCTCCCCCCCCCTCCTCCTCCTCCTCCTCCTCCTCTTTCTCTTCCCTCGTCCTCTTTTCCTCCTTAAACTGTCTTTTGTTTTCATTTTCGTTGGCATTTCTGCTCTGTCGTTGTTCGGGGCCCTAAATGAGTCTTGACTGGCCCGCGGGCCACTGGAGAAGCACAAAGGACTTCGTTCTACTCGCTACAGTTGATCCATTGTGGGCATCCCACAATGCACTAATTGGCGATGACAATTAAGCGCGGTCGACACTCAGCTTCAATTTGCCCGCTGCTCGACATACATCACAGGCAAATGAGCGCGTCTCTGAGCTCGCTGCTCTCCCACACAATCTGTATATTCACTCGGCAGGTTTTTTTTTTTTTTTTTTGACGTGCACTTTTATTCACATGGATCTGCTCTGAGCTCATAAACCTGACGACCAGCCGCTGACTGACACGTCATCTTTTGTCACGTCAGCAAACTGTGAAGCCCCCCTTTGTTCGTTCTTCACCTTGTGAGCAGCAGCGGTAGAGAAAACAATCTCCCCACAAGGACCGTTTAGTAGCCGCTCCGGAGCTTTCCATTATATCATACCGTCCTCCTCGGCAGATGGGAGTTGTCATGGAAGTGTAGGTGTTCATTCTCTTCCAAAATCTAATGCGCTCACAGCTTGAACAGGCTGAAAAAGACGGAACTGGAACTTTAAAAGCTGCACATGTTTCGTCATGACTTGCTACAGATCAACTGTCAGCTGTGAGAATTCATGAGTGGGGAAGTTTGTAGCTGTGCAGCCTGTTGAATTAGAATAACAGATGTGTTAATCAGCAGCAATAAAAACACTTAGTAGCTGGATTAAAGACCCCCATGAGACACTAGAACATCCTGGAAAACATCTTCAACCAAACCATAAAGTCAGCTCAAATCAATCTACCGCTCTCTGTTGATGGAGTTGATGTAAACAGTGAATGTGTCAGATGTGCAGATGAAACCGTAGATGTTCAAAATATTCTGAAGAAAGAAGAATGCAAGCAGACACAGTTGTGTGTGTGTGTTTAGCTTCATAATGTTCTGTACATACAGTATCTGAAGGAAGTCAAACAGCTGAATGTGAATATTTCTTCACAAAAGGATTCAAACACTTTCACTATTGAGAAGTTTGTCTTTATTGGCATCAGTGGCTAGCGGACAAATTGAAACAAAACCAGACAGAAGGAAAAAGGGGGCTGATCAAATCACAAAAAAAAAAAAAAAAAAAAAAATCAACTCCCTGTACTTGCATAAGAGTTTGGCTGTGACGAACAGAAACAATGATAAAAAATATAACTTAAAAAGTGCAAAATAGAAAGGAGTTTCAGTCCAGTTACTCTGTTTAAATACTGTACAATATATTCTTCTCCCAACACATCAAGTAAAACATAGTGCGATGATCGTGATCACGATGTGCCTGGAACATAAACACACTCCTGCTGTCATGTGACAAACCTGTAAACAGTTCAGTGTGCTGCAGTGATTCTCCGTCACCAAGCGGCTGTGAGATTATCATCTTAGACGTTACAGTTTTGTCAAAACTTGCTGTTGTCATTTGAGTGAAAAGGAAACTTGAGTATGTTTTTTTTTTTAAGCTATGTTCATATTTACGCTTCCAAATCCAGATGAAGATGAAAATGTCAACACTGTAAGGAGAGTGGTTAGAAAATAAAGAGTACGAACTGAACACAAACACTCCCAACATGTGTGAATGAACAGAGGAACACAAGTCTACATGTCACCTACTGCAGCTACATAGAGGCAAACTACAGATCCCAGCAGGCAGTGGGGTGGGAGGTTTTTTTTTTTGTCTTGGTGCACACAAATGAGTAATTCCTGCTCTTGAATAAGCATCAGTGTACTGTAACAGCAGGAGCTAGCAGTGTATTTGTCCCAAACACTTCAAGCACAACATGTTCAATTCTGTACACAAGTTTGTTTCCCTTTGTGTTATGTTTTTTCTCTCTCTGAGCCACTTTATCAGCAGCCATGAGTCATGTGTTCTACACACAATGCCAATCTGCTGCATTTGTGAACGTCTCACACACGTAAGTTCACACATTTAGTAAGCAAAGCTACAGTTTTGGGTTCGGTCGTGTGCAGAAATAGATTTTGTGTGCACAAATAACAATAACTCCAAAAAAAAAAAAAGACTCCTCAACTCCTGACACCTGCCAGGTTCTGTAGCCAACAGCATGATATCATAACAAACACTGAAAATACTAAATCAAAAAATACTTCAACTGTTTTACAACATTGTCATAAGACTTTTTATGCAGCGGACATAATCAGTCATGAATAACTTAAAAAACTTCAAAATAATGAAAACAAACACTTCAGTGCACTTTTCCCGCCACATATTGAACTAAACCGGCGTGTTACGTGTCAGACTACAGTGTCCCACATGCCGTATGAACATGAATAACTGAACGTCTGCTTTTCACAAAAATACATATATTCAGATAAACCTGTTATAATTCAGGTTTGTCAGTCAGGTGCTGATTACAGCAGCTTGTTCACACTGATTCCCTTCAAAGTAAACATGTTTTTATGGCTCAAATAAGCAAAAAAAAAAAAAAAAAAAAAAGAGAGAGAGAGAGAATGAGCAGAACAGAAAATTGAACACTGAAATGAGGATCAAATCCATCGGGCCACATCAAACCTCCAGTCTCCTGGAAAAGAAAACAAGTAGCAGAAAGCAGCAGCTGTATTTCCATCAAATGTTGGACTTTAACATTAACTGTTAGCAGGGAGGACATATGTGGACAGCTTTAAATCATGACTGAAGGCATTTATGTAATATTCCAAAAAAAAAAAAAAAAAACGTCATCCATGAAGCAATGTTTTGTCTGTTGGAACTATGAAAAAAAAAACGTGTTTCATTAGATTTATATTCACACATAAAGTGTTCATGTTAAGACACTGTGAACAAATAATAAACAATCAAAAATATTCTAATCGATACACTCCTGTGTTCATTTTTCCAACGCTTCAGTGAGATCAGGATGGAAACACAGCTGATGCCACATGTTAAGAACAGAAGGGAAAAGCCTTTACACATGAAGGCAGTGGGTTATAAAGGCCGTCATAAAGGTTGCATAGAGATACTAAAAAGCTAAAGCTGCAATCATGTTTGGATTCTGCATGAATAAAGCACAGCGGGAAGAAGAATCGCAGAGGAAGAGGAAGAGGAGGGGATGGGGATGGGGATGGGGATGGGGATGGGGGGGGGCAAGGCAACAATGAAAGGATCAGTTACAGTAGATTATTATTGCCTTGTTATTTTTTACAGATAGACTGACGGAGAGGAGAGAAGAACGTGTGCTCACAGACTGACAGAGAGTCCCTTTAAATTCAAGTCTGGTGACATTTGAACAGGATGAGTGTGATCAGTGAGTTAAAAACCTCTTTCAATCACAGACTTTTAATCAGAGCAGTCATTTAAACTAGTTTATAATTATTATTATTATTGTTATTATTATTATGTGAAACACCCCTACCTATCTAAAGGCTTTAAACACTTGCAGTCTTCTCAGAGAACAGCAGCTGATGTCAGTTATAATGGATTTTAATGACATTTTCACAAAAAGGAAAAAAAAATATATATATCAAAAATGTCTAGAGAAACTTCTCTTTGACATCATGTGCGGTCACTTTGTTCCAAACATTAGTATTTGCTGAACACCTCAGTGTGTCAGACGGATAACACAGAGCTCTTCATCTCATAGAGCATTGCTGCAGTTTGTAGTCTGACACTATGATGTCATACAAAACACTCCTGGAATAAAAACTCATGACTATTTTTTTTTATTAATGATTTGATGATTATTTTCTGTATCAATAGATTAATCGTCTGCTATAAAAAGGTCAAAAATTATTGCCTGACCGTCAGTCCTGAAGCCGAAGCTTCTTTAAATGTATGATGACAACTTGGCAAGTTTCTATGGACACTGTGATAGTTGTTTCCCAGCAGGAACACTGCTCCATATCACTCTCCATTATAACTGACACCAGTCCACACTCAACACAGCTGCTACAGAAACTTTTTTTTTACAGCCGACACTTTCATACTCAAATGATTTTGTCACTTGAACATGATTATGAGAATCAGTTAATCATTTAGTCTATAAAATATCAAAAAAAAACTGAGACAACAACCCCAGAGGCCGAAGCCACATCTGAGATTGACTTGTTTTGTTTGACTAACAGTTCAAACCCCAAAGACAGCTTCACATTTCAGAAGGTGGAGAACCAGAAACTTGTTTGGTCTTTTTTTGATAAATGACTTGATTAATCTTTGTGGTTTCATGTTGTGTTTCAAGCTCTGAACTTTAACGACAGATGGAAGACGTCGGTTAGAGTTAAACCTCCAAAATGTTCCAACTATCAGTTTGGATTTTTCTCCTTTATCTGCTGTGATTTTTTTTTTTTACACATTTAATGACTCCTGGAATAAGAAGATGAGTGACGGTGGCGATGGATGTCCTTGACGTGTATGTGAAAATGTTGGACTACAAAATACACGTGTGTCAGTCTGTAAAGCTCGGTGCAGCAGTTCTTCAGTTGGGTTTCTCCCTGCTCAAAGCAGGCTCAGCTCAGCTCAGCTCAGGTGTGTGTGTGTGTTTGCGTGTTTGCAGGTAAACACAAATAAATATACACCTGATGGTGCATCAGATGCTGTGAGCTCGTCCTCTGGTTGAAACTGTCACAGAGTCTGTTGTGGACACACACATTCACACACACACACACACACACGTCAGAAAAACAGGCACTTTGTCCAGCGTCATGGCCTGGCAGCACCTGAATTGTAACTGCTGTGTGTGTATGTGTGTACGTGTATGTGTGTGTGTGTGTGTGTGTGTGTCTCAGGTGTCTTGGTAGGGCAGGTGAAAGCATCCGGGGCTGTCGTCATCAGGTGACCAGAAGGATGATGGCCTCTTGTGGTGGAGTTCTCTGCGGACGCAGCGTGGACATGGCTGTGCTTTCTGTCGACACTCGGTGTGGAACACAGCGCCGCAGCCGTCACACCTGCAGACACACACACACATACACACACATACGTCAGTCATCCAGTCTCTCTGCCATTCTGCAGTCCTTGTTTAGATTTGATTCCTTCTGATTACATTCATAATGAATGAATCTCCGGTGTTCTGCACCTCAGGTCTGGATAAAGCCTCCCTTCAACATCTCCACCGTTCTTCACAAATAAAACAAAAAGCACCATAAGGCTTTTATTATCAAGCAGTTGCAGCTTCCTGTAGCCTTCATCACTGATCTTAGTAAGTCCAAACTGTTTTTTTTTTCTTTTCACAAAAGAGCTGCAGCTGTTGTGGCAAACTATGAAGTTTCTGTGAGGTTTTAAACACACTTGCAAGCACATGCTCTGAGGAGTTTTCCATCAGGCTGGATAAAGGAAAAGCCTGGCTTATTTAGATAAGTGAGAGTTCCGTTCCATTACTGTGGCTTACACGATTCTCCGCACAAATTTAGACACCCACTGCCTGCCGACATAGGTTTCTATAATTTTACACATTGAATCTGTCAGCAGTGTTTTGCTAAGCCACCTCCCTCCCTCACCTTGCTAGGTGCAGCAGTATTACAGTTTATGCTGACGACTTTATATTCTTCATATTGTTTCATCAGCAGGTTTGTTCTGCTGTTGAGAAGAACACAGCTCTAGTTTTCTCTTCTTTTTGCGACACAGTATCGTCTTTTCCACCATTGGCTGCTCTGGGCTGCTCATGTCCTCCACACACTGTAAGCTTATTCAAGCCTGGCTAGAGTTACTGTTGACTACACACGGCTGAATTGTGTTAGTGGAACGGTTTAAGCCTTGAGTGAAAGCTGAGGTTAAGTCAAGCCAGGCTTAGCTGCGTTGATGGAACAGCTCTCTGCTCTGTCATGATGTAATCATGTATATATATAGCTCTCTGGGTTAGAAGGGAGGTAATACTTCCAGGAATGCTTTCAGGAGTTCAGTTCAAATGTTCACCCTTACAAATGTTTTTATGTGTGCTTCTCTTCAGCCAAGAGGCTGACTGACTGTCCAAGTCACAAACTGTCAAGTGTGTGAGGCTCTCTAGACTACTTCTAGAAGTAGTTCATACGACCTCATCAGAAATCAAAAGCAGAACTGCAACGATGAATCGAGTGAGTGGTGGAGGCCACCAGCCTTAAACCCACTACTCTCAAGACTTTGCTCAACTGTGCAAACCTACAATGCACAGAAGTGTGACATTAAGGTGACAGATAAAGATAAATAAACAAAAGGAAGCTCTGGAAGGAGTTGGTGAGCAGAGATTTTCATTTTGCACTGTGAACATGTGGACTAGTGTTGGGCTAGTGTTGGACTAGTGTTGGACTAGTGTTGGTGTTGGGCTAGTGTTGGGCTAGTGTTGGACTAGTGTTGGACTAGTGTTGGACTAGTGTTGGACTAGTGTTGGACTAGTGTTGGGCTAGTGTTGGGCTAGTGTTGGGCTAGTGTTGGGCTAGTGTCGGGCTAATGTTGGACTAGTGTTGGTGTTAGGCTAGTGTTGGGCTAGTGTTGGGCTAGTGTTGGGCTAGTGTTGGACTAGTGTTGGACTAGTGTTGGACTAGTGTTGGACTAGTGTTGGACTTGTGTTGGACTTGTGTTGGGCTAGTGTTGGGCTAGTGTTGGGCTAGTGTTGGGCTAGTGTTGGACTTGTGTTGGACTTGTGTTGGGCTAGTGTTGGGCTAGTGTTGGGCTAGTGTTGGACTAGTGTTGGACTTGTGTTGGACTTGTGTTGGGCTAGTGTTGGGCTAGTGTTGGGCTAGTGTTGGACTTGTGTTGGACTTGTGTTGGGCTAGTGTTGGGCTAGTGTTGGGCTAGTGTTGGACTTGTGTTGGACTTGTGTTGGGCTAGTGTTGGGCTAGTGTTGGGCTAGTGTTGGACTTGTGTTGGACTTGTGTTGGACTTGTGTTGGGCTAGTGTTGGGCTAGTGTTGGGCTAGTGTTGGACTTGTGTTGGACTTGTGTTGGGCTAGTGTTGGGCTAGTGTTGGGCTAGTGTTGGGCTAGTGTTGGACTTGTGTTGGACTTGTGTTGGGCTAGTGTTGGGCTAGTGTTGGGCTAGTGTTGGACTTGTGTTGGACTTGTGTTGGGCTAGTGTTGGGCTAGTGTTGGACTTGTGTTGGTGTTGGACTTGTGTTGGTGTTGGACTTGTGTTGGACTCAGAGTACTCAAACCTTCTACACTAGTTGTGTTCAACTACAACAGTATGAAAGTATGAACAGCGTCACACTTTGTGCACAGCAGCGGTGTCTCCGTCTGGCTAACATGATTTCACAAAGTGCCGTCAGTGCCACTCCTCATGGAGTGTTCCGAGCCCTCACATGCCACACCTTCCTTATCAACATCCTGGTTCTTTAATTTACAACCAATATCCAACCATCCAGAACTCCCAAAGGTCTGCTCTGATGATAATGATTCATCGTCCATCTCAGCTTATATTTACTCTGCTTCCTAGACGTTCACTAGCTACATTTGCAGTATACATGGTAGCCTAGCCTCGAACTTTAGCTAGTCTGGAGACCTTTGGGGTATAACTTCTTTCCAGTGACATCACAGTGTTCCTTCCTAAATGGACTCCTAATAAACAGAAAAGCTCAATGACATATTCACTGCTCCAGTAAATACAGGCAGTGCTCATTTCCTGTACAATCAGTGTCTGACTAAGCAGCTCTGCTCAGTCCCAGTGCAGTAGTCCTTATCAGTCAACATTTCACACTTCCTTCACAAGTCATAAAACACAACTCCACGAGCAGGGTGTGTGTGTGTGTGTGTGTGATAGTACAGACTATGTTTCAGTGTCTGTGACTCTGATTAGCTCTTATCATCTCTGCTGTCTGTCACTCTCTGACCTGCAGTGACGAAGGCCTGGACTGTGTTAACTGTCCATGTGGAGAATATCCCCGCCTGCCACTCACTCTCCAGCCAACACACACACACACACACACACACACACACTCTCATGCCAGCCAGTGTCACTAACAGGCAGCAGGCTCACTTGTGCTGCACTTGCTCACGTACACATATTTGATGCTTTTATACTTGTAGGGACCCGTATTTACATAAAGCATTCCCTCTGCTGAACCCA
This sequence comes from Euthynnus affinis, assembly GCA_029490765.1. Taxonomy (NCBI): domain Eukaryota; kingdom Metazoa; phylum Chordata; class Actinopteri; order Scombriformes; family Scombridae; genus Euthynnus; species Euthynnus affinis. The sequence continues at coordinate 1,938,210 of CM055850.1, read as the reverse complement.
ACCTGAACCTTTAAATCAACATTAAAAAGACATATTTCCTCTCTTGTTGTATCCATCCATGCAGACAGTTTTGGCTTTATATGCTTTGAGATTTCTGCCTCCAACCAGAACAACGGATGACAGTGGAGTTTGTTTTTTTTTTTAATGCTCACAGCGTGAAAAAAAAAAAAGATATTTAAAAGATTCAACCTCGTCATCTTGTTCCAGAAACAGTGTTGCTGTTGAAGTGGGTGATCCAGACCTCCCTGTGCTCTGCTGTCTTTGACAGTTTCAATGACAACTGTTGACAGTGAGGTCTTTAGATAACTCAGTGTGACCAGGGCTTTGTTAGTGGAAAGACATTGTTTCAATGCCATCAACATCATATGAAAGTGGAGGCTGAACTCTAAGTGAAGGATATCTCAAAATCTGGACATATAATGTATTCATGCTGTTCAATATCATCAAATTAAAGCATGGCAATGTATGAATATGTTTTTTTTTTTTTAAATTAGTGAATGATAGAAAGAAAAAATGAAAAAGAATATACATAAACAGAGCATGATTAGTTGACCTCAGGTAGTAGGAGATAATCCATCATTGCATGTTGATGTAAGATTTCATTTTTTCATAAATACACATAATAATAATATTAAAACTCAAGCTCTGTGCAGGGTTAGATACAACAACAGTGAAGTGAAAAATATTGGGTTTTTTTTTTTTTACATTTTTGCAGAACTGAGATTTAATGTCTTCACTCTCTGGGTCGCAAAAACTCAAATGGTCATCACAAGCAACTATGAAAATCAAAAAATAAAATACTCTAGCAGAGGGGCTGTGGATGGAATAAATCTTACTCCAGCAGTCAAAGATCGTTACTACATGTTTCAACTTGAGCAAAAAAAATTCCCGCTTATCCTCAAGCTGTTTGACTTCATGAATGTACAGACGTGAGTGAAAAAAAAAAAAAAAAAGAACTGGGAGAGAAAAAAAAAAAAAAGAAAGAACTGATGTTCCTGATAAGTTTTGAGCTGTCACACAAACAAACAGCACAGCTGGCTGGCTGCAGCTGTACAGGAGGTGTTGGGAGGTCTCTTGCTGTAAGTGTGTACAGGAGGTATGTTGGCTGTTTGTGGCCAACACTAGAGGTCAAATCTGCACAAATACAGTCAGACAATCATTATAGGTAAGAAGTTTCTGATGTTAATAAATCACCTGATCATAAAAAGTGAGCTATGCTTCTCTGCGTTCACTTATCTGCTGAGATTTTAAAATAATAATCAACTCCTCTGTCCTTAATAAGCAGGCTTCTGTTGACCTGTATCCCTTCTGCTAAGGAAGTGTTGAGAAGATGTGTGATGTGACGACGTGTACCTCTTTGTGGCGCTCTCCTGGAAGGGGTAGATGACCTGCCCGTTGTGGCAGAGCTCGCAGATGAAGCCTTTCTCTCGACACAAGCTGCAGCTGAAAACGTGAGAGCTGGCGAACTTGATCACCTTGGACAAGAACGGAGCCAGTTTCCCATCAATCACCTGGAGGGGTGAGGAGAGAGAGAGAGAGGGCCAAAGTGAGGGGGGGGGGGGGGGTGGTCACCAATAAAGACACTATAATGAAAAATACACTCAATGCACTTTGTTGCATTTTGTTTTTAATCTACACATCAACTTTTGCACCTCATCTGAGTGTAAAAATGTCTTTTACGATATTTCTACTTTTTTTTCAAATTTCCAGCAATTTTATGCACAAATTTTAGAAGCACATAAAAAAGAGGTGGAAGGAAACCCACGTGGTGATACTCAGTCATTCGCCATGAGTCAAAGTCATAGTTCACATCGGCTAACATGATACGACAAAGCCAATTAGAGAACATCTGAAACTGAACTACCAAAATATGTAAGCAGTGTGCACAGTGATGGAAAGACTGAGAGCAGGTGAACACTGGTATGAAGTAGAGGCTACTGGCAGTGTTCATCTAATGTATCTTAACCTGACACAGTCTGTAAAGCTGCTACTCTGTGTTGAACAGACACAGATTCCTTCGAGGCAACGTGTGAATCGAGGCAAAGAGATGCCTGCGCAACCTGAAAATGTTTGAACATGAGTGGAAATTTTCGACTTATTCCAAAGCCACAGGACTCTTCATGGAAGAACAGAGACCAGACCCGTTTTTAATGATAAAAACGGATTTTTAAAATTTAAAAAAAAAAAATGACTTCAACTAAGACTTCTTACTAAGCTGCGGAGGGGAAGCTGAAGGAAGGAGGAAGACAGTAAACGAGGTCAACGCCTTTTAACGGCAACGCTTGGTGAGTTCCTTTAAGGAGCGGAGAAGGGGAGGGAGGGGGTTAATGGATGAGTCAGAGAGGAAAAACTGTTAGTGAAAAGAAAATCTGTGGAATCTTAACAGACATCAAAAAAAAAAAAAAAAAAAAAATATGTCGTATGATGTTGATAAAACAGGAGACAGGAGAAGCACAGTGAGAGCAGAATGTAAAACAGAGGAAAAACAGAGTAGAAAGTATGAGAAAGAGTGGTGGAGATACAATATACAAGAGAGATCTTGAGGGAGAGAGAGAGAGAGAGAGAGAGAGAGAGCCTGTATTCAGATACAAGTGGTTCCACCTGGCAGAGCTCTGGACCTCCCAATTATAACCTCCTTCATGCTGTTTGTTACACGAGAAGAAGAGGAGGACATGAGAAGGACTGAAGGAAGGAAGAAACCACACACACACACACACACACACACACACACACACAGACACAGACACAGACACACACACACACACAGAAGACTTGATATATTTTCGTTGCTAGTGCATGCTTAGTGGAGTACATTGATCATGATGATGTTTAGAGTAAATCACGCATCAGGACCAAACACTATTAGACTTTACACTGAGATAAATGTCCTGCACTGAAGGCTTTTACTGTAACAACCATACTGTGCCCTAATGCACAATATATGATATTCAATTATCAGACCAACATGAGACCGATATCTGACTGAAAACAGGATCTATTCCAGTCAGCGTCTCTGGCAAGACTAGACTTTGACTCGACATTTACAGTAAAACTTGCAGCCAACAAGTGTGTGAAAATGACGATGGCGGGATGTATACGCCGCAAGATGCTAATTTGATAGGGTGAATCTAAAATATCAAAAAATATACTTATGAATGAAGCAACATTTTAACTACTGTTCTAGAAGCACGTCCCTCACAGCATCCACCACATGTTGTTCAGTCAACCTGAAGAAACTGGATGTGAAATGCGCCGTTTGCTCCGAAAAAAACTTTTTATTATTTTACTTCCACACGTAGAACCAGATTCTTCCCTCTGCTTGTTGTCCAGAGGAACTAAACCTGGAACTTTAGCTTTATGTTACACAGTCCTGTTTGTGTTTCCAGCACATCTGATGAAGCAGGTAGATCATGCAAAGTCAAGTTCTGAGGAATGAAATACGATGGCAGCATTTTAACACATGGAGGAAACAACAACGCAGATTTGTCCTGTTTTTTTTTTTTTATTAAGTGCTGCATGAGTTGAATATAATGAATGAATGAAAAGGAGAAATGCAGAGGAGGAAACCGAAACTGAAACTAAGAGCATCTGTTTCCACAGTCTAACATCTGGGTTATTTATTTCTACTATAGAACATAACTGCTGTGAAACAATCAGAAAATAATGTTTTATTTCTCTCATTCACTGCTTTGTTATTGCTCTCCATGCTCTCTCTCTCTCTCTCTCTCTCTCTCGCTCTCTCTCAGCTCGCTCACACTCTCTCTCCTTTGCGTCCTTTTTTTTTTTTTTTTTAAACAAGTCAGGAAGTCAACAACAATGCTCGATTTTACTTTTAAGGTCATCAAATGAAGAGAAATGTCCTTCCCTCGTTTTAAAGTGGTCCTAGAGTGCTTCCTTGTTTTATGAATGAAGCGGCACACAAGTTGAAGTAGTCACATGTGCGATTGACCAATCAGCGACAGTCATCACTGCAAACCCCGCCCACCAAAGTTGCCAAGCAGGGACTGTTTTGGGGGGGGTAGACAATCTTTCTGGGACTTAAGTTAGACCCCGTTTCCCCGAAAAATGTCACAAGGTTAAAGGCGGTTCAGTTTATTTTGACGACATTAAGGCCACTTGAGATGTTGGGATGTTGTGGAGCCATATATGGCATTTGGGGGCGTGTCTATACAGTATGTTACTGAGCTTTAGCTGAAACAAAAAATCAATCTACTAGTCAAACAACAGGAAATGAATGAGCAATGGTTTTGTTCCTTTTCGGGCAAAGATTGCTTTAACAGGAATATTAACACAACACTAACAGATCATTATCTAGTTGCAGCTTCTCAAAAGTGAGGATTTCTTTTTATTTTTGTCTCATGTGACTCTAAATCTCTCTTTTTAAACTGTTGTTCAGACATCCCTGTGGGCTTCAGGACATTGTCAGTGGCATTTCTCACTATTTTCTCACATGTTATGGTCTGAATTATTAACTTATTGACTGAGAAAATAATCAGAAGATTGATGATAATAAAATGTGTTTGTTGCAGCCTTAAATGAGACTGCGTGAGGAGATATGTATCATTTCTCATTTCGTACCTATTTTGTGCAGCGGGCAGTTTTGACACACAGATTTAGATCTTCTTCTACATCTGTTGATAAATGATGCTCCTGTTGTATGATAAAATCTAAAGTGTTTGGTAAAGGTAGGTAACATGTTTGTTGGGCACTGATTAACAAGACTCCACAGTGGACCCATAAGTGTCCCTAATTCAATGCCCTTGTGTATATGATGGAGAAGCACAGTCCAATACAGTTGATATATGTTTCCAGGCAGACAGACAGAAAGACATACAGGTAGTGAGGTGACAGACTGACGTATAATGTCCCCTCGGCCCAGAGCAGCCGACACCAAACCTAAGCAGTCCGGTCCAGCCCAGTCCACATGACGAATGGCTCTCCTGATGGAGGCTGACAGGCTCAGTAATTAAGGCCCTCTATAATTGGACTGGGCAGAATCAAACGACTGGCAGCACAGCTCTGGTGGCTGACCGTACTCTGGAGGAACGGTGGGAAAGAAGGATGGAGGCACAGAAAGATGGATGGATGGAGACTGACAGAAGTAAATGGACAGATTAAACAAGGGATACGGTAATAGAAAGAAAACAACAAGCAAATCCAATGCAGCTTCCTGTGCGTGCATAAAGCCCGGACACATCTGAGATCAATATTCCAGCTGTTACTGCACGTTGTAAATATATATAGTCACTATTTTATTAGCAGCACTGCAGTAGCTCTGGGCGGCGAGGGCACAATGGGACAATCGTTTAGAACTTCAATTCTTTTCATGTGACCACGCTTTCTTTTCATTTGTGCCCTCGCCCACATCCAACGATGGCAACAATGAAGAACAGTATTGACGGATATCCCGACTGTCTGAGCCAAGCAGCTGCTGGGCTGCTGGCAGGTCTCTCTGTGCCACTGGTGGACATTCAGGGTCTGCTGGGTACCACTATGGATCCCAACCTGGGATCAGGACACCCTGAGGGGTCACAACATAAAATTGGAGGAGTTTTAAGACAATTTCAACATGAAATTTCATATTTTGTCAGATTACCTCGTTTCAGTTCTTCTGTTGCTGCTTTTTTATCTTTTATAGTTTTACGTCTTCAGGTCTATGGAATTATTCAAATCTCTTACAACTCAGAGATAAATGCAACATGAGGGCTCACCATTGCTTTTTTCAGGTCACCACATCCTCATTTAAAATTCACAGAAGTCTGACCCATTGCAGCCCTGTTGCCCCGTCAGTAAATGAGTCTACTGTAGTTCTCTTCACCGTGCCGAATGCTTCATCATGACACCAAACCAGCTGAGACGTAATAGGTGAAAGCATTTTGGATTCATGGACCGCATATGGAAAAATTGTGAATGAAGTAAGTAAAATCCGACTGTGGCTTTACCACAACAACAAATCACCCGTTAGCTCGTACCTCAACTGAGGCGGCACAGGCCACAAGAATTTGTGAGCAATGCAGAAGCAGAGGGTTACTTTAAATCTCTAATTTCTAACATATTCACAGTAAGACTCTACAGCAGCCTGCAAACTCTACCATTACCCTCTTTCCCTCCTAGCACTCCCAAACACACACACACACACACACACACACACACACACACACACACACACACACAGTCGAGTCAAGTCGATTTTATTTATATAAATCACAACAGAAGTTATCTCAGGCACTTTTCACACAGAGCAGGTCTAGACTGTACTCTTTACACACACACACACACACACACACACACACACACACACACACACACACACTCCTCATCTCCTCTGCTTCCATCCATCCTCTTAAACTCCTCCCCCCCCAGTTCAACCTCTTTCTCTGCTCCACGCAGAGTCTTTGTGCTCCAAAATCTCCTAATCCCCTAAAACTGCTGTTTAACAGCCGTTCGCCTGCCCTCCACTCTCTCTCTCTCTCTCTCTCTCTCTCTCTCACACACACACACACACACACACACACACTACCGCAGCTCCATTGAAGAACTAGAAAGCCAGTTGGGATTACATGGCTGGAGAGAGCAGGGTGAGCTCTGTTTGGATAACACACACACACACACACACAGAGAAAACTTGATATATATTAGTTGCTAGTGTATGCATAGTGGAGTGTGTCTCATCAGGAGTTCCCCAAACTTTCGAGTAGTTCAGCAGATGAGAAGTTTTACCAGTTTAGCGTTTACTGCAAACATGCAATCTTTAAAATAAAGAACATCCTTCTTATAATTTGACTCCATAGAGCCTCATTCTGACAGACTGAACAGAACATGGAGAAGTGAGGATATGAACTATTCACTAATTTAACACATCATTCATAACTTAGTGTACATTCATGGCTACACTGCAAACAATCAGCACACCTCCAATGTCATCAATTTGCCAAAATGTAAACAAAAGCTGAAATTATAACTACCCATTTAAAAAAAAAAAAAAAAACCTCAGAGATCCAAAAAATGAATGAAAAATTAGACTTCACACTTGTTGTTATGGTGATCCAAGCAATTTGTGCACATTCTTTTTGTTTTGTTTTTCTGGCTCCCACTCTCCTATGGCTATGATGAGGCCTCTATGGCCTGAAAGGTTAGTAAAAGTCTGAGATTTTCTAGGCAAACGTTGATTCTATAAACACACAATCCATCATAAAGCTTGACTACAATTGTTCACATCATATATGTCTTTGATGCTAAAAAACACAGTTGGTAGTACGACTCAAAGAGGTGTTCTGAGTTCTTTTAACTTTAAACTGACACATTTTTATATTATTACTATTGTTGCCCGATCCCTGGTCATACAGAATAAACTCAAAGCCATCAAGAGAAACCGGGAATCTTTCTCAGAACATTTAACATTTACTTAAGAGGCCTCTGTGTGTCTGCACAAGTGTGAGTGGAGAGGCATGCCTGGCATAGAGGGAATGCCAGGGTGTCACTGTGGGAAGCCTGCTGCACGTACACACACACACGTACACACACACACACACCTACTTTTCTACTACTTTAGTCCTCACACAAAACCCTAGAAACAATCCTTAAACCAGAGGAGGATAAGGGCAGAGTGGCCTTAGACAAACACATATGCTTTCTCCAAATGAACTGGTTCCTAATAGGGCGCATGGGTGGAGGCTATTTGTCGGGAGGTGAATAGACTAGTGTGGTCCAGGGTTTAGCCAGGGGAGTTTAGCCTTCGCTGACCTCTGAGCTGGAACAAAAAAAGCCATGTTGATTACGAGCGTCATTTTATTCAGGAGGTGAATCAAAAGAAACACGCTTGTTAATATGGAAAACCAATTAAGTAGCAGAGTGCTTGAGAATCTCTAAGAGGGGAGGGGGGGGGGGGGGGGTCGGAGGGTGAGTAAAAGAGAAGAGGGAGGTGTGCAGACTCAACCACAGACACCTATTATTAAATTTAGTACATAATCAACTGTTCGGGGTTTATGAGTAAATCATAGCAGTTTAGTAGAGAAAGAGAGAGTGAGGAAGCGACACACATTAACACACATGTGTGTGCCGAGCGTGTGTGAGGCCAAGGGGATGTCGGGAAGAATGGAGGGATGTCACGCTTTGTTTTTCTGCCTGTTGATTCTGAATGTGACCAATTAGTGAAGCAGAGAGACACAGAGTGTGGGAGTGGAGGAGGAGGAGGAGGAGGAGAAGGAGGAGGAGGAGGGGGGGGTCCAGTCTCTTTCACCGTGAGAGTCTGTGGCCAAGCACTGAGTCAGAGAGGGATGAAAGAAAAAAATGGGGCAGGGTACAACATAATGAACATAATGACAAACAAAAGAACTTTTCAGTCATTTGTGGCTGCTTCCCTCTGACCCCCAACTCAGCTCTGACGACTACATACTGAACTGCTGAAAGGCCAGGATGTGTTTCCTTTTTTTTTTTTTTTTATGATCTCTGCTGAGAGAGAACACACTTAAATTCTCCAGGTTTTTAAAAATAAATCCTCCTCACACAACAGAGGTGGGCGGTGAAACTGGTATTAATAGCAGGCGCACTAGTAGAGATATGACAGTTTGCAATGGGATAAGAAAATCTGCTGATTAAACAAACAAAAAAAAAAATGTCTTGATGTGAAAAAAATAATGGAGAAAGATATGAATTCTTTCCACGGAGACCGTTGTTTTGCTGGATCAGGACACTTGAAATAGCTAACCCTGGTCCAAATGGGGCTATTAGAGGGTATTACCCTCTCTTATCATTGTTATGACCAGGACACTTGCCAAAGGAACAAAGGAGAGACTGTGTTTACTTAAAAGACGAGGAATGGGTTATTCTATATGTTTTTATTGTCCACAAATACAAAAATGTGTTGGTCTGTTTCTGTCTTCTCTAGCCTTTCTCTGGCTCCTACTGAAGATGTCATTCTTGATAAACAGCTCACAATCTATACTTTCATTTTTTTTTTAAAGTCTGAGTAAGTTCCTAAAATAGCTGGCCGCTGTCGTTTTTAGAAAACATGAGATTACATTTGCTGGGGTGTTGTGGCTCATTGGTGTTTTTTAATAGTTTTAGCCAATAATGGAGCTTCATGGCTGGCTGACATTTGCAAACTAGCTAGCTAAATACTTCATACCTTTTTCCACAACGGTGGACGATAAAGTTGATTCTATTCTATATGAAATGATGAAAGCTGTCAGTATTGTTACTATTATGACTGCAGCTCTCTCTATTTACTCATATTTCCTGTGTTTTCTTACAAGGAATTAGCATTTAGCTAATGACCTGAGAAAGAACAGGTGACTGGGCTTTAATGGTACAAAACATGTTAGCCAATGTAGCAAGGTAGCAAAAGTTAGCATAGCCATGATCTATAGCCTGTGTCTACTAAAGCTGCGGGACAAACTCTATTATCTGTGCTAAGCTGTTAGAGAATAATGGAATTATAAGCATGTTTGTGTGATTGAATGGTTTTAAATCGCTGACAGTGACTAATGCTGAGTTTAAGATGTCCTGACCTGGCACAGCTTGTTGCCAGTTTAACTGTCACAAAGGCTCTGATTGTTTCTACAACCAGCAAAACCGTCAACACCAAACCGTTTTATTCAAAAAAAAAAAAAAAATCCAAGATGTGGGTGATGATTCAGAGATCTGGATCTGGCTACACACAGCCTACACTGAAGCTTAATAAGTGAAGCTGAAATAATACATCTCTTTACCTCCACTAATCCTAGGGCTGTTTGAAGAAGTGATCACCAGCCTGATCTAAAGTCTACACTAAACTGAGCTTAGTTTTTATATCGCTTTTGGTTCATGTCACACATGCGAGTATCATCACTATCACTGTATGCATGTCGGGATATGTCTGTGTGTTAATGTGTGTGTGTGTGTTAATGTGTGTGTGTGTGTGTGTACCTGCTGCAGGTCTGCCATGGAGTACAGGTGAATGTGCTGTAGCAGGTATTCCCTGGGGAAAATTCTGTGAAGAGATGAAAACAAGTTTTAATGCATGATTCTCCGTGAGGCAGTTTGTCTGTTCAGCCAATCAGTGACGAGATACATCGCACCTCCATCAAGGAGAAGATTTTGGTCGTGCTTATTAGATAAAGTGCAATCAAGCAAGTAAATAATGTGTGTGCATTGTTTTCATATCATGCAATGAAACTGACAGATAAAACTTTCATTTTAGACATATCATCGTCTGCATTGGACACATTTATATCTTGCACCATTTCAAAATCTTTGACCATAAAAAGCATTTGGACAGCACCTGTCCCCACATGAGGCCTGGAACATCAATAAACATCATCAGCCTTTGAATGACTTGATTACATTGGTGTTAGGTTTTATTCATTCTGAGCAAGATCACTGACTTGCAAGCATATAAATAAATATAGAACAATGATCACATAGTGTAGGTAAATATGAGCATTACACTGATTTAATGTTTAACCCCAGCCTTTCAGTCCATGGCGCTAAACAAAGTAATAATATTAACCTTCAGCCACTCACATTCCACCTTCTAACATTATGTGACAAAACACACACAGCAGAGTTCTGATGACGTGCAACAGTGTGTGTGTGTGTGTGTGTGAGTGGTGTGAGGCCTCCTCTCAGACCACTAAGATGGATGGCTCCATGTTAAATCCTGTCTAAGCTGTGATGAGTGTCACCAAAACACAAGTATGTGTGTGTGTGTTCATACGTGCGTATGTGTGTGCATGTGTGTGCGTGTGTGTGCGTGTGTGTGTGATGCAGACACCTCATGGTGATAGGCACCACCGATAAACTCTGTTTGGCACATAACCAATGGTTACCGCATCAGTATTCATCAACACGCACATGCCACGCACACACACTCACTCACTCACACACACACACACACACAAAAGAGTCTGATAAACACAACACAAACACACACTGGCTCCTTGTTGATTGTGTATTCAGCACCCAGATCAACACACCCACAAAGTGTGTGTTGATCTTGATAAAAGTACTTGAGATCTAACACATTTTAGGATTAGATTACAAGCAGTTGACAGACAGGTCTACACATGTATACAAATGCACACACATGCCAACAAGACAATATTTGTATAAGACATGACAGTCTTCCAGATTCCAGATTTCCAGTCCAGCAGACACACCTTTCATTAAAATTCTCTTATCACTTAATGATAATAATGGTGTACTGAAGGAGGGTCTGACCTGAATAAGAGTGTGTGTGTGTCTGTGTGAACCAGCAGATGTTGGAAGTCCTGCAAATATGTGCACGTGTGTGTGTGTGTGTGTATGTGCAGCGGTTGGACAAAACATTACAATCTAATGAAAACCCCAAAAAATATATCTGCAATAAATCCTATCTTTGTCTGGTGTAACATTCAATTTGTGTTGACAGTGTCAGAAAAGTGCTGATGCACCTTATGGAGGCTCTTAGAGGTGTTTGTATCACCCTCATTTACATACATGAGGTGGCTGAGGATCAAGTTTTTGTAGCGATAGTACTGCAGCTCTGCAAAACAAGTTCTTATTACAACAGCAGCAACAGGGAGTGCTCCGTCTGTGTGTCTGTTAAAAGGTTTGGCAGAGCAGCAACAGTGAGTGCTCCGTCTGTGTGTCTGTTAAAAGGTTTAGCAGAGCAGCAACAGTGAGTGCTCAGTCTGTATGTCTGTTAAAAGGTTTAGCAGAGCAGCAACAGTGAGTGCTCCGTCTGTGTGTCTGTTAAAAGGTTTAGCAGAGCAGCAACAGTGAGTGCTCAGTCTGTGTGTCTGTTAAAAGGTTTAGCAGAGCAGCAACAGTGAGTGCTCCGTCTGTGTGTCTGTTAAAAGGTTTAGCAGAGCAGCAACAGTGAGTGCTCCGTCTGTGTGTCTGTTAAAAGGTTTAGCAGAGCAGCAACAGTGAGTGCTCCGTCTGTGTGTCTGTTAAAAGGTTTAGCAGAGCAGCAATAGTGAGTGCTCTGTCTGTGTGTGTCTGTTAGTATTTTTAGCAGAGCAGCAGCAACAGTGTGTGCTCCGTCTGTGTGTCTGTTAAAAGGTTTAGCAGAGCAGCAATAGTGAGTGCTCCGTCTGTGTGTCTGTTAAAAGGTTTAGCAGAGCAGCAACAGTGAGTGCTCCGTCTGTGTGTCTGTTAAAAGGTTTAGCAGAGCAGCAATAGTGAGTGCTCTGTCTGTGTGTGTCTGTTAGTATTTTTAGCAGAGCAGCAGCAACAGTGTGTGCTCCGTCTGTGTCTGTTAAAAGGTTTAGCAGAGCAGCAACAGTGAGTGCTCCGTCTGTCTCTGTGGCTACTGGCCAGGTAGGCTATTGGGGTTTATATCAGTTTATATGTAGCAACGTCATCGTGCAGAAACCTACATCAGGTCATGTGGGAAAAAGTTTTTAAAAGGGCTAGGAAAAATGGCATTTTGATGCTAAAACATATGTACTTCAACCAAAATTTGAATTTTGGGATTTGAATACATATGGAACACTACTGGGAAGCTACAGAATGATATGAAAAAACTATACAAAAAAATACAAAAAATAATGGACCAGAAACAAATTAGCGAGAAACATACCAACCAACTCATGTAGCTGATGCTAGCTTAATTAGCTAGCTAGCTAGAGCTGATCAGTCTGCCAGCAACAGTTGTCATTTCGGCTCATAAAATTGATGGTTGCCAGCAAGAAATGGTCAGTTCATTTGGTCAGACCTAACCAGTAACACAGACTCAAGCATATTAACTTGTTCACATACCTATTAGCACACATTCCTCTGTAGGCGACATTTAAAGAAAGCTCATGTCATAAGGATATGGACATCAGGACACAAAAGGCACAGATTTATTTATTTACTGAGATCAATTCACACCATCCCTGATCTTTGACAGTGAACTTTGACAATCCTATCACAGATGTAACCCTCTGATAGTGTTTAAGACCTGCTGCACTGAGCCAAATACTGCCTTTACTACCTCATGTGAATGTGTGTGTGTGTGTGGTTGTGTCCGTGGCTCTCTGCCTGTATGCAACAGACACCTCTCTTCAGATCCGCCCTGAAGTAGACTGATGACTAGGGGAAGGTTTTAGCGCCATGGCCCTCATCAATCCTGCAGTGTTTGGAAGTGGCGGGGCACTGGCCGACACTAGCTAATGGGCCTGAAGTAAACACAGAACACAATGATGCTGCTCTGCTCTGCTCTGCAGCACGGTACAACTAATGTGGGTTCTTTAAGGCTGATAAAAAATATCAGTAGTTTTGGTTTGAAGCTACTTAACAGGGCAATAAGTCTTCAAAAAAACATTTAAATCATGGGGTAATAAAACCTTTCATTGATACTGACATATGTCCTAATTAGCGGTGGGTTTCTACATTTTGTTTTCTTTATTATTGTGTTTCATGTTACCTTTAGGGTTAGGGTTATCGAGCTAGTTAATGGAGCTAGTTCCTTTCAGGGTCCTGGTCCTGATCTGGTCCTGATCTTTTTTTATTTAGCTGAAAATGACAAATTAAATATAAAATTCTGGTGGTTCCAGTGACTTGAATTTACTCTAATTAAAGGGTTTGTTCAACCAAACTGCACAGACAGCTCTATCTTTGAGATTTCTGCTGCCATGCGAGTACTATGGAAGTGTTGTGCATTCAAAAATAAGTTTCTTTGGAATAACCATTTACCAAGAGCGAGCCTCTAAAAAGCTGAACTATCTGCTTGGCTTTATTGCTCTATATCTATATGTCTATATAGTTATCTCTCTTTTTTTTTTGTATTTTTAGTGCAAAAGAGAATGAAATAGATTCCAGTCTGTCTGCTGAAGTGGATGCTTCTACTTCTCTGTCGGATCAGAATGTATTAGTGACCTGGACCAGGCCAAGGAGTATCCATCAGCTCACAGACAAGGCTTTCAGAGTGGGACCCCACTCAGATAAACAGTCATCCCCCCCCTACCATCACACACATGGACATATACACACACACACACACAGGCACACATTTTGACGTATAAGCAACCCATATACACGCAGGAATGCATGCAGATAAAAGTTATGGTAATATACACACATGCACTCAGACATACACATGTAAACACCCATACACAGATCATACTCTGAGATGTTAACAGTGTGTGTAATGAAGTGTCTGGTCACCAACAGATGAATATAGCAAATATTTAAGTTCATCAGTCAGTGTGAAACATGAAAATGAAAAGCGCACTCCGGCTGTTTTTTTTTTTAATCATTTAAATAAAACAGGGACAAAATGTATCACTTTTTAGTTGAACTGTTCACAGCTCTCACATATGAAACCTATGACAGCTGTTTGCATGTAGACATTGCTTCATTTGTTCAGGGGCCACGAGCCAAAAAAAGGTTCAGCAAACAGGGCTCCTGATAAAGAAGCAATTGGAACTTTCTTTTGAAAAGCGCCACAGAAACGCATCACCGACCCGCAACCGACATCGTCGTCGCCGACGTTACCTTCGTCTGAGGTCCTCGGCGACCGTTGCCCGGCAGCTGAACAGGTAGGCCCGGAGTGACTGGAGCTGCTGACGGAGACGCAGCACCGTGCTGAGAGGCTCGCAGTGCTCGTACAGACAAGGGTTGAGCTGCTGGACGTCCAGCAACGGCTCCTCATACACAAACTCCAGGAACTCCTTGGCCTGTTTAGACACCTGCAGGAGCACAGAGACGAGATCACTGCGTCAAGGACGACAGGCACACTAGATGACCCACCTGACTGGCACATGACCCCTCAGGATTTGCTGCCTCCTATGACTCAAAGATGACACTAATTTTGACACTAATAATAAGACTTGTTGATGTTCAGGCCTCAGTCAGAATCATAAACTGCATACTTTCAAAGCTGTGACTTGTGTTTAGATGGTGTTGTGTGTGTGTGTGTTCATCCCCACCTTGTGCTTGCTGGTGTCCCAGTTGTGCAGCAGGCGCGCTGGGATGAGGAAGGAGTTGTCCTGATGGCAGCTCTGGCAGTAGTACCAGCCACTGTAGTAGCAGACCTTGGCTTTTCCTTTGGACAGACCGACTGGACGCTGACAACCTGAGGAGAGAGGCTCAGCTGAATGAGTACGTCTTATTTATAGAACACAGGTAAGGGTAAATGTTTCTCCTGGATGTGAGAATGAGTCTGTAATCACGAGGAAACCCAGCCGAACCACTTTCTAGAAAGTGTCGAACGTAGGTTTCATACATTATCTCAGACTTATTTCGACCACCTGCTTGTCATCAAATGACGGCGACAATAAAACAGACACAAATGTACGGCTCTATGCGTCCGTTTACAGATCCTGAACTGGCTAATTCGCCCTAACGTGTTGCACAAGATAGCTTTCGGTGTTCAGGCTGTTAGCGGGGGGGCAGGACAGAGCAGATTACCCGGTGTTAATATGTGCCAGTTTATTGTCCCCAAATACATTCCACACTAATCCAGCCGAGTAAACCTGTAGATAATAATGGTAATCTGAGTTTAAAAAAGGAACTCTGACCCCAATAAGATCATTTGTTGTTTCATGACCTATATGAACAGAGAAAGAAAACTGGAATTGACCCACTGAGCATTGTAGATAAATGCTGTGTTAAATCAGCATCAATGTACACCTGTCAAGAGTTTTTTTTTTTTTTTACATACAGGTCGCTCCAGCCATTTGATTGGCTGAGACTGAGGGCTGTACACTGCCTGGCAGACACTACTCATGGCCAAATATACCACTTTTTCCTCTACATTAATTGTCATTATTATATAAATTATTGCTACATCAATTAATTAGTTAGTTAATTTCAGTTATATTCTGATTCATTGGGGATAACATGTAATTAATAATATACTTAAAGTTGCTGTGTTTTTGCAGTTAACATTGTGATTTATCTTTGTGTCTCTGGTCTCTCTCCACAACACTAAGCAGTGAGACTAGCATGACCAATTTCATGCTGCGCTACCTCTAGTTGTGTTATTTAGTGGAGATGCAGGAAACGGCAATAACGAAGCTCACTTTATGTTTTCTCTCTGGTGTGACGGCTAAAAATGTGTTATTAAAGATGTCCAAAACTCTGAGCAACAGTTTACTGACAGTGATTCTTGTGTTAAATGCATCTTCTAAATATTAAAATCCATTTCTGCCAAATCTACCCACCAAATTCATTTGAAGCTCTAGATAACAAAGTCTTGGTTCCTCCTGTAGTCACAACAGAGTGGACTTCAATAAGAAAGTGTTTTGTACACTTAAAAGAACAAATAGATCTTCTGCTCTATTCAGCTTGATAGCTGGCCCTCTGTCTGCTTTGTCTTCTGGACCCTTTAAAGTTCAGTGTTCACCCAAACACCCGGACCTGGTCTAGGAACACACACACACACACACACTCAAACAGTTGAGCGCCACAGCACTGCGACAGGTGTCCCTTATCCACACAATCTAGAAGAACATGGGGCCAAGAGGAAAACAGCATATGAAGGAGAGGCGGAAAAGAAAAGGAACAGAAGATTGTCATCTGGGTTTTGGAAAACAGAAGCCTGGAAACAAAAAAAAAAAAGAAAAGAAAAGAAGTAGGATATAGGAAGAGGAACGTGTGTCAGCCTGTTTGTCAGAGGAGCCTCAGCAACAGAGACAGCACTGACTCCAACGGGGGGGGAAAAAAAAGGGGCATAATGAGTTAGAGGCTATTGAGAGATGAGAGGATAGAAGGAACGGCATGAAAGTGAAGAAGAGTGAGATCAAACAAGGACAGATGAAGGCAGACAATAAATTGATGTTCATCCAGCTACTTTTTTTTTTTAAATCGCAAGCATTCGTCTGAAAACGACAGACAATGGTCCGGTAAGTGTTAAGCTGGATTCTTACTTTACCTGACCAAGAATATTCAATCTTATTGTGGAGCGTACACGTGTTGACTGAACTATGGCTGCACCTGTAATCAATTCATTTGATGACAGTTCTTTTCAATGAATTGTTTATTTCATAATATATAAAGAAAACTGTGAAAATGCCCATTAAATTTCCCAGAACCCATGATAATGTCTTCAAGTGTCTTGTTTTGTCTGATCAACAGATACTCAGTTTATAGAGATAGAAAACAAAGAAAGCAGAAAATCTTTGAATTAAAAGGATAATTTTTTTTTTTTTTTACAACTTGGCTCTTATTTTTGTGGTTTTAGCCTTCAATTCTATTCTTTATGATAACACTGTACATCCTGAACATGCATACAATCAGGCAACATCGATCAATTCTGACAGATAAAAAGAAATCAGGCCATCAGATAACACAGATGATCAAAACTACTTTGTGTGAAGGTAAAGCTGAAGGTGAGCAGACCTGAGGTGTCTGTAATAATTGACCAGTAAAACCATGCACACAGGTGCAGCAAGTACAGCAGATCAAAGATGAAACAGGAAGTGGGTGAAGCATGTTTATGAAAACAGTTTGTATGATAATTATATAGTCTACCTCCAAATATGTTTGACTAAGTTGGAGATTTGTTAAAAACTGCTCATGTTAATTGACCCTTAACTTTCATTTCACTATTAAATCCATTAACAAAATTGGTGTCTCTTAATCAGCTATTTTTTTATTTCAGCACTAGACTGAACATGGAAAAATCACACTTAAAAACTGGTTCCATCACTAACATTCAGATGCATCAATCAGGCAAAACAATAACGTACAGTAAACATGAGTAAAAACTGAACTAAGAAACACTAAGTTGATAAAGAGATGGAAAACAAGACGACACAGTCTTATCTTGGAGGGGCCTTCAGCATGACTGAATTCATATGTTTAACTCAGTAGGTACGCTAATTACAGCAGTGAGCTCATGCTGTTGTTGGGGTGGATGCTCTTTCACAAAACCACAGTCCACTGGTTGGGATCCAGCAGGCAGTGGGGATGGTCAACCCGTCAGAGAAACACTGTGTCATTTCGAGGAAAGAGCTGACCACGAGGCCGGCTCGCTGGCCAACTGTGGCCTCAGGGTTGGTCTGCTGCTGTTGGGACCAGAGGAACAAATAACCATATGTATGTAGGCCTGAAAACATAAGGCAAACCAAATAACAACCTTTAACCTTAACCTCAACTTCTATATCATGAGGACAAGAGGAGGAACACACCCTCACATACACACATGGGTGGTGAATGTACTACTACCACAAACTGAGAAAGCCTATAATATGCTCTGCACAGTACAACAAGCGGCAAAACCTTCCACTGAAAATGTGGGACTACGGAAGAAGAAGAAGA